>JAKSZT010054215.1:29101297-29195135 GCA_026826555.1 Tolypeutes matacus
TTCGGCTTAGGACGCAGGCGCATCCCTGGCCTTCCACGCCCCCTTCGCTTTAGGACGCAGGCGCATCCCTGGCCTTCCACGCCCCCTTCGCTTTAGGACGCAGGCGCAAAAGAGGTGGGCGGAGTGGGAAAAAGAACGCGCCAGGCTGGGAAAGTAAGGAGCTCAAGCACGACAGGTCCCTGACGGGGGCGCGAGGCGCAGGTGGATATAAGCGTGCAGACGCGAGAGGTCCCCGGCCGGGGGCGTGCCTGATTGTGGGTTGTCGGCACGCCGGCGCAGCAGGTCCCCAGCAAAGGGAGCGCGCCGCTGAGGGACGTCTTACACGCAGGCGTAGGAGCTTCCCCATCCAAAGGCGCGCGCTGGTAGGGCATTAACGCGCAATCGTCTTGCTGGGGGCGGAGCCTGAGAGGCGGCAGCGGATTTCCGGTTCCGGGAGCAACGAACGGCCGCGGCCGCGACAGCTACAGCTTCGGAGGAGGTTGCTGCGGAGGAGGAAGAAGAGTAGGGCAAGGCGGGAGGGGCAGGCGGGATCCTCGCCATGGGTCCGCGGGCCTAGAGCGGCGGAAGCTACCGGCCCGGCGCCGAGCTGGTGAGACAGCCGTGGGGTTGGAAGTAGAGGGCGTTCAGCGGAGGAATTGGGGCCCAGAACGCTGACGGGGAGGAATGAAGGGCCCTCAGGCCGATGAGGGGGAGGAATGGCGGCGTCGGAATACTGCAAGAGAGAAATGGGGAGGCTCTCAGGTGGGAATAGAGAGGAGTGGAGCTCAGAACGTTGACAGGTAGGAGTGCCGGGATCCTCCGGACGAGGACAGAGGGGAATGGGGTGGGGAGGCAGGTTCAGAACGCTGAGGGGAGAAATCGGGAGCTCTCGGGTTGAGTTAAAATTGGGGTTCAGAACCCGGAAAGGAAAAAATAAGGGACCCTCAGACTGATGACCGAAAGGAATGGGAGCATCAGAGTAGCAAATGGAAGGAATGGGGATCATGGAGAATAAGAAGGAATAGGGAGTCAGAACCCTATCAGTTAGGGATGGCGTGATCCCGGAATGGGAATGGAGAGAAACGGAGGGGGGGGGTTGCAGTGAGGGTAGTCATAATGCTGAAGGAAGAAATCAGGGTCTCTCAGACTGATGAGATAGAACAGAGGATAAATAAAAACGTTGAAGGGGATTAGTGGGGAACGTTTTGACTGGAGAAGAGGAATGGGGAGGTTTGGGGCTTGAGCCTGGCTTAGAATACTGCTGGAGAGGGAAGAGAATGGGAGAGCTCTTGGGCTGAGAAGGGGGAGAAATAGGAGGCTGTGTAGGCAAAAGATATGGAGAAGTTGGGGGCTCTCCAGCAGAAGATGCACAGGAAATCATGCTCATAATACTCAGGTAGTAGGTTAAGGGGAGGCCAGGCAGAGGGGAGGGATTGGAGAGTTGAAACATTGAAAGGAAGAAATTGGGGCCTCCTAGATCAAGAAAGGGGAGGAATGGGGGTTTAGAACACTGAGAGTACTAGGGAACTCTCATGAGAATGAGAAAATAGGGGCTTCTTGGGCTGAAGATGGGAGATATAGGGGTTTGGGACTGACATAGGGGAGGATTAAGGGCCTTTAGGTCAAAGGGGGGGGGGGGGGAGTAGTCTTAGGCCAAGGATAGGGAGGAATGGAGAGGAATGAGGGAAAGAATGGAAGATTCCTGGGTTGTCAACAGGAAGAAATGATGGATGCTAGCTGAGGATGGGGAGGAATAGGGGGTCAGAACACTAATGGAAGGATGGGGGGCAATGGAGCCTACCAGGTCAAGAATGAGGAGGAATGGAGAGCTCTTGGGCCCAAGACAGGGAAGAATGGGGTGGGGGTAGAGGGTTTCTGCTTCCTTTTCAGGCTGGTTATCTGTGGCAAGTTCTGGGCAAACATTAATGGATACCAGGGCTCTGTGTGGCCAGGGGCACAGCTCCTCCCTTCCTAGAACCTCAGTTTCTGCCATTGCTCTCACCTTACCTTGCAGGCCACTGCCCCTTCCTGTGATTCCTATGGCTGAGGACTGGCTGGACTGCCCAACCCTGGGCCCTGGCTGGAAGCGCCGTGAGGTCTTTCGCAAGTCAGGGGCTACCTGTGGACGTTCAGACACCTATTATCAGAGGTACTTGGGTGGATTGTAGGCAGAGTCAGGGATAGGGCTGAGCTTGGTTAGCCGTGGGATGGATTTGGGAATGTGGTATGGATAGGGTTAAAATGATGCATGTAAGTATATAAGCATGCACGTTTATAAACAAATGTTTTTAAATGTTTTAGGATATATTAGTCTTCTATATTCTTCTTGGATTTTTTTTTTTCCCTCCTAAATTCCAGCTTTCTGGTGAAATATAGTAGTATTACTGTTCCAGCCCAACTCCTGAAGGGCATGAGTTGGGGCAGCCACACGACCAAAGAACGCGCCAGGCACTGAGTTAGACATAAGCTTATTTGGACTTATGAACAGGAGAGAGTCTCCAGTGGCAGCATTCCAGAGGATGGAAAATAACACTCCGCGGAGAGGCAGGAAAATGAGGGGTGGTATAAGAGTTGCAGCACAAAAACATTCCATAGGGTACGAGAACAGAGTTTCTGCTAGGGCCCTGTGATATGCATTTTTGGGGTCTGGTGACGTTATCACTGTGTACACAGGGATGAAATTTACCTCTCTGAGGAGATTATGGTTTACAATATACGATTCCATCTATACATTCTTTCTTCTCCGGGGGCGGTGGGGGGTGGTTGTTAACCTTTAAATTAGGTCCAGGTCATGTCGGCGACTGCGTGCTGTGGGCTTAGAGGGAGCCCAAGCCCTGGATCCCCACAGTTCACCCACACACAGCAGCCTATGTTGACCATAGGACAAGCAACTGCATCCACATTCCACAGCAAAAGTTTAAAAGACAACAGGATAATGGGAGTCCTCCACCAAAACCTAGTAGATCTACAAAAACATGTTGCCAGGACCAAGAAAGGGAATTAAACCAATTAGATAGGGGGCCAATAGCTAATTTATCAATGTGCTATATGTGCTCTTGCATACGATTTAGAGCTTGTGAAATATGGGAGTGATCAGGAATATATACACAACATTAACCATTAATGAGGGCACAGGTCCTACCTTGTGCCACAGTAAGAATATCTAAAGCCATCCTGTTTTGTAAAACCACCTTTTGTAGTTGGGTAGATTTTTCGTTTAGTAAGGAAGTTGCTACTTTGGAGTCATTAAGAACTTGAGCAGTGTGATTGTCTAAAGCAGTTATGTGTTTTCCAGTGACAATTGTAGCACTATCTGGCACAAAAATAGCTAATGGGTAGTACCACCAGGGGGTGCGCTTTATTCTGTGTCTAGCCTTGATCATTCCCCAAATACTAGGAATATGGGGTAATGAGTCATATAGGGTGGTGGGGACATATCGCTGTTTCCATGTGCATCATCTGGTCTAGTTATAGGGCAAATATGGCCACCTGATTTGCCTGCAAGTCTATAGCCTCCTTAAGGGGATGGTTAGGCTTCAGCAAATGAGTGGTAAGAGGTCTGCCATTGGAAAAGACTATTACCTTGTTTGATAGTAAAACTACCCATCTCATTCAGCGAGTAACCACCTCACATCAAGGATTTCCTCTTGTCGTTCCATGCAGACAGTGGCAAGGCACTCTAGGGTAACAGCCTCAGCTGTTAATCACCCTAAACCATCATATACAGCATATCCTAATAAAGGTTTGGGCTTATTCACCTGTTCCTTCACAAAGGAAAAAACATAATTATGAGTCCTATTGAAAGATGCAGCTGGATTTCAGTCTTAAAAGAGAATGTCTTGTTCCAAACTTGTCGATGGGTCGTATTCTGCCATGCCAGCAAGGTCTTCCACTCTGTCCAATTTGCAGGAGTTATGGTCCAAGGAAGGCCAGTAGCACCCAAGGATGGTAAGTCTGCGCAAACCCAACTTTGGGTTCTATTGTGGGTATGAGTTACTGCTGAAGCCCACTGTATGAAAGTATTAGCTAGGGCACTACGGGGGAGAAGAAAGATGTTTATGGGGAACAGTAAGGGGTAGTTTGTGCTGGTTTAACAATATGCAAGAAAAAATTCCCTGAATACATAACAAAGTACCAGGTAGGGAAGTTTTGTGAGGAGGTTCCTAATACCATACAATTTCCCCATCTAAATTCTCTGAGTTTTCTTCACTGACATCAAAAACTAGTTTAGGCATAAGGAGAGTCCACATAGACACACATAGGGCCCTAGCAGGAATAGGAGACCCTGGATTATTAATAAAGATTTTTACTGGCATTTTTTGTATAAACTGTGGCCTTATAACAGTGTTTGGGTGACTTCTATTTCCCATGGGCTTAAGATTCCCAATCAATGAGGCTGCGTAGGCCAGTGCCATGGCCCAAGGATCTCATTTTCCCCAGTTTGTATAGTTTGAGGCATAGGCAACAACAGGTTATTATACTCCTGTTTTGGGCTGCAGGGCAGCTGGCCCTTTAACTTATATTCTCGGTGCCTGCATTGGTCCTGCTGTTAGCATTTCAACTGGAACAGGAGCTTGTGGTCCTGAATTTAAACGGGTCAGGGTGGGGTACAGCCTTTTAGTCCATTGATGTAAAGATGCATTGTTGCCTTTTATTTGTTCCTTCAAAAGGCCATTCAGCCTTTCTATAGGGCCTGCAATGGTGGGGGTTATAGGTAAATGGAAAGTCCCAGCAATGGACTGTGTGAGGTGACCAGTAAATGGAGTTCCTTGGTCACTGTCAATTTGGGCTGGCATAGTGAATAGTGGACCGCTGATTGGCCATTCCTACTGGGAAGGCCAACAAGAGTACCATGGCAGTGTTTGCAGCAGTGAAAGTATACCTTGCCCCTTCTGAGAGTGGGAGGGGACCAGTGTAATCCACTTGCCATCGTGTTACTGGGGTCTCTGCTCAGTCGATATGTCCCATCCGGTGAGGTAATTGTCACAGTAGCCGGGGTAAGCACGATAGACAATCATGGGTGATATCCACAAGCTGCTGTTGAGTGACAGGTATCGAATTGCTGGGCTAAGCGCCATAGGGTCTGGTAGCCACAATTTCTGCTTTTCTTGTGGAGCCATTCCACCACTTCTTGGGTCTCACTCAGTGGTATGGCTCCGGACCTTTGCGAGGGCATTTGCAGCATTCCCGAGGGGGGCATTACAGGAGTGGGCGGGGACATGATAGACAGTTAACGTGTTGCCACTGGCGGGCATCCCAGATGTCCTTCCATAGATCTCTCCGCTACAGAGGACGGCCCACAACAGTCCATTGTTCTTGTTTCCAAGTTGCCGTCCAGGTGGTAAGGCCTTTGTATACTGTCCAACTATCAGTACAGATTGGTAATGGTATTCCCAGGCTCTTAATTCAGTCCATTGACTACTTTGCATGGTGCCTGTTTCCCACCAAATAGTGTCCATGCTGTGCTGCATGGCCACAGCTGTCCATATGGGAGGCTGTCCACTAGTCAAACCATCTGTATACCATCCATTCTCTGGAACTGTTCTATGCCTTCTTTAGTGGGCACTTCAGTGGCCACCTTGGGGGTTGTAATGTGGGCCGAAGTGTCTTCCTTGTAAGACAGTGGGCCTAGGATCTCATGCATTTCGTTACTTAGGGGGCTAGTGTTGAAGACACTGCGCTGTAGCAGGTAAGTTTTCCACTTTGTTAAGGTACCTAATTGTGCACGGCCAGAGCGAGTTTGTTCCCATTATCTGCGATCCACCCCTGGATAGGGATGGCAGTCTTCAGAATGACTGGGCACTTTTGGATTAAACCTTCTACTTGCACCAAAGTGTTGTATGCTGCACATAGCTGCTTCTCTAAGGGGCTATATCGTAATTCAGCACCTTTCCATAATTGTGACCAAAACGTAAGGGGTACTTGCTTAGAATGTTGTCTTTGCCACACCCCACCCAAAGCCATTATCGGTGCTGGCCATATCCAATTCACATTGTAAGTCAGGATCCATCCTCTTAGTACTTAAGCCTGTGCTATTGCCCTCTTTGCTTCTTCAAAAGCAGCCTGCTGGTGGTCCTCCCATTCCCATGTATGATCTTTTCTAATTAGTGTATACAAAGGTTTTCATATTTTAGCTAAAGGAGGGATGAACCGTCTCAGCAACCCCAGGAAGGCCATTCATTGTTTTGGAGTTTGAGGTGTGGGAAAACATTGAACTTTATTGATAAAAGCAGAAGGTATAGCTTTTGTCTTACCTGACCAAACACCCAAGAATTTGACAGAGCATCCAGGGCATTGCAGCTTGTCCTGATTGATTGCCCATCCCTGGATTTCAAGATAAGATACTATTGTTTCTGATGCTTCTTTTAATTCTTAAAGAGGATTGCTCGTTAACAATGTCAATATAATGAAATAGGGTTACAGTCACAGGTTTCTTCCATATGGCCAGATCCTTTGCCAGGAGGCCATGACAGATGGTTGGGCTGTGCACATAGCCTTGGGTAAGCACCATAAAAGTCTATTGTTGGCCTTCCTACATGAAGGCATGCAGGTTGGCTTGTCTTATCTAAGGGGATACTAAAGAAAGCAGTAAGCAAGATCGAAAACAAAGTGATAATGACATAATTGGGTACTAATTTCTTGCAATAAACCAGCAATGTTTGGGACCCCTGCATATAGTGGTGGAGTTACTTTATTTAATTCACAATAATCTGTTATGTGCCTTGTTCTGTCAGGCTTTCATACTGGCCATACAGGACTATTGAAGGGACTATGGATAGTTGTTATTATCCTGCCCTTTCTAATTCATTAACTGTAGCAGTAATTTTCTGGTGCTCCCCCAGGAGGTTTTACTGATTGGTCACAACAATTCTTAGGGGTGAGGGCACCTTCACCGGGGACCATTTAGCTTGTCCCCTTAGCACCACCTTTATCGTTCTGCATCGGAGGCAGAATTCTCCTATGGTAGTCTGTAATGTGACATTCTGGAGATTGTAAGTTCCTAAAATAAATTTGGGTATAGGGGAAATATACACCCTATGCTTTGGGGGAGGTAATCGTCCAATTTGTAAAACTAAATTTTGTTGCTTAGCCTAAATTGTTTTTCCCCCATAGCCATCTATAGCCAGCACTGGCCCATGAGATTGTGCTACATTGCCATGAAGCAAAGTATATTCAGCTTCCATGTCTACTAAGGCTAATACTCTTTGTTGATTAGTAGGGGACCAATAAATAGTTAACTCTACATATGGTCTTCTGTAGCAGCTTGATATTATTTATGAATTCCAAAAAAGAGATATAGATTATCTTTGTAAACTGGTCTGTTTCTTTGGCTGTGATACCCTTTTGGTTGTATTAAATTCAAAGGGTTTACATTTATGTGATTATGTTAAGATTAGGGCTTTGATTCGACTATGTCATTAGGGCATGCAGGGTTGAGTCCCCACCCCCTTGTTGGGCTATATAAACAGTCAAGGAGACACACTGAAGTAGATGCACAGAGAAGATACACAGAGGAATAGAGAGAGCTCCATAGACACGGAAGAAGACAGAACTTGTCAGCTTTGATCCAGAGGCCCCGGGAAGAGAGATGAGCCATTTGCCTGAGAGTTTACACCTGAACTTGTTGAAGAGAACAGAGCAGCTGAGCCCAGAAAGAAATGAGCCCTCCAGCCTACAGCTGAGATTGGAAGAAGTTGGGCCCCCGGAGCCTTCAGAGGAACGAGGAAAGCTGAACCCTCACAGATATTGGCAGCCATCTGCTTTAACAGGTGGCAACAGATACTTGGTGAGAAAGTACCTCTTATGGTACCTTGAGTTGGACTCTTTAGGGCCTTGTAACTGTAAGTTTCTACCCCAAATAAATATACTTTATAAAAGCCAACAGATTTCTGGTACTTTGCATCAGCACCCCTTTGGCTGACTAATAGCACCTGTGATCCCCAGGTCCCCAGTTATTGTCCTCACCTGAGGATCTTGACCTCTCCCCTGGGTAGGGGGAAGGGTGCCTGCTAGGCTTCTGCCTGGGGAGCAGAAGGATCCCGGAGTTGGGGAAGCACCTTTTTTTCCTAGTTTTCCTTCTCTCTCAGCATTCTGAGGGGACAGTTTTATAAATCTCTTGTCCTTAGGGAGCTTGCTCCAAAGTCTCACTAAAACTGTGTTTGGCTGCCTATCATTTCTGGCTCGGTCCCCACAGCAATAAGATCTACCTACATTTGTTTGTGCAACACACGATTAGGACCATCATGTCTTCGGGGCGCTTTCCCTGCTGCCCGGGCCCTATCACCCTTTCTCCGCAACCTTTCTGATTCTCCTAAGTTTTCTATAGCCTGTGCGGCTTGTGACACAGGTAGCTCCACTAAGGGACTCAAAATTGACACCAGAGGTCCATAATAATGATTGGTAGCAGTATGTAGCACAGAATCTTTCATTCCTGCAGTAAAAGGCCCCATGAAATTGGTGGCATAAATGGCGTGTTTTATCCCCAGTCCCCATAAAACAGCCTGTAACTCTTCCATGGATTGCCAGTGAGTGGTGTCATGGGGTATATCCCCTTCATTAGGCCATGCAGCCTTGCATCCACCAACCAGTTGTACCAATAGTGACGCTGTTTTTGTTTTGGTAGAGGTGTTATATAAACGCTGACATAGAGAAGGGTGAGTAGTAATGGATGCCAGTTAACTCATTTCCACCTCAGATAGTATAATTCCTTTGGCTTCAGTGTCCCACCATTTTAGAAGCCAGTTCTAAGGCAGGGACTCTCTAGATCTCTGCCTGTGCCTTTGCCCCAAATTGCCCAGCCCAGCAGCATTATGGTTCCTTGTGGTTACATGGGACTTTTTTGCTCAGGGGCTTGGAAATGTACCCTGGGGGTTGGTCCTATAACACCTTCCACATTTGTTGTATTATAGAGCATACCCTTATGGGCTTCTCATCTTCTACTTCCCGTTCCTTCTCTTCTTCTTTTTTTTTTTTTTAGGTACTAGGGGCCAGGATTTGAACCTGGGATTTCGTATTTGGGATGCTGGTGCTCAACCACTGAGCCATGTTGCCTTCCCTGAGTTGGTTTTTTCATTTGTTTTGCTTGTTTTTTTTTTTTTTTCTTTTTCGTAGAAGGCATCGGGAACTGAACTCAGGACTTCCTCTGTGGGAAGCAGGCGCTCAACTGCTTGAGCCACATCCGCTCCCCACTCTTTCTCTTTATCTGAGGAGGAGTCCATTGGATCCCATGCCTTAGGGTCCCACTCAGGGTGTTTAATATCCTTTGGACCTGGACTCGAGGCAGCCTACAGTCCCTAGCTTGAGCATATCTACAAGCCGGGGTTTCTAACTGATCAATTCGGTGCAGGCGATAGGTTAAAGAATCTCTGCCTGTGCCAGGCACATATCCTGTTGTAGCTTTAACTTTTCTTCTAAGTGGCACATAGAGGTTTTTGCTGCTTGTTCTGCCTCTGTAGTTACCCGCAAGGCTCCTAATAGGCCATTCTATAGCCGCTGCTGTTTGGCAGTCTCCCTTCTTATTTAATTGCAGTTGATCTGCTACCTGCTGTAGCACAGCCAGTTCACCCGCTGGAGTTTTTAGGGCGTTCCCGTGCTCTCGGCAGTCTCCACTCGTCCAGGAGGGCAGCCACCCCTCCCCACATGGACGTTATAAGCCTACCAGGGATTTCTCCTGCCGATTTCTCCTTTCCCTGAGCTATGCCCGCTACTGCCATTGGTCCTTTGATCTCCTGGCTGGCTCACCAATTGTTCCAACTTCTGAAGGGCACGAGTTGGGGCAGCTGCAAAATCAAAGAATGTCCCAGGCGCTGAGTCAGACATAAGCTTTATTTGGACTTAGGAACAGAAGAGTCTCCAGTGGTGGCAGTCTGGAGAATGGAAATAGTGCTCTGCAAAGAGGTGGGAAAATGAGGGGTGATAATAAAGAGTTTCAGAACAAAGACATTCCATAGGGTATGAGAACAGAGTTTCTGCTATGGTCCCGTGACATGCACATATGAGTTCAGGTGATGTTATCACTATGTACACGGGATTGAAGTTTACCTTTTTGAGGAGATTATGATTACGATACCATCTATATATTCTTTCCTCTCCAAGAAGGGTTGTTAACCTTTAACTTAGGTCCAGCTCACGTAGGTGGCTATGTGCTGTGGGCTTAGGGCAGGGTTCTTAACCTTTTTTTTTTCCCACGGACCTCTTTGCCAGTCAGGTGAAAACCACAGACCCCTTCCCAGAATGTAGCAGCTGATAGTTTTATGACACTCAACTAGCATTGGGTCTAACAACTACCGTAATTTGGAAGTATAGATGAGTGTAAGCAATTTTTTGAGATATGCAACAACTGCAATGTGATATGAAATGAATACTACTGTAATTTATTGCATACATTCATAAATGAAGGGAATGCTAGGTTTCAGTTAGAGGTCAGAGAAAATAAGTTGATTTTTTTTTTTTTTCCAATTCAAGCCCACAGACTCCCGTGGCTTAAGGGGAGCCTGGGCCCTGTGTCCCTGCAATTACAAATACCATTATTTTCTATTTGTATTAAGTTGTATGTTTATCCAATATTTACTAACTTGTATAAAACTTTCAAAACTAGTAAATAAATAAGTCTTCAAGACTTTGAAGAGTCTTGAGTTTACCCTACTTAGGGCAAGATAACCAGTGAACATGTAGCTTTGGGGATGCTGGTAGGAGATAAGAGACTCTTGGATAAAAGATCAAAGAGTTTATTATTCACAGCAGAAGCAGTATCCAGAACATCATCGTTTGTCCACCAGTTCCTTCAACCCTCTTTCCCACAGGGTGATATAAAGAGGGCTAAATGGCACCTGTTCACATAGTGGGGTATGTTATAGGAGAGGAACCTTAAGCTTAGAAAATAAGTCTTTTATAGAACGGATAGTAAGCATGCCTTTTGCTCCGGAAGGAGACCCCATCTCTGACAAACATCCTTGAAGAGGTAGCCCATAACAAAGGACAGTCAGTGACTCTCCTGCAAGACATACAGGAATGCAAGAGACCCATGGAGTATTGTCTTCTGGCAACAATTGCTTATGCTTTATTTTATATATATTTGAATATATTTGTGTATTTTTGACATACGTATGTCTGTTTTTTGTATTATGTGTTGTAATCATTATTTGTTTATATACTTATGTAAATTAACACATTTGTGTACTATTTAACATGTTTGTATGTATGTTTATTTGTATGTAATATCATTGCATAGTATATATTTAAACATCCAACTTTATTTGCATTTGTTATATTTTTTATCATCCTTTTACATGCTGATATTTATTTTTGTATTTACATTATGTATTCACACTGTTCAGGGTTAGTTTGTGGTGGGACCTGGATAGGGCTCCCAAGCAGGTCCCAAGCTGCTTCCTGTATCTTACCAGCCATGCAGGCCTGTTTTCTAACCCTGTGGGAGGGCTGTATGAGGTGACAGTTGCTTTTGGTGGGTGCCAAACCCCCATTCCCCTGGTTCACCTCCAGTCCCACAGGAGATCGGATCCGAAGCAAAGTTGAGCTGACCCGATACTTGGGCCCTGCATGTGACCTCACCCTCTTCGACTTCAAACAAGGAGTCCTGTGCTATCCAGCTCCCAAGGTACTTCCATGATAGGGGTTGCCGGGTGGGGGGTGGCTGTGCCACCCAACCACCTACCCACTGATCCATATTCCTACTGCCTTCATTTCATCTCCAGGCCCATGCCTTGTCCATCCCCAGCAAGAAGCGGAAGAAGCCTTCCAAGCCAGCCAAGGCCCGGAAACATCAGGTCAGACCCCAGAGGGTTGAGGCCAGGAAGGAGGCCCCGAGAGATGAGACCAAGGCTGATGCTGATACAGCCCCAGCCTCATTTCCTGCACCTGGGTGAGTATTGACTTCGAGTGAGCCTTCAAATGAATGGGGGCGGGGAGGTACACTCAGAGGCTCATACCTGTCTTTCCCATTCCAGGTGCTGTGAGAACTGTGGAATCAGCTTCTCAGGGGATGGTACCAGGAGGCAGCGACTCAAGACATTGTGCAAGGACTGCCGAGGTGAGTGGCCCCTAAAGGATGGGGTACTTGGGGACAGGAGGTGGTGTAGGCTGTTTCAGGCAAATGTGGAGGTTGAATGGTGGAGGTCAGGGCAGAGGCCACTGGCATGGTTGGAGGTGGAATGGTGAAGGTATCAGGCACGGGTGGAGGTTGAATGGTGGAGGTTGAATGATGGAGGTCAGGGCAAGGCAGTGGGTGAGGTCAGGTGTCTGAGGCTCCCTTTCCACTTCTCTCCCTTCCTCCCCTCAGCACAGAGAATTGCCTTCAACCGGGAGCAGAGGATGTTTAAGGTCAGCACTGTCTGCCTCCTTCTCACAACTTGCAGTAGGAGCAAGTTGCCCCCTGGCCCCTCGTGCTCCCAGCCCCATCCATCATGCCTCCGGCCCCACTTACAGAGCCAAGGGTGTGGAGTGTGCCGGGAATGTCAAATCCAAGAAGACTGTGGCTGTTGCCAAATCTGCCTCCATGGTGGAGGGTCTGAAGGAATGGTGATGGGTCCACAGGGTGTCAGAGTCATTTTATAAGGAGCTAATCATGGGTTAGCAGACACAGTAATGGGAGTTAATGGGGTGTCAGTAGATACAGTGATCAAGTTAACAGGATGACAGATTCAGTGATGGCCTCAGTGAGACGGCTAATCAGTAATCATCACATAACCTTGATGGGGGATTCTGCAGGCGGGCATAGGGGCTGATGTGGAGTCATCAGACACGGGAGAGGCAGTGTTCCTGGGGCCACACTGCCTGGGTCTGTAACCTTGCCCCACCTATTCCTGGCAGCGTGTGGGCTGCGGAGAGTGTGCAGCGTGCCAGGTGACTGAGGACTGCGGGGCCTGCTCCACCTGTCTCCTGCAGCTGCCCCGTGATGTGGCCTCGGGGCTATTCTGCAAATGTGAGCGGAGACGCTGCCTCCGGATTGTGGAAAGGGTGAGTCAGCCACGGTCAGGTGGGGGTGGGTCTGAGGTTTGCCCCAGGCCCTACCCATCATGGCCCCAGTCATGCCCCTGACCCCTCAGACCCCCAGCCCCATCCATCACCCCTCCGGCCCCACCTACAGAGCCGAGGGTGTGGAGTGTGCCGGGGCTGTCAGACCCGAGAAGACTGTGGTCGTTGCCGAATCTGCCTCCGCCCACCCCGCCCGGGTCTCAGGCGCCAATGGAGATGTGTCCAGCGGCGCTGTCTGCGGGTAAGTGAGTCAGGCTGGAGGGCCAGGATTGGGGCAGGCTGATGGGCCAGGATTGGGGCAGAGCTTACTCTACTACTAAAGTTGCTGCTACTAATGCTTCCTGCCAACCTGGTTCTCGCCCACCTTTTGCCTTTTTCTCCCCCACCCCATGCTCACCTCTTTGGCTCCACCTACCTGCCCCTGTCTGCCAGCATCTCGCCCACCGTCTCCGTCGCCACCATCAGCGATGCCAGCGACGCCCTCCCCTGGCTGTGGCTCCCCCCGCCGTGAGTGCCCCACCCCACATTCTACCTGCCTGTACCATGCATGGATTTTCTATTTCTGGCAAGTATTGTATCTGCCTGGCAGTACCAAACCTGAACTACCCTTTTGGCTCTCTCCAGGGCAAACATGGCCGCCGCAAGGGAGGCTGCAACCCCAAGATGGATCCCCCACGGCAACCCCAAGCCCAGCCATTGCCTCCTCCATCCCTGTCACAGCCCCAAGAGCCCACAGAGCTGGTGAGGCCCCAGCAGGCAGGGGGAAGGCCCAACCCTAATCTTAGCTAATATATGCCCTGACCCTGCCCCATTTGCCTCTGCAGCACCCCAGAGCCCTGGCCCCCTCGCCACCTGCCGAGTTCATCTATTACTGTGTAGACGAGGACGAGCTAGTGAGTGGCCCCACCTCATCTGGACATAATAAGCCTAGAGTCTCCCACGGCACTTGCTTACCCACAGAGAAGCAGATGCTGTCATGGGCTTCATAGGGAACAGCAAGGCACATTGATGGGTACTAGTGTGCAGGAGCAGACAGTGATCATGGGAGAACTAATTCAGGGTCACAGGCACAGTGACAGTACCTAATGTCAGGTGAGCCAGCACTTGGGTAGAGCTAACAGGACTAACATACACAGTGATGGGGTTAATGCAGGAGCAGCAGGTACAGTGACTTTGGTTTCCATAGGACAAGTAGGTGTAGCAGGCAGAGTGATAGGGGCTCATAGGGTAAGCAAAATCTACTGGATGTGGGATAAAAGACATTGGCGTGGTAGCTGGTGGTGGACTAGAAAATACAGTGATGATTTCTAGTGTTGGTGGAGCAGCCATAATCCTGCTGGTATCAAGGGCTAGCACAGTCACGGTGGCTAATGTTGGACTAGCAAACACTTCGATGTGGGGAATCAGCAGGCTAGTCTGGCATACGACTAGCTTCCTTTGATTGGGCTAAAGAAGCAGCAGCAGGAACAGCGCTCTACTAGGCATTGAGGTTGGTCTCCTGATCCCAGTGACAGCCCTGCCCTTTTCCCCCATTCTAGCAGCCTTATACAAACAGGAGGCAGAACCGCAAATGTGGGACCTGCACAGCTTGCCTGCGGCGGACAGACTGTGGCCACTGTGACTTCTGCTGCGACAAGCCCAAATTTGGGGGCAGTAACCAGAAGCGCCAGAAGTGCCGTTGGCGCCAGTGCTTGCAGTTTGCCATGGTGGGTGGGACAAGAAGTGTCGGGTAACAGAATAGAGTGGGCCAGGTGTCCCAGTCCTGGGAAGGGTGGGCCAAATGGCTCCCATGGTTCCAGAGCAGTCATCAGGGTAGTGGGTTTGGCTGACAACTAGCAGACATTATTCTGGGGTGAATGAGAGGTCTAGGTGGCACTAGTGGTATTAATTGGAGACTAGCAGGCTCAGTGATGATAGGGTTATTCACATGTAAGCTGATGCTGGGCTGGAACTCGGGGTCACATTGAGTAGGGCAGAGTGGGTGTGGTCAGTCATGGCATGAGGTGGCCATAGCACCACATCTTTCCTCACAGAAGCGGCTGCTGCCCAGTGTTGGGGCGGGGTCTGAGGATGGGGCAGGGTTGCCCCCACCCTACCCTCGTCGCAGGAGGTCCGGCCCTGCCCACCGCCGGCCCCATCTGAAGTCCCCCTTGGCCACGCCCACAGCTCGACCAAGCCGTGCCCAGTCTCCAGTGAAGGAGGAAGCAGGTGGTGGCTTCACATTGCCCCCACCTGGCACCGATCTTGTGTTCTTACGGGAGGGTGCAAGCAGTCCCGTGCCGGTCCCTGGCCCTGCCCCAGCTTCCAGAGAAGCCCTGTTGCAGGTGAGGGCCCTTCCTGATCCCACCCCACCCCACCCCACCCCTCCTCATTTCTGGGAACTGGGGCCATATCTTTTGCAATCCTCCATTGTGCAGGAGGCCCAGCAGCCTGGCTTGAGTTGCATTGTGATCTCACCCCAGGTGAAGCAGGAGAAAGTGGATACCCAGGAAGAGTGGACACCAGGCACAGCCCTCCTGACTTCTCCCGAATTGCTGCCTGGCTGCCCCAGCAAGGTGGGAGTCAGCAATGGGTGTTCTGTTAGTCCTGTAATTGGGCAGTCTGTAAGAGTGATAGTGAGCCTTATGGTGGTTTTTTGAGCAAAGCAGTGGGTGTGCTGATTGCACCTTTCTGCAGAATTACCCTGCTTGTCACCCCATTCCCCAGGCAACTAGCCTTGCTTGCTTGGCTACCCAGCCAACAGGAAATGGAGGTCTGTAAGAAATGGTAATGGGAGAGGTTTGTAGGTAGAGAGATGGTGTTTCTGTACTGAATTGAATGGAGGTGAGATTTGTTGGCACAGCTGTGGGTTGGCTTTCCTCTGGCCAACTTAGTCCCTCTAACCACTCCCTGTTTCTCACTTCTCCTAGGGAGTAGACCCAGTCTTGCGACCCGTGAAGCAGGAGCCACCTGACCCAGAGGAAGACAAGGAGGAAGAGAACAGGAATGACTCTGCCTCTGACTCGGCCCTAGAGGAGGAAGCAGGAGGGGCCGGCACACCCGTGGTCAGTGCTAGGGAATGCCATACTTTGTTGTGACCCTGTCTTATCCCTGCCAGCTACGTTGACCCATTATGTTAATTCTTCCCCAGATCACGGAGATTTTCAGCCTGGGTGGAACCCGCTTCCGGGATACAGCAGTCTGGTTGCCAAGGTGTGCCCCGCACAGTGAGGGTTGGGAATGGGGTGGGTGCCAGGCAGATGTGGGCCCTGAGTTTTGAGAGTACAGCTAGCAGTTTGACGTGGTGCCATGGGAAGTAAAGATCCCACATCCACTGCACTAATCACAGTCAGGGTGGGTTATGGCAGGAACCTAGAGATACCTCCTGGGGCCTAACCCAATAGGGCCCCAGGTGAGGGCTCTCCTTTGGTGGGAGGAGGACTTAGTGTCCTATGGTAAGGTTTAAAAGACAAAGGAAGATAAGGAAAGTGTGGTCCCCCTTGCCCTAAGAAAATCCTGCCAGGATCAGACTTAATATATACTTTCTTTGGAGAATTGTCATTTGGAATTTTGAAGGCTTTGAAGTCTCCAAGAAGACCACTAGGTGGGGGAGTCCAAGAGACTCCCCTGACAATGGGGAAGTCACAGAAATGGGGCTGGGCTGAGGTGTGATGGGGTGGGCAAGAGATCTGGATCCTGAGCTAGTCATTATGCAGCTGTGTGATCTTGGGCTTGTCCTATACCACTCAGAGTGTCATCTGGGAATGCAGTTGGGCTGTGTTTCTCTAGCCTTTCCTGAGCCTGTTGAGGTTATTAACTGTTTCACCTTCTGCACAGAATTGTCCCTGTAGGCCTGGCGGTGGGACAAGGGATAGGTGCCTGTAAGGACGAGGATGGTGAGAGAACAGGGGAGTAGTGCCTCTTGCAGAATGTTGACAGGCCCTGCAGAGCCCCAGACAGAGGCCCTAACTATTGGCCTAAGTTCCTGGATGTGTTTATTGCTACAGTCTAGTTTCTATAAGCCAGAAACTCTCCATCTGCATGTAGACAATTACAGAGGTACTGATTGAGCCCCTGCTGTGTGCACAGCACTGTGGGAGAACACTGGTGAATCCAGTGAGCTCTGGGCAATTTACTCTTCAATATACACAGGATTTCTGCCTTCAGGGACCTTACTAACTGGGGAAACAACTTTCCTATTAACAGAGAAGGTAATGGCATGCTGTGCTCTCTGTAATGGGAGTTTTTAGAAGAAAGAGAAAAGATAAAGGATAAGGGGAAATGGATGGAGGACACAGTAGGAGTGGTTTTGTGATGCTCCATTTTGAACATAGCAAACCTCATTCAACATACAGACCTGCTCCCTCTTCTCTAGGTCCATGGACCTTAAAAAACCTGGAGCTAGAAAGCAGTAGACTGGAGGCTTCTGCAGACTGTAGGATTCAAGGTGATATTTACAGATTTTATGAGAGACAAAACTGATCCACTCAGGGGCTGGACCATAGATTGATTGCCAGGGCTTATGTAGGAATCAGTAGGAACAGGGAAAATCTACCACCAAATTAGAGGAGCAGGCCTATTCAGTACTTTGGGCTAATAGAGGAGGTATGTGAGAAAGGAAGAGAGAAGGTCAGTGTAGAAAGTTGGTGCATCTGCTCCTCCCCAGGAGTCTGGGATGAGAAGTGTGGATGTCAGGGATGGAGGAGCTAGGGTGGGAGATGGAAATAGGATTAAAAGTCACCACAAAACAAGCAAGTCATCTTCATAAATGATTTTAAGTCATTCTGGGTGAGATCTGGCGGTATCTCTAAACATTTCCTCAAGGAAACAGCAATTGAAAATGTCATGTGAATAAATGAGGAAAGGAAAGGAACTGCTATCTGGTGAGTTCCTTCCTTGGACCCAATTTATTTAATCCTCAAAACAGTTTTTAGAAAGATAAGGCCAAATAGCTGATATAAGTAGAGCCTAAAAGCAAATGCAGGCTGTAAAGCCCCTGTTCTTTAAGCCACTAAACTAAACTAATTCTGTGTGCAAAAATGTGCAATAATAGTATAGTAACAAAATTTCAGTGGTCTTAAAAATGCAAGGTGGATTAATATAAACAGAATCCCTTGCACTCCTGCTTCTAATCATGGTTTAGGGAATGTGAAGTCTGTTATGTGGGAGAAGTCACCTTGTTAAGAGTACCTGCAGGTCATTTCCTGTTCATCCAGACACTAGGTCCTCCCCACTGGCATCCCTCCCCGCTGTCCATGTTGCTTATCATCCTCACTCCTCCTCCTCAGCCAAAGCGGTCTTCAGAATTGAAGCTGCCAGCCTGGCTCATCTTGATAACTTGAGTTCCCTACCCCTTGGTGACCTTTGTGCTTGGTTTCTCCTCTCAGCCCTTATATCTACTAGGAGGTTGAGTTTTCCTGCTTTGAGTTCTCCCCAAGGGCCAGTCTTGGGTCTGTCTGCCTCACTTTCTCCAATTCTTCATTCATAAAATACCAAAAAGAGGAGAGCCAAAATCTATTACTTAGCCAGCTTTACAGGGCCAGGACAATGCATTCTTCAATTATGCACCCTAGGTGGCTCCTTATCTTAATTTAGTCCCAGCCCTGCAGCTTTAGATAATTCAGATGTGGATTAGCCATTTTCCAATTCTAATTCACACAATACAGGTCTCCATCACCCTTCTCTGTTCTTTTCCTGCCCTTAGTTCTAGATTCCTTTTCCTGCCCAAGTCTACATTCTGCCACCACAAACCTCCCTTCCCACATCTGACCATCCAACTCTAGTATTTTGACAATTTTGACAGTGATGTCAAAGTACATCACGTTATTTGATTAGCATTCTGACTCATGAATTAGACTGGTCACCACGTTTATCAGTCGGGGTACAATCAAGAAAGCAGAACCACCAAGAGAAAGATGATATGTATTTTAAGAGATTTATTATAGAGATGTGACCTTATGCATTGGTGGGAGCTGGTTAAACAGTCTGTAAGGCTGTTGTCGTTGCGTCTAATGATGGAGCTTGAAGTCTGCAGGGCAGGCAGTCGGGAAGGGAAGATGGATATAAAGTGTGGGAGAGCAAGGACATACTGGAGCCCACGAGCACGAACTGGAACCCACGAGGATGGCCTCCTGGAACCCATGTCAGTCTCTCACCACCTCCAACTTCGATAATGTGGGTGTCCTGCAGAAGAAGCTGGTGCCCTTCATCACAGAGTTAAATATGCATCTGGCCCAGGATTTAGAGAAGCTGAAGGAAGATCCCGGGGAAGGTGGAGCAGCTGCAGGCCTGGCTGCAGGCCTGGCTGCTGCCCCATACCAACGAGGTGAGCCAGCAGATAAATGACAACATGCGTGAACTGCAACAGTGCCTGGTGCCGCTGCACCAGCCTTCTGAATGTAAAAACAATATGCTGCTGCTTCACTTCTGCCCTCAATTATCTCATAAAATGTCATTTGTGACCCACCCTAACTGGAAACATGGGATAGGGAGTACTGGGAAATGTAGCCTAGCTAAGGTAACACATTACAAAGCCACCCTGCCATGAGTCAGCTCCCAAGGGTCTCACTACACACCTGAGGATAACTTGATAAAACTACATTAACTGAAAATGCAAAGCTGAAGACCATAGATTTCATGGTGACCCCAGCAATTACAGAAATTCTGTGGAGCCCACCCAGAAAAACCTTGCTGGTGTCTACTGTTTTGTGTCATTCATTCAAGTATTGAGATCCTGGCCCGTGGTAGGCACTGTACTTTTAACACTGGGATACAGAAATGAAAAAGATATGGTCCATGCAATTTTATTAAATGCGTCAATATGTATTTACAAACTGAATGGATTTCCAACTTTATCATGGAATTTAATGGTGAAATATAGAATTCAGGAAACTATCAGGAGTACAGCCCTTGTGTGAACCTTATTGGGACACCATAGGAATTGGAAATAATTTAAGTTCTATCTCTAGCGGTTCTATTTCTTAAATTATTTTGAAGTGCTTTTTGTCCCATTTATTGATTTATATACTTATTGTTTCCTTTGAGAGAGCCTTGATGGTGGTAATTGTGTTGACTGCCCCTGGGAAACTGGGATATTGGATGGCAAGATCAAGGTCGGGTTCTATCCAGGTCCGCCCTAATTTACTGAAGGACCTTGAGCTAATTCCTTCTCCAAGTTACAAGAGGGTTTGGGTGAGAGTTTAGGCTCACTTTACGCCCCGCCCCTGCAAACTCTGAATAGGTCCGAGAGGGGGCGCCGGGGCCACTGTGGCCGCGGTTCCTGACGGCGAGCATCCCAGTAGGGCTGGGGAGACGCCCTCAGCGCCCGCTTGGGCGGTTCCGGGGCGTGGCCTCTGCCTGGCCGAGGCGAAACAACTGGAGTTAAATTGCGGGCCTGGCCCTTGGTCAGAGCATGGCACAAGCTCAGGAACTACGCTGGGACGTTCGGGGGCAGCCAAGGTTCGGGAATCTCCCCGGTCGTCTCTTGGAACTCATTCCGCCGGGACCACCGGGCTACACAAATTCGGCGGTGCCAGACGGGCAGCCCCGAATCTCAGCAGTTTCTCCCAAATTCCGCTCTGAGCCGAGAGTGTTTCCCAAGGGCTCCCTTTCCCCAAGGGGTGTGGTGTGAGGGCGTGGTTCAGCCCAGGCAACGGCGGGCCGGGCACCCTTGGACTCGAAGATGAAGGACCCGCCCCTCAGGGCACCCGAGACGACAATCTAATTTTTCTTTTTTGTTCGTTTCAGGCTACGTAAACTCTTAGCGGTAAATGAAAGTGATTATTTTACCGAACTGCAGTTGAAAGAAGAGGCATTATAGGAGAAAAAAGACAAAATGAAAGAATTATTAAAAGATTATTAAAAGAGAAGAAAGATAACGAGACGTTATTTTGTGGCTGAAAAGCTGAACCACCAATTCAGGAAATGGAATCCAAATCTAGAAATCACCATATACAAAATCCAAAGTGGGTGGATTACAAATGATTAAGGAATGCTAATTTAACAGTAAAATGCAGCCTTAAGAGGATATACCCATCAGTTGTACTTTGGTTATTATACGCCAGTGATTTGAGATACTGATTTTGTTTTTTCTGTGCTCTAATGTTCAATGCTCACTCCCATTTTAGAATGGGCGTACCAAAGTATCATTCTTAATTGGCTTTTAGGTATTAACTACCACCTTGCTCTTGACTGGAAGTACAGCTGTGCTCTCCTCACCTGCTGTGGTCTCCACCTGTGCCGAGGGCCCGTTCTAGGTTCCCTGAAACTGATCTGTGTTGCCTGTTTCCCTGCCCGGGATCCTGATCCTCACGGCCTGGTTACCTGGACTTTTGATCTACGTCCTGACTCCGGTCCACTGTGACCCTCGGCTTTCAGACTCTTGCTCTTTATTCTGCCCAATCGGGTTGTATGAGTGCCCAGCCAGCTAATTTGCCCCCATTCTAGGGCACCCTGAGTCTAAGCCCCGGTTTCTGCCCAGTACAGTAGGAAGATTTTATTAACATTTTTATTACTGGTTGGGTGGAGTGGCAAGCCAGTAAGCGCTCTGAACTTTGTCTTAGCTGTAAAATGAGGATAATACCTGCTGTTCTATCAACCCTGTAAGATATTTGTGAGGCTCAAAGGTTTTCTGTGTGAAAATACCTTTTTAATTGTAAAGAACTACGCAAATATAAGGTTGTCCTGTGATGATTACCTACATCAATTTTAACCTAGCGTTAGTCACAAAATTTAACCTTTCCACAAAATCTTCACTAACCTTTCTCATGCTTTTACACTGGTTACAGGATATAAATAGCAATTATAATTAGATCTTCGACTTTAACTCGGGCTAAGAATGCTTTTTCTGTCATTCTGGATGAACCCGGGAGGAAGGGAGCAAGGTCGGCAGGTGGCCTGGCCAGGGGCGGGGAGAGGACCGCGCAGACTCAACTCCTTGGCTCCCAGAGGAAGTCGCGTGTACTGGCGTCCGTAGTCCCCATGGTGACGGGGCTAACTTCCGTCAACTCACTCCGCCCTCATTTGCCTTTCAACCGGCTTGGCGCACCATGGCAACCAGACCGCCGCGACGCGGAAGTGGGTCCCGCAGGTCGCCGCGGTTGGGGCATCGCGGCATACACCGCCCTCATCCCGAGGGGACTCGGAAATGTACAGCCAGCGGTTTGGCATCGTACAGCGAGAGGTTAAGGGCCCCACTCCCAAAGTGGTGATTGTGGTAAGCGCGAGGTGTGTGTGCGGGTTCCTACAGCTTTCTCCACTACCCCATTCACTGGCCCAGCTAGCCCAGCAGGGCTCCCTTCAGGTTGCTTGATGCGGTGGGTTGAATTTTGAAAGAAGGAAAGGTAAGGAAAGCTGGTTCCTCAGCCATCTCCCGCCGCGGAAAAATCCTCCCCCATCCCCGCGCCATTCGTAATATTTAAAATTTAGTAATTGGATAATCACCACTTGGGGCCTTTACGTCTCCAAGCTCCCAGAAGGAGGTATGCCCCTTGCGATGAGAAGTGTGTGTCACGGAAAGGGCATAGGGCAGAGCCGCAGAAGATCTGGGGTCTGGGCTTGCGTTGTACCTGTAAGATCTTGGCCTGGTGCTCCGCCCCGCGGAAAATCGTCTGTGGAACGGGAATGGATTGTGAGCTGTTAGAGATCCTTTCCTATGCCAGCTAAACTCACCCGTTACAGTTGCTGGACAGAATGGCCCTCTAGGCTCTGAAATAGAATGATTGGTTGCCTGTAAGGCTGGGTGGTAGTAGGAAGCCAGGGAGTGCTGCTTGATGTATAATTTGATGGGTTCTGCTCAGTACTCCTCACACAGGTAAAGTATTGGTCCATCCAATACTTTGTTCTTTGTTCCTACAAACTAGTTTCTACAGGTCAGAAACCCCTCCATGTGTAAAGTAATTACAGAGGTATTGCTTGAGTTCCTGCTGTGTGAAACGTACTGTGGGAGACAACAGTGGTGAATACAATGAGCCCTGGGCAGTTGAACTTTCATTAGAAGCCTGATTCCTGTCTTCAAAGAGCTTATACTCTAATTGCAGAAACAACTTGTTCTTGCATTAAACCATTGAAGGTTAACACAGTAGATAATGATGTACCATATTGTCTGGTAATAGTTGTTGGAAGAGAAAGATCAGGAACAATCAAGGAAAAAATTATGAGGACAATTTTATTATGCTCCACATTGCATGTAGCAAATCCATTTTGAACATAGAAAACCTTCTCTACGTTCAAGGACTGTAGAATCTGGAGCTGAGAAGTAATAGATTGTAAAGGCTTTTACAGAGTATAGAATTCAGGCTCTTTACATAGACTTGGTATGTTACATCCCGTAACCAAACAGAGCTTGTAGTCTGGGCCCTTGATTGAGTGCCATTACTTGCACTGGAAATCAATAGAAACAGAAAAAGAAGAAGAAAAGAAAAAGGAAATCACCAAACCAGAGGAGTAAACCTACTGAATATTTTGAGCTTGTAAAAGAATTATGAGGGGGGAAGAAATAAGGTCAGAATTGGTGCACCTGCTCTTCATTAGGTGTCTGAGAGTAATAAGAAGTGTGCATGTTAGAGGCTGGGAGTTGTGTTGAGAGATGGATTAAAGCCACCAAGACACCTTAAACAGTTCCTCCAGGAGAAAAGAAATGTCTGAATTTATGTATGAGGAAGAGAAAGGAGCAGCTATTTACTGAGTGCCTCCTTGGGACCCAATTATTTAATCCTCAAAATAGTCTTGTTAGAAGGACATTTATTTTGCTTATTTTTATAGCTGAGGAAACAGACTCAAAGAGATTAAGTAACTTGCTCAAAGTCACACATTTAGTGATAGGTAGAGGTCAGAATCAAACCCAAGTTATAAGACATTATTCTATAAGACATTAAACTATAAACTATAAAAACTAAGTATAGATCTTCCATATGATCCAGAGATTCCACTGCTGGGTATACACCCAGAAGAACTGAAAGCAAAGACACAGATATATGCACACCAATGTTCATAGCGGTATTGTTCACTATTGCCAAAAGTTGAAATCAACCCAGGTGCCCATCAACAGATGAATGGATAAACAAAATGTGGTACATACATACAATGGAATATTACTCAGCTGTAAGAAGGAATAAAGTGCTAACACACGGAATAACATGGATGAATCTGGAAGACCTTATGTTGGGTGAAGCAAGCCAGGCATTGAAGGATGAACAATACATGACCTCACTGATATGAATTAAGGAAATTGATCATTCTCTGAGAACTATTGTCTGAAAGATAGGTATACAAGAAAGAAAGAAAAGAGAAAGTTGTGAGCCATCACCCTTGTGGACTTAACCTATGATAAAGTGATAGAGTGTAGTTGTGTATTGAAGGGATAGGACAGGAGGGTAGTGATATATTGGGTTGGGTGGTACAGGGTTGACAGGTGGGTAGATAGGGAAGGGTGTGTTAGAATACCCAGGATACTGAGGGGAGAGCAGAAATAGACAGGTGGGCATCTCTTAAGAGCAAGGGCCGTTCCTAATAGTGGAGGACAAACCAGTGTGTCATGATCTCTTGTTGCATGTAACTATGAATCTTGTCATCCAATGAGTCAAGCCAGGGGGTCGTCA
This sequence comes from Tolypeutes matacus, assembly GCA_026826555.1. Lineage (NCBI taxonomy): Eukaryota > Metazoa > Chordata > Mammalia > Cingulata > Chlamyphoridae > Tolypeutes > Tolypeutes matacus. The sequence goes on from JAKSZT010054215.1 coordinate 29,125,846, forward strand.
TGGGACCCGGGGGGGATGGGGAGGGAGGAACAGAATAGATCAAACAGGGTATTTAGTGGTCGGTGGAAATGTTTTTCATTACCTTACAGTGATGGACACAGGACATGGTAAATATCATCAAAATTTATAAAAGTGTACGATCCAAAATGTAAACCATACTGCAAACCATTGACAATGTTTAGTAGCTATGTTTCACTATCTGTATATCAGTTATAACAATGCTACCATCCACATACAAAAAGGTTTTAATATGGGGTGAGGAAAGAGGGAGGAGGTTGGATATATAAGAGTGTCTTGTATTCAGTGTGCAACTTTGCTGTGAACTAAAACTTCTTTGAAAATTAAATGAAAAATAGTGAGACACTGGGGAGTGAGAGGGGGAAGGTGCCACAGTACAGACTGGACACCAGATAGTGCAGTGATAAAAAGCAAAATGTCAAAAAAAAATTTTTTTTTTAATTTTTTTCTCATTTTTTGAATAACCCAATCCTTTAATTTTATTTTATTTTTAGTTTTTTAAAAAGTTTTCATGTATCTTATCTCTTACATTTAAATATCATTATTCTTTCATTTTCCTATTAATTGTATTGGCTTCATCTTTAAAGAAGCTTTGGATCACAGAAGGGTTACAACTGGGGTGGGAGAGGATCGTTGGTGGGGGGTGTCAGGGATGGGGGGGTGCATGGGAGGAAGTTCACCTGAACATACATAAAAGGTATATAAAATTGTTCAAATGCTCACGGGGCATGGTCACAATGGGTGGAGAACCACTCAATAAATGAGAGAATACTGAATTCCCATCCTGTAGAGCTCTGCCATATTCTCCAAGGAAGTAGCAACAGTCCCCCAAGTGCAGGGGCAGTGTCTAGCAAAGGAGGATGATCCACTGATGGGCTCTTGTTATTGATGACTAGCCTTATGAGTCTTTGCTCTTGAAATTGAAACTTAACCTATTGTTATGGGGTGCCTAAGGGTTGCCTCCTGACAGCCTCCTTGTTGCTCAAATGTGGCCTCTCTCTAAGCCAAACTCAGCATATTGAATGCATTACCTTCCTCCCAGCATGGGACATGACTCCTGGGGATGAGCCTCCCTGGCAATGACGGATTATTAACAAGTGCCAACGGGCAATACAACTGGAAAAAGACCTCAAATAAAAGGGGGAAAAGGTAAAAACAAATGGGTTCATATGGCTAAGAGACTTCAAAGTGAGCCAGGAGGTCATCCCAATGCATATCTAATGCATATCTCAGTAGGACCTCATTGGCTTCCAATGTGGATACACCCCAAACAGAGGGGCTCCTGAGTGCTCTGGAGACAACCAGGTCCTATATCAGGGCGGATAGCCCCAGAGTTTTACGCCTTATCAGTGGAATCCTTTGGAATCCTTGCTCCTGAGAGTGACAGAGTTGGACCCAAATATGTCTTCCCTGCAGATGATCTATCTGTCCCTTCTATTTCAAACCTATATGTGTTGCCAGAGTTTGTAGGTATACTTCCAGAGACCAGAGTCTTTGGGCTGTTCATGTGCCAGCTGGGCCCGGAATCTTTGTGGAGCTGCAACTCCTACTCTACAGTTCAATGGACTCACCCTGGACACCTGGTGGGGAGATGATGATGGACAATGGTCATCCCAGGGAATGGAGAGAGTCTGCAGCTGCAGGCAGGATAATCCCATCCATCTTATCCATGAGATCTAAGCCCTTTCTCACTTGGAGGTGGAGTGGGCATCACCATCTCAAACTTCTCAGGATTGGGGGAAGAGCTATGGACTAGAGTGGACTTACTGGTATTCTGTTATAGACATATTGTGATTCACGCAATGGAAGTAATTACAACATTAATGTGGAGCCAGTGGCCACCGGACGCTTTAGGGACAGGGAGAGGGAAAAGCAGTTGTAATACAGGGGCTTTTTCGGGACTTGGGAATTATTCTGAATGACATTGCAATGTCAGATATAGGCCATTTTATATCATATACCATGCAGAACTGTGTGGGAGAGAGTGCAGTCTACAATGTGAACCATGGTCCATGCTTAGTGGCAAAGCCCCAGGATGTGTGTATCTATTGCAGATGATGTGCCACACTAATGAAGGATGTTTATATGGGAGGTTGTGAGAGGAGTGGGAGGTGGGGAACATGGGAATCCTTGCAATTTTTGTGTAACATTTATGTAATCTAAGTATCTTTTAAAAAATAAAAAAAAAAAAATTATTATAAAACCAAAACAAAACTATCAACTATAGCCCTAGAAATTATAATTTGATATGTTATGGTAAAAACAAAACAAAACCCTTCAGTGACTGAGAATGCAGGTAGTTATTAAATCCTGTGTTCTCCTGCCTTTAGCTTTTTATGGTTTAGAACTCCGATATCTAATATGGTAGCTACTAACCACACATGGCTTTTGAACATTTGAAATGTGCCTAGAGTTGCATGTTGAAATGATGTTTTGCATATATTGGGTTAGATAAAATATATTATCAAAATTAATTTCCCCTGCTTTTTACTTTGTTTAATACAGCTACAAGAAAATTTAAAATTACATATCTGTTTTTCATTATATTTTTATTGGACAGTGCTGGTTTTGAGCAATGCCAAGACCAAGCCTGGATTGGCATCACATTATTAGAGAAGTCCAGGTTGTACCCAATTCATTCAGAGACTGGGTCTTTCCCAGACCAAAGGGTCTTGCACAAGATGCCCCAAGCAGTAAAGGGCTTCCTGAGCCCCTGGTTATTGTTCATACTGTTTCTCCCTCCTAAAGCCCCCTTTTCAGCTAAAATGTTCTTCAGAGCCTGGCTTCTGTTCTGACAACTTAAGTCACCTGTTCCTTGATGGCCTTTGTGCTTGGTTCCTGTCCCCAGCCCATATGTCTACTGGGAGCCTGAGTTCCTACTGTATATCCTGCTCAAGGTGCAGGACCTGAGCAGGTGGATTCTGACCTGCTTTATTGTCACCAAGTCTGCATTCACAAAATGTCTTAAATTTTCGAGAAGAGTAGTTGGTTAAATAACCAGATCTAGGCTCCAAATAATTCTGATATGGACTAGCTAATTCTCATGAAGTAGCCCTCAGTATCCTTGTCTGTCTTCTTTCTACCTCAGGCCTGCCTTATCTTGTTCAACTAAATCTAGTTTACCCATATTGTGTACACTGAACCCTGGATCCTTTCATCAAATGTTAATTTTCTTTCCCTGGAAGATTCCTTTTCTAAGAACTTCTGACACCCAACCCTTGTATTCTGATCATCTTGATAGTGATGTCCTAAGTGTATATTATCAGATTGATTCTCTGCCTAATGAGTTAAGAGTTTGGTCACTGTCAATCAGTTCTCCAGAGTCTCACTACTCTCCTAAGGATGATTTGATAACACTGTTGCTGAAAATGCAAAACTGAGGACCATGGATTTCATGGTAGCCCCAGGAGGGGCAGAGATTTCATTGAGCCTACCCTGAAACTTTTTTTTTCAATTCATTCACTGATGGTAGGCATATGCTCAATGTTAGGGATACAGAACTGAAAAAGATATGGTTCGTGTGATTTCATTAAATATATTAATATATATTCGAAGTAAAAAATTCATTTCCAACTTTTTAGTGGAAGTTTGTATAAAAATATGTTTACAGACATTCAGGTTTCCCAAAAATGTCAAGTGCTCACCCTTGCATTAAACTCTGGGTACAATAGAAGTTCCACTCCCAGCTTTTTTTTTTTTTTTTTTTTTTTCCTTCCTTGCCTTTTCTTTTCTCTCTTCCTCTCTCCCTCCCTCCCTTCTTTGTTAGTAAGGAAATTTTCCTTGTCATAATTCTTTATATATATGCTATATACTTAGTAGTATCCCCTTTGGTTGAAACTATTTTAATGATGGTAACTATATCATCTACTCCTGAGAAACAATGTGGGATAGGAGTAGCAAGATCAAAGTCAGGAATTAGAAAACCTCTAATTGTTGTTTTAAGCAGGTCTGCCCTAAAAGCAGCTTGGGTGAGTTGCTTAATAACTCTGGGTTTGATTAGATAATATGTAGAGTCCTGTTCAAATCTTTAACTTTATAATACTGCAAACTTTTACCCAAATAACAACTAGAAATATTTGAGACTGATTTGATAATATTTTAGGTGTAGGCTCAGAGAATAAAACAAGTTACTCCTTAGGTACGTAAGCTATTTTCAGTTATAGCAGGATGTATTAGTTTATATATCATATTTTACTTAGTATGAGTATTGGTGGATGTCATGATTAATTGAAAACCTTGATTTTTTTGTTTATCATAATTGACACTTTTTTTTCCCAGAGAGCCAAGCCTCCCAAAGGCCAAGGGGTTGAGCAACATCTGGAGAGAATCCAACGCAGCTATCAGGAATATCATGCTACTTTGGCTTCCATTAAGTCAAATGAATGGGATCGCTTGAAGGTTGAGTGGGACCAGCACAATGACCGCAAGTCTTTGCACCGCCTTGTGCAAGCAAGAATCAAAGATGCCATGCAAGGATTTATTATCAACACTGAAGAAAGAAGAAATAAGTAAGTTTCACAAATATCCCAGACTATGAGACATTCCTAAAAGCAAAATTTGAGATTAACTACTCAGAATGCAAGTGAATATTTTTTATTAAACTTTTTTATTGAAGTATATCATTCGTACATGAACATACATAAAGAATAAGTATGTGGTAAAAGATGTGAACTTATAAAACAAACATGTATATCATCATAGAAACAGTAAATGTATAGTAAACTTTATGAACTTACAAAACAAATATACATAGTATCAAACAGGCCTCCCATACATCACCCAACTGCTAAAACCTTGCATTTTTATGAAACATTTGTTACAAACTATGAAAGAGCATCGTCAAAATATTACTACTAACTACAGCCAATATCTTAAATTTGGTGTATTTTCCCCTCAAACAACCCGATTATTAACAACCTGTATTAGCATTATATATTTGTTATATAGCTCATGAGAGAATGTTCTCAAATTTGTTCTGTTAACTGCAGTCCATCTTGCACCACAGGATTCACTGTGTTATAAAGTCCCATGCTTTATATAATCCATTCAAAGTGTACACTCAGTGGCTCTCAGTTTTTTACAAAGTTATGCTGTCATTACCTCAGTCCATTTTAGAACATTTTCATTACTCCAAAAGGAAAATCCCCATACCTCCTTATATACCCCCATTGTCCCTTAGAATTGATATAATATCTTCTTTGCCATTGCTACAAAAATATTACAATATTACTGTTAACTATCATCCATAAGTTACATTAGTTGTAATTTTCCCGTGAATCACCATATTCTTAACACTTTGTAAAAAAAAAACTCTTATATTTATACAGTTAACCATAATCTTCATCCACCACCAAAATCACTATGTTATATAGTCCCTAGATTATTCTCTAGCTTCCTTTCAATTGACATGTACATCCACAGACGACCCCTTCCAGCCACAATCACATTTAGAAATCAGCAGTGTTAGTTATACTCACTATAATGTGTCCCCATCAACTCTATTCATTTCCACACTTATACAATAAACCTTATTAAAATTTCTACATAAATTAAGCATCAGCTCCCATTCTCCTATCTCCTAGTAATCCATACTCTTGAGTTTACCTCCGTGAGTTTACTCATCGTATTTAGTTCATATTAGTGAGACCATACAACATTTGTCCTTTTGTGTCTGGCTTATTTCACTCAACATAAGTTCTCAAGGTTCATCCATGTTGTCCTGATTTCATTTCTTACAGCTGAATAGTATTCCGTTGTATGTATATATGATGTTTATCCATTGATTGATTGATGGACACTTGGGGCTGTTTTCATATTTTAACAATTATGAATAATGCTGCCTTGAACATTGGTGTGCAAATGTCATTTCGCGTCCTTGCTTTCAGAGCTTCTGTGTATATATATTCACCTTCTTGAGGTACTGCCAAACTGTCTTCCACAGAGGCTGCACCATTCTACATTCCCACCAGCAGTGAAGGAGTGTTCCTTTTTCTCCACATCCTCTCTAGCACTTGTACTTTTCTGTTTTTTCAATAATGGCCGTTATATAAGGTGTGAAATGGTATCTCATTGTAGTTTTGATCTGCATTTCCCTAATAGCTAGTGATGTTTTTAAAGATTTTTTATTTATTTATTCATTTATCCCCCCCTTGCTGCCTGTGCTCGCTGGGTCAGCCAACCACGCCGCGCGGGCGGGCCTGCCGCCACCAGGAGGCCCCGGGAACCGAACCCGGGGCCCCCCACATGGTAAACGGGAGCCCTACTGATTGAGCCACAGCCGCCTCCCTTTGCCCATTTTTAAATTGGGTTGCTTGTCTTTTTATCATTGAGTTGTATGATCTCTTTGTATAACATGGATACCAAACCCTTATCGGATATGTGGTGTGATGGTTAGGCTAATGAGTCAACTCAGCCAGGTAATTGTGTCCAGGTGTTAGGTCCAGCAAGCACTGGGCTAATTGTAATACAAGAGCATTTATGGACTTTGATCACCAGTGAGTTTACTGCATGGATGGCTGATTACATCGCATCAGTCAGGGAGGTTGCATCATCAATGGGTGATGCTTTTATCTAATCAGTTGAATGCCTTAAAAGGGGAAGTGATTTCAACATTCAGAGAGAATTTCCCAGCTCGTCTTTGGACAGCCAACTTCTCCCAGAAACTCATCAAGGACCTTTCATCAGACTTTCATCGGAGCCCCCGGCTTGCAGCCTGCCTGCGGAACCTGGACTTGTGCATCCCCATGGTTGTGTGAGAGACTCATAAAATCTCATATTATTGACAGATATCTCCTGTTGAGTCTGTTTTCCGAAATACAGCTTGGTACCAGGAGTGGTTCTTGAGGAACAGAGTCTTAAACATGGGATGTCTGAAGTGGTTCTGGGAGTTTTGTAATTGGCTCTCTACTGTAATTGGACTCAAGGGTACTAATGACTCCCTTTCCAATAATGAAGAGGTTGCTAACAGTCCATGGCATGAGCTGGCAAGAGATATGCAAAATAGCATCACTGGATTCCCCTACTTCCATGCTTATAAGAAGCAAGGATCTGGGTGAGAATGTTTTCAACACCTTAACAGAATTTTGTGGAGTCAAAAAGTATAATGATGTTGGCTGGCGCCCCTAGATACTCTGGATATATTACGAAAGAAAGAGATGAGCTAAAGTCTTCAAATTTGAAACTTAAATGCTGCATGAATGATATGAAAGTTTCTACTTGTGCCTTGAAAGAAAATCTTGACTCCTGTAGCCACAGACTTGAGATATCCGAGAATCAAACCCAGACTCTCATTGTACGAGTAGCAGAATTACAGAGGAAACTAAAATCTCAACCTTGCAGGATTTCTGCAATTAAAGTGAAGGCATTGATTGGAAAGGAGTGGAACCCCAAGGATTGGGATGGAGACATATGGGATGATGATAATATTGGTGGAGACATTGGAACTCTAAATTCTGCTGAGACTTTTTTTTTTTTAAAGATTTTATTTATTTATTCATTTATCCCCCCCTTGCTGCTTGTGCTCGCTGGGTCAGCCAACCACGCCGTGCGGGCGGGCCCGCCCCCACCAGGAGGCCCCGGGAACCGAACCCGCTTCCCTCTGCTGAGACTTTACCAGATAAACCTGTGATGGCCTGCTCTGTGTAGACCACATCTTGTCAACCTTGTATTATCCAGCCTCCAGCCTGCCCCAGAGAGTCTGGACCTACTCCCAGCCACAAGGCAGGTACCAGCCAAACTCCAGCATGCACTGCCCAACTTCCAGTCTGCCCTGAGGAATCTACCTTCCAACCCCTGCCTGAAGAGATTAATCTTGTTTCACCAGAAGAAAATGCAAAGGAATGCCCTGAGGTCAGTAGCCTGCAAGACATCTCTAATCCTTCTCCTTACCCACCCCCACCACCCCTCTTGTCTTCGAGACCTATTACTAGACTAAAATCACAACAAGCCCCCAAAGGTGAAATATAAAGTATGACCCATGAGGAAGTACGCTATTCTCTGAAAGAACTGCATGAGTTTTCCAATTTATATAGACAGAAATCAGGGGAATATGTGTGGGAATGGATACTAAGGGTATGGGATAATGGGAAAGAATATAAAGTTGGATCAGGCTGAATTTATTGATATGAGCCCACTAAGCAGAAATTCTGGATTCAGCGCTGTAGCTTGAGAGGTTAGAAAGGGCTCTTAACAGTTTGTTTGGGTGGCTGACTGAAACATGGATCAAAAGATGGCCTAGCATGTCTGATGTTGAGATGCCCGATTTGCCCTGGTATGCAGTAGACAAGGGTATTCAAAGGCTTAGAGAGATTGGAATGCTAGAATTGATTTATCATTTGAGACCTGCCCACCCACCCCAGGAATGTCCAGAGGACACACCTTTAACCAGGACTGTGAGGAATAAATTTGTAAGACTAACTCCATCTTCTCTGAAGAGCTCTGTGTTTGCTCTTCTCTGCAGTCCAGATATTACTGTAGGGAGGGCTGTAATGGAGTTGGAATCCTTAAACATTATGGGGATGATTGGATCTCGTCCGATAAAAGTCAAATATCAGCAGTTAATCGTCAAAGGCAATTTCATGGCTACCACAATGAAAGACAGATTCAAAGCAGCACTCAGAATAGTCTGAGTTGCATGGAGTTATGGCGTTGGGGTGATAGATCGTGGGGTACCTCGAAGTGAAATACATGGGCAGTCTACTAAATTTTTTCTGGATCTGTATAAGCAGAAGAGTTCTAGGTCAAGTGAACAAAACCCTAACTCAAATTACAGGCACAGAGAATCACAGCCCCTTAATCAATTCCCAGACTTGAGACAGTTTACAGACCCAGAGCCCCTTGAATGGGGAGAAGGCCAGGTTCCCTTGGGGAAGGATCCTGTTAAACTGCCAAAAACTTACACTGTTAATCTTCCTCCCACCTTTCTCTAAGGAGATCTACGGCCTTTTGCCAGAGTAACTGTGCATTGGGGAAAAGGAAATGATCAGACATTTCAGGGATTATTAGACACTGGCACAGAAGTCACATTAATTCCAGGAGACCCAAAACATCACTGTGGTCCACCAGTCAGAGTAGGGGCTTATGGAGGTCAGGTGATTGATGGAGTTTTAGCTCAGGTCTGTCTCACAGTGGGTCCAGTGGGTCTCCGGACCCATTCTGTGGTTATTGCCCCAGTTCCAGAATGCATAATTGGAATAGACATACTTAGTAATTGGCAGAATCCCCGCATTGGATCCCTGACTTGTGGAGTGAGGGCTATTATGGTTGGAAAGGCCAAGTGGAAGCCTCTAGAACTGCCCCTGCTTAGCAAAACAGTAGATCAAAGGCAATACTGGATTCCTGGAGGGATTGCAGAGATTAGTGCCACCATCAAGGATTTGAAGGATGCAGGGGTGGTGATTCCCACCACTTCCCCATTCAACTCTCCTATTTGGCCTGTGCAGAAAAGAGATGGATCTTGGAGAATGGCAGCTGATTATTGTAAACTTAACCAGGTGGTAACTCCAATTGCAGCTGCTGTTCCAGATGTGGTATCATTGCTTGAGCAAATCAACACATCCCCTGGTAACTGATATGCAACTATTGATCTAGAAAATGCTTTTTTTCTCAATTGCCTTTAGTAAGGACCACCAGAAACAGTTTGCTTTCAGCTGGCAAGGCCAGCAGTATACCTTCACTCTCCCGCCTCAGGGGTATATCAACTCTCCAGCCCTATGTCATAATATTGTCCGCAGGGACCTTGATCGTCTCTCCCTCCCACAAGACATCACACTGGTCCATTATATTGATGATATCATGTTGATAGGACCTACTGAGCAAGAAGTAGCAAAGACTCTAGGTTTATTGGTAAGGCATTTGCGTGAGAGAGATTGGGAGATAAATCCAACAAAAATACAGGGTCCTTCCACCTCAGTGAAATTTCTAGGTATCCAGTGGTATGGGGCCTTCTAAAGTAAAGGATAAGCTGTTGCATCTGGCCCCTCCTACGACCAAAAAAGAGACACAGCGCCTAGTTGGCCTCTTCAGATTTTGGAGACAACACATTCCTCATTTGGGTGTGCTACTCTGGCCCATTTACCGAGTGACCAGAAAAGCTGCTAGTTTTGATTGGGGACCGGAACAACAGGAGGTCCTGCGGCAGGTCTAGGCTACTGTGCAAGCTGCACTACCACTTGGACCATATGACCCAGCAGATCCAATGGTGCTGGAAGTTTCAGTGGCAAATAGAGATGCCATCTGGAGCCTTTGGCAGGTCCCTATTGGAGAATCACAGCATAGACCCTTAGGATTTTGGAGCAAAGCCCAGCCATCCTCTGTAGATAACTACTCCCCTTTTGAGAAGCAGCTTTTGGCTTGCTACTGGGCCTTAGTAGAGACTGAACGCTTAACCATGGGCCATCAAGTTACCATGAGACCCGACTTGCCTATCATCAGCTGGGTATGGTCTGACCCACCAAACCATAAAGTTGGGCATGCACAGCAGCACTCCATAATAAAGTGGAAGTGGTATATATGAGATAGGGCTCGAGCAGGTCCTGAAGGCACAAGTGAGTTACTTGAGTTACATGCCCAAATGTCCATGGTCACCACCCCTGCCATGTTACCTTCTCTTTCCAGCCCACAGCTTTGGCCTCTTGGGGAGTCCCTTACAATCAGTTGACTGAGGATTAGAAAACTCGGGCCTGGTTTACAGATGGTTCTGCACGATATGCAGGTACCACCCAAAAGTGGACAGCTGCAGCACTGCAGCCCTTTTCTGGGACATCCTTGAAGGATAGCGGTGAGGGCAAATCCTCCCAGTGAGCAGTGCACCTAGTTGTTCATTTTGCTTGGAAGAAGAAATAGCCAGAGGTGCATTTGTACACTGATTCATGGGCTGTTGCCAATGGTTTGGGTGGCTGGTCAGGGATGTGGAAGGAACATGATTGGAAAACTGGTGACAAGGAGGTCTGGGGAAGACGTATGTGGATAGATAGACCTTTCTGAGTGGACAAAAAACATGAACATATTTGTGTCCCACGTGAATGCTCACCAGAGGGTGATTTCAGCAGAGGAAGAGTTTAATCAAGTGGATAAGATGACTCGCTCTGTGGCTAATGCTCAGCCTCTTTCCCCAGCCACTCCTGTCATTGCCCAATGGGCTCATGAACAAAGTGGCCATGGAGGTAGGGATGGAGGTTATGCATGGGCTCAGCAACATGGACTTCCCCTCACCAAGGCTGACTTGGCTACAGCCCCTGCTGAATGCCCAATCTGCCAGAGCAGAGACCCACACTCAGCCCCCGATACGGCACCGTTCCTCAAGGTGACCAGCCTGCTACGTGGTGGCAGGTTGACCACATTGGGCCACTTCCACCATGGAAGGGGCAGTGATTTGTTTTAACTGGAATAGATACATACTCTGGCTATGGGTTTGCATTTCCGACATGCAATGCTTCTTCCAAAACTACCATCCGTGGACTTACCGAATGTCTTATCTACCGCCATGGCATTCCACACAGCATTGCTTCTGATCAAGGAACCCATTTCACAGCAAATGATGGGCGGGAATGGGCACATGCCCGTGGAATTCACTGGTCTTACCATGTCCCCCATTACCCTGAAGCAGCTGGATTAGTAGAATGGTGGAACGGCCTTTTGAAGACTCAATTACAGTGCCAACTAGATGGTAATACCTTGCAGGGCTGGGGCAATGTTCTCCAGGAGGCTGTGTATGCCCTAAATCAGCATCCTCTCTATGGTGCTGTTTCGCCCATAACCAGGATTCATGGGTCCAGGAATCAAGGGGTGGAAATGGGAGTGGCGCCACTCACTATTAGCCCTAGTGACCCACTAGGAAAATTTTTGCTTCCTGTCCCTGAAACCTTAAGCTCTGCTGGTCTACAGGTTTTTGTCCCAAAAGGAGGAGTGCTGCCACCAGGGAATACAACAATTCCATTGAACTGGAAGTTAAGACTGCCACCTGGCCACTATGGGCTCCTCTTACCTGTGACTCAAAGGCAAAGAAGGGAATTACTGTACTGGCTGGGGTGATTGATCCTGACTATCAAGGGGAAATAGGACTACATCTACATAATGGGGGTAAAGAAGAGTTTGCCTGGAATGCAGGAGATCCTCTAGGGCATCTCCTAGTCCTGCCATGCCCTGTGATTAAAGTCAATGGAAAATTGCAACAAACCAATTCAAGCAGGACTAACAATGGCCCAGAATCTTCAGGAATGAAAGTTTGGGTCACCCCACCAGGCAAAGAGCCATGGCCAGCTGAAGTGCTTGCTGAAGGTAACAGGAACATGGAATGGGTAGTGGAAGAAGATAGTGATAAATATGAACTTCAACCACGTGACTAGTTACAGAAATGAGGATTGTAATAGTCATGAACCCTTCTTCCTTGTTTCGTTATGAGTATGATTGTATATGTACACAAAACGAATTTCTTTGTTTTCTTCCCCAACCTTTTCCCCTATCGTATGAAAAGTTGTATTAATTTCATGTCATAATATTTAAGGATGTCAAGTTTAAGAGTGAATATTACCCAAGGACATGCACCCTATTCTGTGGGGAATTAATGCGTTTCCGGTTGTACGCAGGGGAGTTGAACATTGTTAGGCGGAAATATATATGTATGCTTGTCTGTTATTGTTTTTACTTAGAGACTAAGTATGGTTTAGGGTAATGTGTATGGTTGCCGAGTTGACAAGGGGTGGACTGTGATTGGTTAGGCTAATGTGTCAACTCAGCCAGGTAATTGTGTCCAGGTGTTAGGTCCAGCAAGCACTGGGCTAATTGTAATACAAGAGCATTTATGGACTTGGATCACCAGTGAATTTACTGCGTGGATGGCTGATTACATCTGTATCAATCAGGGAGGTTGCATCATCAATGGGTGACGCTTTTATCTAATCAGTTGTATGCCTTAAAAGCGGAAGTGATTTCAACATTCAGAGAAAATTTCCCAGCTCATCTTTGGACAGCCAACTTCTCCCAGAAACTAATTAAGGACTTTTCATCAGACTTTCATCGGAGCCCCCGGCTTGCAGCCTGCCTGCGGAACCTGGACTTGTGCATCCCCATGGTTGTGTGAGGGACTCTTTTAAAATCTCATATTATTGACAGATATCTCCTGTTGATTCTGTTTCCCGAGAAAACCCTGACTAATACATGTGGTTTCCAAAAACTTTCTCCCATTGAGTAGGCTGCTTTTTACTTTTTGGAAAAGTCTTTTGTTTAACAAAAGTGTTTAAGTTTGAGGAGGTCCCATTTATCCATTTTTTTCTTTCATTGCTCATGCTTTGGGTATAAGGTTTAAGAAACTAACGCCTACCACAAGATCTTGAGGATGTTTCCTTATATTTTCTTTTAAGAATTTTATGGCAGGGAAGCAGATGTGGCTCAAGTGATTGGGCTCCCGTCTACTATATGGGAGGCCCTAGGTTTGATTCCTGGGACCTCCTGGTGAAGGCAAGCTGGCCCACACAGAGAGCTGACAGCCCGTGCCCATGCGGAGAGCTAATGCAGCAAGATGACTCAACAAAGGGAGATAAGCAGACACAGAAAAACACGTAGAGAATGGACACAGAGAGCAGACAGCGAGCATGGGGGGGTGGTTAAAAAAAAGAATTTTATGGTTGTAGCTTTTTCATTTAGGTCCTTGATGCATTTTGAGTTAATTTTTGTATAAGGTGTGAGATGGGGGTTCTCTTTCTTTCTTTTTGAGATGGATATCCAATTCTCCCAGCACCATTTGTTGAATAGACTGTTCTGGCACAGCTGTGTGGGCTTGACAGCCTTGCCAAAAATCACTTGACCATAAATGTGAGGGTCTGTTTCTGAGTTCTCCGTTTAGTTCCATTGGTCAATATGTCTATCTTTTTGCCAGTGCTATGCTGTTTTTCTTTTGGTTTGTTTTTTTTTTTTTTTTTTTTTTTTTTTGAGGTTCTGGCCTGAGGATTGAACCCAGGGTCTCTTCTATAGGAAGCCAGTGCTCAACCACTGAGCCACATCAGCTCCACTGAGTTGGTGTTTTTGTTTGTTTGCTTATTGTTTTTTGTTTTTGTTTTTAGTAGGCACCAGGGACTGAACCCAGGACCTCCCATGTGGGAATCATGTGCTTTATAGCTTGAGCCACATCTGCTCCCACTATGCTGTTTTAATCACTGTAGCTAAGTAATATGATTTAAAGTCAGGAAGTAAGAGTTCTCCAATTTCGTTCTTTTTAAAGACATTTTTTGCTATTCAGGGCCCCTTACCCTTCCAAATAAATTTGATAATTGACTTTTCCATTTCTGAAAAAAAGCTGTTGGTATTTTTATTGGGATTGCGTTGAATCTGTAAATCACTTTGGGTAGAATTGACATCTAAACGATATTTAGGCTTCCTATCCATCAACTCGAAATGTCCTTCCATTTATTTAGATCTTCTTTGTTTTCTTTTAGCAATATTTTGTAGTTTTATGAGGTCCTTTATGTCCTTGGTTAAGTTTTTTCCTAAATATTTTATTCTTTTACTTGCTTTATAGTTGGAATTTTTCTTGTTAAGGTGTGCAGCTAGGTCTTTCATTTTAGCTCTTCTAATTTATTAATTTGACATCTGTTTAATAGGTTTTTTTAATAGCAAATGAAGTTTATTGATACATATTATTAAAGCATACAATTCATCCAAAGTATATAATAAATGGTATTTGATATAATCATATGGCTGTATATTCATCACTTCAATCATTATTATTTTCATTATTTCAGTAATAATAATAATAAACAAAAAACAAACAAGAAAATCTTCATCTCTCAATCTCTGTTCCCCTGCTATTTCTGACTATTCTTGCACAATTATTTACTTATTAAGCAGTTTTCTTGAAATATATTCACATACCATACAATCTATCTAAAGTATATAATCAATGGCTTTTAGTATAATCACAATGTTGTACATTCGTCACCACAAAAAATTTTAGAAGTATTTCATTACTCCAAAAAGAAAAACTCCACACCCTTAGCATACCTTCCCTAACCCCACATAACCACTAATCAAATTTCATCTTTATAAGTTTATTTATATTTACATTTTATATAAATGGACTCAAAATGTTACACAATATGTTTCGTACATAGTAATGCAGTCATACAGTATTTGTCCTTTTCTGTCTAGCTTGCTTCACTCAACATAATGTCCTCCAGGTTCATCCATGCTGTCATAGGCTTTACAACTTCAATTATTCTTAAAGCTGCATCATATTCCATCGTGTGACGACACCATAGTTTTTTTATCCATTCATTGGTTGATGGACACCTGGGTTGTTTCCATCTTTTGGCAATTGTCAATAACGCCACTATGAATATCAGTGTGCAGTTGTCTGTATGTGTCATTGATCTCAGTTCTTCTGGGTATATACACAGTAGTGGTATTACAGGATCACGTGAGAAATCTATACTCAACTTCCTTAGGAACTGCCAAAGAGTCTGCCACAATGGTTGTACCATTCTGCATTCCCACCAACAGTGAATAAGTGTTCCTATCTCTCCACATCCTCTCTACCACTTGTAGTTCTTTTTTTTAATAGTGGCCATTCTGATAGGTGTGAAATGATATCTCATTGTAGTTTTGATTTGCATTTCCCTAATCATTAGTGATATTGAACTTTTTTTCATGTGATTTTTTGCCATTTGTATTTCTTCTTTGGACAAATGTCTATTCAAGTCTTTTGCCCATTTTTTAACTGGATCGTCTATTTTTTTATTGTTGAGTTGTAACATCTCTTTATTTATTTATTTTTTTAACTTTATTTTGTACATTTAATAATTGAAAACATAAGTAATTAAAAACTAAAAAGTAAACATAGATGAATAAATATATACATTTCTCAATTAAATGTAATGGATACATGTAAATTTTTTTGTTGCTGTTTTGTTTTTTGTTTTTTTTTGTGTGTGTGTGTGTGTGAATCAAACAATATATTACACAATATATTTGGTTCATAGTAATGCATTCATACAGTATTTGTCCTTTTGTGTCTGGCTTGCTTCACTCAGCATAATGTCCTCCAGGTTCATCCATGTTGCATATGCTTTATGACTTCATTTCTTCTTACAGCTGCATAATATTCCATCGTGTGAATAGACCACAGTTTGTTTATCCACTCATCTGTTGATGGACACCTGAGTTGTTTCCAACTTTTGGCAATGGTGAATAAAACATCTCTTTATATATCATGGATATTAAACCCTTATCAGACAAGTGATTTTCAAATATTTTCTTCCATTATATTGTCTTCCTTTACACTGCTTTGACAAAGTCCTGGGAGGTACAAAAGTGTTTAATTTTGAGGAGGTCCCATTTATTTATTTTTTCTTTGGTTGTACGTGCTTTGGGTATAAGGTCCAAGAAACTGCTACCTACCACAAGGTCTTTAAGATGTTTCCCTACATTTTCTTCTAGTAGTTTTATGGTCTTGGGTTTTATATTTAGGTCTTTGATGCATTTTGAGTTGATTCATGTATAGAGAGTGAGATAGGGGTCCTCTTTCATTCTTTTGGTTATAGATATCCAGTTCTCCAAGCTCCATTTGTTGAAAAGACTTTTGTCCCATTAACATGGACTTGGTAAGTTTGTCAAAAACCAGTTGACTGTAGGAGTGAGGGTTTATTTCTGGACTTTCAATTCTGTTCCACTGATTGATGTGTCTATTTTTATGGCAGTACCATGCTGTTTTGAGCACTGTTGCTTTGTAATATGTTTCAAGATCAGGCAGTGAAATTCCACCCATGCCACTCTTATTTTTCAGAATGCTTTTGGCTATTTGGGGGCACTCTCCCTTCCAAATAAATTTGGTTATTGCCTTTTCTATTTTTATAAAGTAGGCTGTTGGAAATTTGATTGGTATTGCATTGAATCTATAAATTAGTTTGGGACAGATTGACATCTTCACGATATTTAGTCTTCCAGTCCATGAACACTGAATGTCTTTCCATTTGTTTAGGTCTTTTAAAATTTCTTTTAGCATTGTTTTGTAGTTTTCTGCAAAACTGGTTAAATTGATTTCTAGGTATTTGAGTCTTTTTGTTGCTATTGTAAATGGAATTTTTTCCCTGATTCCTCCTCAGATTGTTCACTACTAGTGTTCAAAAACATTACTGATTTTTGCGTCTTGATCTTATATCCTGCCACTTTGCTGAACTCATTTATTAGCTCAAGTAGCTTTGTGGTAGACATTTCAGAATTTTCTAAATATAGCATCATGTCATCTGCAAATAGTGAGAGTTTTACTTCCTCTTTTCCTGTTTGGATGCCTTTAATTTTTTTATTTTATTTTATTTTTTTTTTTATCTTATCTAATTCTCTAGCTAGAACTTCTAGTACAATGTTTAGTAACAATGTTGACAGTGGGCATCTTTGTCTTGTTCTGGATCTTGGAGGGAAAGCTTTCAACCTTTCCCCATTGAGTATAATGTTGGCTGTGGATTTTTCATATTGAGGAATTTTTCTTCTATTCCTGTCTTTTGAAGTGTTTTTATCAAGAAAGGATGCTAGATTTTGTTGAATGCCTTTTCTACATTGACTGAGACGATCATGTGGTTGTTGTGGTTTTTTTTTCCAGTTTATTAATGTGGTATATTATGTTGATTGATTTTCTTATGTTGAACCAACCTAGCATACCAGGAATAAATCCCACTTGGTCATGATGTATAAGTCTTTTGATTGGGAAGAGCTTAAACAGGATTGGTGTTAATTCTTTTCAAAATGCACCATAGAATTCACCTGTGAAGCCATTTGTTCCTGGACTTTTCTTTCTTGGGAGATTTTTTATGACGAATTCAGTCTCTTCAAAGTGACTGGTTTGTTAAGTTCTTGTATTTCTTGTAGCAGCATTGTAGGTTCTATGCATTTCTAGGAATTTTTCCATTTCATCTAGCTTGTCTAGTTTGTTGGCATACAGTTTCTTGTAACATTCTCTTATGATCTTTTTTATTTCTGTGGCGTCAGTCGTAACTTCCCCCCTTTCATTTCTGATTTTATTTGTTTGCATCTTCTCTCTTTTTTTCTTTGTTAGTATAGCTAGGGGTTTGTCAACTTTATTGATCTGCCCAAAGAACAAGCTTCTGTTTTTGTTGATTTTCTCTATTGTTTTTTTTTTTTTTCCCTCAATTTCATTTATTTCTGCTCTAATCTTTATTATTTCCTTCCTTCTGTTTGTGTTGGGATTTGCTTACTGTTCTTCTTTTAGTTTCTCCAGTTCAGTTAGGTCTTTGAGTTTAGCTCTTTCTTCTTTTTTGATATAGGCATTTAGTGCTGTGTATTTCCTTCTCAAGATTGCCTTCGCTGTACCATAAATTTTGATAATTTGTGTTCTTGTTTTCGTTTGTCTAAATATATTTACTTACTTCACTTGCAATTTCTTCTTTGACTTACTGATTATTTAGGAGTTTGTTGGTAATTACCTTTTCTAATTCTGTAAAATAGGCTGTTGGAATTTTTATTGGTATTGCATTGAATCTATAAATCACTTTGGGTAAGATTGACATCTTCACGATATTTATTCTTCCAATCCATGAACACGAAAAGTCTTTCCATTTGTTTAGGTCTTTTAAAATTTCTTTTAGTATTGTTTTGTAGTTTTCTGCATATAGGTCCTGTACTTCTTTGGTTAAATTAATTCCTAGGTATTTGAGTCTTTTTGTTGCTGTGGTAAATGGAATTTCTTCCCCTGATTTCTTCCTCATATTGTTCAGTACTAGGGTACAAAAACATTACTGATTTTTGTGTGCTCATCTTGTATCCTGCAACTTTGCTGAACTCATTTATTAGCTCAAGTAGTTTTGTCATGGATACTTTAGAGTTTTCTAAATACATGATCATGTCATCAGCCAACAGTAAGAGTTTTACTTCCTCTTTTCCTGTTTGGGTGCCTTTAATTTATCTTTCTTGTCTAATTGCCCTAGCTAGAACTTCTAATACAATATTGAATAACAATGGTGACAGTGGGCATCCTTGTCTTGTTCCCGATCTTAGAGGGAAAGATTTCAACCTTTCCCCACTGAGTACGATGTTGGTTGTAGGTTTTTCATATATGCCTTTTATCAGATTGAGGAATTTTCCTTCTATTCCTATCTTTTAAAGTGTTTTTATTTAAAAAGGATGCAGGCTTTTGTCAAATGCCTTTTCTGCATCTATTGAGATGATCATGTGGTTTTCTCCTTCATTTTGTTAATGTGTGGTGTATTGCATCGATTGATTTTCTTATGTTGAACCAGCCTTGCATACCAGGAATAAATCCCACTTGGTTGTGATGTATAAGTCTTTTGATATGCTGTTGGATTTGATTCACAAGCATTTTGTTGAGAATTTTTGCATGTATGTTCATTAGATAGTGTGGCAGTTTGATGTGATTATGAATTCCAAAAATATAATTGAATCATGCTTGTAAACGGATCTGTTAATCTGGGCATGGTTAGGTTAGGATTAGGGCGTTGAGCCCCACCCCTTGGTGGGTGGGGAATTGAATATAAAAGGCAAGGCAAAGGAAAGTTGAAGCAGTCTTTTGAGAAGCAGTTTTGATGTTGGAAAGAAGGCCCCAGGAGAAGAGAAGCAAGCCGTTTGCCTGATCATCTACAGCTGACCTTGTGGAGGAAACAGGAGCCAAGCCCGGAGAGAAATGCAGCCCCGGGAAGAGAGGAACCCAGAAGCCTGAACCCTGGCAAACGCCAGCAACTGTCTTGCTCTAACACGTGGCAATGGACTGGTGAGAGAAGAAACTTAACGCTTTATGGCCTGGTCTCTGTGGACTTCTACCCCAAATAAATACCCTTTATAAAGACCAACCCATTTTTGGTATTTTACATTAGCACCCCTTTGGCTGACTAATACAGATAGATTGGTGTGTAATTTTCTTTCTTATATCTTTATCTGGCTTTGGTATTAGGGTGATGTTGGCTTCATAAAATATGTTGGGTAATTTTCCTTCCTCTTCAATTTTTTGGAAGAGTTTAAACAGTATGGTATTAATTCTTTTCCTGGACTTTTCTTGCTGGGAAATTTTTGATGATGGATTCAATCTCTTTAAATGTGATTGGTTTGTTAAGTTCTTGTATTTCTCTTAGCATCAGTATAGGTTTTTTGTGTATTTCTAGGAATTTGTCCATTTCATCTATGCTGTCTAGTTTGTTGGCATACAGTTTTTCATAATATCCTATTATGATCCTTTTTATTTCTATGTGGTCAGTCGTAACTCTCCCCCCGCCCCCTTTCATTTCTGATTGTATTTATTTGCATCTTTTATCTTTTTTCCTTTGTTAGTCTAGCTAGGTGTTGTCAATTTTATTGATCTCAAAGAACCAGCTTTTGGTTTTGTTGATTTTCTCTATTGCTTTTTATTCTCAATTTCATTTATTTCTGCTCTAATTTTTATTATTTCTTTCCTTCTGCTTGCTTGGATATTGGTTTGCTGTTCATTTTCTAGTTTCTCTAGTTGTTCAGTTAAATCTTTGAGTTTAACTGTTTCTTCTTTTTTAACATAGGTGTTTAGGGCTATAAATTTCCCTCTCAAGACAGCCTTTGCTGTATCCCATAAGTTTTGATAAGTTGTCTTCTCATTTTCATTTGTCTCCCTATATTTACTTAGTTCATTTGCAATTTCTTCTTTGACCCACTGATTATTTAGGAGTGTGTTGTTCAGCCTCCACACATTTGCAAATTTACTTTTTTCCTGTCCATTATTGATTTCCAGTTTTATTCCATTATGACCTGAGAAGGTGCTTTGTATAATTTCAGTCTTTTTGTATTTATTGAGAGCTGCATTGTGCCCTAACCTGTGTTTTGTCCTGGAGAAAGATCATAGGTACTTGAGAAGAATGTATAACCTGCTGAGTTTGGGTACAGCGTTCTGTATATATCTCTTGGGTCTAACTTATTTATTGTTCAACTTCTCTGTTTCCTTGTTGATCTTCTGTCTAGTTGTTCTGTATAGTGATGTGGGTGGCGTGTTGAAGTCTCCAACAATTATTGTAGAGATGTCTATTTCTCCCTTCAGTTTTGCCAGAATTTTTCTCATGTATTTTGGGGCACCCTGGTTAGGTGCATAGATATTTATAACAGTTATATCTTTCTGGTAGATTGTCCCTTTTATTAATACATAATGTCCTCCTGTATCTCTTATAACTTTTTTGCATTTGAAGTCTGTTTTGTCTGATATTAGTATAGCTACTCCTGCTCTTTTTTGGTTACTATTTGCATGGAGTATCTTTTTCCAGCCTTTCACTTTCAGCCGGTTTGTATCCCTAGGTCTAAGGTGAGTTTCTTGTAAGCAGCATATGGATGGCTCATGTTTTTTTATCCATTCCGTCAGCCTGTATCTTTTATTGGGGAGTTTAATCCATTCATATTCAATGATATTACTGTAAGTGCATTTTTTTACTTCTACCATTATATTCTTTGAGTTTCTTATGTTGTATCACATTTTTGTCTGTCTTTTTACTCTTTTGGTTGTCCTTTCTCTATTCTTTCTTCTGCGCTATCCTCCAGGCCCCTCTCTCCTTTCTTTTTATTTCAGGGTCTACGACTTCCTTTAATATTTCCTGCAAAGGTGGATTCTTTTTTCCGAACTCTCTTAGTTTTTGTTTGTGAATATTTTATACTCCTTCATACTTCAAGGGCAATTTTGCTGGATAAAGAATTCTCAGCTGGCAGTTTTTCTCTTTCAGTATCCTAATTGTATCATACTACTGTCTTCTCACTTCCATGGTTTCCGAAGAGAAATCTGCACTAAGCCTTACTGGACGTCTGTTGTATGTGATAGTTTGCTTCTCCCTTGCTGCTCTCAGAATTTTCTTTATCTTTGACATTTGACATTCTGAGTAATATGTGTCTTGGTGTAGGTCTATTTGGATTTATTCTCATTGGGGTATGGTGTGCTTCTTGGACATGTAAGTTCATTTCTTTCATGGGAGTTGGGAAATTTTCAGCTTTTGTTTCCTCAAATACTCTTTCTGCCCCTTTTCCCTTCTCTTCTCCTTCTGGAACTCCAGAAGGAGACACATATATTGTTGCGTTTCATATTGTCATTCAATTCTCTGAGCACCTGCTCATTTTTTCCCATTCTTTTTTCTCTGTGTTCTTTTCACTCTTTAATTTTAGCTGTTTTGTCTTCGGTATCACTTATTCTTTCTTCTATCATTTCGAGCCTGCTATTGTATGCTTCTAACATGATTTTTTTATCTCCCCTGTTTTCTCTTTCATTCCCATGAGCTTTGTTACTTTTCTGTTCAGGATTTCAAATTCTTCTTTGTGCTCTATTAATGTCTTCTTGATGTCATTCATCTCTTTCATCATATTGTCTTTCAACTCCTTAATTTGATTTTGGAAATTTGTATGCATTTTCCTAATTAGTTCTCTCTTCTGGGGCTTTAATATATTCCTTTTCTTGGACCATGTCTTTCATTTTCTTGTGTGGCTCATAGTTTTTTGCTGATATCTAGGCATCTGATTAGGATGTAGTTTACTCAGATGCTCAATTTCTTTCACTTCTGTATGGATTTAGTGGTGGGAGGCTGTGTGTTACCACTGCTTTTTGCTTCTTGGCTCGATCTGGATTGTTAGGATTGTCTTGGCTAGTCGCTCAAAACTGGGCTCTGGACCCAGTAATTGGTTGCAGACCAGCTCCCTAGGGCCTTGGGGAGGGAAGCTTTAAAGGCCGGAAAAATCCTCTCTTACTTTTTTTTAATTTTCTCATGTGCACTTCTTGGTCTGTCAACAGATGGCGCTCTTTTGCAGCTCTCAGTTCAGTGCCTGGTTGGAGTGTATTTGTTGCAATACAGACTGGATCAGTGTTACAGAGCTTCCTGCCTGGAGGCTAGGAGCCTTGTCATTCAAACTTTCTCAGTGACTGTTCTCTAGCCTTCTATGGCAGCCCCCTCCCTTTTCCTGGGTCGGAAATATTTCCAGTCCCCTCTGAGTCACTAACAATCAGTCCCTATTAGTTGAGGAGGAGATTGGGAGGGTGGTATATCTTTAGCCCCTTGCTTGCTCCCAAGGCAGAAAATGAGGCAGCCCCACCTGGCCTGGAAGGGCTCCTGGGACACAGCAGACCAAATTTGTGAGTCAAAAGCTGAGTCAGCCTTAGGCTGTGTCCCTCTCCCTCCCCCTTCCTGGGGTCGTGGCTCCCTGGAGCCCCCTTTGTCTGTAGCAGCAGGCCCAGAAGACTGTAAATTCTAAAGTGTCTTTAGTGTGGGGGAGGGTGCTGGCAGCAGCAGCTGCTGGTTTCAACTCACAATTCTGTCATCACGATTCCCCTCCTTTGTCCTTTTCTCCTCTCAGTGGTATCCAGCCTTCACCTGCTTTCCTAAATCCTAGAAGATCTATTTCCAGGCAGTTTCAGCCTATCCTCTAGCTATTTTTCTGGAGAAGAGGGTCCCGTGTCTTTCCAGAAGATATCCTGTATTTCTTTAATCATATTTTCTTTAAATTCTTTGAATTTGAGTTGTGTGATTATCACTGATTGTCTTAAATCCTATATCTCTTCAGAATATTTGGTTGTTCCTTTGACTGGGCCATCTCTTCCTGTTTCCTAGTCTGGCTTGTAAATTTTTGCTCATGTCCAGGCATCTGAATATGTTGGTAAATTTACTCTGATGGCCAATTTCTCTCTCTTGCCTTTTTTTTTTCCCCCACAGTTCTTCTTTGATATTTGGTTCAACTTATTCTAAGTCTTTAAAATTTGCCCAGCTTACATTATCAGAATCAGGCCAGAGACTCACTAAATGGGGTGCAGATTTTCTCCAAGGGGTTAGGATACAGAGAGATCCAAAAACAGTTTTTGTCCACGTAATTTCCACACAGGCCAATAGATTGTGCTTGTCAGCATACCTTTCCATGGAGGTGTTTCAGTCTTGGCTTTCCTTTGTTCCTGTGTTGAATCTCCAGAGCAGAGATTCAAAGTGGGCTCTGCTGGCTGAATTCACTTAAGAAAAGCCCTTCTCCTCCTCCTCCTCCCTTTCTCCTTGAAACAGCTGACAGGGAAGAAGGTGTCTGTTCCCCTCTCAGTTAGCTGCAGTGAGCCAGGGTTTTTACCCTGGCTTAATATCTTGGGCATGGGGGAGGAGAGCTCTTCCCAGGTACCACAGGAGCTTGGTAACTGTTGTTGTTTTGGGTGCTTGATTCTCTGTCTCTTACCCTCCTGGGAGTTGTGTAGCACTGTCCTGGGCTGCTGACCCTCAAAGCAGGCCCCTCAGACAACTTTTGGCTCTTTTTCCATTGTTTTTGTTACAGCATTGAGCCCTGCCTGTTACTCTGATGCCAACTTCCCACAATTCCCCCCTCTAATGTATTTTTAATCTCCTCTCATGTCTTTCGTTCCCATAAGCTGTTAAATTTCTTTGCAGGCTTTCAGACTGTTCTTTCCACTCATCCAGTGTCTTCTTAATATCCTTAATATCTTTAATCTTATTCTCCTTCAACTGATTGAATTGATTTAGGAGATTTGCATGATTATCATAGATTAGTAGTCTTAAATCCTGTATCTTATCAGGATTTTTAGTTTGGTACTTTGGTGGACCACCTCTTCCTGTTTCTTAGTATGGCTTGTAATTTTTAGCTGATGTCTAGGCATCTGAATATGTTGGAGAATTTACTCTGATGGTTAATTTCTCTCTCTTGCCTAGTGGTTTTATTTCATGACTTATCTTTAATTTTCGGTTCATCTTAGTCTACATCTTTAAAATTGCCCAGCCTAAGTTACCAAAATAGGGCCAGGGTCTCACTACTGGGGTGCAGATCCATTCCAAGGGGTCTGTGATAAGAGACTCAAAAAAAACCACTTTTACCCTTGCAGTTTCCCATCTGGCCAGCAGATGGCACTTGTTGGTGAATCTTTCCACATCTGTTTCAACCTCCACTTGCCCATAATTCTGGTCTGGCCAGAGCTGAGATTCAAAGTGGGCTCTGCTGACCAAACTCACAGAAGAGAAACTACTTTCCACCTTCCACCTCACCCTTCCTCTTCCTAGGGAAAAAGTTGGCTGCAGTGAGCCACAGGTTTTATCTAGGTTGTTCACCTTGAGGGTGGGTGATGGATGCCATTCCCGTCTGCAGAAGCTAGTAACTCATGGTTTACGTTTCAGCTTCTTTGTCTCTCTGTACCTTGCCATCTTGGAGGATGCGCAGCACTCTTCTGATCTGCATATCCCCAAAGCAGCAACCTTAGACAGCTTTTTGCCCTTCCTCCATTGTTTTTATGAGACGGTTGAACTCTATCTACTCCAATGTCATCATCTCAAGTAAAAAAATTTTATCTTTATTTTTAAAGGAATATTAGATTATGGTAAAGTTATATTGAATATATAGGGGATTCCCATATACCCTACCCCCTACCCATCTCACATTTTCCTCTATTAATAACATCTTTCTTTAGTGTAGTATATTTGTTAAAATTGAGAAACAAATACTGAAGCATTGCTACTAACCATGGTCTATAGTTTACATTACGGTTTACACTTTGCACCACACAATTTTATAGGTTTTGGCAAAATGGGTAATGGCCTGTATCCATCATTGCAATGTCATGCAGGACAATTCCAGTGTCCCCAAAGTGCCCCATGTTACACCCATTCTTACTTCCTTCTCCCCTCAGAACCTCTAGCAACCACTATCTTTTTTTATCCATGTTACAAGTTCTTCCATTATTAGAATAATAAGTCTACTTCAGTCCATAGTTGCATTCCCCCTTATATTTGTTCATTCCTCAGTCTTGAGGATTTGGGGATGAGGATGTTCACTCTGCTTCTACTTGAGAAGGTACTTCGATCCCGTGGGGCAGGTGGATGAAAATGTCTTGCTTGCAGTTGTAGATACTCTCTTTTTTGGGCTGGTGTTGTCCATCATCTTCATTTTGTTAGTTCTCCTGGGTGACTAGGATGAACTTGAGAGTAGGTGTTGGCTGTACTCTGCTGAGATTCAGGGCTCAACTGGCATTTAAACAGACCAAAGATTTAAGTCTCTGGGACATATAGTTAACAAGTATAGTGCTAATTATAGGTTCAAGGAGAGACTTCCGGGAAGATGGCAGACTAGTAAGATATGGGAATCCCTTCTCCAGAAAAATTGCTAGAGGACAGGCTGAAACAGCCCCGAAAAAGATCTTCCAGGGTTTAGGACAGCAGGTGAAGGCTGCACACCACCCAGAGGAGAGAGGGACAAAAGAGGGAAATTGCGATGACAGAATTGTGAGTTGGAAGTAGCAGCTTCTGCTGCTGCTGGCACCCTCCCCCACACTCTTCAGAATTCTCGGGCCTCTGGGCCTGCGACCACAGACAAAGGGGGCTCCAGGGATCTACCACTCCCAGAAAGGGGAGAGAGAGGGACACAGCCTTAGGCTGACTCAGGATCTGACCTGTAAATTTGGGCTGCAGAGCCCCACGGACCCTTCCACACGGCGGTTTGCCCTGGGAGCCTAGGAAGGACTGGAGAAATCTGACCCTCGCAACCTCCCTCTCTTCTAGCCTGGACTAATTGTTGAGGACTCCACGGGAGAGGGGAGAGAGAGCCTGGGGCTGACACTGCTTTTTTTTTATTTTTATTTTTTTTAATTTTACCGGGAGGTCCCGGGGATCGAACCCAGGTCCCTCCATATGGCAGACAGACGCCCAACCATTTGAGCCACATCCGCCCCCTGACCCTGCTTTTGACTCTCAGGTTTGGTCTGCCCTGTCCCGAGAGCCCTTCTGGGCCAGGTGGGGCTGCGCCATTGTTTGACTTGGAGCCTGCAAGGGGCTAAAGATATACCAACCTCCCAATCTCCTCCTCTACTAACAGGAATTGATTGTTGAGGATTCAGAAGGAAGAGGAAATATTTCCTAGCTGGGAAAAGGGGGGTGCTATGAGAGAAGTCTGGAGAACTGTCTCAGAAAGTTTGAATCACAGAGCTCTTAGCCCCCAGACAGGAAGCTCTATCACATTGATCTGGTCTGTGTCACAACAAATACACTCCGACCAGGCATTGAATTGAGAGCTGCCAACAAGCGCCATCTTCTGGCAGACCAAGGAAGTGCACATAAGAAAATTAATAAGTAGAAGAGGATTTTCCTGGCCTCTATAGCCTCCCTGCCGAAGGCCCTAGGAAACAACTCCACAACCAATTACTGGGTCCAGTGCCCAGTTTTGAGCAACCAGCAGAACAATCCTAACAATCAAGGTTGAGCCAAAAATCAAAGAGATGTGTTAACTCACAGCCTCCTGCCACTAAAACCCCATGAAAGAGAAAGAGATAGAGCATCTAAGTAAGATACAACCTAACCAGATGCCTAAGCACCAGCAAAAAATTACAAGCCATACTAAGAAAATAGAAGACATGGCCCAAGAAAAGGAATACAGCAAAGTCCCAGAAGAGATGCAGAATTTGAGAGAACTAATCAGTGAGATGAGCACACATTTCCAAAATCAAATTAATGAGATGAAAGAGAATATAGTTAAAGAGATAAATGGCATCAAGAAGACATTGAGCGAACACAAAGAAGAATTTGAAATCCTGAACAGAAAAGTAACGGAGTTCATGGGAATGAAAGACACAATAGGTGAAGTCACAAATACATTTGAGGCATACAACAGCAGACTCAACATGATAGAAGAAAGAATAAGTGATACCGAAGACAGAGCAGCTAAAATTGAAGAGAGAAAAGAACAGAGAGAGAAAAGAATGGAAAAAATTGAGCAGGGGCTCAGAGAGTTGAATGGCAACACAAAACTCAAGAACATACGTGTCATGGGAGTTCCAGAAGGAGAAGAGAAAGGAAAAGGGGCAGAAAGAGTATTTGAGGAAATAATAGCTGAAAATTTCCCGTCTCACGAAAGAAATGAACTTACATGTCCAAGAGCACACCGTACTGCAATCAGAATAAATCCAAATAGACCTACGCCAAGACACATATTATTCAGAATGTCAAATGTAAAAGATAAAGAGAAAATTCTCAGAGCAGCAAGAGAGACACAAACAATCACGTACAAAGGACGTCCAGTAAGACTTAGTGCAGATTTCTCTTCAGAAACCCTGGAGGCAAGAAGACAGTGGTATGATACAATTAGGAAACTGAAAGAGAAAAACTGCCAGCCGAGAATTCTTTATGCAGCAAAACTGTCCTTCAAATATGAAGGTGAATATAAAGTATTCACAACAGAAACTAAGAGAGTTTGCAAAAAAGAATCTACCTTTGCAGGAAATATTAAAGGAAGCCTTAGAACCTGAAAGAAAAAGACAGGAGAGAGAGTCTTGGAGGAGAGTATAGAAGAAAGAAAAGCAGAAAGGATAACCAAAAGAGTAAAAAGAGAGACAAAAATAAGATGACATATGAAAACCAAAGAATAAAATGGAGGAAATAAATACTGCATTTTCAGTAATATCATTGAATGTGAATGGAGTAAATTCCCCAATCAAAGATACAGGCTGACAGAATGGATTTAAAAAAACATGAGCCATCCATATGCTGCTTACAAGAAACTCACCTCAGACCCAGGGATACAAACCGGCTAAAAGTAAAAGGTTGGAAAAAGATACTCCACACGAATAGTAAACTGAAAAGAGCAGGGGTAGCTATACTAATATCAGACAAAACAGACTTCAAATGCAAAAAAGTGATAAGAGTTGCAGAAGGCCATTATATATTAATAAAAGGGACGATCTTCCAGGAAGATATAACAGTCATAAATATCTACGCACCTAACCAGGGTGCCCCAAAATATATGAGACAAACTCTGGCAAAACTGAAGGGAGAAATAGACATTTCTACAATAATTGTCGGAGACTTCAACACCCCTCTCACATCATTAGATAGAACAACTAGGCAGAAGATCAGCAAGGAAACAGAGAACTTGAACAATATGATAAACAAGTTAGACCTAACAGACATATACAGAACACTGCATCCAAACTCAACAGGTTATACATTCTTCTGAAGTGCCCATGGATCTTTCTACAGGATAGACCACATGTTAGGTCACAATACAGCTCTCAATAAATATAAAAAGATTGAAATTATACAAAGCATCTTCTCAGATCATAAGTGAATGTAACTAGAAATCAATAACAGACCGGAAAAAAGTAAATTTGCAAATGTGTGGAGACTGAACAACACACTCCTAAATATTCGGTTGGTCAAAGAAGAAATTGCAAGTGAAATCAGTAAATATATTGAGACAAATGAAAATGAGAGCACAACTTATAAAAACTTATGGGGGGAGGCGGCTGTGGCTCAATCAGTAGGGCTCCCGTTTACCATATGGGAGGCCCCGGGTTTGGTTCCCGGGGCCTCCTGGTGACGGCAGGCCCGCCCGCACAGCGTGGTTGGCTGACCCGGCGAGCACGGGCAGCAAGGGGAGGATAAATGAATAAATAAATAAAATCTTTAAAAAAAAAACAAAAAAAAAAAAACTTGTGGGATACAGTTAAGGCAGTCTTGAGAGGGAAATTTATAGCCCTAAATGCCTATATTAAAAAACAAGAAAGAGCTAAACTCAAAGATTTAACTGAACAACTTGAGAAACTAGAAAAAGAACAGCAAACCAATCCCAAAGCAAGCAGAAGGAAAGAAATAATAAAGATTAGAGCAGGAAAAATGAAAATGAGAACAGAAAAACAATAGAGAAAATCAACAAAACCAAAAGCTGGTTCTTTGAGAAGATCAATAAAATAGACAAACCCCTCACTAGAATAACAAAGAAAAAAAGAGAGAAGATGCAAATAAATATAATCAAAAATGAAAGGGGGGAAATTACAAATGACCTCACAGAAATAAAAAGAATCAAAAGAGGATATTATGAGAAACTATATGCCAACAAACTAGACAACCTAGATGAGATGGACAAATTTCTAGAACACATAACCAACCTACACTGACACAACAAGAAATACAAGAACTTAACAAACCAATCACAATTAAGGAGATTGAATCCGTCATAAAAAATTTCCCAGCAAAGAAAAGTCCAGGACCAGATAGCTTCACAGGTGAATTCTACCAATCATTTCTAAAAGAATTAACACCAACCCTGTTTAAACTCTTCCAAAAAATTGAAGAGGAGGGAAAATTACCCAATACATTTTATGAAGCCTACATCACCCTAATACCAAAGCCAGATAAAGATTCCACAAGAAAGGAAAATTACAGACCAATCTCTCTCATGAACATAGATGCAAAATTCTCAACAAAATTCTTGCAAATCGAATCCAACAGCATATCAAAAGACTTATACATCACGACCAAGTGGGATTTATTCCTGGCATGCAAGGCTGGTTCAACATAATAAAATCAATCAATGTAATATACCACATTAACGAACTGAAGGAAAAAAACCACATGATCATCTCAATAGATGCAGAAAAGGCATTCGACAAAATCCAGCATCCTTTTTTGATAAAAATACTTCAAAAGATAGGAATAAACGGAAAATTCCTCAATATGGTAAAAGGCATATATGAAAAACCCACAGCCAACATCATACTCGATGGGGAAAGGTTGAAAGCTTTCCCTCTAAGATCGGGAACAAGACAAGGATGCCCACTGTCACCATTGTTATCCAACATTGTACTAGAAGTTCTAGCTAGGGCAATTAGACAAGACAAAAAAATTAAAGGCATCTAAATAGGAAAAGAGGAAGTAAAACTCTCACTGTTTGTGGATGACATGACCCTGTATTTAGAAAATCCTGAAGTATCCACAGCAAAGCTACTTGAACTAATAAATGAGTTCAGCAAAGTGGCAGGATACAAGATCAACATGCAAAAATCAGTAATGTTTTTGTACACTAGTACTGAACAATCTGAGGAGGAAATCAGGAGGAAAGTTCCGTTTTCAATAGCAACAAAAAGACTCAAATACCTAGGAGTTAATTTAACCAAAGAAGTACAGGACCTATATGTAGAAAACTATAAAACAACGCTAAAAGAAATTTTAAAAGACCTAAACAAATGGAAAGACATTCCATGTTCATGGATAGGAAGAATAAATATCGTGAAGATGCCAATCTTGCCCAAACTGACTTATAGATTCAATGCAATACCAATCAAAATCCCAACAGCTTACTTTACAGAATTAGAGAAGGCAATTACCAAATTAATCTGGAAGGGTAAGTGCACCCGAATAGGCAAAAGCATTCTAAAAAAGAAGAGCAATGTGGGAGGAATTTCACTGCCTGACCTTGAAACATATTAAAAAGCTACAGTGGTCAAAACAGCATGGTATTGGCATAAAGATAGACACATCGATCAGTGGAATAGAATTGAGAATCCAGAAATATACCCTCACCTATACAGTCAACTGGTTTTTGACAAACCTACCAAGCTCAAGCTGATGGGAAAAAACAGTCTCTTCAACAAATGGTGTTGGGAGAACTGGTATCTATCACCAAAAGAATGAAAGAGGACCCCTATCTCACCCCCTATACAAGAATCAACTCAAAATGGATCAAAGATCTAAATATAAAAGCCAGGACCATAAAACTACTAGAAGAAAATGTAGGGAAACATCTTCAAGACCTTGTAGTAGGTGTTGGTTTCTTGGACCTTACAGCCAAAGCACATGCAACAAAAGAAAAAGTAGATAAATGGGACCTCCTCAAAATTAAACACTTTTGCACGTCATAGGACTTTGTCAGAAGGGTGAAAAGGCAGCCAACTCAATTGGAAAAAATATTTGGAAATCACATATCTGATAAGGGTTTAATATCCAGGATATATAAAGGAGATGTTACAACTCAACCACAGAAAGACATGCGATCCAATTAAAAAATGGGCAAAAGACTTGAATAGACATTTCTCCGAAGAAGAAATACAAATGGCAGAAAAACACATGAAGAAATGCTCAAAATCACTCATGATTAGGGAAATGCAAATCAAAACTACAATGAGATATCATTTCACACCTATCAGAATGGCCACTATTAATAAAACGGAAGCGGCTGTGGCTCAATCAGTGGGGCTCCCGTTTACCCGGGTTCGGTTCCCGGGGCCTCCTGGTGGGGGCAGGCCCACCCGCATGGCGTGGTTGGCTGACCCAGCGAGTACAAGCAGCAGGGGGGGGGGGGATAAATGAATAAATAAATAAAATCTTTTAAAAAAAAATTAAAAAAAACAGAGAACTACAAGTGTTGGAGAGGATGTGGAGAGATAGGAACACTTCTTCACTGTTGGTGGGAATGCAGGATGGTACAACCACTATGGAGGTCTGTTTGGCAGTTCCTAAAGAAGTTGAATATAGACTTGCCACGTGACCCTGCAATACCACTACTGGGTATATACCCAGAAGAACTGAGAGCAGTGACATGAACAGACATCTGCACACCCATGTTCATAGCCACATTATTCACCATTGCCAAAAGTTGGAAACAACCCAGGTGTCCATCAACAGATGAATGGATAAACAAACTGTGGTCTATTCACACGATGGAATATTATGCAGCTGTAAGAAAAAATGAAGTCATAAAGCATATGGCAACATGGATGAACCTGGAGGACATTATGTTGAGTGACGCAAGCCAGACACAAAAGGACAAATACTGTATGAATGCGTTACTATGGACCAAATATATTGTGTAATATATTTTTTGATTCACACACAAAAATTTATATATATCCATTACATTTAATAGAGAAATGTATATATTTATTCATCTGTGTTTATTTTTTAGTTTTTAATTGTTTATATTTTCATTTATTAAATGTACAAAATAAAGTTTAAAAATGTTAAAAAAGAAAGTGGGGGCCAGAAGAGTCATGTGTAGGGACATTATAAATGAATCTATCTCTGTTACATTTGGGAAGTAGGTTAACATATATTCCAAGGTAAGGATCACTGACGGGGTGCCAATTTTCTCGGGTTGTGTATCCTGCCTATAGTGTCCAAGTATCTCTAGAGATGTCAGGAGTACCCCTGCTTGAGGCATTGTGTACTGTGGCAGTTAGTGTGATCTGCCGGAGAGGTGCATAAGCATAACCTCTGGAATGACCTCCTGACTCATTTCGAAATATCTTAGCTGTATAAATTCTTTTGTATTTAATATTTCCCCCTTTTGGTCAAGGTCTTTTTCCAAACGCGTCACTAGTTTGGCACTTGGTAGTCATCCCTGGGTGCTAGGGAAGCTTATCCCCAGGAGTCATGTCCCATGCCAGGGGTGGTGTGGGGGTCAGGCAGTAAGCTTATATGCCTCATTTGACATAGAGAGAGGCCACATTTGAGTAATAAGGTTTTCAGGAGATAACTCTTAGGCAATATATATTACTAGGCTAAGTTTCTGTTTAAAGGAATAAGGTTCATGAGTATAAGCGTTAATATCAAGGGCCTGGTGTATTAGTCTGTCTTCTTTCACTTGGCAGTGTCTATGTACTCTAGAGATTCTTGTCACTTTATTAGAAAATGTAGCAGGACTCCTCAGGATCAAGTAAATTTTAAAGTGAGGATCATGGCTGAGAAATTAATATTCCTACCAAATCAATAGCTATTGCTTATTAATATTTTTACTGGTAATAACCTACATTTTAATGAAAGTAAAAGAATCTGTTGTTTCATATTTTACTTTAATTAAAATGTGGTTTTTAAATTTCTTTTGCTGGGAAGCGGCTGTGGCTCAATCAGTGGGGCTCCCGTTTACCATATGGGAGGCCCCGGGTTCGGTTCCCGGGGCCTCCTGGTGAGGGCAGGCCCGCCGGCACGGCGTGGTTGGCTGACCCGGCGAGCACAAGCAGCAAGGGGGGGATAAATGAATAAATAAATAAAATCTTTAAAAAATTAAAAAAAAAAAAAATAAATAAATAAATAAATTTCTTTTGCTGAATATATACATTCCATATCTTATCTATACATGATCAAATAAAACATGGCCCAGGTCAGTCACTACATTGTGATAAATGGCAGCTAGTCTTATTTTATTTTATTATTTTTTTTTTTTTAAGATTTTTTTATTTTTTTATTTTTATTTATTCATTCACCCCCCCCCCGCTGCCCGTGCTCCCAGTCTTATTTTATTTTATGCATGACTGCAACGCATCTTTTCCTTCTTTATAATATTTATGATGAGACAGAGAATTCTGAAATTAAATATAACAAACTAAAAATCACTTAGTAATATGATGCTTCTGGCATGACAGTTTTAATTTTTTTATCTTTTTATTTCAGGCTACGTGAACTTTTAGCATCAGAAGAAAATGAGTACTTTACTGAAATGCAATTGAAAGAAGAAACATTTGAAGAGAAAAAAGATAGAATGAGAGAGAAAACAAAATTATTAAAAGAGAAGAAAGAAAAAGAGAGACAGGATTTTGTGACTGCAAAGTTAGACCAGCAATTCAGGTAATGGAGTCAGAGACTTATATGCACATAATCTGAGGTTGGTGTATTATAAAAGATTTAGGAATGGGTGGGGAGCAGCTGTACCTCAGTTGAGTGCCTGCTTCCCATGTACAAGGTCTTGAGTTCAATACCCAGTACTTCCTAAAAAAAATAAAAAGATTTAAGAATGCTAATTTACGGTAAACCATAGCCTTAAGAGGATATACACAGTAGTTGTTCCTTTAAGTCTTTTTTTTTTTTATTTTTATTTTTTTTTCCTTTAAGTCTTAATAATTATGGAAATGCTATTGAATAATGCAGGTTACAGAGTTTGTCTGTTCTCTGGTGTTCTGTGCTTGCCTTTTAATTAGAATGGAACTGTTAAGTGAGATTTTGTTATTGAATTTTAGGTATTAATCTCAGCTTTACTGTTAGCAGGAAGTTCCTTTAAAGCCCCCATCTCACAGAGTCTTTGGTAGAGATTGGCTCTCCTTTCCTACTGCTGTCGTCCCCCACCGAACTAAATCTCTGCTTGGTTCCCTATTCTTTATTGTCTGCTTCTTCACATGGGATCCTGATCCTTGAGGTCTGATAACCTGGACTTCTGATCCACTTCCTGACCTAGGCCCACATTGAATCTCAGCTCAAATCCCTGGTCTTCACTGTGCTCAGTCCATCAGCCCTTTTCATCTTGATTTTTCCATCCTGGGATACCATGAGTCTAAGCTTGATTTCAGCCCTGCATGTACATAGAGAAGATTTGTATGGAGCACCTCAGTGCTCAGAAAGGGTGGAGCCTTTGTCCGGGGATTGTGGAGAATCTGCCTGCCACCACAGTGTTCAGAAAGGGGAGAGCCTGTGCCCTGGCATTTGTGGAGAGCTTGGCTGCCATCCCAATGCCTAGAGAGGGTGGTGCCTTCACCCCAGGTTTCAAGGAAAGCATGGCCACTGGGCAAGCACTTGGAAGGGGTGGAGCTGTCGCTTCCTCAGGCCTAGAGAACAAAACATCCTTCCATACATGACTCTCAGACCTTGAAATCTAATGGAGTATAAGCCCTGCTGGGTTTTGGAATTCTTTGGGACCCATAACCCCTGTTTTCCTTCCAATTTCTCCCTATGGGAATGGGAATGTTTATCCTATACCTGTTCCTTCATTATATATTAGAAGCAGATAACTTGTACTCTAGGTTTCACAGGTCCACAGACAGAGAAACTGCCCCAGGGCAGACCACACCCATAACCCATTCTGATAAGACTTTGTAGTGTTATTTCTGAAATGACTTAAGGCTTTTGGAAAATTGTGATGGAATGACTATTTCACATGTAGAAAGAACATGTATTATTGGGGTCAGAGGGTTGAGTGTGGTGGTTTGAAGTTGTATGTACTCCAAAAAAACATGTCCTTAAATTTAAGCCATTCCTGTGGGTGTGAACCCATTGATGAGGTTACTTCAGTTACGAGTTGTCCAACCTCAATCAGAATGGGTCTTAATCCTGTTATTGGAGTCCTTATAAGTGGAATGAAATTGAGAGAGTGAAAAAGCCACAAGAAGTGAGACACTGAAACAAATGGAACCTGGAAGAGAAGAGAGAGACCAGGAGACACTGCCATGTACCTTGCCATGTGACAGAGGAGCCAAGGATCACTGGCAACCAGCCCCAGATTGCTGGTCTTCAGGAAGAAAGCATCGCCTTGAAGACGTCTTGATTTGGACTTTCCTTTAGCCTCAAAAACCTAAACAAATTAATTCCCATTGTTTAAGTTGAATGATTGCAATGGTATTTGCTTGAACAGCCTAGGAATCTAAAATACTGCCACTTTACTGAGTTCATTTATTAGCTCCAGGAGCTTTGTTGTGGATTTTTCAGGATTTTCTGTATATATAGGATCATGTCATCTGTAAATAGGGAAATTTTTACTTATTCCTTTCCAATTTGGATGCCTTTGATTTCTTTTTCTTGCCTAATTGCTCTGGCAAGAACTACCAGTATGATGTTGAATAATAGTGTTGACAGAGGACATCCTTGTCTTGTTCCTGATTTTAGAAGGAAAGCTTTATAAGTCTTATACCTTTTCTGTCCTTCAATTCTTCTGTTAATATCCACTTTCATATTTAAAAAAAAATTTATACTGTACCATATTGAGACCCTTCTCATTTCTATCTGGACATACTTTTCATTTATTTTCCTTGTGGTTTCCATGGGGTTAAAATTTAACATCCTAAATATAAAACAATCATATTTGATTTGATACCAGCTTAACTTCAGTGGCATACAAATACACTGTTCCTATACCCTTCTGCCCCCCACCTATTTTGCTTTGTTACAAATTATATCTTTGTGTATTGTACGTCCAAAATCATAGATTTATCATTACTTTTTTATGCATTTGCACTTTAGCATCTGTACAAATTAAGAAGTAGAGTTATGTACCGAAAAAATACAACAATTATACTGGTATTTATTACCAGAATAATTACCTTTACCAGAGGTCTTTATTTCTTTACACAACTTTGAATCACTGTCTGGTGTCTTTTCCTTTCAGTCTAAAGAACTCTCTTTAGCATTGCTTGTAGGGCAGGTCTAGTGGTGATGATCTACCTCAGCTTTTGTTTATATGGGAATATCTTAATCTCTCCCTCATTTTTGAAATTAGGCTTTACTGGCAGTTGTTTTCTTTCAGCACTTTAAGTATTTCAACCCACTGCCTTCTTGCCTTCATGATTTCTAATGAACAATCGACAATATAATTGGTACTTCCTTGTATATAATATGTTCTCTTTCTCTTATAGCATTCAGAATTCTTTCCTTGTCCTTTGTATTCAACAGTTTGATCAATATATGACGAAATATTTATCTTCAAATTTATCCTCTTTGGTATTCTCTGGGTTCCTTGGATGTGCGTATTCATGTCTTTTGCTAAGTTTGGGAAGTTTTCTGTCATTATTTCCTTGAATATTCCTTCTGCCCCTTTCTCTCTTCTCCTTCTGGGACTTCCATTATGTATATATTGGTACAATTGATGGTATCACAGAGGTTTTTTAGCTATATTCACTTTTTGTAATTCTTTTGTCTTTCTGCTCTTCAGCCTGACTCATTTCATTTGTCTTGTTTTCAAGTTTGTAGAGGCTTTTTCTGCCAACTCCAATCTGTTCTTGAAACCCTCCTGGGAATTTTTATTTTGGTCATTGTAGTCTTCAACTTTAGTAGTAGAGTTGGTCCCTTTTTAAAAATTTGTCTCTTTATTATGATTATCATATTGTTAATTCATTTTTTTCCCTGTTATCCTTTAGTTCATCCCCTGAATTTTCTTTCATGTCCTTTAGCATATTGAAGATCATTCTTTTAAAGTCATTGTCTTGTATGTCCGCAGTCTGGTCATCTTTGTTGGTGGTTTTTGGATTTTTATCCTATTCCTTTGTATGCATCATTTTTCTGGGTTTTTTTTTTTTTTTTTTTTTTAAGGAGGTACTGGAGATTGAACCCAGGACCTTGTATATGCGAAGCAGGTTTCAACCACTGAACTACACCTGCTCTGCTCCTGTTTCTTTTTTTATCTTTAATCTTGTATTGCACACTGTACTTTTTAAAAAATTTTTTATTTTTTAAAGATTTATTTCTCTCCCCACCCTTCCTTTTTTTTGAACTCGCTGTCTGCTCTCTGTGTGCTCTTCTGTGTCAGCTTGTCTTCTCTCTAAGTGGCACCAGGAACCGATCCTGGGACCTTCTGGAGTGGGAGAGAGGCACTCATTCTCTTGCACCACCTCAGCTTCCTGGTCTGCTGCATCTCTTATTGTCTCTCCTCTTTGTCTCTTTTTTTGTTGTGTCATCTTGCTGCTCCAGCTTTCTGCTCGGGCCAGCTCTCCTGCGCAGGCCAGCACTCCTGTGCGGGCCAGCACTCCAGGCAGACCAGCACTTCGCACGAGCCAGCTCGCCACATGGGCCAGCTTGCCTTTCACCAGGTGGCCCCAGGAATCGAACCCTGGACCTCCTGTATGGTAGATGGGAGCCCAATCACTTGAGCCATATCTGCCTCCCTGAACACTGTACTTTTTAATATTTCAAAATGTTAATGCTGGGATTTATTCCCTGAGATGTCTCTGTTTCTTGAGCTTATAACCATCTGGTGACATGACATTTTCTTGAGTGTTAGCCCTATCATAAAGGTCTGCCCAAGGCAAATGAAAAATACAGGGTCATCCTGTCTTTTCTGGGCCTGTGTCTCTTGTCCTGGGCTTGTGCTTGCTAGTAGCTTAGGAGTTCCCCAGTTTTCAGGAGTTTGAATGCCTCATCTACTGCATTGGAAACACACCTTGCCCCTCTCTTGGGGGTTCCACTGCCAAAAGCAGCTAAGCCTTTGCCCCAGGCTACTGCCTGCCTCAATTTTTTCTCCCCTCCCCTCCCCTCCCCTCCTCACAAGGGAGTAAAGAATTTATTAAGAAACAAGAAAAGAGTACACAGTCCTAGACATGGACTGCATGCATGCTACAGGATGAGTCCCATGTGTGGGGCCCCATTAGGCCTTTTAAAGACTTTTACTCCTCCCCCTTCATAAAGTTGGGGAGGGGCCCAGCTGTTTGCTGTTCTGATTGGTTGCCCCACCTGTTAGCTCTCAAGGGGCCAATGGTGAGGCCTTTTGTTTGAAGGTAATTGGGACTTTCCTTTGACCCCAGAAAGAGTTCCAAATGGGATCTTGTGGTCAGGGTCTCACAAGATCTTTCTGTCAGCCTTCCTCTCAGGAGGTTTCTGGGTGGGATTTCATGGCCAGGTGGTCTGCTGGCCATATTGTCTGCTGGGTCTGAGCCACCTTCCCTCTTTTACTATACTAACCTGACTCAACTCCCCTCTCAGAGGGTTTACACAGTTATTCTTAAGGGGCAACTGAAAGGTGATGGTAATTCTTCTGTAGCTGTTTCCTGCTGGTTAGGGGGAGTAGACCCTGCCTGACAGAGTGCAGAACCCTCTGGTTATTCTATTGAGGCTGAAGGAAGTCAGGTCTGGCAGTGCGGTTGGAGCTGGATGAAATCCCTACATGACTAATTCCTTGTTCTGGAAGGCATTGATTCTGGAAGAAATAAACTTAGTTAGAATTTAAGAAACACGGTCCTACTAAAAGGATAAAGAAGATGGTAGTAAGCAGACCCACAAAGGGGGCCAGCCATGACATACTAGACTACAAAAGGAGCCAGGTGCCTTCAGAGGCTGCATCGTCCCAACGTTGATGGGAAGCAGCATTCTTCTTTGAGTTCTTTTTTTTTTTTTTAAGATTGATTGATTGATTGATTGATTGATTGATTCTCCCCCTTGCCGCTTGTGCTCGTTGTCTGCTTTCTGTGTCCATTTGCTGCACGTTTCCTCTGGTCTGCTTGTCTCCCTTTGTTGCATCATCTTTTTTTTTTTTTTTAAGATTTTATTTATTTATTCATTTATCCCCCCCTTGCTGCTTGTGCTCGCTGGGTCAGCTAACCATGCTGTGCGGGCGGGCTTGCCTTCACCAGGAGGCCCCGGGAACCGAACCCAGGGCCTCCCATATGGTAAATGGGAGCCCTACTGATTGAGCCACAGCCGCTTCCCTTGTTGCATCATCTTGCTGCAGGCGCAGGCCCTCAGCTCTCCGCAGGCACAGGCCAGCTTGCCCTCATCAGGAGGCCCTGGTAACTGAACCCAGGGCCTCCCATGTGGTAGATGGGAGCCCAACCACTTAAGCCACATCCGCTTCCCCCTTGAATTCTTTTATGCTGTTGGTTAACCCTAGGGAGAGATTGTGGTAGATCTGCTGGGTTTGGTATAAACTGCCAATCACAGTTCCTACAGCAATGGTTATGCTTAGGGCAGCTAAGAGAGGTATGAAGAGAAGCACTGCCCTAGACATAAACTCATAAAGACAGGATAGGCAACAACTAGATAAGCATATGGCAAGCAAAATAAGACAGTACTTAAGAGAGCCATTCTTTTATCTTCTAGGCACATTCATTCATTAATTACTTAGAAAATGCATTGTTTACCAAGACTTTTAGCATGTTCAGTATCATTCTGCATATGGTCGAGGATAAAAAATATATTATTCATCAGGCATATAGGTATGGTACTTAATACTAATTAATGCACTAATCAATGTGTAAGTTCCTCTTTGAGCTGCAGTTAATAGATCTAAGGTCCAGGTATGCAATACCATTCATGTTGTCTCTCCATGGGAGCAGGCTATAGTATCAATTGTGGTTGTTTAAGTTCTACTCACAACACTCAGGTAATTATTGCTCCACTTAGTATGTCCTTCACACAGCCAGCATGCTGCAGTACTGTTGGCTCTTGGAGGGAAGCTCCAGTGTTTCACCAGCTTGGTGCATGGCGTCCTTCAGCACTATGGAACAGAGCCAGTCTGGAGGCACTGTCCATTGTAAATCTGACTATATCAAGCCATGACTGGCTGCCACAAGAGTCTGAAACTGCAATGTACTCTTCATCTACTTCAGAAGCATGTCCAGATGTGGTACTTTTATTGTCATTGTCAGTGACTGAGCCAATAACGCAAATGAAGAGGCACCATGCAAGGTATGGAAGGCCTGGTTTGAATGTATAAGAGAGTTTGACAATACTGAAGTCTGTCTCTTTTAATTTTTATATGCTTTCTAAATACTTCCAATGCAGTTTATAACATATCAAATGAGCTTAGCTATTTTTAGTACTTTTACTTTTTATTTCTACACCTTTACCATGATTACATTAATCAACAAGAATTTTAGTTTAGCAATACAGGAAAAACTTTCTCCATTAATTTATGAAAATGTAGATTCCCAATGGAATCAAGATTATCCTCTGTTACCACCACTTTAATGTGCAGATTGAGGTGGCCTTTGGCAGGTTTCTCTGTTATGAAGCTACTTCTTATTATCAATATCAGTTCAGGTTTCTACTTAATAATGGCCCTCTGGAATTAGCCATTTAAATATTTCAGTTTTGAAAATGCTTTTGCAAACTTCCTATAACCAACCATAACCAAATAGACTAGTTGTTGGAGAAAAGTAGCACTCACTAGGACACAGAGGCTGATGATTGCAGGCAGGAAGTTTATTGAGAAGTTGTCCCAGCGGATGGGGTCTGAAGATTAGACTTCAGCCCACCCCTGGAAGATGGAGGATATGCCTTCATCAGGTATTTATATAGTACATCAATAAGTGGGGAAACCAGGTAGAACCTGGGGCCAATAGGGGTTGCAAAAGTGAATTCTTCCCTTGTAAGGCTAGGGAGTAGTGGGCTAGGGTATTCTTGGAATGAGGGAGGGGTTGGTGGTGCCTGGGCCCAGAAGGGGTGAAGGCCCTTATCTGCTACATGGCTCCTTTGTTCATTCTTTGGAGGGAATGGGCTGCCTCCAATAGGTCAATAGGTTTTGGCTGGAGGCTACCTTTCTTCAGTTTATATCACGGGGGAATTGAGTCACGGCCTTATGACCTGTTAATCATTGCATACCTTGTAAGGGGGAACCTCTAACATTCCTAATTCTTTGATTATATATATATATATATGATGAAGGACTTGGGGCCTGAGGGGTTGGGCTGGACGAGAGGGTGAGGGGATTCAGGGCATTCACTCAATTTGACTACTACTTCCTGCTGTCAAGGGGTGGACAGGGGTTCCCTTCCATTCTGCCTGGTGAGTGTTGCTTCTGGTCCCGCAGGGGTTGGTATTGT
Source organism: Tolypeutes matacus (assembly GCA_026826555.1). Lineage (NCBI taxonomy): Eukaryota > Metazoa > Chordata > Mammalia > Cingulata > Chlamyphoridae > Tolypeutes > Tolypeutes matacus. Next base: position 29,167,838 of record JAKSZT010054215.1, read on the forward strand.
TCCTGCAGCAAAAGGACACTGTTCACATATTCCCGAGTTATTGACTGTATGATTCAGTGTATGAATTGGATGAAAAGCTGTAAGAGACAAGGACCAAAAAGAAGCAGCAGAAATACTATCAGTAATGGTGTTATAATGGGTAAAAGGATTGATTTTAGGGGTGAGGAGAGGTAAGAAAGAAATGAGGATAACCATGATTAATTCCCATAATTTATTATCTTGGTCTCTCTGAATGATTTCTATTTTTTCTTTCAAGACTTTAAGATTTTCTTCTTCTTGCCCAGTTTTGTTAATATAAAAATAAATTTCATTTATGATTGCACAGGTGCTTCCTGCGATCTTGTGATATTCTCATGGTTGGTTTTGAGATTAGTACATCCTGTTGGATTAGGGACAGGGGTGGGGGTTTGGGGTCATTTTTTATTGGGCCAGGGAAGACCTGCTGGTGCCAACTGGGGTCACGGGTGGTTATTTTGCTAAATGGGGCTAACATTCCCAACTCTTTTTGACATGGTTGGGTGGAGAGGGAGTGCGGGAAGGTGGGCGTTGATCATCTAACTGCTTTCTGCTGTTATGGGGCATTGTGGGATTCAGTTATTTTCCCCTTTCAGCATTGAGATATTGTGGCTTCTGGCTTGGCAGCTGGCACTGTATTTTTGCAGCAGGAGAAGATCATGATCATGGGTGACATTTCAGATGGCTGTTTGGATAAACTGAGTTATTGCATGGAAGATGTATGGACCTGCTGATATGAGGAGAATGAGAGTTATAATTGTGGTAAAGATAGGAATTAAACATGAAATTTAGGGTGGGCTGTGAGGTTATTGCCTTCAGTAGTCTGAGGAGAAGGATTAATAAGATTATATATTTAACAGTGTTTGAGTGATTTTTATTTTTCATGGATTTAAGATTCCCAACCAGTAGGGCTGCATAGGCCTACAGTTAAAATGATTTTATTTTTCCCAGTTTGTATAGTTTGAGTCATAGGCAACAACAAATTATTATTACTTCCTCTTTTTGGGCTGCAGGGCAGCTGGCATTTTAACTAGTAATCTCAATGCCTGCATTGATTCTGCTGTTAGCATCTTAACTGGAGCTGCAGCTACAGCCCCCAGTGCTGAATTTAAACTTACTCCATTGTTGTAACGATCCAGTTACAAGAGTCCCATTGCAGTGTCTGCAGTACTGAAAGCATACTTTGCCCCTTCTGAGAAGAGGAAGGGACTGAATTTGCAGTCATTGGAGTGAACACAAAGGACACTGATGGCTGATGTTCATGAGCTGCTGGCAAGTGACAGGCAGTTGGAACTGCTGGGCTAGGCACCACAAGGTCTGGTATTCACAATGTTCGCCTTTTTGGTGGAGCCATTCTGCTGCTTTTTGGGTCTCAATGGTATGACTGTGGATCTTTGCAAGGGCATCTGCCTCAACAGTCCCAAGAGAGATGTTAGAGGAGAGGGCAGGGACACGATAGACAGTTACCTGTTGCTGGTGGCAGGCGTCCCAGATGTTCTTCCACAGAGCTCTTCCTCACAGAGGGCAGCCCACTACAGTTTATTGTTCCTGTCTTGTTTTTAGTATCTGCAATCCACCCCTGGATAGGGATGGCAGTCTTCAGAGTGACTGGACACTATTGGGTTAAGCCTTTCCCTTGCAACAGGGTGTGGTATGTTGCACATAGTTTCTTTTTAAAGGGACTATATTGTACTTTGGCCTCTTCTAGCAATTGTGACTAAAACTCAAGGGGTATTTGTTTAGAATGTTGCCTCTGCCACAAACCCCACCCAAAGCCAATATTGGTACTGGCTACATCCAATTTACAGGACAAGTTAAGGTGTACCACCTCCCTTACTGCTTAAACTTATGACCCTCTTTACTTTTTTTTTCTTTTCCCTAAAAAGCAGCCTGCTGGGGGTGGAGGGCGGTTTCTCATTCCATGGACAACCTTTTCTGATTAACACATATAATGGTTTTAGTATCTTGAGCTAAATGAGGGATGAAGGGTTTTTAGTACCACAACAATATTATAAACTCTATTAATATGAGAAAACATTGTATTTCATCAATTACAGCAGAGGGTACAGTTTTTTGTTTTACTCAACTAAACAACATTTAAGAATTTCATAGACAGCCAGGACTTTGTAGCTTGTCCCAATTGTTTGCCCATCCCAGGCTCTTAAGATAAGATACCACTGTCTCTGATGCTTCTTTTAATTCTGAAAAAAGGATTACTGTTTAACATAATATCATCAATAGAGTTACAGCCACAGGTTTTTTTCAAGGCAGCCAAAATCTTTGCCACCAGGACAGATGGTTAGGTTATGCACACAGCCTTGGGGAAACACTGCAAAATCCACTGTTGGCCTTCTCACATGAAGGTGAATGCAGGCTGGCTTGACTTGCCTAAAGGGATCCTAAAGAAAGCCTTAGCAAGTTTTAAAACAAAGTGATGGTGACATAACTACATATTAATTTTTGCAACAAACTTGCAATATTTGGGACTGCTGCAGACAACTGTGGTGTTACTTTAATTCATGATAATCTACTGTTATGCACCACCCCTGGCAGCCCTCAATGGCCACTCTTTTTCTGCAGTCATAGAGCTGCTGCTTTAGCGGAGATGGGGCAAATCAGATGAACATGAGCTAAAGCATCTGCCTCTTGATTTCTAGGCAGAGAGGTGGTTTCTGTGACACCAATTAAAAAAAAAAAAATTAAAACCATGGTTAACAACATTATACTTTTATCTAATTTTATGCCAAAACATTAAATTTTCAGGTATTTTATATAATCTTTAAGTATTCATATGAACATTTTACCCATACAACTTTAATTAACAGAGGGTTAAGAATTCCTTTTAATTTCATAACACTTGTAAACGCTTTCCATTCAACTTATTATCTATTATTTCACTCTTATCATTTCACTATTATTATCTATTATTTCACTTTTTTCTCAAGGTGCAAGATATTTTTCAGGATTTGAATCTGAGAAGACAGATTTGAACATTATGTTCTTTTAAAAGTGATAAGATTTATTTTTATTAAACAGCCAAGGAAATGATAAGGTTAAAGTATAAGATACTATTTTGATGAAAGATGATGATTAGTCAGGAGAAAAACTTTTTGCAAACTTTTGCTAAAACAGACCACTGATTTGGGGAATTTTGTTATTTTTAACAGAGAAAGAACAAAATTTTAACTTTGCATCAGTATACTATTTGATATTACAGTGTTTAAAACTTTATAGATAGACCCAATAAATTTTACTTAACTTTAACTACAAAAATTTCTTTTTCATGAACTTTCTGCACTTTCTGTATTCATTCAGATTTTGTTTTATATTTTAACTTTTTTTCATAACCAGTTATTTTATTTTAGGACCAAATTACTGTCTTTTTCTTTAATAATAAAAATGCATTCTATACACCCTACATACATAAGTTACTAAAATGATTTTGGGAACTGTCTCAAAGCAAATTTCTTACAACAACAATTACCATGATTACATTAATTAGCATAGGTATTTTATTTTAGCAGTGCAAGAAAACTACTTTCCTCATTATTTTATGAAAACCTAAGATTCCTAATGGAATCAAAATTATCTTCTCCCTATCACCACTTTAATATGCAGATTGAGGTGGCCTCTGACAGGTTTTCCTGTTATGTATCAATTCAGTTTCTGTTTAATAATGACTTCCTGTAATAAGCCATTTGAATATTTCAGTTTAATCAATGCTTCTACAAACTTCTTATAACTATTCATAACCATATAGACTATAGTTACTTCATTTCAAGACAAATTCCACCTTCACAGAACACATTCCCTTACTCAGTGCTACCACAATACCTTCTACAACTTGCCATCTGCATTTGAATAGAGTCTTTTAAGAATTTTCATTTATCAATTTAATATTACCATCCAGAGGTATCAAAATAAACACTCAACAAACAGACAAACACAAAAAGAATTACAACACACCAACAGAAACGTAAAGCTCATTAACTTGATTCATAATTCTTACTTTAGTATGGCTCTTTTTAGGCTTTTCATTATTTTATATCTTTGATTTTACTGCTTTTAAGTTTTTTTCCTGGAATCAGGGTTGCTTGTAATATGCAAGCTTATTTTTGGAAACACTTTTACTAGTAATCAGCAACCAGTTAGGAGTATGCAGTTAAGGTTCAATTTAGTAGTTTAGATAGACGGGTATTTAACACATATATTTTGGATTATCACTTTTTACGAGTACACTTAGACAAACTTAGGAGTCAGCTAAAAGCTTACTTGTAAGATACAAGCAATTGTAGGTTTGTTAAGTAAGGTTATTAGGGACAGCTGGGTATTGAAATTTTTGATAAAATGAGAAGGATCAGAGGACTAGGACCTGAGTCGGTGCTTGATTTGGGAGAGATGAGAGGGAGAAGGGGACGTGAATGTGCATAATGCTTTCTGCCTGGGCCACTTCCTGGAGAGGGAGGACAGGAGCTGGGAAATGAGGGTTAAGAGCAGGGATTTGGGCTCGAGAGCAGGTGGTGGGTGAGGAGAAGGGAGCGGGTTCAGGGGGAGGTGTGGGGGAATGGGAGGGGGATATGGAGTAAGTTCAGGGGGCGCTGATGAGGCATACTGCAGAGGAGGAGGGGCATGACCGGAGGGATCGGAGTCAGTCAGAAGGGTTTTCTGTGTGCAGAAGGGGGGAGGGGCAGGGAGGGGAGGCAAGCCCTGGCCCTGGTGCCTGTATGAGGAGGGGAGAAAGTTGGGGCAGAAAACGGTGAGGACGAGGAGAAGGAAGGGGAGTTAGAGAATGAGGAGGGTGGGGATGGAGGTGACGTCAGAGGTATCTATGGAGGAGGTGCAGGAGGAGCCTGATCAGCTGGATCAAAGTTGAGGTTTTTGGGGTATTTGGGGGGTGGAAGGGAGGAAGAAGAAAGCTTTTGAGGAAGTTTTTGGTGTAAAAGAAGAATTTGGTAAGAACAGGATTGACAGGGAGGGGCAGTTACCAAGATAAAAGAAAACCTGAATGTAAAGAACCTTGGACCACTTGCTGCTGCCCTGGATAAAGTTCTCTAAGTCTCGGAGAACTTGGAAATCAAAAGTGCTGCTTTCTGGCTATTGACTTTCATTGTCCAATTTGTATTGTGGCCACAAAGAGGTCGACTAGAAAATGAGCTTTTTTGATGTCTCCTTCTGGGTACAGAGTTTTAAGATTGCGAAGGGGCCAACCCAGAGGTGTGGTGTTTTTGGAGGGCCAAAATTGAATTCCTCATTTTAGGTGGTGTGGGTGAGACTAAGGATATCTAGAAAAAGAACAGGGGAGATTCCAAGTGAGACAGGCATCCCTGAATCAGTCAGAAATCACCCAAGGAAATGGGAGACCGTGCTTGGGACCGGATGACTCCAGAGCCAAAGGGTTTCTTCCCACGAGGACGTGGACCTCTCACCATCCGTGGCCCTCAGGGATGGTGAGGATCACTAACCTAGCACTAGAATTTTCAGCGGGTTGTCTTGGACAACGGAAAAAGAGAGCAGGATCCTCCAGTGGAGAAATCCTTGACTCACCCAGCTATGATTTGGTGTCCGGTGTTGGATGGGTACTCGGCAGTAGCAGGGTGGAGGTCCCTCACCATTGGATCAGTCTCAACGTGACCTCAGTCCTGGGTCTTTGGCACCAAATGTTGGAGAAAAGTGGTGCTCACTGGGACACGGAGACTGATGATTGCAGGCAGGAAGTTTATTGAGAAGTTCTCCCAGTGTAGGGGGTCTGAAGATTATACTTCAGCCCACCCCTGGAAGGTGGTGGATATGACTTTAAATAGTACATCAATAGGCGGGGAAACCGAGTACAGCCTGAGGCCAATAAGGGGCTGTAAAGGCAAATTCTTCCCTTGTATGGCTAGGGAGTAGTCGGCTAGGAGGTAGGGTATTCTTGGAATGTGGGAGGGGTTGGTGGTGCCTGGGCCCAGAAGGGGTGAAGGCCCTTATCTGCTCCACTGCTTTATGGCTCATTTGTTCATTCTTTGGAGGGGATGGGCTGCCTCCAAGCACATAGGCTAAGGCTTGCTCAATCGGTCACATCAGTTATGGCTGGAGGCTCCTTTTCTTCAATTTATGTCACGGGGGATTTGAGACACACAGCCTTATGATCTGTTAATCATTGCAAACCTTGTAAGGGAGAACCTCTAACACCAGTCACTTTACCTTTAAATTAGCTTATTAAGTTACAGTTAGCAACCAATGAAATTTACCTTTATCTGTTTAAAAGTCTTGTCTTACATTCTTCTTTCTATTCTGTGAAAGCTAGTCATTTTACTTTAGGCAGATCTGTATTTCATTCTTTAACTTAATTTCATTAAAAATGAACTTACAATTTTCATCTTAAAGATTTAATACATACAATGCTAATTTGTTTAATTAGTATCCTATAAACCTAGGGAGATTACATCCAAGCTAAATAAAATTAAAACCATTACTGTTTATGCAAGGAATGTTCTTTCTTCCTTCCTTCACATGAGGCTAAAACCTCTTTTTTTCTTTACTAAAACTCCAAAACTATGGATAACCTTAAAAGCATACTGACTTCTAGGTTCTGGAATAATTATAATTGTTTAGTTTGTTTTAATCATAATTTATAAAAGATCTTTCCATAGCTTTCAAGGACTTTTCCTTAACTACTGAAATTTGGTAATAGGATTATTAACCATCCTTATTTTAAGGCTGTTAAAATGTTTAAATTGGGGAATTACAGGATAAACTATGATTCTTAATTTCCTGGCCTAAAAGATAAGAACAATTTGAATACAGCTCTTCTAAGACTTTTCATTTGTTAATTAGGAGTTCCCCAGTTTTCAGGTGTTTGAATGCCCTCTCTACTGTATCGGAGACAGACCTTCCCCCTCTCCTGGGTATTCCACTGCCAAAAGCCTGGGCTCCAGGCTACTGCCTGCCTCAATTTTTTTCTAATACTACTTTTGTTATCTCAAGCTGCTTTTGCCTGGAGGGCAAATTCAGTGGGGGTGAGGGCTCACTGGAAAGGAGTTTCCCAAGTCAGTCTTTCCCAGACAGATCAAGACCAGAAACTCATGAAGGGAGCACTGGCCAGCTTCATACTGGTTAGAGAGGGGATGAGGGAACAATAAATTTGGGATTAAGTTAAGTTAGAAGAACAAACTATATTTCATGACCTGCCCAACAAATGCAGCCCTTCCACTGTCCACTGCAGCTGTGAAGAAGTGTACCTTCTTTAATTTTTCACCATGGTCTTTATCTGGGGAGGTTTGGAACAATGGCCATACTCAGAGCTGGGTCCCCAGTGATCCAAAGTCACTAATCAAAAGCTGTGTCCACCCCGGCTCTTGAGGAAGTAGATTTTTATGTCCCTTTCTGGCACCAGCATGCTATACCATGGGCTGGACCCCACTGCTACCTGCTGTGGGAGTGGAGGAACAGGTGCCAGTAATTGCTGCAGAGAGAGAGCAATTTACTTGTATTTATAATAATTTACCAGCCTCTTCCCTGGATGCTATACAGTGTTTTACTATACTCTGGAATTTTGAAATGGTTGACTCTGTCAGTTCCTGCCTGTTTAATAGTTGTTCTGGTGGAGGGACTAATTCCTGGAGCTTCCCACTACATCTTCCCACAATCCTTCCTCTCTTTTTTGGAATATGCTAATAAAATCTTTAAAATTTTAAAATTGTTTATTACAGTGCCTAATTTATTAATATGAAAGTGATATAGTTCATGTATGAGGGCACAAGGGCCCCCCTGTGCCATTGTGACCTCATAGGGCTCATCTATTTTGTATAAACCATGGATGCTAGTCTATTTACTTCATTGTAGAGGGCCTAAAGAGTTTTTTAGGGTACTCTTAAAGCTTTGTTCCACACATAACCTTAGATATATTTATATTGCTTTCTCCAAATCATGTTCACAAGGAAGGTATGATGGTGTGCAAAGGAGCCCAAATGAATTATTTGGCTAGTATTTAGAGTAGATAGTTTCAACAGAGATTGAGCAAGGTATCCTATTCTGTATTTTCCCAACCAGTCATGGGGAAAATGCCTTACATATCCTTTTTCCACAAGAAATAAACATTTCATTGGGTAGCTTGATGTGTAAAGTAGAACTACCTTGAATGATAGGGTCTTTAAAGACCAATAAATTTGGGATTTAGTTAAATTAGAAGAACAAAGTATATTTCTGATAAGGAGCCACGAAAGTCCAGAGTCATATCCAGTTGTTTATGGATAGAATTTTCTCTGTAAGTTTTTCTGGGGTATTGACCATTCCAGAGAACATCATTATTGGTATACAAGGGAATAAAAGACATATTCCACTAGCTAAATGGATTGTATATGAACTTTGAATATTCTGAAACTCTGTGTGAAGGTTGAATTAATGATGGCTAATATAGTATCATTTATTTTAAGGAACCATTTAAGATATTTATGATGAAATAAGGTTTGGTCACAAAAGTCAGATGGAATTTCTCCTAAGTGGTGTTATTTTAAGGAACCATTTAAGATATTTATGATGAAATAAGAAGGTTTGGTCACAAAAGTCAGATGGAATTTCTCCTAAGTGATGTTTATCATTGGGGTCTTCTGTACAAATAAGAAAATTGGCAGTGACATAGGAACTTTTCATTGACATAGGAGAGAGTATAGTCTGTGACTATATTGACATTAGTAGTTATTTGTACTTTACGTCCCATTTTTGGTGCTAAACATTTCTAAATGCAGTTGCAAGAGCTGGATTTATATAGATTTCTGGACTTTTTAAAAAGATAATTTTGTGCAAAGCCAGAAATTGGTTAGGCAGGCTATATCAGAGATTTTTTTGTATTGCTGGAGCTAAAGGGTGGTCTAAATTTTAAATATTTGGGATGAATAAAAATAACATTATTATAACTACAGATTTCATTTGGCACTAGGAAAGATTGGCAGATAGATCAATAAAAGATAATCAAAAGGTGGTAACAATATTACAAGGTATGGGGATCAAATAGGGAAAATTTAAGTGTATGGTTTCTTGTTCCATGATCTTAGATAAAGCTATTTATCTCTAGAGTCATCTGCTTCTGGGACTAGTTAGTCCTGATCCTTAGTTTCAATTTAGAAACTAAATAGTAATTTATAGAGATGAATGTTCAGTTTTAGTCCCTTGGAGAAGCTTGCTTAAACTGGGAGATATGAATGCAAAGGTTAATTTTTTGCAATTTAACTTTAAAAAAATTTTATTAGGTTTCTTTTAGCAAGATTTATTTATTTATTTATTTTATTTTTTTTTTTTTTTACCAGGAGGTCCCGGGAATCGAACCCGGGTCCCTCCATATGGGAGATGGACGCCCAACCAGTTGAGCTACATCCGACCCCTTTTAGCAAGATTTAAAACACATTTTCTATGTGAGGCCTGAAAGAGAATTTAAGAAGACATTATCTAGGATTTGATTTTGGGGGAAGGAAATGGTAAAAGTTTAAACATTTAGTTAATCAAGATCATGGGCAACTTTTTGTTGTTGTTATCTTTATTTTTAAAGAAGCTTTAGATTAATAAATGTTACATAAAAAATATAGGGGATCCCCATATACTCCACCCCCTCCCCCCTCCCATACTTTCCCCCAACAATATCTTTCATTAGTGTGGTGTATTTGTTACAATTGATGAACACATATTGAAGTATTGCTACTAACCATGGTCTATAGTTTACATTATAGTTTATACTTTGCTCCACACTATTTTATAGGTTTTAACAAAATGTGTAATAGCCTGTATCCATCATTGCAATGTCATGCAGGACAATTCCAATGTCCTCAAAATGCCCCATATTATACCTACACTTCCCTCTCCCTCCTCTCAGAACCTCTGATGGCCACTGCTTTTATATGTTACAAGTTCTTCCATTACTTCCATTACTAGAATAATAATAAGTCTACTTTGGTCCATAGTTGCCTTTTCCCCTTATATTTGTCCTTTCCTCAGTCTTGAGGATTTGGGGATGGTGATGCCCACTCTGTTTCTGATTAAGAGGCGTCTTAGATCCCATGGGGTAGATGGATGGAACTGTCTAGCTTGCAGTTGTGGATGCTCTCTGTCTTTTGAGGATGGGCCTTGCCTACCATCATCCTTTTGTTAGTTTTCCTGGGCAAGTCCGATAAACTGGAGAGTAGATGTTGCAACTTTGCTGAGATTCAGGGCTCAACCAGCATATGAACAGACCAAAGATTTAAGTCTCTGGGACATATATTTAATGAGTATAGTGCTAATTATAGGTGCAAATAGAAGGGGCAGAAGAGCCATTTGTAGGGAAATCATAAATGAGTCTAACTCTGTTACATTGGGAAGCATATATTCCAAAGTAAGGCCCACTGACAGGGTGCCGAATTCCTGAGATTGTCTGCCCTGCCTATAGTGTCTAGATGTCTCTAGAACCCTCAGGAGCCCTGGTACCAGTTTGAGGCATTGTTTGCTATGGCAGTCAATGAGATCCTGCTGAGACATGCATAAGCATAGCCTCTGGAATGACCTCCCCACTCACTTTGAAATCTCTTTGCCATAAAAACTCATTTGCATTTAATATTTCCCCCTTTTGGTCAAAGTCTTTTTCCAAATGCATCCCTAGTTGGCACTTGGTAATAATCCCTTGGTGCCAGTAGGTTCATCCCCGGGAGTCATGCTCCATGCCAGGGGGAAGGTAGTGTGTTTATATGGTGAGTTTGGCCTAGAGAGAGGCCATATTTGAGCAACAAGGAGGCTTTCATGAGGTAACTCTTAGGCAATATATAATACAGGGCTAAGTTTCAATTTCACAGGAAATAATTCATAAGTATAGCTGTCAATATCAAGGGCCTGTCGTAATGGTCTGTACTCCTTCGCTAGGCACTGCCCATGTACCTGGGGGATTCTTGCCTCTCTATTAGATAATGTAACAGGACTTCCCAGGATGAAAACTCAATATTCTTTTGGTTATTGTGTGGGTCTCCACGTGGGTCACTTTTGAAACAATACTTGGTTCCCTATTTAACCAAAGTATTAATAAAAATTAGAGAAGTTATTATGGTAAGTAGCATGACTATTTACAGTTCAAGAAACCATCTCTAGGGAAGTGGCTGTGGCTCAATCAGTAGGACTCCCGTTTACCATATGGGAGGCCCCGGGTTCGGTTCCCGGGGCCTCCCGGTGAAGGCAAGCCCGCCCGCACGGCGTGGTTAGCTGACCCAGCGAGCACAAGCAGCAAGGGGGGGATAAATGAATAAATAAATAAAAATCTAAAAAAAAAAAAAAAAAAAAAAAAAAGAAACCATCTCTACAAAACATAACATTTCAGCCATTTACACTTATCACTCAAAAGGGAAAAAACAAACAAAAACAAAAAAACAAAAAAAAACCTTTTATAACCTCTTACTAAGAGTGAGCCAATAAGCCAAGGGAATTTTGTCATTTTTTACAGTGAGAAACTCAAATCAATATATTGCCTGATATGAAGGCTCTTAAAAATCTCAAATAAACCCATTATTACTACTTAACTTTGACCACGTGAAATAAAATTCCTTCCCTGCAAATCTTCTACAACTTTTCATATCCATTCAAGTTTTGTCCTACATTTTCTTTTATCATTTTTGCAACAACCAGTCCTTTTACTTTAGGACAAAAGTACTCTTTTTCCTTAATAAAAACACATTCTGGGAAGCGGATATGGCTTAAGCAGTTGAGCTCCCACCTCTCACACGGGAGGTCCCAATTTGGTTCCTGGTGCCTCCTGAGTAAACAAAAATGAACAACAAGCAAAGCGCTGGAAAAAACCAAGTCAGGGAAGCCAATGTGGCTCAGTGGTTGAACGCCGGCTTCCCACATACGAGCTCCTGGGTTCAGCCCCTGGTACCTCAAACGAAAAAACAAAAAAACAAAAAACACATTCTGTATATCTTACAAATTTAAGTTACCAAAAAGATTCTGAAAACTGTCTTTAAGCTGACATCCTATAAAACACAGTTATTGTTAAAATAAGCTTTGTCGGGAAGTGGCTGTGGCTCAATCAGTGGGGCTCCCGTTTACCATATGGGAGGCCCCGGGTTCGGTTCCCGGGGCCTCCTGGTGGGGGCGGGCCCGCCCGCACGGCGTGGTTGGCTGGCCCAGCGAGCACAAGCAGCAAGGGGGGGGATAGATGAATAAATAAATAAAATCTTAAATAATAATAATAATAATAATAAGCTTTGTCAAAATAATGACTGAATTTGGTTAATGCAAACTTTATAATCCTTGTCATCTTAAACATTTAGTAAACGTAATGTTAGCTTATTTGATCAGTAAGCCTTAAATTAAACTTGTATAAATTTAGGAAGAACACAGCTACATGAAATAAAGACATGGTTTTTTTGGTATTTAACACTAATAAGTCAAATTTAACCAACACTGTAGTCTCATTTGCTAAAGATATACTTAGATTATGTGAACATGGATTTCTAAAACATTTGGAATAGCCTTTAAGAATATGTAAAGCATTAAAATTTCATTTTTTAAAAATTCCTGGGTTTTAGGAGTATATAATCGATATACGTGCTTCTTTATCTTTAAGCCAGTTTGAACAAAGTTTCATGAAGGAATTTTACAAGTTACTTTGGTAATACCATCCAGAGGTAAAAATACCATACATAAAATATATATTTATATACATAAACATTCAAACAAACACTATAAAAAGATCTATAATTTAATTTTTTTAGCCATTAGTCAAACAAGTTGATTTTTATTTTTTAATTTTTTTTATTGTGGGTAAAAATCAGAATTTTCACAATACATACCAACATTTGCAAAATGATATATAAATATATATGCATATATGTGCATTTGCTTACAAAAATGTTATATATATATATATATTTTAAGAGGTGCTTAGATTACCCAAAATATTACACGGAACCCACTGGGATTCCCATGTTGCCCACCTCCCACACCTCCCACCACATCCCACACAAACATCTCCCACAAGTGTGGCCTACCACCCTCAATTTAAAAACACAAAAAGATGAAACACACACGTATAAAAAACAAAACTCACTAAATTAAAGTGCTGGCTTTTTGTCTTTGTCTTGGCAGACGAGTTCTCTGTTGATCTCTATGATTTTGAGTGAGAACTCCCAAGGGTAAATTAGACCAAACCAGCTTGTTCCCAAATGTTGCTTAAACTGTATCATTTGCACGGTGTGTTCCAGGTTTTTTTGTTTTGTTTTGTTTTGTTTACCAGAAAGCCATCACTTTTATTTCTAACTCTTTAGAAAGTCCTTGTCACTTCTTGGAAAACAGGGTCACTCCTATCAACACCAATGTAGGCAGCCAATTTATTTTACTTAACATTACTTAGGTAAATTGTTAGAATTTTTGAAGAAATAGTTATATCGTGCAGTAATACAATCCACCTGAAAACCCATTGCTTTCAGTGTTTTTAATGCTGCACTGTCAGCTCCTCAGTACAGAGTAGCAAACATACTTTTGATTCATTCAGCCAAGAGTGAAGGGCCAAGGTGCAATTGTGACCAAGGCTGCTAAATAAGGCCCCGTTACTCAATGACAATTGATGCTTAATACGTATATAAAGCAAGATGAAATTTCTCCTCTTCCTCCTCTTCTTCCTTCTTTTTCTGTATTCCACTATATGAATATACCACAGTTCATCCATTCATTCTTTAGGTCATGGACATTTTAGTTATTTTCGATTTGGGACTCTTATGAATAAAGCTGTTGTGAACATTCTTGTTCATGTCTTTTGGTGGACATATGCTTTCATTTCTCTTAGCTCTGTTCAGCAGCATACCTAGAATATTTGGTACCTGGAACAGATTATTTTTGGTGCTTCTAAACAGCAAAATTATTTTCAGTAATAATAATGAAATGAAATGAGTGAAGACAAGAAGAGACAGCCAGTGAATTTCTTTTTCTTTATTTTAATTTTGAAATAATTATTAATTTCACAGGAAGTTGCAAAGATAATGCAAAGTCCACTAGACCCAGTTCTCCTCAATGGCTATAGTACAATATCAACACAAGGAAACTGATATTGGTACAATGTGTGTGTATAGTTCTAGGCCATTTTAACACATCTAAATTTGTGTAGCCACCCCTGCAGTCAAGATATAGAACTCTTCCATCCACACAAAGCTCCCCCTCATGCTGCAACCACACTCCTCCCATCATTTCTAATCTCTATAATTTTGTCATTTCAAGAATGTTCCATAAATGAAACCATATAGTATGTGATCGTTTGAGGCCGGGCTTTTTCACTAAACATAATGCCCATTCAAGTTGTTCTATCAGTAGTTTGTTCCTTTTTATTGTTCATTAGTATTGTATGGATGTACCACAGTTTGTCTAAACCATTCACTTATTGAAGGACATTTTAGTTGTTTCTAGTTTTCGGTCATTATAAATAAAGCTGATAGGAGCATTTGTGTCCTGGTTGTTGTTTTTTTTTCCCCTGGCATGGAGCAGATTTTATTTCATAGGCAGTACAGGCAGCACTGGCAAGGCTGAGCATGACATTCCAGTGGCTCCCTTCCACTCCAACTCTGTTCTCAAAGCTCCAGCCAGGTGGGTGTCCAGGGCTGGTCTTTGTGATAGTAGCATGATCAGTGGTAGGCCTGGCCAGACAGCGGGGCCTGAGGCCAGAGCCCAGGGGGCTAGACTGATTAAAATTCCTCCTCCTGGAGAGTCTGCTTTCTGGAATTCCCAAGGGCTGAGGTTCTAACCCAGCACCAGCATGGCCTCGTCCTCAGTGATAACAGCTGAGTCTCCCTCCTCTTCAGGGCCTGTGATAGGAAAATGCCCAGGGGGCCAGTGCTGGAAGAAGGCTGCCCAGTTCTGCTGCTCACCCTTCTTCACCCAGTGCCCACAGAGCTGGAAAGCACAGCTGTCAATGAGGCGCCGTACTGGCCGCGGTGCATAAGGGTCCCTCAATAGGGAGCTCTTGGTCAGGGGCCGAACTCAGTGGGTACTTAATGCCACTCGTCCAGCAGCCAGCACTGTCCATACTGCCACCCGGAACTGCTGGCGGGGAGTGAGGTTCCAGGGTTGGCTGCCTTCACAACGCTCAAAGAAGGGATGTTGTAGGGGCTTCTCGGCCATCAGGTATGCCTCAGGATCCTCCTGCAACAGCCTTGAGATCAGGTCTTTGACAGTATTTGAATGGTCATCCCACTCAGGTGAACTAAACTGGTACTGGCCTTCCATGATCATGCATAGCATCAGGATCTGGCGCCGGTCCAGAAGGGTGGCCAGCCAGCCAGGAGTGTGACCAAGATCACCCCACAGGCCCAGAGGTCGACTTCCTTGCCATAGCCTGGGTGGGTTTCATCTGTGGAGCATCTAAGGATCTCTGGTGCTAGTACCCCGGGGTCCCACACAACTCTCTTAGCCTCTTGCCAGGTTCCAAGTGGCCGGAAAACCCAAAACCCGAAAGTCAGATCTGCATACTGTCATCTAGGAGAATATTCTCGGGCTTCAGGTCTCCGTGCACGACGTTGTTGGCATGGAGAAAGCTCACTGCTTCCAGCAGAGACCTCATGATGGACCTGGTTTCCTTTTCTGAGAGGGCCACTTTCTCCGTGGGATAGTCAAAGAGCTCTCCTTTCCGCATCAGGTCATACACCGGGAATATGAAGCTAGAAGACTCGTAGGAATCAATGAGAGTGATGATGACGGGGGCCGGCGACCTGGCTGCAGGACGCCCGCCTCTCGCTGCGTGGCTTCCCGCACCTCCTCCAGCTGCTCGGGACTCAGCCTCTCACTGTCACCTCCATGATCTTCACTGCAAACTCATTGCCAGTAGCTCCATGAACACAACGGCGGACCACAGAGCTCACTGCTCCGCTAATGACGTCCTTGGGGTCGTACTTCTGGTAAAACTCCTTGGCAGCGGCCCAGTCGGGCAGCTCATCCTCCGGCCCCACGTCCAGCGTCATTCTGAAGGAGGTGGGGCCTGTGTCGAGGAAACGGACGGCAGCGAGGGCAAGGAGGCCACAGGCTCAGAGAGGACGCACATCGCCGCTCCCTCCCGGAGGCGCAGCCCTTGCGGCTGGGGCGCCAGGGTCCTTGGGGATGGGGGTGGGGCGGGGGGGATCAGGGCTGGGAAGAACCTAGGGCCTAGGGGTCGGGAGGGATGACAGGGCAGGGGAGGGGAAGAGGTGCTGAGGAAGAAGGGCAAGGGCTGTGTCCTGGTTTTTGTGTGAACATAAGTTTTCATTTCTCTGGGATAATTGCCATATGTGATTGCTGGGTCATGTAGTAAGTGTATATTTTGTTTTTTTATGAAATTTCCAAACTGTTCTCCAGACTGGCTGTACCACTTTACATTCCCATTATCAGTGTTTGAGAGATACATTTTCTCTGCATCCTTGTCAGCACTTGGTATTGTCACAATTTTATATTTTAGCCATTCTAGTAGATATATAGCTAAATCTCATCTAGTCTTAATTGGCATTTCCCTAATGGCTGGTGATGTTGAATATCTTTTCATGTGCTTATTTACTATCTATGTATCTTCTCTGATGATATGTTTCTTCATGTTTTTTGCCCATTTTCTAATTGAATTATTTGCTTTTTAGCTGTTAGGTTTTGAGTTCTTTTTTGTTTTGTTTTGTTTCTTTGTTTTGTGTTGTTTTTAGGAGGTACTGGGGATTGAACTTGGAACCTCGTACATGGGAAGCAGGCAATCAACCACTAGAGTTACATCTGCTTCCTGAGTTCTTTTTATATTCTACATGAGTCCTTTGCCAGTTATGTGGTTTGAAAATATTTTCTCCCAATCTGTAGCTTGTATTTTTTTTTTAGTTTTTAAAACAATTTATTGAAGTATATAATTCATACACGAATATATATAAACAATAAGTGTATAGTAAAAGTTGTGAACTTACAAAACAAACATGCATAACCTCATACACAGCTCCCATACATCACCCCACCACAAATGCTTTGCATTGTTGTGAAACATTTTGTAACAAATTATGAAAGAACATCATCAAAGTATTACTAACTATTTACATTTGGTGTATTTTTCCCCCAACCCACCCTACTTTTTTTGTTCATAAACCATAGAATTTATGCAAAGTGTCCAATCAATGGTATCTGGTATAATCACCGAGCTGCGCATTCATCACTTTAATCAATATTAGAGCATTTTTGTTACTCCAGAAAAAAGAAAAACAACAAAAAACAAACCACTATCATACTTATATGTTAGTGCTACTAATTACAAAGTCTATGTTGTGCTTTCACTGTTTCTATTCATTTCCAGACATTTACAAACTACTTTTTACCAATTCTTCACAGATTAAACCTCAGCTTTCCATTTTTTAACCACATTATTTTCTCTGGTGACTTATATTCTAACTATTAACTCCATGAGTTTGCTCCTTATATTTAGTTCATAATAGCAAAGTCATACAATATTTGTCCTTTTGTGCCTGGCTTGCTTCACTCAATATAATGTCCTATAGGTTCACCCACATTGTCATATGCTTCACGACTTCATTTCTTCTTATAGCTGAATAATATGTGTGTGTATATACCACACTTTGTTTATCCATTCTTCAGTTGCTGGACACCTGGGTTGTTTCCGTTTCTTGGCAATTATGAATAATGTCGCTATGAACATCGGTGTGCAGATGTCTCTTTGTGTCACTGCTTTCAGTTCTTCTGGGTATATACCTAGTAGTGGTATTGCTGGGTCACATGGTAGATCTATATATGTAAGTTCCTTAGAGACTGCCAAACAGACTTCCACGGTGGCTGTACCATTCTACATTCTCACTGATGGTGAATAAGCATTCCTATCTCTCCACATCCTCTCCAGCATTTTCAGTTTACTGTTTCATTAATAGTGACCATTCTGATAGGTGTGAAATGATATCTCATTGTAACTTTGATTTGCATTTCCCTAATAGTCTGTGATATTGGACATTTTTTTCATGTGCTTTTTTGTCATTTTGTATTTCTCCTTTCAAAAAATGTCTGTTCAGGTCTTTTGCCCTTTTTTTAATGGGGTCATTTGTCTTTTTATTGTTGGATTGTAGGATCTCTTTATAGATCATGGATATTAGACCCTTGTTGGATGTGTGATTTCTAACTGTTTTCTCCCATTGAGTAGACTGCCTTTTTACCCTCTTCACAAAGTCATTTGAGGTGAGGAAGTGTTTAATTTTGAGGAGGTCCCATTTATCTATTTTTTCTTTTGTTGTTCTTGCTTTGGGTATAAAGTCCAAGAAACCACCACCTACTACAAGGTCTTGAAGATATTTCTCCATGCTATCTTCTAGGGCTTTCATGGTCCTGACTTTTATGTTTAGGTCTTTGATCCATTTTGAGTTGATTCTTATATAGGGAGTGAGATAGGGATCCTCTTTCATTCATTTGATTATGGATATCCAGTTCTTCCAGCTCCATTTGTTGAATAGACTGTTCTGACACATCTGGGTGGGTTTGACAGCCTTGTCAAAAATCACTTGACCATAGATGTGAGGGTCTATTTCTGAACTCTCAGTTCAATTCCACTGGTTAATATGTCTCTCTTATTTATTTTATTTATTTTATTTTTATTATTTTTAGGAGGTACTGGGGATTGAACCTGGGACTTCGTATATGCGAAGCAGTCACTCAACCCCTGAGCTACACCTGCTCCACTAATATGTCTCTCTTTATGCCAGTACCATGCTGTTTTTACCACTGTAGCTAAGTAATATGCTTTAAAGTCAGGAAGTGAGAATCCCCCAATTTTGTTCTTCTTTTTAAAGACATTTTGGCTATCTGGGGACCCTTACCCTTCCAAATAAATTTGATAATTGGCCTTTTGATTTATGCAATAGGCTTTTCATCCTCTTAACAGGGTCTTTCATAGAGCAAACGTTTTTAATTTTAATAAAGTTTAATTGATCAGTTTTTCGTTTATGGATCATGATTATGGTGTCATGTGAAATTTCTCTTTGAATGTCCTATATTTGTACACAATTAATGATTAGACTCCACATTAAGGTAGGCATCATTTTTTTGTTTTGGGATACTTTTTTTTTTTTTTTAAGATTTATTTTTATTTATTTACATTATCGATTTTAACCACCCCCCACCCCACCCCGTTTTGCTGTTGTTTTGTGTTCATTCTCTGGGCAATTCTCTGTATGTTTCCTGCCCTCTCTTCTCATCCTTCTCCTCCTGTCTTCACCAGGATTCAATCCTGGGGACCTCCAATGTGGGAGAGAGGTGTTCTGCCACCTGCGCCACCTCTGTTCCTGGTTTTTTGGTGCATCTGGTCTTGGTTCTCTCCTGTTACTTCATCATCTTGCTGTACATCTCGGCAGGGCCTGGGGACTCACCCACGTGCAGGGCCTGGCGGCACATGCTCCTCCTATATTTTTCTTTATTTTACCAGGAGGTCCCGGGGATTGAACCCAGGTCCCTCCATATGGCAGAGGGACGCTCAACCATTTGAGCCACATCTGCCCCCGGTACTTTTCTTAAACGAATGCCCTAGGATGTGTGGTCAGAACACTTGAGGGTAGTCTTACCTCTGTCAATTTCTGGCATACATGATATAACGAAGTAGCAAAGAATCCAAACTCTAAGGCCAAATTGCTGGGACTCCAGTCCTAACTCTACTGCATGAACTGTGTGAATTTAGATAAGATGCTTAGCTGCTCAGTGCCACCATTTCCTCATCTGTAAACTAGTGGTAATAGTAATAAAAATGAACTTGCAATAAGGTTCATTTCAACATTGCTGTTATGAAGATTCCAGGAGTTCATATGTTTGACGTGCCTGGCAGATAATAAGCACTCAGTTACTACTGCTAATATTATTACTTCTACTGGCTGTGTGTCTTGGGAAGACACTTAGGCTCCTGGAATCTCACTTGCTTAACTCCAAAATGGGTAAACACCTGCTGCTCCATCCAAGTTAAATTACTTGTAAGAATAAAACAAGATTTTGCATGTGAAAGTACCTTGTAAATGATAAAGCATTCACAAATGTAAAATTTCTTCTTATTGATGATTATTATCATTAAAATAGGCCTATAGTTAGAGTCACACCTAAATTTGACTTTCACACAAAAATTTCATTAACCTTTTTATGTTTCACCCTGCTTACTTATAAAAGTGAGCACCCCTAAATCAGGGGTTCCCAAAATCAAATAGATAGGTGAATCTTTAGGGTATAGGAAGAAAATAGTCTTTTTTAAAAAACTCATCTCTCTCTCTCTTTTTATTTTATTTTTTCCTTTATTTATTTATTTATTTATTTATTCTCCTTTTTTTTAAGGATTTATTTATTTATTTACTTTTATCCATTTTTACACCCCTTCCCCCTCCCCCCCGTTTTTGCTGTTTCTGTGTCCATTCGCTGGGCAACTCTGTGTCCATTTTCTGCCCTCTCTTCTCATCCTTCTCCTCCTGTCTTCACTGGGATTCAATCCTTGGAATCTCTGATGTAGGAGAGAGGCATCCTGCCCGCGCAACCTTAGTTGCTGGTTTTTCGGTGCGTCTCATCTTGCCTCTCCCTTGTGTCACTCTCCTATTATGTCATCATCTTGCTGTGTGGCTCGCGGGAACTGGTGGTGCGCCCGCGCACAGGGCCTGGCGGCCCACGCACCTTCTATATATTTTTTAAATTTTTACCAGGAGGTCCCGGGGATCGAACCCAGGTCCCTCCATATGGGAGATGGACGCCAACCAGATATAGCCCCCTGCTATATCTCTTAAGGTTTACCAGAGATACCTAGAGTTACAGTCTTTTCCCATACAGGATGGACATATAATAAATCAGGCTTAGTTTATCACCAGCATTCTAAAAACCAGACCTAGGGAGGAAAACGAGGTCTGGGGACACATGCATGGTTTCTAATATAGAGAATGTTTAGCCCACCCTGATTATCATTTTTTTGGCTTTTATAAAAGGTATTTATTGGGGGTAGAAGCTTACCAGGCCATAAAGCATAAGTTACTTCCCTCACCAAAGTCTATTGCCAAGTATCGGGGCATGATGGCTGCTGATATCTGCCAAGAGTTCAGGCTTCTTGGGTTCCTCTCCTCCCAGGGCTCTCCAGGCTCAGCTGCTGTGCTCTCTCCACAAGGCCAGCTATAGACTATCAGGCAAATAGCTCTGACTCTCTCCCTGGGGCTTCTGCCATGTCTAAGGAGCCATCTCTATTCCTCTATGTTCTTCTCCTGTGTGTTCACTCCCCAGGCTCCAGCTCAAAACTCCCCTCATCTCTTTATAATTTGTATTTTTGCAAATATTTCACCATTTATATAATATAGTAAGATAGTAATAACTGTGTATACTTTATAAATAGTCATATTTGTTGGTGAGTGCTTAGAATTTTTTTTACCAAGCAATATATAATCAAAGGAATACATGATCAAAAAAGTTCAAAGACCTACTCTTCTAAAGAAATATTTGATATGGGTACCTTCACAGAGTGTTATTTCAGCCTTTCTTGGCAGCAGGCATCAACTGCCCTTAACAATTTTTGTACTCTTTGGTGTTATATTAAGGAAGGAATTTACCTTAAGGAAATCATCAGAGATAAACCAATGAACTACATTTAAGAATGTTCATTGCAATGTTATTTATAGTAAAAGTCAGAAGTTACCTATATGTTCATCGATAGGGAAATGTGTAAATAAATGGTGATATACCTATGGCCTCCAGCTTAATAAATATTTTAAACTATTTTAAGAATTATTTTTTAGGCTATTTGATGAGGAAATGTTCCTAATACAATGGAAAATGGAAAAATCAAGATACAAGTCTATGTATGCAGAATGACCCCAGTTCTAGTAAAAAGGCACATATACACCCAAGACTGGGAGGAAATACAGTTAGGAAATGCCTAATTTGATTATCTTTTGGTAGTGGGATCAAGTCTTTTAGTGCCTTCAATATTTAAGCTTACTTCATACTTTTAAGCATCTGTGTCTCCGGCATCAACTTCAGCACACACGCCACCTCCAGACCCTTTTGCTTAGTTCCCAGTCCTCCTGTTCCCTCCCAGCTTGCCATTGCTTGGCAGTCAAGCCACTCCAAACTTGTTATCGCCTAGTCCCGGCAACTGCTTTCACATCTCCCTGCAACGTTTTTGCTGGGCCCCAGCGTGCCTGTTGCATCTTGCTGCTCTGCGTTGCCAGGCTCTCTGCATCCAATTGACTTCTCCAGACCTACATGCTGATTTCTCCACACTGAGGTCACAGAGAACCTCCACCATAGAATCATTACAGCCCCCCATCAGGCAGCCAGTTTGTCGGCGTATTGGGCATGCCTTCACCAGCCTTTGGCCACTTGCCCACTCCATACAAACCAACCATGGCAACGCCATGTTAACCACTCCTTCCTAACAGTTGATGCTTCTCCTCCAGATCCATAGCTAAATTTCACTACTGCTATTTCTCCTGACTGTACAGCCAGAAACTGGACTTAATACACCCTCCCTGCCAGTGATGCAATTCAGTTCCCATCAGACTGTTCAGAGAACATCACCGATTCCTGCCTCCCTGTAGTACTTGGACTGGCTGGTTGGGTTCCTCACATCTGAATGCCCCTGATGGAGACTGGTGGTCCTATTCAGGTGATTCACCTTTACCTCTATACACTCTTTCTCCCATCCCTTTCCTAGACCCCTTACCTGTACTCTGGTATGACTATAAATCCCACTAGTGCTCTGAGCCCCCACTCCCTCCACCTCTGCTCAATACCTTAAATCGTTGGCAGGGCAGTTATAGCAGCCATCCTGGGGATGTTAATTTTGGGGGGCAGTCGGCATTTCATATGTCAAGGATGGCCAACAACAATTATAGGCAGCCCAACGAGCCGTGGCCAAGGAAATGTCTTATCGGGCACAATTTTCATCTAAAGGCCTTGAAACTCTCACAGTCTTCCATCACCTACTTTGGGACATTGACTGGTTTTTGGCTTCCCAGGAGGGGTTTGCTCCCTTGCCAATACTTCCTGTTGCATGTGGTTTGATGACACTCATCAAATATCACATGTGGTCTTGGACCTTAAACAATCTCAGACCAATATTACACAAATTGTCACCCATATTCAGCAAACCCCTTTGCTATCCTTTGATTTATTTTCCTGGTTGGCCCCTGTCAGCCTCAGGGACTTTGTGACAGTTTGAAATTATTTTATGAATCCCAAAGAGAGAAAGATTATGTTTTTAAACTAATATGTTTATGTGGGTATGACACATTTTGGTTGCATTAAATTCCATTGAGGGTTCTCTGATTAGATTACTTGATAAGATCAGATCACTTTAAGGCTTTTGCTTGGACTACATCAGTGAGGTGTGACTCAGGTTGAGTCTCTGCCCCCTTGCTGGGTCTGATATAAACCCAGAGACACAGACAGACACAGCAGACACAGGAAAAGGAAGGAAGCTGCTATGTTTGATCCTACCATGTAAGAGAGAGGACTAGAGGATCACTTAAGCACAAAGCCCCAAGAGGCTGGGCCCACGGAGCAGCTCAAGAGGAGACGAGTCCAGCTATATGCCTGATAGCTTAGAGCTGAACTCAAGAAGAAATCAAAACAGCAGAGACTGATATAGGAGGCCTGGAAAGATACAAGCCCTATGCCTGGTTGCCCTCTGCTGAGCTCTGACCTCTGCAGAGATCGGTGGCTGTTCTGCTTCAACACTGACTTTGTTGACAACTGACTTTGGTAATATCTGATGATGCCTCGGTTTGGACTTTTCATGGCCTCAGAACTGTAAGCTTTTACCTTAAATAAATCCCCTTTATAAAAGCCAACTCATTTATGGTACTTTGCATTGGCAACCGATTGGCAAATTAAAGTAGAAATGTTATGTTCCATTGCTAAGGGCTTTCTGATGCTTCTCCTGGCATTCTTTCTTATTGCAACTACTCCTCACCCTAAATTATAGGATCCGTTCCTTAAGATTTGACTGACCAGAAGTACCTAATGGAAATTGTCGGTGTCTTGATTTTTTACACCTCCAAGGTCAGGAGGTAGAATGTCATGTATTCTAAGGGTACATCATGGCTGTAAAATTAATGATAGCCAGTAGGCCTAACAAAGCCTCTCGCAAAGCTGACACTCTATATCACTTAAGAGTATGATGCAACCCTAGCCAGGGGACTTCCACAGTCAAGGCCACCTCAGCACAGCTGTAACTTTCAGAAACATCTAAATAAGGCTTAGCCTTATAATAGCTTGGACTCTCTTCATAGTAGAAACACCTGGTAAATGACCTGGGCTGAAAATGGTATAAGAGACAGAGACCCTCGCGGTCAGTTTGCATGACCCCTGGACTGTATCAGTGCCCATGACGTTGTCCTGTTGCCACTGTTACTCTTGTAAGAGCACTGCTTAAATAAACTTGCTGGAGCATCAGACAGTGCCCGAGACTCACCATTTTCAAACCAAGGGGAAGACATCTACCACCAGAGACCTCCAAACATGAGGTTATATTTTCCAGTTTTTCTGCAATTAACATGTATCAGTTTTATAATTAGGAAAAAAAGAGGCTTTTTAATGGAAAAAAAATGTCATAAGTTGTACTTGTCCCTCTTAGGCTTTGGATTTCATTAATTGAATAAGTTTATGGGAGTATATGAGTCATAGGATTGGGAAGGATTTTAAGAAATTGTCTCATCCACTTCTGATAGCATTTCACTGATGAATTTCAAATAAATGATTCTTTTTTCAATATTAAAGTGTTGGGTTCTTTTTTTTTTTTTTTAAATACCTTAGCAATTTCATGTTGTTATCTTATTGAGTCTAACAGAATATGGATAATGGCTGGTTATCATTTTGTTCCTAATGACCATGGTTTTGTATCTGTTTAACAATTATTTATTGGGCACCAGGTAGGTAGGATGGGGCATACAGAAGAAATATATTCCTGAATCCCAGTCCTCTAAAGAGATTCCATTTTAGGACAATGAAACTGACCTCATTAAATAGTGAAAAATATTTAACAGTATTGGATTAATGTCATTTGTGGGATAGTGACCATACTTGCAATAAGTTTAGACCTCATCCTTCTTTTCAGTCTTGGCAACTCACATTTTTCAAAAGTTCTAATAAAGAAAGCCATTTTCCAAACTTCAACTTCCTGGTACTGAATTTGGTTCAGAAACCAGGAATACTTGATGTTTGTAAACATTGCCTTCAATCAGAGTTTCTCAACTTAGCTGTATTCTAGAACCTTCTGGGAATCTCTAAAAAAACTATGGACATCTTGGTCCCACCCCCAGATATTCTGATTTAATTAGCCTGGTGGGGGTGGGAGAGCATTGGGATTTTTTTTTTTTTTTTTTTTTTTAAGATTTTATTTACTTATTCATCCATCCCCCCCTTGCTGCCTGTGCTCGCTGGGTCAGCCAACCACGCCGTGCAGGCGGGCTTGCCTTCACCAGGAGGCCCCGGGAACCGAACCCGGGGCCTCCCATATGGTAAACGGGAGCCCTACTGATTGAGCCACAGCCGCTTCCCCTGGGATTTTTAAAGTATACCTGAACAATTCTAAAATACAGACATTGTTGAGAACCGTGGACTCAATGAAGAACGTTTGAAGAACTGTGAGTTGCCAAGACTGAAAGAAAGGATAAGGTCTAACTTCTTACTGAAAGAGCATTTCTTCTAGAATGATGACATAAGCCTGAGTGTGAAAAGGCAGTGGGGCAGCAACAATATGGCTCTTTTCTTAATTCTGCTGTGCCAGGAATCCAGTGGCAAGGGAGAAGCTTCACCATGATACACCGACTCTACCCTTAGATCTGTCATTGGATGTGCATGTAGTGAGGAGGGCATCTCTTCCTGCCAAATGTTTAATCCACTTGTAACGTTGCAGGGACCCTTCCCTCTCCTGTTTCCTCTACAATAATAGTAATAGTTGCCATTTATTGAACCCATATTACCTACCAAGTACTTATATACATTATCGGATCCATACCAGAACCTTGAAAGACAGTTATTTCACACAGACAAGGAAACAGGCTTATTAGTTTGAGTTTTTGATCCATTGTCACACAGGAAATGGCAAATCTACCATTCAAAGCCTGCTCTGCCTCACTCCATTGTCTGTGTTTTAGTTGATGGTGTGGTGGTGCCTGCCTCCCTGCTGCTCCCTCAGAGGTTTCCTCTGCTCACATGGTGTGCAGTCCAGATCTTTTATTTTTCCTACTTCAGTGTATGACTGTGCAGACGTGTGTCTAAATGGAACCTCACGAAAGGCTGGATTTTGCCTTTTTAAAAATTCTCCTTTCAGGGAATGCTGTGAGGAGCTCCGAGCTGAATTGCTTTGTATCCATCAAAAGAAGGTGTGTGAGGAGCGGAAAGCACAGACAGCCTTTAATGAGGAGCTGAAGAGGCAGAAACTGGTGGAAGAGCAGATGTTCTCAAAACTTTGGGAGGAAGACCAATTAGCCAAGGAAAAGCGAGAAGTCCAAGAGGCGAGGAGGCAGAAAGAGCTGGTGGAGAACACACGCCTGGGGCTGAATGCCCAGATCACCGCCATCCAGGCACAAAGGCAGGCAGCGCAGCGGCTGAAGGAAGAGGAGGCGCGCCTTGTGGTGGGCCTTTTCAGATGTTTGTTAGAAGATGTTTGACTGAGTGGGTGCTATACACAGTTTGCAGGTCCATTACTGTGCAATTTGCCCAATAGCCTGGACTAGTTCACAGGGCAACAGACCATGGGTATCAAGGGCCAATTAATAGTGCCATCCCAAGGATGGGACTTTGGGCAAGTTACTTCACTACTGTGACTCAGTTTCTTCCTCTGACAAATGAGGCAAAAGACACTTGTCTTTGTTGTGAGAATGAAATGGGAAAATCATTGGCAGTGCCAGGGCAAGCTAGTGGGGCTTTGTCAACACCCCTCCCCTCATTCTTTGTTATGGACAGTTGGCCGTTTCTCAGTCCCACGTAAAGTGCTTTACAACAGCCCCCCTCCACCACCACCACCACCACTACCACCTCCACCTCCACCTCCACCACCTCCACCACCACCACCTCCACCTCCACCACCAACTCCACCACCAACTCCACCACCAACTCCACCACCACCTCCACCACCACCTCCACCACCAACTCCACCACCACCACCTCCACCACCACCTCCACCACCACCACCTCCACCACCACCTCCACCACCACCACCTCCACCTCCACCTCCACCACCTACACCACCACCACCACCACCACTACCACCACCACCACCAACACCTCCACCACCACCAACACCACCTCCACCAACACCTCCACCACCTCCACCTCCACCACCACCTCCACCACC
>JAKSZT010054215.1:29195535-29248349 GCA_026826555.1 Tolypeutes matacus
ACCTCCACCACCTCCACGTCCACCACCACCACCTCCACCACCTCCACGTCCACCACCACCACCTCCACCACCACCACCACCTCCACCACTACCACCACCACCAATTTCCTTCCAACTTGATTGCTGCCCCTAACATATAGAAATTAAAGATGTTCCTGGAAAGGTGCAAAAGCACTTGATAAAGTAGCAGATTTATATGTATATATGTTTTCAGCAACTGATCCTTTAATACTACTAATTTTAGCTAGAAGGTATTAATTTCCTGAGAAATCCCAAGTAGTGAAATTTTGAACCATAGAGAACATCAAAGGTTTTTTCAGAACCATAGATGCCTTCTCTGGATCTGAGACTATTTTACATTGAAGAGTTTAGAGAAGGTGTCTAAATATTTTAGCTTCTCCAAGAAAATAAAAACGGTGGCCCCCAAACTGCTTTATATATACCCATTCTCTGGTGTAAGATGCCTAGCTATCTCTATTTTTACCTTCCTTTGGGAAATATTTTCTTAATTTTTGAAATTATTTTAGACTCCCTAAAGTTACAAAAATTAGTACAGAGAATTTCTGTGTACCCCTCCACAGCCTCCCCCAGTGATATCTTATATAACCAAACATTTTATATGTATAACATCACCAAAACCAGGAAATTGACCTTGGTGCAATACTTTAAACTGAAGTTTTTCCTTATTTAACTAAACTTAAGCCTTTCTCAGATTTCACCAGTTTTAAAATACACTCTTTTGGGAAGAGGGATATAGTTCTCTAAAATTTTGTCACATTGTATAGATTCATGTAACCACTACCTTCATGAGGATTCAGAACTGTTCCATCACCCCAAAGAAACTCCCTTGTGCTACTGCTTTACAGTTACACCCTCTTCACAACCCTAACCCGTGGCAAGCAGGGATAGCTTCTCTATTGCTATTATTTTATCATTTTGAGAATGTTCCATAAATTCCATCCTTTTTTGTGCTTTCTTATGAACATTTTCAAATAAGCACAAAGGTGGAGAGTACAGTAAACCCCCATGTATCCATCTTCAGGCTTTAGCAGCTCTCACAGTTGTCATGTTTGTTTCCTCTATCCCTTCTCCCATTTTTATGTTTTAAGCAAATCCTAGACATTATATCATTTTCCCTTTAAATACATCTTTTTTTTTTTTTTTAAAGATTTTATTTATTCATTCATCTATCCCCCCCCTTGCTGCCTGTGCTCGCCGGGTCAGCCAACCACGCCGTGCGGGCGGGCCTGCCTTCACCAGGAGGCCCTGGGAACCGAACCCGGGGCCTCCCATATGGTAAACGGGAGCCCTACTGATTGAGCCACAGCCGCTTCCCTAAATACATCTTAAATATGCATCTCAACAACAATATAAATGACATTCTCTTACACGATACCATTATCAGACCTAAAAAAAATTAACAATTCCTTTTTTTTTTTTTTTTTTTTGTATTTATTCCGTCTTTAATTTGTCTCAGCAATATTTCAGAGTTCTACTGTATAGGTCTTGCAAACAATTCCTTTTTTATCATCTAAACTCAGCTTCAAATTTCCATCAGTCTAAATTATTTTATATTTAAATTAGGACCCAAGTGTCTCTTTTAGGAAGAGTGGCTGTTTAATTTCTCATTTATACCAGCACACATTTGAGAGTAAAAGGGATACTATAACTTCATTTGTCAACACAAGAGATATAAAACTAGAACTGTCCTGGCCAAACCAAGACATATGGCAAACTACTTTTAGGTCACTTTTAATCTTGAACAGTTCTCCCTGTCTTTCCCCACCTGTCTTATATTCTGGATTTGACTGATTGCTTCCTCCTGGTGTAATTAACCTCATTCTTTAAAAAGTGAGACTTGACATCCCAGTGACTTTCATGCATATTTGATACCATTTGCTTTTCCTTAGATCTGCAGAGCATTTTCATTTATCTCCTTTGACCCTAACAATTCAGTGAAGACTTACTGCTTCATATGGCATTAATGGAAGAGTCTAGCCGATAATACCCCTTTCACAAATCAGTAATCATGGTATTCATGGCTATTCTGAATCTTGTTTAAATCAAGCCACATTGGGAACTGTGTCCCATCCCCACTATTAAGTCATCTCCTGTCCCAGCTGCTGGACAAGTACTTACCCTCTCCATGAGGGTTCACCTACCTCTGGCAGGAGGATGAATGCCTCAGTTTACACCTCCCCAGATTTTCTACCAAACCCATAATGCCCAAGATCATCAGTGCCCCAGTTAAAACTGCTTGGTTGCCCAGGAAATGAAACCACCCAGGAGGGTCAGAAAGATAAGAAAATGGAAGAGGTGGGAGAATATT
This sequence comes from Tolypeutes matacus, assembly GCA_026826555.1. Taxonomy (NCBI): domain Eukaryota; kingdom Metazoa; phylum Chordata; class Mammalia; order Cingulata; family Chlamyphoridae; genus Tolypeutes; species Tolypeutes matacus. The sequence goes on from JAKSZT010054215.1 coordinate 29,197,865, forward strand.
TTTTTAATGTTTAAAATTTAATTTTGAGTATTTAGCCTATGTGCACATCTCTGTTTTTAAACTCTTATTGCTGCTTTAATATTTCCAAATCTAGATGTACAGATGTGCATAGAAGAATAAAAACTGGAAAGCCAGTACACCAAAATGTGAAGATTGGTGGTGGGGCACTGGGTACTGGGATTAAAGGTGACCTGTCTTTATACCGTCTACATTTTCTGAACTCCACAAGTAGTTATTACTTTATAACTACATACACACACAAAATGATTTTGACAAAGCCTTTTTGCTTACTCAACAATAAAAGGGCAAATTTTATCTGTTCTATTAGCCCCCATAAATCCAGATTTGTGTATTTGTGTTTCTAAGAGACCCCTTATTCTTATTTCTTAAATGAAATGCATTAACTTGTTTTGTCCATTATCTTCATTATTGTTTCACCTTAGGAAAATGATAATGCACAGATTAAACTTGAGAACGAACAGGATAAGCTAAAGAAACAGAAGACAAAGAAGGAAATTAGAGCTTTTTTGCAAAAAGCTCTCCAAGAGAAGATAGAGTACATTCAGCAGGAATACAGAGAAGAGCAGGACTTGAACATGAAGCTTGTGCAAAGGGCCCTTCAAGACTTACAGGAAGAGGCTGATAAAAAGAAGCAAAAAAGAGTAAGATCTTCAATTCCTCTTAATAAAAAGAAGCTCTTGTCTTGTGGGAGACAGCCCCATGCAGTGTGAATGGTACTGGACCTGCTCTAAGGGTGGGCCATGAGGCCTCGGTATTAGCATCATCTGGGAAGTTGTCAGAAATAGCAGTTTGTGGGCTTCACTCCACGATCAGAATCTCAGAGTCAAAATCTAGGCAGGGACCAGAAATCTATTTTAACAAGCTGTCCCAGGTGATTCTGATGCTCGCTAAAGTTTGAGAACTCCTGTTCTAGAACATGGTGTGAGCACTCTGATAGCAGATGGGGTCACAGTAAGTGGAGTGATTAAGTTTACCTGGATGTTGGGGAGACATCACTGATAAAGGGGCATTTGAGTTGGACCTTGAAACTTCATCAGGCAAAGAGAGTAAAAAATGGCATCCAGTATTGGTTTAGCTACCTGCTCCCTTGGAATTTGTGATAGACTTTATAATTAGAGAAGTTGTGAACTTACAAAATAATCACGCATATTGTGCAGAATTCCCATACAACACCCCTCCACCAACACCTTACATTGTTGTGGAACATTTGTTACAGATTCTGAAAGAGCATCATCAGACTATTACCCACTAACAATGGTCTAAGGCGGCATACATTTAGTATATTTTTTCCATACCCGCCCCCATTATTAACACAGTACCTTCTTTGACATTGATACAAGAATATTACAATATTGCTGTTAACTGTAGTCCATGAGTTACATTAATTGTATTTTCCCATGCATCTCCATATTCTTACTACCTTGTAATAGTGTACATTTGTTCTAGTTCATAGAAGAACATTCTTCTTATATTTATACTATTAACCACAATCCTCATCTACCTCTGGGTTCACTATGTTATTCAGTCCCTAGATCCTTCTTTAGCTTTCTTTCAGTTGACATTTACATCCCTAGACTACCCTTTCAGCCACAATCCCATTTATAAACCAGCTGATAGTTATACTCGGTATAATGTGTCACCAGCGCTCATCCTATCTCCTAGTAATCTATACTCTAGGTTTTAACTCTGTGTTTATTCTTCATATTTAGTTCATATTAGTGAGATAATATAACATATGTCCTTTCGTGTCTGGCTTATTTCACTCAGCATAATGTCTACAAGGTTCATCCATGTCATCATGTGTCCCAATTTCATTTCTTTTTCCAGCAGCATAGTATTCCATCGTAAGTGTGTACCACAGTTTGTTTATCCATTCATCGGTTGATGGACACTTGGGTTGTTTCCATCTTTGGCCATTGTGATTAATGCCGCCCTGAACATTGGTGTGCAAATGTCTGTTTGCATCAATGTTTTCAGTTCTTCTGGAAATATTCCTGTAGAGGGATTGCCAGATCATACAGCAGTTCTATATTTAGCTTCCTGAGGAACTGCCGAACTGCATCCTTCTATATTCCCACCAACAATGAAGGAGTATTGCTATTTCTCCACATCCTCTCCAGAGCACATACTGTTCTCAATTTTTAAAATAATGGCTATGCTATGAGGTGTGAGATGTCTCATTGTAGTTTTGATTTGTATTTCCCTAATAGCTAGTGATATTGAACATTTTTTCATGTGCTTTTTCATCATTTGTATTTACTCTTTGGAGAAATGTCTATTCAAGTCTTTTGTCCATTTTTTATTTGGATTTCTTGCTCTTTTATTGCTGAGTTGTATGATCTCTTTGTATAGCATGGAAATCAAACCCTTTTTGGATATGTGGTTTCCAAATATTTTCTCCCATTGAGTAAGCTGCCTTTTCACCTTCTTGACAAAATCCTTTGACTCACAAAAGTGTTTAAGTTTTGAGGAGGTCCCATTTATCCTTTTTTTTTTTTTTTTCATTGCTCATGCTTTAGGTATAAGGTTTAAGAATCCAACACCTACCACCAGGTTTTAAACATGTTTCCCTACATTTTCTTCTAGGAGTTTTATGGTGCTAGCTTTTATATTTAGGTCTTTGATCTATTTTGAGTTAATTTTTGTATAAGGTGTGTGATACGAGTCCTCTTTCTTTCTTTTGGATATGGATATCCAGTTCTCCCAGCACCATTTGTTGAATAGACTTTTCTGGTCCAGTTAGGAGGTTTTGACAGCCTTGTCAAAAATCACTTGACCATAGATGTGAGGGTCTCTTTCTGAGTTCTCGATTCAGTTCCGTTGGCCAATCTGTCTGTCTTTATGCTAGTATCATTCAGTTGTTTTTTTTTTTGTTTTGTTTTGTTTTTACCACTCTAGCTAAGTAATATGATTTAAAGTCGGGAAGTGAAAGTCCTCCAACTTCGTTCTTCCCTTTTAAGATGTTTCTGGCTATTCGGGGTCTCTTACCCTTCCAAATAAATTTGATGATTGTGTTTTCTGTTTTTTAAAAAAGGCTGTTGGAATTTTTATTGGGATTGCATTGAATCTGTATATCAATTTGGGTAGAATGTGATAGACTTTTAAGGTTGTTGTGCTTTTCCTATAGGTACTTTTTTTTTCACTGTGTAAACCTTGCCCGTTAAGACTTTTTTCCTTTTTTTATTAATAATTTTTTTGTAAGAGAAGATGTAGGTTTACAGAAATATCATGCATAAAATATATAAAATACAGAATTCCCATATACCACCCTATTATTAACACCTTGCATTAGTATGGTACATTTGTTATAATTCATGAAAAAACGTTTTTATAATTATATTATTAACGATAGTCTATTGTTTACAATAGGGTTTACTGTGTTATACAGTTCTATGTTTTATCTTTTTTTATTCTAGTAACATATATATGACCTAAAATCTCCCTTTTAACCACAGTCACATATATAATTCACTGGGGTACTATTTAATTAAACATTTTATTTTGAAATAATTATAGATTCACATGTAGTAAAAAATAATACAGAGAACTCCCATGTACTGTTTATTCAATTTCTCCCAGTGATAATACCTTGCAAAACTATAGTATAATATCACAATCATGATTTTGACATTAATGCAGTCAAGTTATAGAACATTTCCATAACCACAAGGATCTCTCATGCTCCCCTTTTATAACAACTTTGACTTCTCTCTTTCCTCCACCCCTTCCTTAACCCTTAGCAATCACTAATCTGTTCCCCTGTTCTATAATTTTGCCATTTCAAGAATGTTATATAAGAGGAGACATGCAGTATGTAACCTTTTGTGACTGGCATTTTTCACTTAGTATAACTCTCTAGAGATTCATCCAGATTGTTGCATGTATCAATAGTTTCTTTCTTTTAATTGCCAAATAATATTCCATGGTATGTATATTCCTCAGTTTGTTTACCATTGACAGATATCTTGGGTTGTTTCCAGTTTGGGGGTATTATGGGTAAAGATGCTAAAGCATTGGTATAAAGGTTTTTGTGTGAACAGGCATTTTTATTTATCTGGGATAAATGCCCAGAAGAGCAATTGCTAAGGTTGTATGGAAGTTGCATGTTTAGCATTTTTAAAAAAGAAACTGACAAACTATTTTCAGTGCAGCTATACACTTTTACATTCTCACTAACAATATATTGGTGATCCAGTTTCTCTGCATCCTCACTGGCATTTGGTGTTGTCACTATTTTTTACTTTAGCCATTCTGAGAAATGTGTAGTGATATCTCGTTATGTTTTGATTTGCATTTCCCCAATGGCTAATGGCGTTGAACAACTTTTCATGTGCTTATGTGTTTTGCCCATTTTCTAATTGAATTGCTTTTTTCGCTGAGTTTTTTCCGCAATTGAATCATTTTATTTATTTTTTAACAGCTTTATTGAGATATAATTCACATATACAAGTTATCAATTTAAAGTATTCAATTCAATGGATTTTAGTATATTCACAGATATGTGCAACTACCACCACAGTCAATTTTAGAACACATTCATTACCTCAAAAAGAAACTCTGTACTCTTTAGCTATCATCCTCCTATCTTCCCATTTCTGCCCCCACTCCCCAGGCCTAAGCAACCACTAATATACTTTCTGTCTTTATAGATTTCCCTATTCTGGATTTTCATATGAATAGAATCATATAATATGTGGTCTTTTGTGACTGCCTTTTTTCACTTAGCATAATGTTTTCAAGGTTCATCTGTGTCATAGCATATATTAGTACTTCATTACTTTTTTTTTTTTTTTTTTTTGGTCTTATCAATTTAAATGCTATTTAATTAAACCATGTATTAAAATGACAGGTACAGTTGGCACAGACAGTTGTGGTAACAAACACATCTTACCCTAGACAAGCATATAGCCAGTGGTGCGAGCAGTAGTGTAGGGGCCTGTTACTGGTAGCCTCCTGGTCAAAATACAAGGCTTGCCAAAGTCCCTAGTCTTAAACACACTCAGGAAATGAGAAATATTGCCTAATCATGTGAGTCGGTGAAATGAAGGTTAGTTAAGAGCTTCTGTTTTTTTTTTCACTGTTGGCAGCTACTGTCTGCTAGGATCTTTTTTTTTTTTTTTTTTTTTTTAACATTTCTCAATTAAATGTAATGGATACATATGACTTTTTTTTTTTAATCAAACTATATTACACAATATATTTGGTTCATAGTAACGCATTCATACAGTATTTGTCCTTTTGTGTCTGGCTTGCGTCACTCAACATAATGTCCTCCAGGTTCATCCATGTTGCCATATGCTTTATGACTTCATTTCTTCTTACAGCTGCATAATATTCCATCATGTGAATAGACCACAGTTTATTAATCCACTCATCTGTTGATGGACACCTGGGTTGTTTCCAACTTTTGGCAATGGTGAATAATGTGGCTATGAACATTGGTGTGCAGATGTCTGTTCGTGTCACTGCTCTCAGTTCTTCTGGGTATATACCCAGTAGTGGTATTGCAGGGTCATGTGGCAAGTCTATATTCAACTTCTTTAGGAACTGCCAAACAGTCCTCCACAGTGGTTGTACCATCCTGCATTCCCACCAACAGTGAAGAAGTGTTCCTATCTCTCCACATCCTCTCCAACACTTGAAGTTCTCTGTCTTTTTAATAGTGGCCATTCTGATAGGTGTGAAATGATATATCATTGTAGCTTTGATTTGCATTTCCCTAATCATGAGTGATGTTGAGCATTTCTTCATGTGTTTTTTTGCCATTTGTATTTCTTCTTTGGAGAAATGTCCATTCAAGTCTTTGGCCCATTTTTAATTGGATCGCTTGTCTTTCTGTTGTTGAGTTGTAACGTCTCCTTTATATATCCTGGATATTAAACCCATATCAGATATGTGATTTCCAAATATTTTTTCCCATTGAGTTGGCTGCCTTTTCACCCTTCTGACAAAGTCCTGTGAGGTGCAAAAGTGTTTAATTTTAAGGAGGTCCCATTTATCTACTTTTTCTTTTGTTGCACGTGCTTTGGGTGTAAGGTCCAAGAAGCCACCACCTACTACAAGGTCTTGAAGATGTTTCCCTACATTTTCTTCTAGTAGTTTTATGGTCTTGGCTTTTATATTTAGATCTTTGATCCATTTTGAGTTGATTCTTGTATAGGGGGTGAGATAGGGGTCCTCTTTCATTTTTTTGGTTATAGATATCCTGTTCTCCCAACACCATTTGTTGAAGAGACTGTTTTTTCCCATCAGCGTGGGCTTAGTAGGTTTGTCAAAAACCAGTTGACTGTATAGGTGAGGGTATATTTCTGGATTCTCAGTTCTATTCCACTGTTCAATGTGTCTATCTTTATGCCAATACCATGCTGTTTTGACCACTGTAGCTTTGTAATATGTTTCAAGGTCAGGCAGTGAAATTCCTCCCACATTGCTCTTCTTTTTTAGAATACTTTTGGCTATTCGGGTGCACTTACCCTTCCAGATGAATTTGGTAATTGCCTTCTCTAATTCTGTAAAGTAAGCTGTTGGGATTTTGATTGGTATTGCATTGAATCTATTAATCAGTCTGGGCAAGATTGACAACTTCACGATATTTATTCTTCCAGTCCATGAACACGGAATGTCTTTCCATTTGTTTAGGTCTTTTTAAATTTCTTTTAGCATTGTTTTGTAGTTTTCTGCATATAGGTCCTGTACTTCCTTGGTTAAATTAACTCCTAGGTATTTGAGTCTTTTTGTTGCTATTGAAAATGGAATTTTCCTCCTGATTTCCTCCTCAGATTGTTCAGTACTAGTGTACAAAAACATTACTGATTTTTGCATGTTGATCATATATCCTGCCACTTTGCTGAACTCATTTATTAGTTCAAGTAGCTTTGTTGTGGATACTTCAGGATTTTCTAAGTACAGGATCATGCCATCCGCAAACAGTGAGAGTTTTACTTCCTCTTTCCTATTTGGACGCCTTTAATTTTTTTTGTCTTGTCTAATTGCCCTAGCTAGAACTTCTAGTACAATGTTGAATAACAATGGTGACAGTGGGCATCCTGTCTTGTTCCTGATCTTAGAGGGAAAGCTTTCAACCTTTCCCCATTGAGTATGATGTTGGCTGTGGGTTTTTCATATATGCCTTTTATCATATTGAGGAATTTTCCTTTTATTCCTATCTTTTGAAGTATTTTTATCAAAAAAGGATGTTGGATTTTGTCGAATGCCTTTTCTGCATCTATTGAGATGATCATGTGGTTTTTTTCCTTCAATTTGTTCATGTGTAGTATTACATTGATTGATTTTCTTATATTGAACCAGCCTTGCATACCAAGAATAAATCCCACTTGGTCGTGATGTATAAGTCTTTTGATATGCTGTTGGATTCGATTTGCAAGTATTTTGTTGAGAATGTTTGCATCTATGTTCATGAGAGAGATTGGTCTGTAATTTTCTTTTCTTGTGGAATCTTTATCTGGCTTTGGTATTAGGGTGATGCTAGCTTCATAAAATGTGTTGGGTAATTTTCCCTCCTCTTCAATTTTTTGGAAGAGTTTAAGCAGGATTGGTGTTAATTCTTTTAGAAATGCTTGGTAGAATTCACCTGTGAAGCCATCTGGTCCTGGACTTTTCTTTGCTGGGAGATTTTTGATGACGGATTCAATCTCCTTAATTGTGATTGGTTTGTTAAGTTCTTGTATTTCTTGTTGTGTCAGTGTAGGTTGGTTATGAGTTTCTATAAATTTGTCCATTTCATCCAGGTTGTCTAGTTTGTTGGCATATAGTTTCTCATAATATCCTCTTATGATTCTTTTTATTTCTGTGAGGTCACTTGTAATTTCCCCCCTTTCATTTCTGATTGTATTTATTTGCATCTTCTCTCTTTTTTCCTTTGTTAGCTTAGCGAGGGGTTTGTCAATTTTATTGATCTTCTCAAAGGACCAGCTTTTGGTTTTGTTGATTTTCTCTATTATTTTTCTGTTCTCATTTTCATTTATTTCTGCTCTAATCTTTATTATTTCTTTCCTTCTTTTTGCTTTGGGATTGGTTTGCTGTTCTTTTTCTAGTTTCTCAAGTTGTTCAGTTAAATCTTTGAGTTTAGCTCTTTCTTGTTTTTTAATATAGGCATTTAGGGCTATAAATTTCCCTCTCAAGATTGCCTTCGGGGGGTCGGATGTGGCTCAACTGGTTGGGCGTCTGTCTCCCATATGGAGGGACCCGGATTCGATCCCTGGGACCTCCCGGTAAAAAAAAAAAGATTGCCTTCGCTGTATCCCATAAGTTTTGATATGTTGTGTTCTCATTTTCATTTGTCTCAATATATTTACTGATTTCACTTGCAATTTCTTCTTTGACCCACTGAATATTTAGGAGTGTGTTGTTCAGTCTCCATACATTTGCAAATTAATTTTTTTCCGGTCTGTTATTGATTTCTAATTTCATTCCATTATGATCTGAGAAGGTGTTTTGTATAATTTCAATCTTTTTATATTTATTGGGAGCTGTATTGTGACCTAACATGTGGTCTATCCTGGAGAAAGATCCATGGGCACTTGAGAAGAATGTATAACCCACTGGTTTGGATGCAGTGTTCTGTATATGTCTGTTAGGTCTAACTTGTTTATCATATTGTTCAAGTTCTCTGTTTCCTTGCTGATCTTCTGTCTAGTTGTTCTATCTAATGATGTGAGAGGGGTGTTGAAGTTTCCAACGAGTATTGTAGAGATGTCTATTTCTCCCTTCAGTTTTGCCAGAGTTTGTCTCATATATTTTGGGGCACCCTGGTTAGGGGCGTAGATATTTATGACTGTTATATCTTCCTGGATTATCGTCCCTGTTTTAAATATATAATGGCCTTCTGCATCTCTTATCACATTTTTGCATTTGAAGTCTGTTTTGTCTGATATTAGTATAGCTACCCCTGCTCTTTTCTGTTTACTCTTCGCGTGGAATATCTTTTTCCAACCTTTTACTTTCAGCCGGTTTGTATCCCTGGGTCTGAGGTGAGTTTCTTGTAAGCAGCATATGGATGGCTCATGTTTTTTTTAATCCATTTTGTCAGCCTGTATCTTTTGATTGGGGAATTTAATCCATTCACATTCAATGATATTACTGAAAACGCACTATTTTTTTCCTCCATTGTATTCTTTGGTTTTCATATGTCATCTTATTTTTGTCTCTCTTTTTACTCTTTTGGTTATCCTTTCTGCTTTTCTTTCTTCTATACTCTCCTCCAAGCCTCTCTCTCCTGTCTTTTCTTTCAGGTTCTAAGGCTTCCTTTAATATTTCCTGCAAAGGTAGATTCTTTTTTGCAAACTCTCTTAGTTTCTGTTTGTTCGTGAATACTTTATATTCACCTTCATATTTGAAGGACAGTTTTGCTGGATAAAGAATTCTCGGCTGGCAGTTTTTCTCTTTCAGTTTCCTAATTGTATCATACCACTGTCTTCTCACCTCCATGGTTTCTGAAGAGAAATGTGCACTAAGTCGTACTGGATGTCCTTTGTACATGATCGTTTGCGTCTCTCTTGCTGCTCTGAGAACTTTCTCTTTATCTTTTACATTTGACATTCTGAATAATATGTGTTTCGTAGATCTATTTGGATTTATTCTCATTGCGGTACCGTGTGCTTCTTGGTCATGTAAGTTCATTTCTTTCGTGAGAGTTGGGTAATTTTCAGCCATTATTTCCTCAAATACTCTTTCTGCCCCTTTTCCTTTCTCTTCCCCTTCTGGAAGTCCCCTGACACGTATGTTCTTGAGTTTTGTGTTGTCATTCAACTCTCTGAGCCCCTGCTCAATTTTTTCCATTCTTTTCTCTCTCTGTTCTTTTCTCTCTTCAATTTTAGCTGCTCTGTCTTCGGTATCACTTATTCTTTCTTCTATCATCTTGAGTCTGCTGTTGTATGCCTCAAATGTATTTTTGATTTCACCTATTGTGTCTTTCATTCCCATGAACTCCATTACTTTTCTGTTCAGGATTTCAAATTCTTCTTTGCGTTCGCTCAATGTCTTCTTGATGCCATTTATCTCTTTAACTATATTCTCTTTCATCTCATTAATTTGATTTTGGAAATGTGTGCTCATCTCACTGATTAGTTCTCTCAAATTCTGCATCTCTTCTGGGACTTTGCTGTATTCCTTTTCTTGGGCCATGTCTTCTATTTTCTTAGTATGGCTTATAATTTTTTGCTGGTGCTTAGGCATCTGGTTAAGTTGTATTTTACTTAGATGCTCTATCTCTTTCTCTTTTATGGGGTTTTAGTGGCAGGAGGCTGTGAGTTAACACAGCTCTTTGATTTTTGGCTCAACCTTGATTGTTAGGATTGTTCTGCTGGTTGCTCAAAACTGGGCACTGGACCCAGTAATTGGTTGTAGAGTCGTTTCCTAGGGCCTTGGGCAGAGAGGCTATAGAGGCCAGGAAAAGCCTGTTCTACTTATTAATTTTCTTATGTGCACTTCCTTGGTCTACCAGGAGATGGCGCTTGTTGGCAGCTCTCAATTCAATGCCTGGTCGGAGCGTATTTGTTGTAACACAGACCAGATCAATGTGATAGAGCTTCCTGTCTGGGGGCTAAGAGCCCTGTGATTCAAACTTTCTGAGACAGTTCTCCAGACTTCTCTAGTAGCGCCCCCCTTTTCCCAGCTAGGAAATATTTCCTCTTCCTTCTGAATCCTCAACCATCAGTCCCTGTTAGTAGAGGAGGAGATTGGGAGGTTTGTATATCTTTAGCCCCTTGCAGGCTCCAAGGCAAACAATGGCGCAGCCCCACCCGGCCTGGAAGGGCTCTCGGGACAGGGCAGACCAAACCCGGGAGTCAAAAGCAGGGTCAGCCCCAGGCTCTCTCTCCCCTCTCCCGTGGAGTCCTCAACAATTAGTCCAGGCTAGAAGAGAGGGAGGTTGCGAGGGTCGGATTTCTCCAGTCCCTCCTACACTCCCAGGGCAAACCGCCATGTGGAAGGGTCCGTGGGGCTCTACAGCCCAAATTTACAGGTCAGAACCTGAGTCAGCCTAAGGCTGTGTCCCTCTCTCTCCCCTTTCTGGGAGTGGTAGATCCCTGGAGCCCCATTTGTCTGTGGTTGCAGGCCCAGAGGCCCAAGAATTCTAAAGAGTGTAGGGGAGGGTTCCGGCAGCAGCAGAAGCTGCTACTTCCAACTCACGGTTCCGTTGTCGTGATTTCCCTCTTCTGTCTCTCTCTCCTCTGGGTGGTGTGCAGCCTTCACCTGCTGTCCTAAACCCTAGAAGATCTATTTTGGGGCTGTTTCAGCTTGTCCTCTAGCTATTTTTCTGGAGAAGAGATTCCCGTGTCTTACTAGTCTGCCATCTTCCCGGAAATCCGCCACTTCATTACTTTTTATGACTGAGTAATATATTCCATTGAATGGATATACCACATTTCGTTTATCCATTCAATAGATGATAGGTATATGGGTTGTTTCCACCTTTTGGCTATTATGAATAATATTTTTATAAACTTTCCTGTAGAAGTTTTTGGGTGCACATATGTTTTCAATTCTCTTGGGTATATACCTAGGAATGGAATTGCCGGGTTGTATGGTATCTTTGTGTTCAGTCATTTGAGTAACTGCCAGACTATTTTCCAAAATGACTCTACTATTTGCATTCTCACCAGTAGTATATGAGTGTTCCAATTTCTCCATTTCCTCACCAACACTTGTTATTATCTGACTTTTTAATTCTAATCAAAACAGGAGGTGTAAAGTAGTATCTCATTGTGGTTTTGGTTTGCATTTCTCTAATGGCTAATGATGGTGAGCATCTCTTTCTTGCGCATCTTGGTCATATGTATATCTTCCTTGGAGTAATGTCTCTTTGCCCATATTTTAATTTGGTTTTTATCTTTTTATTATTGAGTTTTAATCTATATCCATCTATTCTAGATACAATTCCTTTATGAAGTATATGATTTGCAAATATTTTCTCCCATTCTATGGGTTGTCTTTTCACTTTCTTATGGTATTTTTTGTTTGTTTGTTTTCTTTTTTTCCTTTCTTATGGTATTTTTTGAAGCACAAAAGTGTTTAATTTTAGATGAAGTCCAACCTAACTATTTCCTTTTGTTATTTTTGTTTTTGGTATCACATTTGTGAATCCTTTGCCAAATCTAAAGTCATGGGGATTTATTCCTATGTTTTTCTTCTAAGAGTATTTGATCCATTTAGGTCTTTGATGCATTTTGAATTAATTTTTATATATGGTGTGAATTTTTATATATGGTCCAAATTCATCCTTTTGTATGTTGCTATACAATTATCCCAGCACTATTTGTTGAAAAAACTATTCTTTCCCCATTGAATGGTCTTGGCACTCTTGTTGAAAGTCAGTTAACCATAGATGTATGGGTTAATTTCTGGCCTCTCAATTCTACTTTATTGATCTATATATCTTTCCTTGTGCTAATACCACATTATCTTGATTACCTTTGCTTTGTAGTAAGTTTTTTAATTCGGCAGTGTGAGTCATTCTACTGTGTTCTTTTTCGAGATTATTTTGGCTATTCTGGGTCCCTTGCATTTCCATATGAATTTATGATCAGCTTGCCAGTTCCTGCAAAGAAGCCAGTTGGTATTTTGATTGAGATTTTGTTGAATATGTATATCAGTTTGGGGAGTATTGCCATCTTAGGAATATTGTCTTCCAATCTATGAACTTAGGATATCTTTCCATTTACTTAGGCCTTCTTTAATTTTTTAAAATAAGATTTTCTAGTTTTTAGAGTAAAGGCTTTGCACTTCTATGGTTAAATTTATTCCTAAGTATTTTATTTGTTTTGATGCTGTTGTAAATGGAATTGTTTTCTTAATTTCATTTTCAGATTGTTCATTGTGAGTGAATAGAAATACAATTGATTTTTATATATTTGATCTTGTACCCTGACACTTGCTAAATTTGTTTAATAGTTTTAGTAGTTTTTTAGTGGATTCTTCAGGTCATTCTTCTTTTTGATGCTTCAATTGTCCCATCTTGGGCCAGTGGTTGTCCCTTCAAATTGGCTGCCTTGGCATTTTGATATTACCCAGTAGTCTTTGATAATTTTTTTGCTTTCTGGTACAATAAGATATTCCTGGTTCATCTTGTACATCTTCCTTTCCAGACTTGGAATCAGTCATTTTCCAAAGTATCCTTGGTTCTTTTAAGGGGCAAGTGGTATTTAATAAAGACTACAACCTGAATGTTAGAAGAACTCATTGCTACTGAAGTGTTCCCGCTTCTAGGCCTTTTTAGTGAACAGAATTAGAAAATCCTTTTTCTTCCCCAAGAAGAAAGTCATTAGTTTATACTGATATTTTCAATTAAAACAAAAATTTATAGAGTTTTTATCTAATTTTTTTTCTTTTTTATTGTGCTGAAAATCTTTGTTATTAATATTAGCATAATTATTTATTTTCTATCTTATTTATATACTGTGTAAATATATTAGTTTCTATATACCAATACCAATATAATTGCAAACACTAAGATGACTGAATGCAGTTGAAGATTTCTTTAAGATTTGTTTTGTTCTTAGGATATATTTTACTAGGGAGATACAGATAAATATCTATGTTTTAAAGTCATTTGAAGTACTTCTCTGGATATACAGTTAGGGGCCCAGTAATCTGTACTTTATTTGTTTCAAAGCTTTTTTAATGTTTATTTTTTAGGGATTGCTTTCTAAAATTCAATTATGACTTTTTCACTGTATAAATAATTTATAGGGTTTGAATGTCAATACTGTAAATCAAGGGACATTCACAAGTCTAGGTCTCATTTCTGCCCTATTACCCTGTTCCTTCTTCTCCTATAGGTAAACCTTTTTTTTTTTTTACTTTATTTTTCCATTGCTTCTTTTTGAAAATGTATGCAAATGTGTATATATGCATATAAATATATATTATATGTATAAATACATATATACTTACAAACTTGTCTGTTTGTATCCTCCCTTTCACAAAAAGCAGCACGGTATACATACGATTCTTTCTTATTTTCATTTAACAGTATAGCCTAGAAGAGATCTCTCCATAGGGGTTTATAGTGTTCTTGTGCAATCCTTTTAAAGCTGAATAGTGTGGCATTGTAAGGGGTACCATGCATCATTTTTTATTCATGCTGTCCTCTATTTATGGATAAATGGATCATTTCTCGTCTTTTGCTATTACAAATAAGAAAGGTAAATAGCCTCCTAGATTTTCTGTCATACAGCCTGTTCTCTACACAACAGTTGGAGTGATGTACATCAGATGACTTCACTCAGCTCCTCAAATCTACTGATTTGCTATCACTCATAGAATAAAAGTCAAAATCCTTATTGTGGCCTCCAAGGCCCTTCCTCTTCTCCCTTTCTGACGGTTCCTGATCTCCCTCCCAGCTCCTCCAGCCTCTAAGCTCTTCCTTAAACACACATTCCCCTCAGGACCTCTAACCTTCTTTTCCTTTTGCTTGAGATGCTCTTCCCCAGACACCTGCAGGGCTGACTCCCTCACTTCACCTGAGGCTCTGCCCTCACAGATGCCTTCTCTGGCCACCGTGCCTGTAGTAGCCATGCCCCTCCCAGCCCTGCTCTGTAGCTCATTGTTTATTCATCTATATTCTGATCACCCTGGGAGGATTACTCTGTGAGGGCAAGGCCTTTGTTCTGTTCACTGCTGCACCCCCAGGGCTAACCTAGCATATGGTTGTTCAATATATATTTCTTGAACGAATAAAAGAGGTAAGACTAGAGCAGTGATTCTGCCAGCTAGTGGCGTCATAGTAGCCTTCCAGCACCATTTGTTGGGAAAGACGAGCATCACCAGCATCGCCTGGGAGCTGGTTAGAAATGCAAATTCTGGGGTCTCTTGGCTTACCTACTGAATCAGAAACTCTGGGGCTGGAGCCCAGCAACCTGTGGGAATTCTGATGCATGCTTAATTTTGAGAATCATTGGGTTAAAGCAGGAATCGGCATTATTTTCCCAAATTTTTAATATATAGGCCCATATAGTAAATGTTTTTAAAGTACAATCTTTGTCACAACTACTTAATTCTATTGTAGGGCAAACACGGACATAGACAGCACACAAATGAGTGAGCATGATTGTGTTCCAATTAACTCTACTTACAAAAACAGGTGGTGAGCCAGATTGGCTCCTAGGCTAGAGGCTTACGATGTGTGCAAGCCATTCTGAGGGTGCAGCTACTCCCTCAGGCTTTGCTAATCCTACCTCAGATCTATGGTGTTGTCTCAGAAGAGAGTGGATCAGAGATTGGATGGACCAGCACAAATCTAATACATGAAGGACAGGAAGCCAAGCCAACTGAAAACACCTGCATTATAAGGCAGTCTATCTCAACCTTGGCTGCACACTGCAATCACTGGGAACTTAGAAGACACCCATTTCAGAATCTTTAGGGGTGGGACTCAGCCATCAGTACTTTTTGAAGCTCTCCAGGTGATTAAAAAGAACCAGATGACTAAAAAGAACCAGGTGACTTATCTTCTAGTCAAAAGGACAGCACTGTAATAATAGTAGAGCCTTATTATTTTATCAAGTTGAATCTTGATAAATCTTATCAAGTTAAACTTCACCTTCAAGTTAAGATTTCACCTTACTGAATTAAAATAATTGAGAATAAACCTGTATTATTGAAAATTATTTAGAAACTGCTTTGATAAACACTTTGGGAAAGTGCTTGAATTGACTCATTAAAAAAATGTATCATAACATCTTTAATGGATGCTAAAGAGAGTTCTGCAGGTTGAAAGGAAAAAGACAGACAATATATTAAAGTCACCTGAAGAAATAAAGATCTCTGGAGTGGATAACGACATGGGTAGATGTAAATGCCAGTATTATTGTGATTTTGGTTTGTAACTTCACTTTTTCTTCCTACAGGATCTAAAAGGTAGGTGCATAGAATGTAGTGATAAGTCAGTGGTTTGGGGCTCATAATGTATAGACATGTGGTTTGTAACAAGAGGTGCATAGGCCTGGGAGGATGGAGGGTATAGGGACATAGTTTGTGTATACTATTGAAGTTGAGTTGGTTTCAAAGCAAAAAGTTTGCTTTGTTATGGATTTGGAATGTTAACTTTGAGCTTCGTGGTAACTATAAAGAAAGTGCTGGAAGATATGCGAACTCATAGAGGCAGAAATTTGAGTGTAGGTTGCTGGGGGCAGAGGGGATAGTAGTTGAGGCATGATGGGTGTGGGGTTTCTGTTTGGGGTGATGGGAAGGTCTTGGTGGTGGAGGGTGGTGAGGGTACTGCAGTGTTGTGTGATTGATGTCATGGAATGGCATGCCTGGGAGTGGTTGAGATGGGAAGGTTTATGTTGTATATATGTTCCCATAAACTTTTAAAAAAGAGGGAGCAACTAAAGAAAAAATGACAATCGAATGCAATACATACTCCTGGATGGGATCTGGCAGGGGAGGAAAGGCAACAAACAGGGACATTATTGGGACCTATAAAAAGGTTGCATGTGGACTGTGAGCATTATATCAATGTTGGATTTCTTGAGCTTGATAGCTGCACTTAGGTTGGTTAAATAGGTGATGTCCTTATTCTTGGGAAATGCACATGGCAGTGTTAAATGATCAAAGTGCATGATATGCACAGTCTATACTCAGGTGTTCAGAGGCTGAATTCATGGAGGTAGACGGATGGATAGATAAATAGACGAATGGATGGGTGGAATGATGTTGGAATTGGTGGATCTGGGTATCTGGGGGGTTGTGGTGGGAGTGTGTTGTAGTTCTCTGTGTGGGGCTTGTATTGTTTTTATGGTTGTCCTATAGATTTGAAGGTGTATCGAAGTGAAAAGTTAAAGGAAAAATATTGTGTTATAAAATACTTCAAACAGATACAAGGAATAGTATAGGAACCCCCATGTGCCCATCACCTAGCTTCAGTAGCCATCGACTAATGGCCAGTCTCTACCCCCACTGCCCTTGGATATTTTGATGCAAATCCCAGACATCATAACATTCATCTGAAAATGTTTCAGTTGGTATGTAGCTCTAAATAATTGGCACCTGTTTTAAAAACATCCTCAATGTCATTATCACACCTAAAACTTTAACATGAAAATTTATATTATATAGGAAGAGATGATAAGGGAACAGAAGATATATAATGAATATATGGCACAGCGACGTAAGGAAGAAAAAGCTCAGGAGAAAGAATTGGACAGAATACTAGAGGAAGAGAAGGAAAAGAAGTTGGCTGAGGAGGACAGGGAGCTGAGACTTGAAAAGGAGGCAAGGAAACAACTGGTGAATGAAGTCATGTGTACAAGAAAACTTCAAGTTCAAGAAAAATGTAAGGAACTGAATTATAGTTATATTATAGTTTGGCCTTAATTCAATATAAGTAGCAGTGAAATATTTATTAAATAGGTACTATGGATCAAACACCATTCAGGATATAAAAAGAATTAAGGCAACATCCCTGCCTTTGCAGTTCTCCTCTAATTGGCGACATGACGGGTAAATATAGGAAGAGTTTCATATCCCAGCAGATTCTAAGCCATCACGGGGGAGATGCTCTCAAGGTTAAGGGAAACAGTATGTCCTTTGAATACTCTATGTGCCTTGGTGATTAGAAAGGTGAGTGAGAAGGGGCACAGACACACATCTTCCCCTGCTTCCTTTCACCTGTCCCTCTTTTCTTTCCACAGGTGTCTCCATGCTCCATACCTTTGTTCAGGTAGTTTTCTCTGCCCAGGATTCTCTTGACTCTTGAGAAATCCTAGATATCCTTCAAGGCCAGCTCAAATATCTCATTCCTTTAGAGGCCCCCACATTCCCTTATACAAAAGTAATCATCCTTCCAGAGCTTTCACGTGGCCTGCTCACATCTCTGTCTTAGCACACCATTGTATTCCCTCAGCCTCAGACAGTACTTGGTCACAGAAGGGAAATATTGAGAGGACGAATTGCCACCTCTGTGTCCAGCCCAGTGAACTGGAGAGGCAACGGACAGATTTCCGGTTAGGGTTCCCTTAGATTTCACACTAGTGGTCTTTGCAAGGGAAAGCTCATCATGGTTCCATCGATTCATTTTCCACTCCAAGATTCATAACAGCAGTTGAAAATGGTTAAGCCGATATTAGATGGAATTTTTTAAAATGAGAAGAATGCTAGAGGCTGAAAAGTTTCTGTATTCATCAGTGATAAATCTTTTTAAAAATATTGTGAAAACATGGAAAATTTAAGGATCCAGGACCACTTATAAACAAGGAAACAAAATCAACCATACTTCCACCTCCCAGGAATAACTGCTATTCACAACTTGGTATATTTCCTTCTAGTTGTTTTACTACGTATATGATTTTTACCCTCACAAATCAGGATCATAATTTATATACTATTTTATAGTCTGTATTTTTCACTTATCATAAGGATTTTTCCATGTCATTTTTCTTCAATTATATGATTTTTAATGGCTGCCTAAAAGTTCATTATAAAAATGGGTAGTAATAGATGGGTGGTAAATTGTCCCCAATCTTTTTTTTTTTTTTTTTAGTTTTAAAGAAGCTTTAGATAACGCAAATGTTACAGAAAAAATATAGGGGATTCCCATCACCCCTCCCCTTCCCACACTTTCCCACATTAACAACATCTTTCCTTAGTGTGGTACATTTGTTACAATTGATGAACACATATTGAAGCATTGCCACTAAACATGGACTATAGTTTACATTATAGTTTACTGTATAAATTTTTTAAATTTAATTTTTGTATTTTGTATTTTATTTGTTAATTTTTAATTGTTATTATTTTATTTTATTATTAATTTTATTTGGTTGTGGGGTTTTTTTGGCTTCACTTTTGGAGAGGTTTTGGATCACAAAACGATCACAACGTTGTCCCCAGTCTTTTTACAGTTCTTTTTCCAT
Source organism: Tolypeutes matacus (assembly GCA_026826555.1). Classification (NCBI taxonomy): domain Eukaryota; kingdom Metazoa; phylum Chordata; class Mammalia; order Cingulata; family Chlamyphoridae; genus Tolypeutes; species Tolypeutes matacus. Next base: position 29,216,758 of record JAKSZT010054215.1, read on the forward strand.
TGCCTGTTACTATCTCTATGCATAGGGCTGTCCCGGCCCGCGGGACAGTCAATTGAGGCTCCAGCTCCTATGAGGAAAGAATGGTATGGAACAAGAGACACGAAGAACGACAGCAAGACAGGATTCTGATCAAGCTGCAAAAGTTTATTGAAGAGGCAGGGTATATATACTGTAAAGGAAGAGGGGGTGGCTAATAAGGACAGGTGGCGGTTTAGGATTGGTGGATGCTGTTGCTAGGGTAGGTGGCGGCTGCGGAGGTTAGTGCTTTTGGCGCGAACTAACGAGGAAGCAGGCTAATTATAGCTTAAGCTGTTGTTTCAACCCTGGCGGCCATGTTGCATGTTACCGGCATCGCTGAAGGTGAATAGACATGCTACCTTCGTTGTCCCCAACAAGGGCTTTTTTGTTTGCTTTGGTCACCTCTAGTTATTTAAGTTCCTGTAAATGGATTTTGGGGCTAAAGTTATATACATTCTATATGCATATTGGCCAGTTGTATTTATTCTTTTGTGAAGTCTCTGTTTATACCCTTTGTCTTTTTTCTATTGGGATGCTTAAGTTTTTCTTATTAATTTATCAGTGCCTTTTAAGTACAGATTTTTAAAATATTTACTTTGTAATAAATATTTATTCTTTTTAACATGAATGGCAATAGAACTGTATACCCTCAAGTAGAGAAGAGTGAGAATTGTATTAATAGTGGCACTCCAGCATGCAGAAGGCTCATCAAAGATTTTCAATGAAAAAAGAGTAAGAGAAAATTTGAGTAGATCACAGCATATATGAACCTTAATCCTGTTCTTTCCTCAGTGGACATAACTACTTCTACCCTATTGATCTTAAGATCCAGCCCATGATTCTAAGCTCTGCCCTTCTGAAGACAGTGAGGGTTTGATGCCCAGAAAGATGTCAGCAAGTCTTGTTTGAAAAAAGTCTTATTTTAGGAGTATTGTCTGGCAAATAATTACTTTTGGCTTTTTAGTGCAACGAAAAGCAAAAGAACAGGAAGAACATGCTATGGAATAGGAGCGCATAATCGAAGGTCTTAAAGTACTTAACCTCGAAGAGAAGAAGAATTTTGCAAGGTATGATTTTCTTTTCTTTATTATTATTTACTGCCTTTAAAATGCAGTTTTTTAAACATAGAGGACAGTGTGCCCTAATGTATATGATCTTAAATCAGTATTAAACTTTTCCTTCTAGAGGCTCAAAGCAGTTTATAAAATTTCATACAAAAATTTGAACCCACCCTAAATCCAAATGAAATAAGATTTTTCCCCTAATGGGGAAACCCTGAAATGCAGGGTGGCTAAATTAGTTAGATTAACAGAAATGTATCGTTGGGACAGGATTCCATGCAAATGTCCACAGGAGGATTTTCCCAGCCTCACTAGAAAACTAAAATGCTCTGGGCACTTTGGGAAATACTACCACTTTTCTCCTTTGACAAGCCCCCTGGGCTAGGCTTACCTAGTGTCCCTTTGACCAGATGGAGGAAACAGGCAGATGCCTCTTAAAGCCTTTCTCAGACTATAGCAGTTCCTTCCCACTGACCACCATGCTACCCAGTTCAGATGCCTGCATAGTGGAGGAAGAGGGCCTGGCATCTCTAAATGCTGGTCACCCTCCCTGTCCCTGGGGCCCATCCCCTGACTCACTCACCCTTGGTACATAGAAATGAGCTCTTTTCTTTCCAGAAAGAGGATGGTTTATGTGTCTGAGCCTATTTTAAGCTTGGAGGTACTAACAAAATATCTGGCTTAACCTACTGACTTGCTGCTCTTACCAAGGCTCTGGACGTCAGAGAGCTTTACACAGAGCAAAAATGAAAACATTTCCTTTTAATTTCTGAAAAGTCTCGTGTTGGACATGTAACGGGCACTCAATAGATACTGCAGTACTGCTCTTCCCTGCCCAACTTCAGAATCAACTGAGAGATTTTTTTAAAATGTAGACAGAGGTTATTGCAGTTACCTGTAGCTGCATCACAAAACACCCAAAAAAACTATGGCTTAAAGCAGTTTATGATTATCTCTCATGATCCTGGGGCTTGACAGGATTCAGCTGGGCAGATCTTGCTTGGGGTCTCTCATGTGGTTGAAGGCAGATGTTGGCTGGGGCTCCAGCACCTGAAGGCTCGACAGAGCTAGACACCTAAGCTGCCTACTCACAGAGCTGCAGTTTATGCTGGATATAGTTGGGGGTCCTTTCTGCTGATATCAACAGGAATAACTACATGGGGCCTCTCCATGTGGCTTGGGTTTCTCACAATATGGTGGCTGATTCTGAGCGGGAGAATCCCAACAATGAGCATGCTAGGAGACAGGAAGAGAAAGCTGCCAGGCCAGTTCAAGGCTACACCTAGGACTGGCACAGCGTCACGCCATTTTTCTGTTGGTCATAGAAAGGAGCCTCAGGGCAGGTCCAGATTCAAGGGGACAGAAGAATAAGCTCCACCCCTTGACCTCTTGATGGGGACTAGCAAGTTCACATTGCAGAAGAGCCTATGGAAAGAGAGATATTACTGTATCTATCTTAGGAAAATACAGTCTGCCACAGAGGGATATGGATATACATGCCATCACTGTTATTCTCAATAAAAGCTAATATTGAAAATGTGGTTTATATATGCAGGAAATTGGACTTGTTAATACTGAACAAAACTTGGCAAACATACCTAACCAGTCGCTAGCAGTCCCAGACCACTGTAGTTCTCCCCCACAGGGCACGGCCCTTTGATAGAGAGCAGAGTGGAAACAGGCATACCAGTTTCCACGAGGAAAGGGAAAAGCCAAACTAAGCATGCCTGTTTATTATTTCCAATTTTACCATGAGAAAGTCATTTCTCTTTCCTTGGAGAGGAGCAAGCAAGGGGATGGAGAGAGGACAGAGGCGGTAAATATTACCTCAGGGAAGAATTATTCCCTTCCTAAAATCAATATTTGTTTTAAGATTATCCTAATTATTGTGTAACATACACATTACTAAACTATTCATCTGTTTCTTCCCTACTCGTCCCAATGTTAATGGAAATTTTAATTTGACTTCACAAATTACATTCAAATTATAATGTCCTAAAGAAATGCAAATGCTTACTTTTAAGATTTTATATTTCAACGTTTCTAATACTTTAGACGCTGCAGTTTAGCCCAGGAGTACAGGAGGCAATTGCAAATGCAAATATCCTACAAGCAACGGGCCCAGGAAGCCGAGAAGGAAGAGAAACGCCGAGAGATTGAAGCAGGGATAGCAGCAAACAAGATCTGCCAGGACAAGATCCAGGAGATCCTGACCACCCGTCAAGTGCTGCCCGGAAACATTCACCCTATGCGGAGAGCTTGTCCTAATAAGCTTCCACCGTAGTTTCATAAACATCAATATATTTTTCCCATCTTTTCATATTTTTTACTACAGTATACTTGTATGTTCCTTTTAACTCATGGATGAACTGTCCTTTGTTTCTCTGAGCTTGTATAATTTATTATGCAAACTTTTCTTCCCAATTAAAACTTTTTTCCTTTTTGTATTTCATAGACTTACAAATCTGAATGATCAACTTCATATCACCCAGTTTTCCTGAGTTGCCCCCATGCTTCCCTTTCTTGTTTTATTAGTAGCTACACTTTATTCAGTCTATCTACCCACATGCTCATTTCCTCTTCTCTCCTTTCTCATATATGCAATTTACAGTATTACAGGGCAATTTTGCAGGCTGAGCTAGAACTGCCAACCAGTTTCATTAACCCACCTGTTTGGTCATTAAATATTTACTGAGTGCCTACTATGTGCCAGGCACTGTTCTAGATTCTGGAACTTCTGCAGTGAACAGGAAAGACTCCTTGCTTTTGTGGAGCATATATCCCAGTGAAGGAAAACAGGCATTAACTGTTAAGTGGTATAGAGCAGAAAATGGCAGGAGTGCTATTTTGTTTTATATGTGATTGTCTTAAAAGCCCTCTCTGAGTAGAGAGATCTGAATGCCCAGCCATGTGGTTATTCTGGGGGGAAATATCCTAGACAGAGGAAACAGCCAGTGCAAGGGCCCTGGGGCAGAAGTCTTCTTAGTGCATTTGGGGCATAGCAGGGAGGCCCCGGTGCCTGGACTAGCATGAGGAGAGAGGAGTAGAAGATTTAGTCAGAAAAGTAGTGGGGGCCAGATGAAGTAAGGGCTTGAACCATGGTAAAGACTGGCTTTTACTTGGGTGTAAGAAGCTGTTAGAGAGTTTCAGCAGAGGAGCAATATGATAAGATATAAGAGAGTTGCTGGCTACAGTGTTGAGACTAGACTAGAGGGAGACAGGAACAGGGATGTCAGTTAAGAAGCGATGCAGTAATCCAGGTGAAAGGTGATGGTAGCTTGGTGACCCCTAATGACTCTCTTCTTCTGGTATTCACACCCTCCTGTAGTCCCCTTCCACACTGAATCATGGCGGGCCTGTGTGACCAATAGAATGGCGCCTGTAGATGCCACAGGTGTAACTTCTAAGCCCAGGCCATAAAAGACATTACAGCTTCTGCCTTAATCTCTTGGATTGCTCACTCCCAGGAAAGCCAGCCTCCATCTAATAAAGACACACAAGAAGCCTCCGGAGAGGCCCATGTGGGGAGGCACAGAAGCCTCCTGTCAACAGGCAGCACCAGCCTGCTAGCCACGTGAGCAAGCCACCACGGAAGCCGAGCCTAGGCCCCAGCACCAGTTAAGCCTTAAGCCGATACAGCCCTGGCCGACATCTTTACTGCAATTTCATGACAGACTGAGACAGAACCCCAGAACCACAGAAACTGTGAGAGAGAACAAATATTTATTGTGGTTTTAAGCCACTACGTTTGGAGGTATTTGGCTAGGCAACAATAGATAACTAATACAAGTAGCTTGGATGAAGGTGGTATCTGGGGCACCATGAGAAGGGTCACATTCTGGCTATATTCGAAGGTAGAGCCAAGTAGATTTACTGCTGGATATATGTGTTGAATGTGGGGTGTGAAAGAAAATCAAATGTGACTCCATCCTTTTGGCCTGAGCAACAAATGGGTACAACTCATATGCTGCTGGGCAACAGTGGCCAACCTCTCAAGCTATTAATCTTGAGGTTTTCTCAGGCAAATTCCAAAAGGATTTAGAAATTCAGTGGGTAATGCTCGTCAATATTCTATTTGGGGCCCTACGTCGTTCTGTGAAAAGCAAACTTGGAAAAGATTGCAATCTCCATCTCTTTCCTGGGGAGTCAAAATGCACATTAAAATAGTTAAAGATTTTGAGGAACCCTACAGTAATGGTTACCTTTGTTTAATCTTCTGTTACTCATATTTACTTGTCCCTGAGACCTAATTTTTAAAAATCACATCTATTAAAATGTGACACCTTTTGGGAGATGCTTATCTTTCTTCTGCATCTTTACGTTATTCGTTACATCATTCCCATGGGATATTTAGAGAAGCTTTCTGCAAAATATTCCTTTCTTTAAAAAGCAGTGCTTTATTTCTAGTAGCTCGGGTCAATGCTCTATATCACTTTGGTAAATTAACTTTAATGTATTCTTTTTTTTTTTTAATTGACTTTATTTTTTCTTTTTGGTGTACAGTTCTATGAGCCCCCCACCCCCACCCCGTGCCACCTCCCGCTTGCTGTCTTGTGTCCGTTTGCTGGGCGATCTCCTGTGTCTGTTTCTTGCCTTCTCTTCTCATTTTTCTCCTCCAGGCTTCACCAGGATCTGATCCTAGGGACCCCCGATGTGGGAGAGAGGCACCCTGTTGCTTGCGATACCTCAGTTCCTGGTTTCCGGCGCCTCTCGCCTTGACTCTTCCCTGAGTCTCTCTCCTGTTGCGTCATCATCTGGCTGCGCGGCTCGCCGCACAGGCCTGGCTCACCTGCGCGCCTTTTTTTTTTTTTTTTTTAACCAGGAGGTCCTGGGGACCAAGCCCTGGTTCTCCCATATGGTAGGCACATGCCCAACCACTTGAGCCACATCCGCGTCCTAATATATTCTTTTAGACCAAATTTTTAACAGCTTTATTGAAGTATAATTTATATACCATAATATTTGCCCATGGTATGTGATTTTTTTTTTTTTTTTAAACTTTTCATTTTGAAGTAGTTTTCAACATAGGACAGTTACAGAAATAATACAAACCCATTTAGAGAACTCCAGCATGTCTCCATCCCCGCCCCCAGATACCCGGATCCACCAGTTTTGCCACCTTTGCTGTATCATTCTATCCATTAATCTGTGAATCCATCTATCTACCCATATATCTGTCTGTTTGTAAATCCATTTTCTGAACACTTGAGTGTAAGTTATATACATCATGCTCCTTAATGCTATGCACATTTCCTAAGAACAGATATTCACTTATGAATCCACCTAAGCGTAGTTATTAAGTGCAAGAAATTTAACATTTGACATAAAGCTTTCATATGTCCCAATAAGAGCCTTTTCTCCTCCCTTGTTAGATCCCATCCAGACTCAAATTATCTCTTTGATTGTTCTTTTTTTCATTGTGGGATCATATATACAACATAAATTTTCCCATCTCAACAACTCCCAAGCATACCATTCAGCGGGATTAATCCCATTCTCTATTTTGCTATCTTGTGGTTCCCTCACCACCTTACATTACTAAGACTTTCCCATCTCTCCAAACAGAAACCCTATACCCATTTTGCATTAACTCCCCATTTCCCTACTCCCTGCCCCTGGCAACCTGTACTCTAATTTCTGTCTCTATGAACCTGCACATTCTCCAGTATTTTCTTTGTGGTTTCAGTGGGGCTTAAATTTAACATCCTAAATCTGTAACAATCTAGTTTTCGTTGATACTAACTTCAATAACTATGTTCCTAAACCCCTCCTTCCCAAAACCTTTTTTGTAGTTCTTGTCACAAATTATATGTTTATACATTGGGAGTCCAAACCACTGATTTCTCATTACACTTTATGCATTTGCCTTTTAGATCCTGTAGGGAATGGTGACTAGTCAGTTCCGCGTGCCTGGATAGTTGGTGCTCAGAGAGGCAGAGGGGAACCTGCTGTCAAAGGAGGGGCCTTTACTCAGTGACCAGAAGACATGAAAGAGCAAAATGCCTTTCATTTCAAGCCCTCATTTGCCACATCATTCTGACTAATCTGCCCTTGGCTCCAGGTAGTTCCTCCTCCTATGAGTCCTAGAATTGGTTTCTGCATCCAGAGGCACAGCAAAAGCAGAGACGTGCAAGGCCACTACTTGGGTGTGTAGTCAGCATGTGAGGCTTTGAAAATTCTAGCCTTGTGGCCTGCAGTAGCCTTTTACTTGCTCCAGGCCAATCCCTATGACTACTGAAAGCTAAAAGACATGTCCTGTCCTGAGCTGGTTACTGCAGAAATTTCCAAGTCTTGCTACCTCTGATGATTCATCTCCTCCCCCAAACTCCTGCCTACCTCTGGTCTTGCATAGCTTCTTCCTCATCAGGGTTCCCTACCTCCTGTCTGGCAGCCCTACCCTGCTGGCCATTTCATTCTCTGGGCCCTGTCTCTCTCAGCCCTGGCCTTATCCCATTTCAGCCTTGCCTGGCCCTTTTGGGCCTGAATAACCAGGAATTATAAAGAAGGCTCTATGGTCATTCTTTCACTCTGGCCACTGATCCCTCTGTCTTCTTCCTCTCTGCAGAATAAATTAGAAAATATTTTCTGAGGACTTGTTCTGGGCAATGCCTTACGCTGAATGCTTGGGATCATCAAAATTCTATGACTTGGTTCCTGCTTCAAGGAACTCATTGTCTAATCAGAGAAAAGACACACGCACAAATAAAAAATATGCAAAAATGCTAGGTTTTTGCAGTGTATTGTTGGGCAAATTCAAAAGTTCTCTTCTGGTCTTACAGTGTCCTATACTTCTCCCGCCTGATTTCAGTGCTGCCGCAACATGAGTTCCCAGGGCCTGCCTTCAAGTGCATGCCCCAACATCCCTCTGTTTACCGCTTGGGGATTTCCCCATGGCTTCCTTGTTCTGGAACCGTGGGGAAGCCAGTGCCCTGGGGTGACCCTCCACCAATATGGCAGGAGTAAGGCGTTAAGAGCCCCAGCCTCCGCATTTTGGCAGTGTCATTCTGAGAAGCTCTCTGCAGAGTTCCTCAGAGGTCCCCGCGTGGAATGACCCACTTGCTCAGAGCAGTAGTTTCCCCCTTCCCTGTTCTACTCTCCTCACTGCCACACGCCTGCTCCCTGGGACCACCTCCCAAATAAACTGTCTAGTCCTCATCTCGGGGGAACCACAGCCAACATGGTTTCTCATTTATAAAGTGATTTGGACTAGACACCTTCTCAATTGCTTCAGCTCTAGAAATACCTCATTTTTTAGACAAAAGTGAATCCCAGATAGTCCTGCCCGAGGCCACACAGCTGATCTGTGGCCCACGGGGTAAAGCCTAGTAGAAAACTGTCTACAAAGTAATGTCAGATAAAAGCCCGCATCACAATGCTTGGAAGCACTGAGCGAATAACCTTCAACCTCTATCCAAATCACACGTCTTAGAACTTAACAGGAAAAAATTGGCATTCGGAGGCAGTTTAGGCTCTCAGGGCCCTTGTCCAGTTGACAACGTCACAGGAGACATAAGCTGAATCACTGCAGCAGGTGCTGAATTCTCCACACTGGGTGAGATAAAATACCCTTTTCCAGTTATCTCAGAGGCTTTTCTATACAGGAAGCTATTCTTTTTATTAGATGAAATGCTCATTTATATTCTGAGAAGCTGTTTGACTGGTTTATGTAAGGTAATCAAAATATCAGAAGAATGGTTTATAGAAGGAAAAACATTTATGTCCACTTGTAATTTATGGAGTGTACATACATAAGTGTACTTGGTGGATTTGTACCAAAATGCTGTGTTAGCAAGCATAATGGTTTGGACAGAGACCACAAAGTGATAGAAATGGAGCAAAAATAGCCCCATGCTGTGTATTGAGCAGCAAGCCTTTAAAAGGGGCAGATTGGTTGATTGAGTGCTTGGATAACAAATTGGATTTTGGTAAAAGTGATGATGTTACATGATGGAACAGGTGCTGCACCAAGAGATTTCTTTGGGCTTCCGTTTCTTCATTAGCAAAATTAAAAAAGCTGACCAAATATTTGTGATGGGTTTTTAAATTCTAAAAGTCTATACCGTTGATTTTACCTTGACTACATGTTGTGGAGAGGCAGTATAGAACAGTGACTAAAGGCATCGGCTCTAAAATTAGTTTGGGTTCAAATACCGTCTCTCCCATGCAGCCCCGGCAAGCTTCTTAACCTCCCAGGCCTCAGTTTTCTCACCTCTAAAATGGGTATAATAATAATAGCACTTCCCTCAAATTGTTTTTAGTAGGATCTAATGGGTAGAAGCAAGTAAAAAGCAAGAAGATGGTGGCTAGAACATGGTAAGCCCAATATTAGCTGTCATTACTGATCTTTTACATTTGAACTGAAAGTAGACAGGAAGGTCAATCTGGAATATGAATCAGGTCAATCTCGAAGCATCAATGACTCAAGAAATGCAGTGGTGTTTATAAGTGTATAAAGTAATTCAAATTAACTGCTAACAAAGTGCTGCCAACTAGAGGGCATGATAGGTTTTCGTTAATAACTAGGTAGAGTCACCTGTTGTTAGCACAATGGTAATCTATATGTAAATAGAAGGCAATAAGGTTATTGAAAATACTTTGTTCTTTTAAGTAGCTTAAATATAGCCTCTCATTATCTTGTTTATGAAATTGTAACAGTCAGGTAAGGCAATTGTGCCTACCTGAAAAACTGGCACAGGGAGTCATTCAGCTGTGGGCTGCATTAAATGAAGTAGAAAGCATCAGTTAAAGGAGTGACTGTCCTATCGTGTTCTGCTCTGGAATGCATTTATTTAGTTCTGAACATGTTATGTTGATACAAACCTGGCAAAATGAGGTCTGGGATGAGTCAATGATGAAGGGTCTGTAGTCGATGGACAAACTGGAGGTGTTTGCCTGGAGAACAAATGGTAAGAGACATGACAGTAGTCTCCAAATATTAGATTTAATATGCAAAGCTACAAAAGCCAGAACCATGAATAGTGGATAGCTTTTTCAGGAAGGCTGATTTTTTAAAAAAGTAAACACTTAATGGAAGTACAACACACATAGGGAAATGTACAAATCATACATGTACAGCTTGAAGAATTTTCACAGAGTGAATACACTGACTAACCACCACCCAAATCAAGAAACAACACCATTAGCACCCGGCAGCCCCTTATGCCCCTCTTTGGTCAACCTCCCCACAAAAGTAATCACTTACCTGATTTCTACAAAATTTGTTTTGCCTGCTTTTGAGTGTTTTATAAATGGAAACTCACAGCATGCAGTGTCTGTTTCTGACCTCTTTTGCTCATTATTATGTCCCTGAGACTCACACATGCTGTTGCATGTAGCAAAATTGATTTGTTCCCACTGTGTATGGTATTCTCCATTCTACTGTGGATGGGCATCTAGGTTACTTCCAGTTTGGGGCTATTATGGATAGTACTGCTATGAACAATCTTGTACATGTCATTTACTGCACCTATGTGTGCATTTCTGTTGGGTAAATATTAAGGAGTGGACTTGCTGGATCACAGGGCATGCATACGTTCAGTTTTAGAAGATACTATTAATAGTATTCCAAAATGTTCAAATTTGCCTTCTTACTAGCCTTATATGAGAGTTCCAGTTGCTACACATTCTCACCAATACTTGTTTGCCTGTCTTTTTCATTTTACCCATTTTGGTGGGTGTGTAGAGTTACTTCATGAGAGTTTCAATTTTATTTCCATGATGAGTAATAATGTAGAGCATCTCTTCTGTTTGTTGGCCATTTTGCTTATACTCTATGTGAAGTGTCATACAAACCTTTTGTTCATTTTTCTACTGGGTTGTCTTTTTCTTACTAATTTTAACAGTTGTTGATACAGTCTGGAAACGAGTCCTTTGTAAAATATCTGTTTTGCAAATATCTTCTCGTGGATATAGATTTTAGCCCCATATAAAGCTGCCCCCAAACAGAATGAATTTACCATCGAAAGAGTTCAAAGAGAGACTGATGACCACCTATTAGGAATATTTAGGAAAGCATCCTATGTTGGCCAGATGGGCTAGATACTGATGCCCTTATATATATAACACTTTATAATTAATCAAATCATTTATACAAACTTGACATCATTTGATCTTTTACACGACTGGCAAGATAACACTGACATCTCTGCTGATCTTTTTAGTTCTTATTTTTATTTCTATATGCCATCTTCCTAGAGGGCGCTTCTGGGTCACCATAGCTTAGTGATCAGTTAGTTGGTGATTGGCCAGATGTTCTTAAACACCTTGAGCTAGTAAGGCTTCTACCTTTTGCTGATGGATCTGTGTTAGGGTTGGGGAACCACATTCAATCTTCAGGCCTTTTACACATCTGCCCTGGCTTTGACTTTCTGCATGTCAAAGATCTCACAATTTGGCCAAGGATAAGAAGATAGCTAGGACCTGCTCTGGTCTCATGAGCATACACACAGCTTTTTGCATGTAGCTTTATGCCTGCGTAGTCTTCCAGACCACCAGGAATAAGTGGGAGCTTATCAAGGCTCATTATGGCCGTCATGTTCCACAGGGTCTTCCTGTTAAATTTGTGGCTGATCTGCCTGTCTTGCCCCAATCAATATCCTAACCCCAGGCTCACTTTGATATGGGCCTTCCCTGATTATTTGCCTCCAAGATCCCTTTTGTTTTTGACAATGTCCCTAGGCATGGGTTTTTCCACATTCTGCTTCATATCAAGCAAACCCTCTCTGGCGTTGAGGCTACAATGTTCTCACAGCCTGCCCTGCCCTAGTAGAAACAAGTGACCCAAGCAACCAACTACGGGATGGAAACAGCTCCAGGCCAAGACACCATAGACTTCCACTGTTTTTACCAGGTGTAATGTTTTTTTTAAATAAACATTTCTCAATTTGTTGCAAGCCTTTAGCCAATTTTTAGACTCCTGAAATGGTTGTTTTGACAAGGTTTCCAGTGTTATCATTGCTTATTTTTTTAAATAGGGTCAAACTTCTCATAATCTAGCTAATAGAAACAAGTTTAATGAGATGAGCTTGCCCATCTGTAAAAGAAACCCAAAAGTTTGATGAGATCTGGGAACAACCAAATCCAATACATGCTCTACAATACACTCACAGATATCTTTTTTAAAAAACAAATCAATTTATTGGTACATATTAATATATTAATAAAGTACACAATCCATCCAAAGTGTACAATCACTGGTATTTTGTATAATCACATAGTTGTGCATTCATCACTTCAGTCATTATTAGAGCATGTTCATTATTTTAATAACAATAAACAATAAACAAATAAACAAAATTTTTCACCTCTAAATTTCTATGCTTCCCTGCTGTACATAGCTGCTATTTCTGGCTATTCTTGCACAATTATTTATTTATTAAGCAGTTTTATTGAGATATATTCACATACCATACAATCTATCCAAAGTGTATAATCAATGGCTTTTAGTATAATCACGTACATTCATCATCACAAATTTTAGAACCATTTCATTACTGCAAATAGAAAAATTCCACACTCCTTAGCATGCCTTCCCCAGCCCTACATAACTACCAATCTACTTTCATCTTTATAAATTGATTTATATTTACATTTTATAAATATGGAATATATAATATGTTACACAATATATTTAGTTCATAGTAGTGCAATCATACAGTATTTGTCCTTTTGTGTCTGGCTTGCTTCACTCAACCTAATGTCCTCCAGGTTCATCCATGTTGTCATATGCTTCATGACTTCATTTCTTCTTACAGCTGCATAATATTCTATCACGTGAATACACCACAGTTTGTTTATCCATTCATCAGTTGATAGACACCTGGGTTGTTTACAACTTGTGACAATCGTGAATAATGCCACTGTGAACATCGGTGTGCAGAAGTCTGTCTGTGTCACTGCTCTCAGTTCTTCTGGGTAGATACCTAGTGATGGTATTGCTGGGTCACATGGGAAATCTATTCAACTTCTTTAGGAACTGCCAAACAGTCCTCCACAATGGTTGTACCATCCTGCATTTCCACCAACAGTGAAGAAGTGTTCCTATCTCTCCACATCCTCTCCAACACTTGTAGTTCTCTGCCTTTTTAATAGTGGCCATTCTGATAGGTGGGAAATGATATCTTATTGTAGTTTTGATTTGCATTTCCTTAATCATTAGTGATGTTGAACACTTTTTCATTTTTCATGTGTTGGTTTTTTTTTTTTGTTTTTTTTTTTTGCCATTTGTATTTCTTTTTTGGACAAATGTCTTTTTAAGTCTTTGCCATTTTTTAAAAACAATTTATTGAAGTATATCATTCATACATGAACATACATAAACATTGTGAACTTACAAAACAAACTTGCATAACATAATATAGGGCTCCTACACATCACCCCACCACAAATTCTTTGCATTGTTGTGAAATATTTGTTAACAAATTATGAAAGAGCATCATCAAAGCATTACTACTAACTATAGTCCATATCTTACGCCCCTATACATTTTTTTAAAGGATTTATTTATTTATTTATTTATTTTATTTTATTTTATTTTATCCATTTTTACACCCTCTTCCTCCGTTTTTGCGGTTTCTGTGTCCATTCGCTGGGCAACTCTCTGTGTCCATTTCCTGACCTCTCTTCTCATCCTCCTCCTCCTGTCTTCACTGGGATTCGATCCTCAGAAACTCCAATATGGGAGAGAGGCGTCCCACTGCCTGTGCCACCTCAGTTCCTGGTTTTTCGGAGCATCTCGTCTTGGCTCTCCCTTGTGTCACTCTCCTGCTACGTCATCATCTTGCCGCGTGGCTCGCTGGGCCTGGCAGTGCACCAGCTCACAGGGACTGGGGGGCTCACCCGCTCGTGGGGCCTGGTGGCGCACCTATGCTAGGGGACTGGTGGCCCATGTGCCTTCTATATTTTCCTTTTTTTTTTTTTTTTAACTGGGAGGTCCTGGGAATCAAACCCAGGTTCCTCCATATGGGAGATGGACGCCCAACCATTTGAGCTACATCCGTCCCCCTGCTATATCTCTTAAGGTTGACCAAAGATACCTAGAGTTACAATCTTTTCCCATACAGATGGTCATATAATAAATCAGGCTTAGTTTATCACCAGCATTCGAAAAACCAGACCTAGGGAGAAAAACTAGGTCTGGGAACACACACATGGTTTCTAATATAGCTAATGTTTAGCCTACCCTCATTATCACAAAATCAGGACAGCGAGAATAATCGCATTTTGTCATTTTTAAATAGGTTTTTTGACTTTTTATTATTGAGTTGTAACATCTCTTTATATATCATGGATATTAAACCCTTATTGGACATGTGATTTCCAAATATTTTCTCCCATTGAGTCAGCTGCCTTTCCACCCTTTTGACAAAGTCCTGTGAGGTGCAAATGTGTTTAATTTTGAGGAGGTCCCATTTATTTGTTTTTTCTTTTGTTGCTCATGCTTTGGATATAAGGTCCAAGAAACCACTACCTATCACACAAGGTCTTTAAGATGTTTCCCTACATTTTCTTCTAGTAGTTTTATGGTCCTGGCTTTTATATTTAGGTCTCTGATCCATTTTGAGTTGATTCTTTTTTTTTCCCAAGTTCAATAAATTTTTTTCTCATTTTTTTAAACTTTATTTTGTACATTTAATAATTTGATTCTTTAACAGAGAGTGATATAGGGGTCCTCTTTCATTCTTTTGGTTCTCCCAGCACCATTTGTTAAGAGACTGTTTTGTTCCATTAAATGGACTTGGTAAGTTTTTCAAAAACCAGTTGGCTGTAGAGGTGAGGGTTTATTTCTGGACTATCAAATCTATTCCATTGATTGATGTGTCTATCTTTATGCCAGTACCATGCTGTTTTGACCACTGTAGCTTTGTAATATGTTTCAAGGTCAAGCAATGAAATTCCTCCCGTGTTGCTCTTCTTTTTCAGAATGCTTTTGGCTATTGAGGTGCACTTTCCCTTTCAAATGAATTTGGTAATTGCCTTTTCTATTTCTGTAGAGTAGGCTGTTGGAATTTTGACTGGTATTGCATTGAATCTATAAATCAGTTTGGGTAGGATTGACATCTTCACAATATTTAGTCTTCTAATCCAGGAACACTGAATGTCTTTCCATTTGTTTAAGTCTTCATTGATTTTTTTTAGTATTGTTTTATAGTTTTCTGCATATAGGTCCTGTACTTCTTTTGTTAAATTGATTCCTAGGTATTTGAGTCTTTTTATTGCTATTGTAAATGGAATTTTTTCCCTGATTTCCTCCTCAGATTGTTCAATGCTAGTGTACAAAAACATTACTGATTTTTGCGTGTTGATCTTGTATCCTGCCACTTTCCTGAACTCATTTATTAGCTCAAGCAGCTTTGTTAGCTCAAGTAAGTTTGTTAGCTCAAGTAGCTTTGTGGTAGACATTTCAGAATTTTCTAAATATAAGCTCATGTCATCTGCAAGTAGTCAGAGTTTTACTTCCTCTTTTCCTATTTGGATGCCTTTAATTTTTTTTTTTTTTTTCCCTTTTCTAATTGCCCTAGTTAGAACTTCTAGTACAATGTTGAATAACAATGGTGACAGTGGACATCCTTATCTTGTTCCTGATCTTAGATGGAAAGCTTTCAACCTTTCAACATTGAGTTTGATATTGGCTGTGAATTTTTCACATATGCCTTTTATCATATTGAGGAATTTTCCTTCTATCCCTATCTTTCAAAGTGTTTTTTTATCAAGAAAGGATGCTGGATTTTGTCAAATACCTTTTCTGCATCGATTGAGATGAGCATGTGTTTTTTTCCCTTCAGTTTGTTGATGTGGTGTATTATGTTAATTTTCTTATGTTAAACCAGCCTTGCATACCAGGAATAAATCCCACTTGGTCATGATGTATAAGTTTTTTGATATGCTTTTGGATTTGACTTGCAAGTATTTTGTTGAGAATTTTTGCATCTATGCTCATTAGAGAAATTGGCCTGTATTTTCTATTCTTGTAGTATCTTTATCTGGCTTTGGTATTAGGGTGATGTTGGCTTCCATAACTGTATCTGGTAATTTTCTCTCCTCTTCAATTTTTGGAAAGAGTTTAAACAGGATTGGTGTTAATTCTTCTTGAAATGCTTGGTAGAATTTACCTGTGAGGCCATCTGGTTCTGGATTTTTCTTTGTTGGGAGATTTTTGATGATGGATTCAATCTCTATAAATGAGATTGGTTTTTAAGTTTTTGTATTTCTTGTAGCGTCAGTGTAGATTGTTTGTGCATTTCTAGGAATTTGCCCATTTCATCTAGGTTATCTAGTTTGTTGGCATACAGTTCCTCATAATATCATCTTATGATCATTTTTATTTCTGTGGGGTCTGTCGCAACTTCACCCCTTTCATTTCTGATTGCGTTTATTTTCACCTTATCCTTTTTTTTTCTTTGTTAGTCTAGCTAGGAGTTTGTCAATTTTATTGACCTTCTTAAAGAACCAGATTTTGGTTTAGTTGATTTTCCCTTTTTTTTGTTGTTGTTCTCAATTTCATATATTTCTGCTCTAATCTTTATTATTTCTTTCCTTCTGTTTGCTTTGGGATTAGTTTGCTGTTCTTTTTCTAGTTTCTCCAATTGTTCAGATATATCTTTGAGTTTAGCTTTTTCTTCTTTTTTAATATAGGCATTTAGGGCTCTAAGTTTCCCTCTCAAGACTGCTTTTGCTATATCACATAAGTTTTGGTAAGTTGTGTTCTTGTTTACGTTTGTCTCAATATATTTACTGATTTCACTTGCAATTTCTTTTTGACCCGCTGCTGATTTAGGAGTGTGTTGTTTAGTCTCCACACATTTGCAAATTTACCTCTTTTCTGTCTATTATTGGTTTCCAGTTTCATTCCATTATGATCTGATAAGGTGCTTTGTATAATTTCAGTCTTCTTATATTTATTGAGACCTGCATTGTGCCCTATCATGTGGTCTACCCTGGAGAAAGATCCATGGGCACTTGAGAAGAATGTATAAACCCCTGAGTTTGAGTAAAACATTCTATACATGTCTGTTAGGTCTAATTCATTCAAGTTCTCTGTTTCCTTGTTGATCTTCTGTCTACTTCTAACTAATGATGTGAGTGGGGTGTTGAAGTCTCCAACAATTATTGTACAGATGTCTATTTCTCCCTTCAATTCTGCCAGAGTTTGCCTCATGTATTTTGGGACTTCCTAGTTAGGTGCATAGATATTTATGACTCCTATATCTTCCTCGTGGATTGTCCCTTTTATTAATATATAATGGCCTCCTGTATCTCTTATAAATTTTTTGCATTTAAAGTCTTTTTTGTCCGATATTAGTATAGCTATCCCTGCTCTTTATTGTTACTATTTGCATGGACTATCTTTTTCCAACCTTTCACTTTCAGCCAGTTTGTATCCCTAGGTCTAAGGTGAGATTCTTGTAAGCAGCATATGAAGGGCTCATGTTTTTTATCCATTCTGTCAGTCTATATCTTTTAATTGGGAAGTTTAACCCATTCACATTCAATGATATTAATGATATTATTACTTCCATCATTTTATTCTTTGGTTTTTATAAGTTATATCTTATTTTTGTCTGTCTTTTTACTCTTTTGGTTGCCCTTTCTGCTATTCTTTCTTCTATATTCTCTTCCAAGCCTAGGTTTTTCTTTCAGGGTCTAACCTTCCTTTAATATTTCCTACAAAAGTGGATTCTTTTTTATGAACCCTCTTAGTTCCTGTTTGTAAATATTTTATACTCACTTTCATATTTGAAGGACAATTTCCCTGGATAAAGAATTTTTGGTTAGCAGTTTTTCTCTTTCAGTTTCCTAATTGTATCATACCACTGTCTTCCTGCCTCCATGGTTTCTAATGAGAAATCTGCACTAAGTCTTACTGGGCATACCTTGTATGTGATGGTTAGCTTTTCCCTTGCTGCTCTCAGAATTTTCTCTTTATCTTTGACATTTGACATTCTGAGTAGTATGTGTCTTGGATTAGGTCTACTCAGATTTATTCTAATTGGAGTACGGTACGCTTCTTGGTCATATAATTTCACCTCTTTTGTGAGAGTTAGGAAATTTCCAGTTATCATTTCCTCAAATACTCTTTCTGCCCCCTTTCCCTTCTCTTCTCCTTCTGGAACTCCCATGACTTGAATGTTGTTGCATTTCATGTTGTCATTCAACTCCTTGAGGCCCTGCTCAATTTTTTCTATTCTTTTCTCTCTTCAATTTCAGCCATTCTGTCTTTAGTATCACTTATTCTTTCTTGTATCATTTCGAATCTGCTGTTGTATGCCTCTAAAGTTTTTTTTTTTTTTTTTTTTTTTTTTTTTTATCTCACCTATCATATCTTTCACTCCCATGAATTCTGTTACTTTTTTATTCAGGTTTTCAAATTCTTCTTCGTGCTTGCTCAGTGTCTTGATGTCATTTATCTCTTTAACCATATTGTCTTTCAACTCATTAATTTGATTTTGGAAATTTGGGTGCATCTTGTTAGCTGTCTCAAATCCTATGTCTCTTCTGGGGCTTTGATATATTCCTTTTCTTGGGCCATGTTTTCTATTTTCTTAGTATGGCTCATCATTTTTTGCTGATGTCTAGGCATTTACTTAAGATGGTGTGTTTACTCAGATGCTCAATTTCTCTCTTTCTTAGGGATTTATTGGCAGGAGGCTGTGTGTTACTGCTGTTCTTTGATCTTGGTTCAACCTGGGTCTTTAGGATTGTCCCTGTTAGTTGCTCAAAATTGGCTCTGGAGCCAGTAATGGGTTGTAGAATCACTTCCTATGGCCTTGTGGGGGGAGAGTTTAAAGGCCAGAAAAAGCCTCTTACTATTTACATTTAATTTCCTCACGTGCACTTCCTTGGTCTGCCAGCAGATGGCGAACTTTGACAGCCCTTTCAGGTCAATGCCTGGTTGGAGTATGTTTGCTGCAACATGGACTGGATCAATGTGGTATGTGTTCCTGCTTGAAGGCTAAGAGCCTTGTAATTCAAACTTTCTCAGAGACAGTTCTCCAACCTTCACTGGCAGCCTCCTCCCTTTTCCCAGGTAGGAGAAAATTCCACTCCCCTCGTCATCCTCAACAATCAGTCCGGGTTAGTAGAGATGGAGGTTGAAAGGGTTGGATCTCTTTAGTCCCGGATCCCTTTAGTCTCGAACTGGCTCCCAGGGCAAACAATGGTGAGGCCCTATCAGCCTGGAAGGGCTGGTGGGACACAGCAGACAAAATCTGTGGGTCAAAAGCTGAGTCAGGGGATCGGATGTGGCTCAAGTGGTTGAGCACCTGCTTCCCACATGGGAGTTCCCAGATTCGGTCCCCAGTGCCTCCTAAAAAAACAAAAACACAACAAGCAAACAAATAAACAAAAAAAACCAACTCAGGGAAGCCGATGTGGCTCAGTGGTTGAATATCAGCTTCCCACCTAAGAGGTCCTAATTCATTCCCTTGCTCTGGTACCTAAAAAAAAAAAAAAAAAGCTGAGTCAGCCTTAGGCTGTGTCCTTCTCTCTCCCCTTTCCTGGGGAGGTGGATCTGTGGGGTTCCCTTTGTCTGTAGCCACTGGCCCAGAGGTCTGAGTATTCAAAAGTGTCTTCAGTGTGGAAGAGGGTACGGCAGTAGCAGCTGCGGCTTTTTAACTCCTGGTTTTGCCATTGTGATTCTTTTCCTCTGTCCCTCTCTCTTCTGGGGGGTGTCCAGCCTTCCCCTGGTGTCTTAAACCCTAGAAGATGTTATGTAGTCCATTTCTGCCTGTCCTGTAGCTATTTTTCTGGAGGGAAGAGAGTCCCATGTCTTTCTAGTCTGCCATCTTCCCAGAAGTGTCAGAGATCTTTAAAAATGCTAATTTAATTGTACTACACTCTCTTGCTTATCATTGCCTTTTGGAGAGAGGGTTTGCAGAGCTCCTTACACAGCCATTCTGGTAATTCCCTTCCCTTCCTTTTAAGGAGACTTTCAGGAAGATCCAGGAAACACTTTAATTTATATCTCTAGTCAGAATTTAGTCACCTGGACAAACATGGTCTGCAAGAAAGTATTTTTAAAAATGTAGTTTTTATTTACACAGCAGTATGCCCAGCCAAACACACACATTCACAGCACACACTAGGCAAAACAATAAAACTAATTTGAGAGAGAAGGGAAAATGAAGAATTTGTAGGCAATGAATAGTTTCTGCCACATTGGTTTATGGATGGGGAAAATATTGTAAAGATGACAGCTTTTCCTGAACTAATCTATAAACTCAATGCTATCTAAATGAAAATATGTATAGGATGACCAAATGATACCAATATTGATCTGAAAAAAAATTGTATGGTAGCAGTGATGGTTAGACTAATGTGCCAACTCAGCCAAGTCAGTTGTTTGGTCAAGGAAGCACTAGGCTAATTGTAATACAAGGGCTTTTCATGGACTTTCATCATCAGTGAATTGATTGCATAGAGGACTGATTACATCTACAATCAACTGAGGAGATTGCCAGTCAGCAATGAGTGCTATCTCATCCAATCTGTTGAAGGCCTTAAAAGAAGTGATTTTGGCATTCAGGGAGAGAATTCCCATCTCTACTTGGGGCAACCAGCATCTCCTGGGGAACTCATCAAGGCCCTTCATCGGAGACCCTGGCTTGCAGTCTGCCCTGCAAAATTTGGACTTGTGCATCCCTAATGTCACAGGAGAGTATTTTATAAAATCTCATACTATTTACAGATATCTTCTGTCGGTTCTGCTTCCCTAGAAAACCCTGGCTAATACAGCAGCTAAAAAAAAAAATTTTTTTTTTAAAGAAAACCAAGAGAGGAAACCAGCCCTGCTAGATAATAAAATGTCAGAAATTCAGGCTCTTTACAGCCTTCTACTCTACTAGAAGAAAAACTAGGAAAAATGTTTGCACCCATATGATGAAAGACATATAATTTTAATTTACATAAAAATAAATAATTAAAAGATGAACAGTATAATATAACAATAAAGTGATTTTTACTTTTTCTTTTAAAAAAATATTTTAATTATCCAACTACCATAGTCTTTGGTAGAGAATCATTCAGGATTGGGGGCAGGAAAGCAAACTGGATGGAGTAGCCATATATTCCAGTTACTTTCTAGTCATAGATTACCAAAATAATCCAAAATTCAAAAAAGAGACCCTTCAGGAATTAAATAATTATAAGGGAATATTATGAATTACTTTATGTTTAAAAATTAGATAACTTAGATGAAATTACCATATTCCTAGTAGAACAAAAATTATAAAAACTTACTCTGGAAGAAATAGAACACCTAAATAGACCTATATTTGTAAAAATAATAGATTAGTAGTAAAAAATAATCTTCCCACAAAAAAAGCCCTGTCCCAGATGGCATCCCTGGTGAATTATATCAAACATTTAAGAAAGAAGTAATACCAATCCTCCACAGACTCTTTCAGAAAATAGAACAGGAGGGAACACCTTCCAACTCATTTTATGTGGCTAATATTCTCCTGATAGCAGACTCACACAAAGATATCACAATAGACTAATATACTTCAACATATTGGTAAAAATTCTTAACATATTCACAACTGAAAACAAATTAATGTAATAAACCATATTAATAGAATAAAGAATAAAACCACATGTTCATTTCAATAGGTGCAGAAAAAGCATTTGACAAAATTGAATACCTATTCTCAATAAACTAGGACTAAAAAGATACTTCTTTACCCTGAAAAAGACCTGAAAGATAACTTCATACTTAACGGTAAAAGAATGAATGTTTTCCCTTTCAACTAGAAATAAGTCAAGAATGTCTATGCTCACTACTTCCACTCGATAGCTACTGGATATTGCACTAACCAGAGAAATCAAGCAAGAAAAAGAAAGAAATAGGTGCCCAGATTGGAAAGGAAGAAATGAAACTGTCTCTTTCCAAATGACATGACCTTGACTGTAGAAAATCCATCGGAATCTACTAGAAGTAATAAGTGATTTAGCAAGATCACAGGCTACAAGATTAATAAACAAAAATCATGTGTACGGAGAGCAGGTATAGCTCAGTGGTTGAGTGCCAGCTTCACATGTATGAGGCCCCAGTTTCAATCCCTGGGTATCTCCTTAAAAAAATCAAGTGTGCCACCAACCATAGACCACAGTTCAGGTGGGCAACATGGGAATCCCAGTGGGTTCCGTGTAATATTTTGGGTAATCTAAGCACCTCTTAAAATATATGTGTATATATATATATATAACATTTTTGTAAGCAAATACACATATATGCATATATATTTATATATCATTTTGCAAACGTTTGTATGTATTGTGAGAATTTTGATTTTTACCCATAATAAATAAAAAAAAATCAAGTGTGTTTCTATATACTAGCAATGTACAATATAAAAATAAAATTAAGAAAACAATTCACAATAGCATCAAAAAATAAAATACTCAGGAATAAATTTAACAAAAGAAGTACAAGTCTTGCACACGGAAAACTACAAGAAAGATGAAAAACTTAAATGAGTGGAGAGATAAGAGTGTTTTCAAGAATTGGAAGGCTCATTATTGTTAGATGGCATTTCTCCCAAAAATTGATCTGTAGATTTAGTGTAATCTCTATCAAAATCTCAGCAGCCTTTTTTGTAGAAATTGACAAGCTGAGCCTAACAGTGATATGGAAATTTTTAAAGGACCCAGAATAGATAAAATAATTTGAAAATAAAAAACAACAACATCAATGTTGGATGACTTACCTTACAGATTTCAAAATTTAGTAAATGGCTATAGTAATCACTATGGTATACTGGTATAATGAGAGACAGATTACTCAGTGGAGCAGGGTAGAGTATCCAGGAATAAATCCTTACATTTATGGTCAACTGATTTTCAACAAAGCTTAAAGGGCAGTCTTTTTGACAAATTATGCTGTCCATATGCAAAAAAGAAAGAGAAAGAAAAACTAACTTAAAACCCTTATCTCATTCGACATATGAAAATTAGTTCAATTAGATCATAGAGTTAAATGTTAAGAACTAAAACTCTAAAACTTCTAGAAGAAAAAAATAGTAAAATATCTTTGTGATCTTGGAGTAGGCAAAGATTTCTTAGGTAAGTCAACAAAAGCATGATCCTGAAAGAAAATTTTGATAAATTAGTCCTCATGAAAATGTAAAACTTTTGTTCTTCAAAAGGCACCATTAAGAAAATGAAAAGACAAGCCTCCAACTGGGAGAAAATATTTGCAAATCATATCTGGTAAAAGACTGGTATCCTGAATATATAAAGTATTATCACAATCCAATAATAAGACAAATAACCCAATTAGAAAATGTAGGAAAATATTTGGATAGATACTTCACAAAACAAGATATCTGAATGGCTAATAAGCACATGGAAAGAGTCTTAACATCATTAGTCATTAGGGAAATGCAAATTAAAGCCACATCAAGATACTATATACACTCACTAGAATGGCTATTACGAATGTCATACATTATTAGTGGGAATGTAAAATGACACACCCATTTTAGAAAGCTGTTATGCAGCTTCTTAAAGCTTCTTAAAGCAATTCCACTTCTAAGATCTACCCAAGAGAAATGAAAACAAATTGTTTGCACAAAGAAATGTATGTGAACATGAGTGTCAGCACTGATCTTAAGAGCCCCAAACTAGTAATAATCCAAATTTCCCTCAACTAATGAGTAGATAAATAATATGTGGTGTATCCTTACAATGGGATACTATTCAAGAATGAAGGATCAAGCTACTGATGCACTCAGCATCATGGATGGATCTCAAAAACATATTAAGTAGGGAGTCCTCAGAAGATGACATTGGAATAGGGCAGGCAGGGTGCAGCACCCTTACAAACAGGGGAGGAAGGTCTGAAGCTGTCTGAGAGAGTTGCTTTGGGGATCTGCAGACCAGGAGAGTGCCACATGCATCATCCAGGAGGGACTGGGGACACAGAGAAAGAGGCCAAAAGGAAAACTTTGCCTTACTAGAACCCATGGCTGGGAATGGCATCCATTCCTCCACTCCCAAGGCAAGTAGCCTTGGTGAAACCTGCACCTGATAGTGGCCAACTGAGATGGTAATGGGCATATTCCTCCCTAGGAAGAGGGAGGGTAAAGAGGGCTGTGTGGCTTCTCTTTCGCGAGTTCAAACAGCAGGGCCCCACTTTGAATTGTGGTTCTAACTAGCTCAGCAACTCCAGCCAGTGCCAAATGAAAGATCCACCTCTGTGGAAAGGTTTGCCAAAGAGTGCCATCTGCTGGCAGACTGGGAAAATGAAGGACGACAAGGCTTGTATCTCCTGTCCCTATTCCCAGGCCCCTGTGGATCCGTTCTGCTCCCCATTAATGGGTCCCTGGCCCTGTTTTTATAACTTAAGCAGGGCAGTTTTAAAGTTTCAGAAAATCAAAAATCAAACAAGAGCCATGAAACAAAACCACTAAGCAAGAAAGAGAAATTGCTCAACTGAGTAAAATCACCAACATAATCAGATGCCTAGACATCAGCAAAAAAATTACAAGCCATAGTAAGAAACAGAAAGATATGGCCCAGCCAATGGAACAAATGAAAAATCCTGATGAGCCACAAGATTTAAAACAACTAATCAATAAGGTTAACATAAATTTCCTAAATCAGCTTAAGGAGTTGAAGGAAAATATGGCTATAGATATAAAGGATAATAAGAAGACACTGGGTGAATGTAAAGAACAATTTTAAAGCCTGCAAAGAAAAGTAACAGAGCGTATGGGAATGAAAGACACAGAGCATGAGATTAAAAATACATTAGAGGGAAGCGACTGTGGCTCAATCGGTAGGGCTCCCGTTTGCTATATGGGGGGCCCCGGGTTCGGTTCCCGGGGCCTCCTGGTGAAGGCGGGCCCGCCCGCGCGGCGTGGTTGGCTGACCCAGCGAGCGCAGGCAGCAAGGGGGGGATAAATGAATAAATAAATAAAATCTTAAAAAAAAAATACATTAGATGGGGACGGATGTGGCTCAAATGGTTGGGCATCTGTCTCCCATGTGGAGGGACCTGGGTTCGATACCCAGGACCTCCCGGTAAAAAAAAAAAAAAAAACATTAGAGGTAGCCAGTGTAGCTCAGCTGGTTGAGTGTCTGCTTCCCATGTACAAGGTCCCAGGTTCAATCCCTGGAGCCTCCTTTAAAAAAAAAAAAAAAAAAAAAAAAAAATTTAAAGGCATATAACAGCAGATTTGAATTGACCGAGGACAAAATAAGTGAATTAGAAGACAGAGCATCTGAACTTGAAAATAAAGAATGAAAGAGAAAAGAATGGAAAAACTGAACAGGGTCTCAGGGAATTGAATAACAGCACGAAACACAAAAACATAAACATAAATATACTCATTATAGGTATCCCAGAAGAAGAGAATGGAAAAGGGGCAGAAAAAATATTTGAGGAAATAATGACCAAAAATTTCCCAACCTTTATGAAAGACATAAATATCAATATCCAAGAACAACAACATACCCTAAACAATAAATCCAAATAGGCCTACTCTGAAACACCTACTCTTTAGAATGTAAAATGCCAGAGATAAAGAGAGGATTCTGAAATCAGCAAAAGAAAAGCAATACATCACATACAAGGAAAGCTCAATAAGACTAAGTGCTGATCTCTCATCAGAAACCATGAAGGTGAGAAGAAAGTGATATGATATATTTAAAGTTTGGAAAGAGAAAAACTGCCAGCCTGGACTCTTTATTTGGAAAAACCATCCTTTAAAAATGAAGATGAGTTTAACAGCTTCACAGATAAATAAAATATTGTTTGTCACCAAGAGACCAAATTTACAAGAGATACTACAAGGAGTGCTACAGCCTGAAACGAAAAGGGAGAGAGGCTTGGAGAAGAGTGTAGAAATGAGGATTATTAGGAAGGGTAAATTAAAGAGTAAAAAGACAGACAGTAGTAAGATATGACAATGGAAAACCAAAGGATAAAGTGGATGAAGTAGGCAATGCCTTTACAGTAATACACTGAATGTTAATAGATTGAACTCCTCAATCAAAAGACAGAGACTGACAGAATGGATAAATAAATAAATAAAAGAGCCCTCTATATTCTGTATACACGACACTCACATTAGATGCAAGGACACAATCAGGCTGAAAGTGAAAGATTGGAAAAAGATAGTCCATACAAATAGGAACCAAAAAATCTGGAGTAGTGATCAGACAAAATAGATTTTAAATGCAAAACTGTTCTAAGAGATGAAGAAGGTCATTATATATTGATAAAATGAACAATTCACCAAGAAGAAATAACAATAATAAATATTTATACGCCTAACCTGGGTGTGCCAAAATACATGAGGCACAAATTGGCAAAACTGAGGAGAAAATTGACACCTCTATAATAATAGTTGGAGACTTCAATACACCACTCTTAGTATTGGATACAACATCTGGATAGAAGATTAATAAGGAAACAGTTTGAATAATATGATAAATGAACTCAACCTAATAGACATTTATAGAACATTACACCCCCCAAAAAGCAGGATATACATTTTTCTCAAGTGCTCATGTATCCTTCTTCAGGACAGACCATATGTTGGATCACAAGACAGGTCTCAATAAATTTTAAAAGATTGAAATTATACAAATAATGGAATGAAGCTGGAAATCAATAATAGATGTTAAACGGAAAATTCACAAATATATGGAGATTAAATAACACACTCTTAAATAATCAGTGGGTCAAAGAAGAAATTGCAAGAGAAATCAGTAAATATCTCGAGATGAATGAAAATGAGAACACAACATCTCAATACCTTAGGGATACAACAAAGGCAGTGCTGAGGGAAATTTATAACCCTCAATGCATATACCAAAAAAGAAGAGAGAGCTAAAATCAAAGTCCTAACTGCATACCTGAAGGAACTAGAAAAAGAACAGAAAGTAATCCCCAAGCAAGCAGAAGAAAAGAAAGATTAGAGCAGAAATAAATGAAATTGAAAATAAAAAAATTATAGAATCATCAAAACCAAAAGTTGGTTCTTTGAGAAGATCAACGAAATCAACAAACCCTTAACTAGATTAACAAAGTAAAAGAGAGAGAAGAAACAAAATCAGAAATGAGGCGGGGGGGGGGGGTCATAACCATTGACCCCACAGAAATAAAAGACATCATAAGAGGGTACTACTAGCAATTGTACACCAACAAAGTAAATAACGTAAACGAAATGGACAAACTCTTAGAAACACACAAATAACCCACACCAACCCTAGAAGAAACAGAAGCCCTCAACAAATCAATCACAAGAGGTTGAAACAATCATCAAAAACCTCTCAAAAATGAAAAGCCCAAGACCAGATGGCTTCACAGATGAATTCTACCAATCATTCAAAGAAGATTTAATACCAATCTTGCTCAAACTCTTCCAGAAAACTGAACGGAAGGGAACACTATCAAATTCATTCTATAAAGACAACATCATCCTAATACCAAAGCCAGATAAAGATGCTACAAAAAAGAAAATTACAGACCAATTTCTCTAATGAATATAGATGCAAAAATCTTCAACAAAATATTTGCTAATTGAATCCAAAAGCACAATAAAAGGATTGTACACCAAGATCAAGTGGGTTTTATCCCAGGTATGCAAGAGTAGTTCAATACAAGAAAATCAATCAGTGTCATACACCACATTAATAAATTGAAGGAGAAAAATGACAAGATCATCTAGATAGATGCAGAAAAGGTATTTGACAAAATACAGCATCTTTTCTTGATAAAAACACTCTGAAAGATAGAAATAGAAGGAAATTTCTTAACATGATAAAGTACATATCAGAAAACCCACAGCAAACATTGTACTCAAGGGTGAAAAACTGAAAGCCTTCCCACTGATTTTGGGAACAAGACAAAGATGCCCACTGTCACCACTGTTATTTGATATTGTGCTAGAAGTTCTAGCTAGAGCAATTAGGCAAGAAAAAGAAAAGGCACCCAAATAGGAAAGGAAGTAAAACTTTTGCTATTTGCTGATTAAATGATCCTATACCTAGAAAATCCCCCAAAATCCACAACAAAGCTACTAGAACTAATAGACAAGTTCAACAAAATGGTGGGATACAAGATTAATATGCAAAAACCAGTAGCTTTTCTATACACTACTAATGAGTAGTCTGAGAAGGAAGTAAAAAAAGGCCATTTACAATAGCAAGTAAAAGAATAAAATATTTAGGAATAAAGTTAACCAAGGACATAAAGGACCTGAATTCAGAAAAAGACGAAACATTGCTAAAAGAAACCAAAGAAGACCTAAATAAATAGGTCATTCTGTGTTCATGGACTGGAAGACTAAATATCTTAAGATGTCAGTTCTACCCAAACTGATTTACAGATTCAATGCAATTCCAATAAAAATCCCAACAGCCTTTTTGCAGAAATCAAAAAGCCAATTATCAAATTTATTTGAAAGGGTAAATTTACCCAATAGCCAAAAATATCTTTTAAAAGAAGAACAAAGTTGGAGGATTCTCACTTCCTGTCTTGAGAACATATTACTTAGCAACAGTGGTTAAAAACAGCATAGTACTGGCATAAAGAGAGGCATATTGTCCAATGGAATTGAATTGAGAGTTCACCTCACATCTATGGTCAAGTGATTTTTGACAAGGGTGTCAAACCCTCCCAGGTGGGTCTATTCAACAAATGGTGCTGGGAGAACTGGATACCCACATCAAAAAGAAAAAAAGAAGACCCTTGTCTTACACTTTATACAATTTAACTAAAAATGGATCAAGGACCTAAATATAAAAGTTTGAGCCATAAAACTCCTAGAAGAAAATGTAGGAAACACCTTCAAGATTTTTGGTAGGTGGTAGTTTCTTAAACCTTACACCGAAAGCATGAACAATGAAAGAAAAAAATAGATAAATGGGACCTCCTCAAAATTAAACACTTTTGTTCTTTAAAGGACTTTGCCAGGGGAGCGGATGTAGCTCAATTTGTTGAGCACCTGCTTCCCATGTACAAGGTCCTGGGTTCAATCTCTGGTACCTCCTAACAAAAAACAAACAACAACAACAACAACAAAAAAAAACACTTTGCAAAAAAAGTAAAAAGGCAGCCTACTCAATGGGAGAAAATTTTTTGAAACCACATATCCGACAAGGGTTTGATATCCATGTTATATAAAGAGATCATACAACTCAACGACAAAAAGACAAGAAACCCAATATAAAAATGGGCAAAAGACTGAAAAAGACATATTTCAAAGAGGATATACAAATGACCAAAAGGCATATGATAAGATGCTCAACATCACTAGCTATTCAGGAACTGCAGATCAAAACTACAATGAGATTTCATTTTATGTCTTACAGAATGGCCATTACTTAAAAAACAGAAAACTACAAGTGCTGGAGAAGATACGGAGAAATAGGAACACTCACTGTTGGTAGGAATGTAAAATGGTGCAGCCTCTGTGGAAGATAGTTTGTGCCCAAGACAAGAGGCAGGCTCAGACAGGATGAGGGGAGTCCCTAAACTCTGGCCTGCAGCTATTCTCTAAACTCATTGTATGGATAAATTCTGAAGAAGAGCACTCACACAGGTCAATCAGCAAAGACTGGGAAAGTGTTTTCTTTGTTTCTTTGTTTTGCTAACTCCTGGTGTTTAAGGAAAGCTATATCATGACCCTAGCTGGATATAAGCTTAAGGAACAGATGCTACAGTGTCTAAATTCCAGCAATAAAACATCACAATATCAAAACGTCCAGCTTTCAGAAAAATATTACAAAACATAAATAGGAAGTGACGGCCCAGTCAAAGAGAGTTAAAGCACTAAAAACCATCAACAAGGAAGACCAAACCTGGGACATCCTAGACAAAGACTTTGAACAAATTGTCCTAGATATGATCAAAGACCTAAAGGAACACATGGGCAGAGAACTAAAGGAAATCAGGTAAACAATAGATGAACACAAAGAGTATATGTAGAGAGTAGAGGGGACATTATGAAAAGGAGGCAAGGAAAACCAAGGCTCACAGTAACAGAAGTTAATTATCCAGCATGGTCCAATAGCAGATTGGAGCTGGCAGAAGAAAGAATCAGAGAACATGAAGAAAAGACAGTTGAAAATATCCAGTCTGTGAAGCAGAAGGAAGAAAGAATGAAGAAAAGCAAACAGAGCCTGAGAAACTTGTGGGACCCCATCAAGCATAGCAATATACACACAGTGGGAGTTCCCAGAAGAAGACAGAAAGGAATAGAGCGAACATTCAGAGAAATAGTGGCAGAAAACTTCCCAAATGCTCAACAAACTTCAAACAGAATAAACCCACATAGTGCCATATTATAATCAAACTGACAAATACCAAAGATGAAGTGACAATTCTGAAAGTCCCAAGAGAGAAACAATATATTACATACAAAGGAGCCTCAATAAGATTATGTGCCTATTTTGCATCAGAAACCATGGAGGCAAGAAGGCATATTTAAAACGAAAAATTGTCAACCAAGAATTCTGTACCTGGCAAAACTGTCTTTCAGAAATGAGGAGGAATTAAGACAGTCCCATATAAACAAAAGCTGAGGGAGTTCATCACCACTAGACCTGCCTCACAAGAAATGTTAAAGGGAGCTCTTCAGGTTGAAAAAAAAGGACACTAGATAATTGACTGAAGCCACATGAAGAAATAAAGATAATGACTTGTGTACCTATAAGTATCAGTATTATTGTATTTTTTATTTGTAACTCCACTTCTTACTTTCTCCAGGATCTAAAAAGCAAATGCATAAAATGTAATGATTCAGCAATAATTTTTGACTCATAATGTATAAACATGTAATTTGTGACTAGAACTACATAGAGGTGGGGGACAGAGGGGTATAGGAGCACAGTTTATGTATGCTATTGAAGTTAAGTTGGTATCAAAGCAAACAATATTGTTATTGATTTAGAATGTTAAATTTAAGTCCTATGGTAACCACAAAGAAAATATCAGAGGATATGCAAACTCTTCGAGACAAAGTAGGTTACCAGGGGGTGGGGAGCAGGGAAAATGGGGAGTTAATGCAAAATGAGTGAGTTTTATGTTTGGTGTAAAGGGAAAGTTCTAGAAATGGATGGTGGTGAGGGTGCCACAACATTGTGGATGTGATTAATCCCACTGAATGATATGCTTGGGAGGGTCTGGGATGGGAAGATTTATGTTGTAAATGTTTCCACAATTTTAAAAAGCTAGAGAAACTAAAGAGATGATGACAAATAATTGCAATACATGATACTGGATGGGATCTAAAAATGGAGGAGAAAAGGCTCAAAAGGACATTATTGAGACACAAGAAAAAATTGGAATATGGAGTGTAAGCTCCATATCAATGTTAAATTTCTTGAACTTGATAACTGCACTTAAGGTGATCATATAAGTGGATATCCTTGTTCATAGGAACGATACATGGAATTATTATGTGTTCAGGTAGTATGATGTGTGTAACCTGCTCTCAAATGTTCAGAAAGTAGATAGATAGATAGATAGATAGATAGATAGATAGATAGATAGATAGATAGATA
>JAKSZT010054215.1:29248359-29260988 GCA_026826555.1 Tolypeutes matacus
ATAGATAGATAGATAGATAGATAGATAGATAGATAGATAGATAGATATGACAAATTGCCAAAATGTTAAAATTCATAAATCTGGGTATCTGGGAAGGTGGGGGTATGTTGGAGTTCTCTTTATGGTATTTGTATACCATAAAGAAAATGTCTTGTAAGCTTGAATTTTTCAAAATAAAGAGAGAGGGAAGCAATAAGGAGGGAAAACATATCTTCACACAAAAAAGTCTTTGGTAACTAGTGTTCTCTTGTCTGTGTTAAGCCCTTTGCTAGACCCTTTGGGGCATACAAAATAAATATGGCAAAATGTCTGTCCTTGAGGAATTTACAGCTTTGTTCAAGATCAAGACCTAGAGACAAGAAATGATTACAAACAATCCAAGACAGCATTTAATCAAGTGCTGTGTTAAAGATAAGCAAGTGTGTGGAACAGACTTAACTGCTGTGCTAAGAAGACTCTAGAATTTCTATGTAGCTTGGGTTTAAGAGCAGCATTCTGGTTGGAAGACAGGGTTAGAGAGTGTGTCTTCAAGCTGCATGTGAATAACAAATATGCTGATTTTGTTTAGATTTTATGTTTATTTGGAGTGGCTTGGAGGAGGGTGGTACTATCCAAGTTATACTCTGGAGCCATGCCATTGCTGCTCTGGGGTTTTTGAAAAGGATGAAATTTGTTATAGCTGGGGCTATCAAGGAAGGTCTCTAGGAAAAGGTGACACATTAGCTGAGCTTCGAGGCTGTATTAGACGATATATGGCCTAGAGAAGGAAGAGGACATTTGGAGTTGAGTTTGTTGGGGGCAGGTCATAGTGAGAAGCAAACTTGACTCAATTGTTGGCAGGATGTTGGAGCATTCTGAGTGGACAAAAAGACCCAGGTTACAAAGGAGAAAAAGAAAAATTTGCTAAACCCTACCAGAGTTTGATCAGAATTAAATGGCTGCAGAATTTCAGTAACTGCTCACCCTTTCTGAGGCATGCTTCACGACCAAACCACCTTATTGTCTTTCTCACTAAGGGCACAGTCTTGATTGCATTTTTTAACACTATTAGATATAATCATTTGGACTATTAGCCCCAGGAAGAAAATGGTGCAACATTAGGTGATGGGCGGCAGGGAGCTTGCAGAGCCTAGGTAGCTTTGAGAGTTGGGAGCCTGGGTACTTGAGTGACTTCCAAAGTCTGTCCAGAGGTCAAAGAATTGTTATGAAATTAAATGAGACGATACAGCACAGGGTTAGCACTTGTGGGGACCCAGGATCTGGGTTCCCCTAAGCCCACAGCACATAGCTGCCTAAGTGACCTGGACATAAGTTAAAGGTAACAACCTTCCCGGAGAGGAAAGAATGTATAGATGGTATCGTCAACCATAATCTCTTCAAAGTGGTAAACTTCACCCCTGTGTACTTGTTTTTTTGTTGTTGTTTTTTTTTATGGGTAAAAATCAAAATTCTCACAATACATACAAACATTTGCAAAATGATATATAAATATATATGCATATATGTGTATTTGCTTACAAAAATGTTATTTATATATATATATATATACATATATTTTAAGAGGTGCTTAGATTACCTGTGTACTTGTGATAATGTCACCAGACCCCATATGTGCACATCACGGAACCCTAGCAGAAACTCTGTTCTCATACCCCTATGGAATGTCTTTGTTCTAAGACCCTTATATCACCCCTCATTTTCCTGCCTCTTTGTGGAGCACTAATTCCATTCTCCAGATTGCCACCATTGGAAACTCTTTCCTGTTTGCAAATCCAAATAATGCTTATGTGTGACTCAGTGCCAGGTGCATTCTTTGGTCTTGTGGCTGCCCAACTTGTGTCCTTCAGGAATTGGGTTGGAGCAGCACTCAACAAATACCAAGTGCTATAACTTAACATCAGAAATATTACAGACCATCATATATATATCACATTCTTTTAGTGAAATTATGTAACCTAGGCATGCTCAGTTTCTACTCCTAGGTTGGTTCTGGCCTAGAAGAACATCAGTTTTCTTTCTCAGGATCTACTATCTTTCTAATGTTATAATTTTTAGCAATAAAAATTCATATGTGTATTGTCTTTTACAAACATGTCTAGTGTTATCTGGTCCTCAACATAGCCATGGCACCAGACAGAGATTCCCCTCCACCCCACCCCCCATTTTTAACATACATATAGTAATGTGTACAGTTCACAACTCAGTGAATTTTTACATGTTTGCACTTATATATCCCCACCAGATCAAGGTATAGAATATTTTCAGCACCCCAGAAGGTTCTCTCATACCCTTTTCCAGTCTCATACCCTTTCCCAGTCTAATACCCCTTCAGAAATAACCACTATTCTGACATCTAACGCAACCCATTAGTTTTGTCTGTTCTTTGTGTGTAAATGGAATCATACAGAATGGAGTGTTTGCATCTGGTTTCTTTCACTCAAGATGTTGCCTTTGGGATCCATCCATGTTGTTGTACATCTCAGAAGTTCATTCTCCATTATGGCTGGAGAGTGTTTAATTTTATGAATTTATTTATCTATTCTCTTGTAGGCAGTGATTATTAAACCAAATTTACAGATAAGAAAGTTGAGGGCCAGAGTCCTTAAGTCCCTGGGCTCAGGTCAGAAAGCTAGGAAGATGAGGATTTGAGCTCAGGTCCTCTGGTTCCAAAGCCAGTGCTCTTTCTAAGGCACCACTTTGAAGCGGTCCTTTCTGAAACTTTATTTAGGCTGCAGAATTTTGAACTACTTGACTTATATTATCTTAAATCACTTGAAGAGAATAAGTAGTTCAATCAAAAAGCAAAAAATAAACCCCCAGTTTGCTGGGAATTCTCCTTTGAAAATGTAGGCGTGTTCTAGAAATGACCATTCACATGTAAGCTTTGATCAAACGCTAAATGGCCCTGAGCTATATGAAAGAGGAGGAGGAGGAGAGAGGGAGGAGCGAAAGTCATGGGGTGATGGATTCAATCCAACTCTCAGTTTCTAGCTACAGTCTGAGAGACTTGCAGAAGTACTAGTTTCCTAGAGAGTGATGGGCGCGTGGCTGATTGGCCGAGAGGGGGCGCGCGTGAGCTGACCATGGCACTAAGTGTGGTGAAATGCCAAAGCCCGGCTGCGCGTGGGAGCAGACACCACTCTGCGCGGTGGAAGCCGAGGCACGTTGCTCCACCTTTGCAGGGCCCTGGCTTCCAGAGCATCTCTCAAAGGACCACCTCTCAAATGACCACCGGCACAGTCCTGCAGCTCATGGAAGCTGCCGGGGTGTGGCCCCTCACTCGGGGAGAGAAGCTGCAGGCGGCTCAGAGTGATTTGAAGACAACTGAGGAGGGGAAAATAGGGCCAGAGGAGGATTTAAGGCATTACACAAAACAACAAATCATTTCATGGTAAATGCTGCAAAGCAAATTTCAAGCCAGGGGCCGAAAACTGGAGAGATTTATGTGCAGCCAGATGGCTCTGCTTGAATGTGCTCTCCCAACAATGTGTGCTGAATGCAGGCACCTGTGGTGTCTGCAAGAGCCACCACTCTTCCATTTCATAGAAAAGAAATTATGTTCCCTTGCGAGACAGGTCATCCAAGCCACCCAGGTTACAAGGATCACAAAAGCAAGTTTTGTCTCGGGCAGTTCCCATGTCCCCTTCCAGATACCCCTCTCACCTTATGACATGCTCCTGTCCCCCTAACCTAGCATCCTAAAGCTGCTCCTGGTGACCCAGTGGGCAGGGTCCCCACGCCACAGCCCCCCACACCCACATAGCTCTAAAAAGCCGCCTTCTCCAACTTCCTCCCCAGTCCCAGCATGTGCTCCTCAGCCAGGTCTCCCAGCTCTCTTTTCTGACCGCAAACTTGCCTGTTGTAGGTCTGTGTGTGCAATGCAATACCCTTACCAGAAAGTGTTTTGGCAAACTGATCTCAGATACTGCTTTGACCCAGGTTTGGGTCATTATCTCCATGAGCAAAACTCCTAAAGGCTTGATGCTCCCATGAGATGCCTATACATGGACATTTAGGTGGTTTCCAGCCATTTGCTATTTCCAATCATGATGCTGTGGAGCATCTCATTTGTCTGCATACATTACGAGTGTTTCAGGGAAAGGTATTCTTAAAGTGAAATTTCTGGGTCAAAAGGAATGTGCATTTCAATTTCTGGTAACTATTGCCAAGCACCCAGCAATATCCCAGTCCATGGTGCTGATTTAATTCACAAGAAAAGGGACTGACTGGTGGCTCCAGGGGTTGGTGACAGGAGGACAAACTTAACCCCTGGCATGCTTCTTCAACTTTTTTTTGTGTATTTCAAGTCACATTTTAAATACCAGAATATTTGTTGACATATTTGAAGGGTTTAGAAGACACAAAACCACACTAGACAAGTCAGCAGTGACTACAACACAGTCAGTGTGGCATCACACCATCTCACCGTCTGACCCGGGCTAGCACACACTTCACTGGCTCACCGGGATATGGGTGGAGTGCTTGATCACACTGTCCACGCTCTCAGTCCTGAGATGTTCTAGCAAACGTGCTACCTCTTCTCATCTCCCAGTCAAAGCAAGTGATAGCCTGCTCATTAAAGTGCACATCTTTAATGAGCAGGATACATTTTACATTGTAGTCACAATTTGGTAGTACAGTGCTGACACTTCACAGTCCACTAGTGTGCCCTGAGAGCAGGAAGCCTGAGGAGGTCCCCAGTGGTCACAGGAGTCCTGATAGGTGAGCAAATCATAGCACTGGGAATCTGGAAGTAAGAAGTGGCAGGTTCAGGCACCAAGGACATATTGCTAAAATATAGGGCAAAGCCACAAAACCTGGCCTTAAAGATGGGTTCTTAGACCAAGGGAAGACGTGATGGGTAAGGCTGACTCTGGTCCCAGGGAACCAGATAAAGACACTAGGGCACTAGAGACAAGAGAAGGACTCAGTACTAGAACCAGACTATGGCAGAGTAAGGAATAAAGCAGGATCCCAGTTACTGTTCAAGTTCAAGGCAAGATGAGCAACAAGAATGAGTTGGGGGACTTCATGGGAGATGGCATGGAAGTAGAGATTTAAATCTTTGGTCTGTTCATGTGCCGGTTGAGCTCTGAATCTCAGCAGAGTTGCAACACCTACTTTCCAGTTCATTGGACTCACCCAGACTACTAACAAAAGGATGATGATGGACAATGCCCATCCTAAAAAACAGAGTATCCACAACTATATGCAGGACAGTTCCATCCATCTGCCCCATGGGATCTAAGCCCCCTCTCAATCAGAAACAGAGTGGGCATCACCATGCTAAAATCCTCAAGATTGGGGAAAGAACAATGGACTAAAGTAGACTTATTATTCTCTTATTATTCTATTACAGGCTTATTATACTAGCAATGGAAGAACTTGTATCACTGATATAAAGGCAGTGGCCACCAGAGGTTCTGAGGGGAGGGCCAGGGAAGAATAGGTGCAACATGGGGCATTCTTGGGACATTGGAATTGTCCTGTATGACATTGCAATGATGAATACAGGCTATTATACATTTTTTCAAAACCTATAAAATTGTGCAGGGCAAAATGTAAACTATAATGTAAACAATAGCGATGCTTCAATATGTGTTCATCAATTGTAACAAATGTACCACACTAATGAAAGATGTTAATGTAGGAAATTGTGGGAGGGGGTGGGGTATATGAGAATCCCCTATATTTCTGATGTAACATTTATGTAATCTAAAGCTTCTTTAAAATATATATATAGAATGAGTTGGACCACTTACTGACTTTGTACTTAAAACCGGTTGTAGCTTGCCTGTAGATGGTCCTGGAGGTGTGAGGAGTGGGCAGCTAGGCTCTGACAGTGATTTCTCCAACTACTGTACAAAGAGCTAAGAATCAGCTTCAGCAGGAACGGCTAAGTGCTTGAACCAACAGACAACTTATGTACGTGAGAATTTTATGGTCTAATTTATGGATTAACACATGTTGAAATAGAAGTAGACCATGAACTTTTAGCTGGAGCATACAAATGAGATCCTAAATGATATGCCTCCCCATGCTCCACGGCTGCCTAGGCTGGGGATGCAATATTTCCCGAAGCGCCTTCCACTCTAGGTGGCTCTTTCACAGAACTAACCAAGCTTCAGTGTTATTTGCTTTTCCTTGAAGTTTGGGGTTTGCATGTCACTTTTTTTGTCTCCAGTCAGTGTCTAGCAAATTTCTGGCTCTATACATGTTAATTGAATAAATGACTAAAGGAAGAGAGGAACAAACTAAGACTTTTTTCCTTATAAATGATAGCAGCTCCACCCGCATGTTTTGGTCTTGGTGGGATAGAATTGCCTCGGGACAAGAAAATCTTGAGAGGTTGCCCGAACCACCACTTAAAGCTTGAAAGAACTGGGCTTAATGAAAAATAATGAAAAAATATAAAAAATGTTTTTGACATTTTGTCTTTCATCACTGGGACTTGGAAATTATCCTGAATGACATTGTAATGATAGATACAGGCCATTATATATCTTGCCATAACCTACAGAATTGGGTGGGAGAGAATGTAAACTACAATGTAAACTATAATCCATGCTCAGTGGCAATGCCCCAAAATGTGTTCATCAATTGCAATGAATTACCATACTAATGAAGGATGTTGTCAATGTGGGTAAATGTGGGTGGTTTGGGGAGCGGGGCATATGGGAATCCCTATATTTTCTATATAGCATTTATGTAATCGAAATATCTCAAAAAAAAAAAAAAAAAAAGAACTGGGCTTAAGTTGAGGAAGTCCCTCAGAATGAGTGAATAAGGAATAAGGCAGGTGGCTAACATTCTAGTGAGGGGAAGGAAACAATAGACAGATAAATAAAATAGCCAACATGCTAGACTGTGACAATGGCATAGAAAAAAATAAGGGTGGGGAAGGGATATGGAGTGCCAAGGGGACATGCAATTTTAAGTTAGGTGGGGCAGAGGAGGCCTGGCGGAGAAGGGCCCTGTGGGAGGGGAGGGGGTGAGAACCACAGAGGCAGGCAAGAGGACAGCAAGTGCAAAGTCGCCAGAGCAGGACTGGCCACAAGGTGTTCGAGGAATAGCAGGGGGGCCGGAGTGGCTGGGGTCGGGGTGCATCTGGCTTGTACCCTGGATGAGATGGGAGCCCTCAGAGGGCTCGTGGGTGGGGAGGTCTAGAGAACAGGAAGGAGGGAAGGAGATATCCTGGCCAGTGAAATGTTTGGATTTAGGAAGTATGCAGAGGCCAGGTGGCAGGAGGCCATAGGGAGAAGGGTGGGGTCACATAGCCTGAGCACCCAGGGTCTGGGGAGGATGGGGAACTATGACCAGGAAAGTGCAGGTAAGTGATGCAATGCATGGAATTAAAGGCATTGAAATGAAAACGTTAATGTCTGATGACCTCGTTAATGTGTTATCCCTTCCGCAATGTTTGTATTTTAAAAACGGATATCTAGAAATATTAACCACCACCTAAAAAGAATAAATCATTTTCCCACAACAGACCAGAGCCACAGGTCCAGGTATCTGTTAATAAGCTCAGAGGCAGTGGTGAAGGGCTGTTTTCTGCAAGGCTAGAGAGTTCAAATGTAGCTAATCTGAATTATGCAGAGCTTGAACATGTAAGATATTTTCTGCATTCTGACTTGAGTGCAATTTGCACCCTGTAAAAAGCTCTTGTTAAATTAGTGAAATTGGAAATAGACTGAGGTTTCCTTTAGCTCTAGTATTATATCTGGATTTGTCTCTTTGGATCCTGTCAGCCTTTGGAACCTCCAGCCGCAGAGGTCAGCTTTGCAGTAAACTGGAAGTAGCCTCACCTGTGTTACTGCTGTTTGTGTCTATAGCCATAGAGGAGTTTCAGTCCCCAGGAAGAGATTCAATGCAACTAATACTTATTGAGCATTACGGATGCGAGTGTCACTGATCTAAGGGCTGGGTGTTCAGCAATGAATACGATAGATAAGGTCTTTGCTCTCATGGAGCTTATAGTTTAGTTGGGGGTGGGGAAGACAAGAAATAAAAAAGTGAATAAGGTAATTTCAGAGTGTGAAAATGAAAAGCGATGAAAAGAGAAATGGGGAGGGTGCAGTAATAGATAAGGTGATCAGGGAAGGCCTTTTGGATTAGGTGCCATTTGAGTTTACACTAGAAAAATATGAAGCAGCACCCTTGCTGGTCACTGGGCTGACACTAGGGTGAGATGGGTAGGCAGAAAATTTAATGGGGCACCAAAAGACTCAGCTTTCAAATGAATAATTTTTTAAAAAAATTATTAACATTTTTATTAAAGATAAGTATTTAATACAGTTTTTTATAATAAATAATTTTTTAAAATATTAACATTTTTATTAAAGATATTTAATACAGTATTTTTTATAATAAAAATTAATACAATGTCCATGAAATATCAAAATATTAAAGACAGCATCTGACTGCTGTACCAAGCTATGCTGGAGCCTAGGCAAAAGGAAAATGTGTGTCCTTATGTACATCTTTTGATGAAATTTTAATTTTTACTTTTAACTTTTCCCAGAAGTAGATTTTGAAAATATTACTGATGAGCTTGTTTCATTAAAATCAAATAGGTAAAATTTTAGTAAATTCTGTTCTTGGTATTATTCAGTAAAGGATTAATGCAGTGGGCTTGGCATGTCTAAACCCCATACATTCCAAAGAAAGGACTGGCCCTTGACAGGCTCCTGGGAGATAACCTCTGAGCCCTTGGGATATCTTGCCTGTGGCAGTTTGATATTATTTATGAATTCCAAAAAGATTTATTGATTATGTTTGTGAACCAGTCTGTTCTTCTGGGTGTGATACCTTGTGATTGTATTAAACTCAAAGGTTTTATGTTTACTTGATTATATTAAGATTAGGGCTTTGATTCAACCATGTCATTAGGGCATGCAGGGTTCTGTCCCCGCCCTCTTGGTGGGCTGTAAAAATGGACACTCACTCAAGGAGCACACAGAATAAGATACATACATGGAGAGAAAGTGCCACAGACATGGAAGAGGAGAGGACTTCGATCCTGCGGCCCCAGAAACAGAGATGAGCCATTCGTCTGATAGTTTACAGCTGACCTTGTGAAGAGACCAGAGCAGCTAAGCCCGGAAAGAAAGGAGCCCAAGAAGAGCT
This sequence comes from Tolypeutes matacus, assembly GCA_026826555.1. NCBI lineage: Eukaryota > Metazoa > Chordata > Mammalia > Cingulata > Chlamyphoridae > Tolypeutes > Tolypeutes matacus. The sequence continues at coordinate 29,257,489 of JAKSZT010054215.1, forward strand.
CTATGCCAGCCTACAGCTGAGATTGGAAGAAGCTGGACTCATAGAACCTTACGAGGAAAGAGGAAAGCTGAACCTTTGCAGATATCGCCCGCCATCTTGCTTCAACACGTGGCAACAGAGTTTGGTAAGGAAGTAACCTTGAGCTGGACTCTTTAGGGCCTTGTAACTGTAAACTTTTACCCCAAATAAATACCCTTTATAAAAGCCAACAGATTTCTGGTACTTTGCATCAGCAGCCCTTTGGCTAACGAATACACTGCCTGATAAGGTTGTCTTTGTATATCTGGGGTGTTGAACCATGCCAGGTAGTTTATGCTGACCATGTGTTTTTTGGTCGATGCCTGTTTTTGTTTCTGGGGCTCTGGACCACACTCTGGTAGGGTTGGAGAATGAGTAAAGTCAGTCTGCATGACTAACCCCCAATAAAAACCCTGAACACCCAGGCTCAGATAAGCTTCCCTGGTTGGCAATACTTGGTACATGTTGGCACACATCATTCTGGGAGAAGTAAGTGCTGTCTTCTGCATGAATCCACTGGGAGAGGACAACTGGAAACTTGTGCCTGGTATCTCCTGGACTCTGTCCTATGCACCTTTTCCTTTGCTGATTTTAATCTGTATCCTTTCAGTGTAATAAACCAAAATCATGAGTATGACAGCCTTTCTGAATTTTGTGAGTCCTTCTAGCAAATCACTGAACCTGAGTGTGGTCTTGGAGACCTTGATGCAAATGTAAAGAAAACATTTAAACTTAAAATACTATTGAAAGTTTTAATACACCTATTTTACAATTTCTCAATATTTTTCAATTCTTTAATGTCTCAGGAAAAATAACACTAACTTTTAAAAATACATAAAAGTAAGTATATAGGGGCACACATTTTTACTTTTTACCTTAGATTCCAACATGGGTCAGCAAGGCATTGTCGAATACTGTCTTCATTTTAAAATCTGATATTTTGTTCATCAAGGACTTTTTGTATTTTTTTTTACCATTGCATTAAAATATTATTTGTTTGATGTCTTCATTACTGAGTTTTTTGATGCCCCCTTACATTTTGGGCCTGAGGTGAGTGTCTCACTTGCCTCCCCTGATACCTCAGGAGATAGTCAGAGAAAGAACATTCCAGAAAAGAGAGTGCCTGAAACATAGGAGGGTATTTAATAGTGCTTAAATTGCTGTTTGTTTAAAAGAATGAGAAATACATGACAATATTAAAAAACGATCTAGGTTTATCTGGTTGCATAATGTACTTTTTGGTTGAGAATGGTAGTTACCAAAGAAGCTTGCAGTGATCACTACCTGTTATAAAGAGAGCAGTTCATGTCCAAATTCTGCCACATATAGAGACTCTTTTAACCATGCATTCATTGGCTTTGTAAGCTTGATGATGCCCTAGGACTCTGATCTTTTAAGGACTCTGACCACACTTGTAAAGGAAGAGTCACTCAAGGTTCACCCTGTGAGAAAGATTCATCACAACATTTCAGAGGCAGGATTTCTTGCCTCCTACTCAGCATTAGACATTCAGAAACCCTCATAAACCAGTGGCTGACACAGGACCCCTGGGATCCAGCTTGGACACCCTCCCTGACGGTGCGGATCACAGGGCACTCTGGAGTCTTGTGATCCTGACGAGGGCGCAGGGCATGGGGAGTGTCTCTAGCCAATCAAAAAACCTTGAATACCTTTAATTTCACCAAGGAGAGCCTCCGTTTAACATCCATCCTGCTATTTAACAAATCACCAGTTTCACCAATAAAACCTCATTTTGACATTTGGTATATTAATTAATAAGAATTGGTTATCGATTGAGATGTGAATAGCAGAAGGATTTGCAGTGGCTATGACTGGAGTGTGGACTTTTCTGATATGCCATCTGACCACCCTGGAATGTAAATTCTTAATAGCATGTTAGCTGGCCACACCTAGAATCAGAACCTAAACTAATTGAGTGTACTTAGTATATTACAGACATTGTAAATCTCAGGTACTAAATAGAAAAATACCTGCGTACATATACTACCTGAGCACAGGTAATAAATAGAAACAGAAAGGAAACATTATCTACGTAGTGCAGGAGAAAGTGGCACATGGGATAGACCATAAAGCAATAGTATCCAACCTTAGCTCTGTTTTAAAATCATCTAGGGGGAAGCGGCTGTGGCTCAATCAGTGGGGCTCCCGTTTACCATATGGGAGGCCCCGGGTTCAGTTCCCGAGGCCTCCTGGTGAAGGCAAGCCCACCCGCACGGCGTGGTTAGCTGACCCAGCGAGCACAAGCAGCAAGGGGGGGATAAATGAATAAATAAATAAAATCTTTAAAAAAAACAATAAATAAAATAAAATCATCTAGGGAGTGTTTAAAATGCTTGCTACCCCAGGCCACACCCAGAACAATTAAGGTGGAGCCTCTGGGGTGAGACACCTGGATCAGTATTTTTTGGAAGTGATTCCAATGTGTAGACAAGTCTGAGAATCACTGCCTTAAAGGATGGGTAGGATTTGGACACAGCATATTCCAGGCAGGTTTTATAAGTGTACAGGGTTCTGTAATCAATACAAGCCCTGAGACCCACACGCAGCCCAGGCTCTGGCTCTGATTCCCACTCACTTCATTTCAGGACCTGAGAAAGTCTCACCTGGAGTCAGGTAGAAACTCGGGTCCCAAAGCAAGATAATAGTTTAATGTTTCCATTTTGATTTATTAATGGTGATGTAGTGTGTAAACTTTCTGAGCTGGGCAGGTGGAGAGAGACTGTGAGTGGGATTCTTTGCTACTCAAGCAGGTCTTGTGGGCCCTTATCAACTTCCTAGCTCTTCCCAGAAATGCCCAGACCAGGAGCAAGGGAGAGCCTCCAGCACCTCCACCAACAGCCAGCTGTGTGGCCTCGGGCAGGCCAGTCTCTTTGCTGAGACTTGGCATTCTAATTTGTAAGGAGAGGTTTGGATGTTTATCACCCAGAGGCCCTTCCAGATATGACTTTCAAAGATCAGGGAATTACGGAATATTGAAAATGAGAGAAAAAGCAAAAATAAAAACAACAGTTGGGAAAAGTGTCCAGAAGAGGGCACACGATGCTGGGGATAGATGATACTACGGCTTTTGCCAGCCTCTGGAACTGGACTCTGTAGCTGCTTCCATGAGAGGGAGTGAGCCTGTACTCACCGGCTGCTGCAGGGAGAGGGGGGCAGTTTAGTGGAAGTCTAGTGGGTGGATTTACTTTAGTGGGGTCATGTAGACCATGGCCACGCAGGCTGTTACATCTGCATTTACCCCGACCCACGCTGCCTCCTTTTTCTCCTCCCTTCTCTCCAACCAAGCCCCAGGAGATTGTTATTCTACTCTGGGTGGTCAGTTATTTCTGCTATAACCCTTGGGCCTTGTGAACAGCTCCTATGAGCAGAGATTTGGGAAAAGCTAAACTCCACCCTTTTCCCTCCCACTTCCCCCATAAAAGAACCCAAGCCCACCACCATTTTGCACCAGAGTCAGAATG
>JAKSZT010054215.1:29260998-29452906 GCA_026826555.1 Tolypeutes matacus
TTAAATGAAAGCCCCTCTAGAGGGAACACATGACTGACAGTCTTACTGACTTGGAAATGACTAATACCAGCCCTCCCAGGGAGGGGGTTTTGGGAAGAGAGTTTTCTTCCTTTGAGGTTATCAATATAGCATTTGTGGCAATAGCTTTGAACTTGGTGCCTGGCTTTCTTTGGTGTCCTAGGCCAGGTGTAAGGAGGGCAGCCACCGGGCACCACCACGGTCTCTCAGAGGTGCTTCAGTCCAACCTCCCACCCCGTGGCAGAAGCGACAGGATCCTTGACAGTGATAATCAGCCGCCGCTTGAATTTCTCAAGGGACGGCAAGCTCACTTCCACCTGAGATGCCTGTTCCCCTCTTGAACAGCCTTTCTCATCTGAATGCTGTCCTTATTCCTCGGGGTTAATCAATACCTGTTACCCTGAAACTTCCTCCCCTCAGTCCGGGTCTGGTCTCCATTAAGCAGAACCAGCCTAATCTCTCTTTCACATGACAGATTTTCAAATATTTGAAAACAGTTACGTTGTCCCCGTTCTCCCTTGTTGGGCCTCTTCCTCCTCCCCTTCCTCATCCCCCAGAGTCTCTCTTTTCCAAACAATCAACCCCAATTATCCTCAACCATCCCATAGGTTAGGGCTTCCATACTCATCACCATGCTCCTCCACAGCGGCAAGACATCTGAGCAGAAAGCCAGGCTGAAGTCTGTGTCAGGGACACGGGGGGATAGTAACAGAAGACGCTGCCTGAACCCTCACGTACTGAATGCTGACAAAACAGCTGAAAAATAAGTCCGCATTGCCCCGAGAGAGACACGGACAGTGAATGAACTGGAAAGCGCTCAGTGTTCCACGGGATCACTTGAAATCCTGGCTTCCTCATGAAGTCCTAGTTTGGGGAGTCATTAGCAGGGGCTTTCTTTAGACCCAGGGCCTTCAAACTTTCCTTTATGTCTCCACACATTTTAAGATAATAACTAAAAAAAAATTTAAGTTCAAATGGTTGAAAAATATGTAATTTCTGGCATACTGTAGATAATGTTAGCTTAAAATATTTTACCACTCTTTTAAATGAATCCACTTGACTCTATAAATGCCATAGCAATTTGACACTTTCCATTGCCCATTAAAAAGTACATAAACATCTTCTTTAATTTATTCATTTTTCCTCTTGAGCCTGAAATTCCATTTTCCCCACAGAATTTTATCCTGTATTTTAAAATAATCATCCTATAATACAACAAAATATATTTTTACATATATTTTAATATATATATTTAAAATTTCCAGTGGTTTAAGTGTTAAAATTATTCTGAACTGAATTATCATTACAAATGGCATTATTATACAATTTATAAGAATAAAAATATATTTTAAATTATTAAATTAAAAATTTAAATTATATTGGAAATGCATATTTAATAAGATGGATGGGGCTGGAATTTTTTCCAGTAAATTTATATGTCTTATTCAAATGAGATAGTGTTCTGCAAAAATACTATTCTTATATTTATTTTAGACCTAAGTGTTGAGAAATCTTATTTATATAAATAAATAGATGTGAAAGGAAGTTTTATTAGAACAGTGCCCTCAGTTCTTTGAATTCCTTCTGAGTTGGTAAAAATCACAGTGAGCCAACAAAAAAAAATTGAATAATTTGTCAGTTGACAGCTGGATTAGGTCCTTTGTCAAATTTGTCAAAAGCACAGAATTGGTAACTACCTGACCTGCAAAACTTTCGACATGAAAGTTTTAATTGTTTTTTTGTTTGGTGTTCTAGGGGAAAGCACCATCCTACTGTTCTAGAGGTTGAGAGGTGTGGCTTGCTTTTGCAAAGTAGGAAAAGGGGGAGGGATGGGAAAGGAGACCTAAGAATCAGCCTGCCCTAACTGCAAACCTATTTTTAGGCAAATCAGTGTTTAGGAATAAATGCATATGGAGGTTGAGGGTCAGGAAATTGATTCTTTTAAACTATGGACTAACAACTGCTTGAAAAGTCTTCCCATACATTAGAAGCCCACAAACCCCAATATGGGACAACAATGGGGAAATCAGCCTGCCATGAAGGGAAAGAGAGAAATTGCTAGGGTGAAGCAACCAGTAGGCAACTCATTACAGAACACGTTTTGTATGTGAGTGTATTAGTCACGTGCTGCATAACAAATTATCCCAAAACTTCATTGTGAAAACAATACACATTTATATTCTGACAGTTTCTGTGAGTTACAGAATTTATCTCAGGGCAGAAAAGCAGCAAGCAAGGATCATTGGGAGACATTTTATTTATTTTAGTTTAGTTTAGTTAAATGACATAATCAAGGTCTCCTTGTTAACGAAGAAAATGGAGAAGAGAAAAAAATGCTTAATCATATTTATAACTCATAAAACCAAACCCCATATTCTTTTTTTGACCTTTAGCATTAATATAATATTACAATATTGTAATAGTTCTGTAGCAAAAGTAATGCAAGATTAATTATATATATATATATATATATATTTTTTTTTTTTTTTTTTTTTTTTTTTGCACAAGTGGGGAGGACAGGCAGGTCAGCAGGAGTGGAGACAGTGGTACACAGGGGCAGCAGGGGAGGGTTTGTGTGGAGCTCAGGCGACCCCACCTGCTTCAGGGTGTTTCTGCCGCAGGTGCTTGCCCAGGGTGACGCACTGGCCCAAGGACATGCAGCAGTGGGGGCACTGAAGAGGATGCCATCGGGCCCCAGGCCGTGCGTGCGGCGCTGGCGATTGAGCTTGCTGCTGTGGGCACAGGCTAGGGGCAGAGCCCGCAGGCGTAGGGCGGCTCTCGGGTGTGGGAGCGCCGGTGCACCGTCAGGTCGCTGCTGTCGGTGAAACGCTTCCTGTAGAGCTCGCACCTGCCTCCAGGCCCGCGGCTCTTGCCTGCTGGTTTCTGCGTCTTCTTGGGTGAGCTCTTCTAGTTCTTGGCAGGGTCAGCTCCCTGTTCCGTGGTGGCGGCCCGCGCAAGCATCCCCGCCGGGGCCTGCTTGGGCCCCAGTGCCAGTAGCGCGGGTCTCCTGGACACCTGCTGTGGCCGCGGCTCCATCCTTTCCCACTGCAGGCTCTGGAGGGGCCGCCGAGGCCTGTTCCTGGCGTAGGGACAGTGGCCGCAGGCCTAGGGCCCGTGTGCGAGCGCGTGTGCACCCCGATGTTGCTGAAGGAGCTGACTGTATTCTCGCGCACAGGGCAGATCGCGCTCCGCCGGCTGCTCACCCCCGGGCCCTGGGCCTCTGCCGCCGGCCCCACCACGGTGGACACGGTCGCGGCCACCTCGGCCAGGCCCAGCAGCGGGGCCTCCGGGGCCTCCGCGTGGCAGAGGGACAGCCCGTGGTCCCTCTGGGCAGGGCACAGCGGTCTCCAGGCCTCGGTGAAGTCCCTGCCGCGGTGGAGGCAGCTCGGGGCTTTCAGGGCCTCGGTTCTGAGCCCTGCCCGGGGCCGGGGCCTCCGAGGAGCGCACAGCCCGGCTTCCTGCCGTCCACGAAGGCAGCGATGGCCTCCAACGGGGAGCTCTGTAGGCCGCGGCCGCAGAGCAACAGATCTGGGGGTTTTCGGGCAGGGCTGGCGGTCGAGCGGGTTCGGGATCAGCGCGTCCCTGGCGCCCACTGGCTCCCAGCGCCAGTGGCGTGGAGGGCGGCCGCGGCGGGCGTGCAGCCGGGAAGGGGCCGGACTCGCCCGGAACCGCCCCGGCGCGGCCGCTCCTTCGGCGAGTAGGGCCCCAGCCCGGGGGCCTGCAGGGGCCGCGCGTGGGCGTCGGGCTTCACTTGGATGGCGAGGTCCGGCACCTCCATCTCGTCGTGGGCGCTGGCGGCGGGCGCGAGGTCTCCTCGGCGGGGTGTGCTGCCAGCCTTGCGCGGGACCTGGGACCCCACCGGCGAGCGGTGCGCTCGGTCCGAAGTGCTCAGGTGAGTGACCAAGAAGGTACTATATTAATACTGTATTTATGAGAGACATTTTATTTTTTATTTTTATTATAATTTTTTTAGTTAGGCCAGTAAAAAGAATTTATTGAGAACTGGGAGAAAAGAACAGAAATACGCACCGAGCTATTGATGCGGGCTCCTCTAGGCAGAGAGAGCCAAAAACTTGACAGGAGGTATCAGGGATTGAACCCGGGGACCTTGTACATGAGAGGCAGGCGCTCAACCACGGAGCTACACCCAATGGAAGACATTTTAGAAGCAGCTGTACCACCGTGATTTAATGGCCGCATGCTGGGGGAAACACTTTCTAACATTATTCCCATTTCTCACTTACAATCCATAAGACTCACCACCACAAAATCTGTATGAGAGACAATGAAATGCAAGCTGGCTTACGATGATGATGACATCAGGGATACTCGAAGATGAGAGGACCTCCAGCAGTTCAGTGACAGTGCTGGCTGTCTCCCAGGATAGGTGGTGAGTTGTTCATTCCTAGAGGTGTCCAACAGGGTGGTCATACATTAGGGAGGCTGAGCATTCTTGCACTGGGCATTGGGCTGGATGGCTTCTACCCAAAAGACCATGACTCAGGGCCATCGAGTTCATGCCCAACTTTCAGTTTTAGGGACAAACTTAATCTCTCCCTGTTCTTCTTCCATGCAGGTGATGTTGTTCCCTTTTCACTTTGGGGGAGCTTATATTCCAACTATGTGAAATGGGCTTTGTGCCTCCTTGGTCAGATCCAGAATTTGTCTATATATCTCCTCACATAATCCAAGACAAATTTTCCGGAAGAGACAGAATTTGGAGTACAAGAGAGAGAAAAGAGGCTGTAAAAGATTATATTATTTATCAAAATACTTGCTCTCCTGACCTGAGTCACTTCTCCCATCAGTGCCCTGCCCTGTAGAAGGATTAGAGACCCCCAACCTGATGAATTAAAAATGTGTCTGTTTTGCCAGTGAAATATGAGTTTGTCGCTCTCAGAAGTAAAAACGTGACTGGGTCCCCAAGCAGAAGCCTTAGGGGCTAGAGTGAAGTTTGCCATAGCTCTTTTCCCTCTGCCACAACACTGGCGATCTCTTCTCAAAGGGGGCCCAGAGTGCAATGTGACAGCTGTGAAGTGTGAGCAAGAAATAAATTTTTTTTGTTTTGGTTTTAAGCAACTGAGACATTTGCTTCCTGTACCCTAACCTAGCCTGACCTCACCGATACAGAACCCCAACTTAAAAGTGTGTGAGAGGCTGGTCGTTTCATCTGCAGGCACACGGAAGGATGCACAAAGATTTGAGCAGGGGCCGGACGCATCAGGGGAGGGAACAAGCAGAGGAGCAAGTGGGGAGGCAGTGAGCAGCCTCGATGCCCTCCTCCTGCACCGCTCCCGCTGCTTTCTCCTGCTCTCTCTGCTTGCATCCTCAACCGGAAGAGTGACAGCACGTCCTGGTTGTGCTTCGTGTAGTTTTCCATGAGTAGGAGTGCAGTTTCACATAAAGATAGGAACCTGTGTGGTAGGGGATAAAATATAAGGAAATAATAGCTGCCACTAGATATTGATTTATAGTTTCCAAAGCACTTTCATGCAAGTGCCAGTTAATGAAAAGCCTCCATTTTAGCTGAATTCCTCCTTCCCTGTTTTTCTTTATTTTTGCTAATTTTTCTGCTTGGAAATCTCTTTCTCTCCTCTTCTACATCAATTAGTGACTGGCATTTCCTTTAAAACCTGGCCAAAACTTACCTCAATTCACCTACAGTATTTTAAGAGCTACTTTGTGTAAGGCAGTGTACTAGGCAGTGCAGAGGATACAAATATCTGCTGTCAAGGCCCTTAGAGTCTCCTGGAGAGGAGGACACAGGGGTATTTGTTCACATATAATACAGGGTACAGTGAGGGGAGCACCTCAGGAGAGGTGTCAATGAGTGCTTTGGAAGTTCAAAGTGCTTCCTTATTTGTCTGTGATGGAAACCTCCACCTATCAGGAGGGAGAACAAGGCATTCCCAGTGGAGGCCCTTTCTCTACTTTGAGAAGCCACGGAACAGAGCAATGTTTCTCAAAGTGGGGGCCCTACACCAGCGGGGGTACTTGTTAAACATGCAGCCTCATGGACCACATCTCTGACCAACAAACTTAGCACTGCCCCCATCTTCCTTTAACACCTGATACACAGTGAAGTTCCACAACCATCAGCATAAAAGGCAAGGGCCTAGATACTAGAATGAGATAGAATTTAGTCGAATACTAGCTCTCTGTCTTAGGGCTTTGTCAACCTCCTCCTCTCGGAGCCTCAATTTCCTCACCTATGAACTAGGATTAACGTTCAAATCTTTTAGGGTTTTTCTGAGGCTCATTCAAATTCACAGAAGCAAGTTACTTGGCATGTTTCCTGATACAAAGGAAGTATTAAAATGACTTTATTATTCAAAGGTGGGAAAACCCATATCCGATTGTGGGACTAGAAATTCGCAAAACTCCGGCCAAGGGTGGTATCCTCTTTAAGGAGATGATTTGATTCAGTCAACATGAGTTGAGCTTTTAATCTGTGGCAGGTGTGATGGAAGCCAGAAAGTTGGAGCTGGCTTGGGGGATGAGGAGGAAGGATGGAAACGAATGAGTTTCAGGTTGGACGAGGTCCCAGGGGATTGCTAGAGTGGCCCATCTGGCACGTGGAAAGGTGGGTCTAGAGCAGGGGTTCTTAACCGTTTTTATTCCACAGACTCCTTTACCAGTCAGCTGAAAACCACGGACCCCTTCTCAGAATGTAGCGGCAGATAGTTTTATGACACTCAATGTTGGCATGTCTTTAAATTAAATTTTAGGATTATTCAAAATTAATTCAAGCTCATGGACCCCCTGAAATCTTTCCACAGTCTGTGGACCCCTGGTTAAAGACCCCTGAGCTAGAGAAAGGCTAGAATTAGATTTGACAGCATTGTGGTGAGAGGTGAAATAGGGACACTGATGAGAAGAAAAAGGAGGTCTGAGAAATGGGGCACAGTTTCATTCAGGAACCAGGAAGAGAAAGCAGGACTAGAAAAGGACACCAAGAAGGTGAGGCTAGAGTGCCTGGGAAAACAAGAGGGAAAAGTGACAGTGTAGCAGAGTGGGGAGCATCAACCGCCACTCAGTGCTTCAGAGGGAGAGGGCAATTTCAGCGGGGCACAGTGGGAGCCAGATAGCAAGGGATGAAAGCAGCGACTCTTGGCTGCTGTTAGAACCACCTGGAAGCCCTTAAAAATCCCTTTGTCCAGGCAGCACCCCAGACAAATTAAACCAGAATCTCTGGAAATGGGATCTAGGCATCCTCTTCTGTAAAAGTGATTCCAGTGCAGCCAGGGTTGAGAATGAGTGAATTATGGAGGAACTGAGTTTAAGTGGAGGCAGCTGGTACAAGACATTACTTTAAAAAGCTTAGTAGAAAAGGATAGAGAAAAAGCAGGGATTGCTGTTAGGCAGATGGAACCACTGATGGAGCGTGGTGGTGGAATGGGATCTGGAGAACAGGTGGGGATTGAGCCTTGACAAGGAGGCCTTATCCAGAGCAGGGAGACTCACCTGGAATGGCAGTGTGTATTGGACCCCACAACAGAGTTCTAATTTAGTAGGTCTGTGGTGAAGCCCAAGAATTTGCATTTCTAATAAGTTCTCAGATTATGCTGATGCCCCCCGGACCACATTTTGAGAACTACTGAAATACAGGAAAGAGAACCATGCAGAGAGATTTTTAAGGGAGAGAGAAATGATTGAGCTACTTCCTGGCTGCCCTTGCAAGTGATACAAAGAGCACCCAACCCCATTTCAGATCTAAGCAGAGTTGCCCAAGTTTTGGTCACTGCAATTGTCAACCCTTGGAAATACAAACCCTTAAAATTATGGAGGCTCTCAAAAAGTTCAGAATACCTAGACCCACTTTTCACCAATAAATCAGAGTTCTTGAGCTCCACCCTCCTTCCTTGGAACTATTAAAGATACCAAGTGAATCTCATTGTGGAGGAAACGTTGAAAGATTGCACAGGTGAATTACAATAAGGCTCCTGCCACTCCAGGTGGGAAGGTCTTAAGTGGGATGTGTTTGAGCATCACCTTCCCCAGGTGGCTCCAGAACAGCTGTCTTGGCTGTTATAGATGCTCGCTGTAGTTGAGAACTAAGTCAGGGCCTATCACTGATTTAGGGACAAATGCCACTTTCAGAAACCAAGGCTGTGTGTCTCCTCCTTTAGGCCCTGCTCTCCCTCCACCGACTCCTGACAATTATTTTCCTTTCTGGCTAAAATTTCTACTTCTTGCTGGAAGAAGAGGGGCTGGAGTTGCTGTTGGCAGCCAAGTGCCACCGGCAGAGGGGACACACGGGACACGAGGAAGCTAGTGACCCGAGGGTCTGAGTGTGCATGAGCGAGAGAAGGGAAAGAATGTGGAGACTTCCCAGAAAATCAAACGGTCCTCTGATGGAGGTGGCCTGGAGCCTCCCTGGAAGCTACGGGTGGAGAACAGTTACGACGGCTACCTTTCTGAGCCGGATTTCAGCGGGGGGAGCCGAGGTTAGCGAAGGCGATTTTTGGAAGGCCCGGATCACCTCAATAACAGTTTGCGACACAAGTGAATTTTAATGAACGAAAACGGTGACCACAGTCATGTGAAATCCGGGGAAAAACGGATGGGGCCTGCCAGTCATAACCACCTCTCTTTTATTCCTCCTGTTTCCTCTTTCGGGTACTTCCTCTCTCCGTTCTTGTTCCGTCTCGTCGGGGCACTACCAGGTGGATGCAGACGTAGGCGCGGCAGGTGCCGACTCCCGGCTCTCACCTGTCCGGGCGTGCGCCCCGCTTCCAGCAGGGGGCGTCCCGCGCCGGCTGCCAGCGCGGGGCTCTCCGCCCGGCCCCGCCCCCGGTCCCGAGGACCCCGTGGCGGCCGCGGTGGGGGTGGAGGTGCGGGGCGGCGGGAGGGCGAGCCCGGCCGGGCACCGCAGGGCTCAAAGGCGGCGGCGGCGGCGCACCGGGCGCCCGCGCGTCCCGCCCTCCGCCGGCGCCCGCACCTCCTGCCATACCTGAGCTGGGAGCGGCGCCGCGCCGCCTCCTCCCCCGCTCGCACCTCCGGCCCCGCCGCCACTACGCCACCGCCGCCGCGGGAGTAAAGGTCGCGCCGGCCGAGGGCGCGCCGGCAGCGGCGCCTCGTGGAAGCTGGGCGGGTTGGGGGAAAAGGGGAAAGAAACAGGGAAACTCTTGGCTAGCCCGGGAAGATGGCGCCAGGCGGGCCGGCCGTGGACTGAGAGCCGCCGGGACAGCGGGGAGCGCCGGACCCGTCGCCCGCGGGGGCGCGAGAGAGGGCCGCCCGCCGCCGGCTTGGCGGGGCGGCTCGGGCCCGGCGCGCGGGGCCATGTCGGTGAGCGAGCTCTACAGCCAGGTGAGTGCGGCCGTGCTCCGCGGCCCGGGCGGGCACAGGTGAGGCGCGGCGTGCGGCCGGGGACTGTGCGCCCCGAGACGCGGGAGCGCTGGGGGTCACCTGCTCCTGCGGCTCCCCGGGGCGGCGGGCGACCCGAGGTCCCTCCCGGCTTCCCGGTCGCTGCCGCCTCGGCGCTCCTAACTTCGGGTGGCAGAAAAAGTTTGGGTGTTCCGGGAGCGCCCGGCACTGATCGGCCGCCGCACCCCGCGGCTCCGCAGCACCCGCTTATCAGCGCCGCGGCTCTGCCCTCGCCTTAGTTGTTGCCCTTTCCCGCCGCTGTCCCCGACCCCCTCCCCGCCTGGGCTCAGTTCCCCGAACCGCGGGGCGGCCCCGCCAGCTCGGAGCCGGATGTGCGGGGACGGCCCCTCGCGCTGGCGCGGGGCGCACCGCCGCTCCCTTCCCTCGCTCGGGAACCCGGCCCTGGTGCTCTGCAGCGCCGGCTCTCGAGGACTCGCCTTCCTGGCCTCTGGCGTACCAGCGAGGGGGGCCCTGAGCTTGGGGCGGGGGGGCTGTTTCAGCCTTGGGGAAGAGAGGCAAGGGGACCTAATCTGGTGGGACTTGGCGTGGCGTCCGGAGGGGGGTAAGCCGTGGGTAAAGAGCTGCGCGAGGGATCTCTGGAGATCCCAGGGAAGCGCGCATTCGCAACTTGCTCGGGTTGGGGATTTAGAGCTCGCCTCTGTTAGTGCGGGAAGGGTGTCGGGATAAGTCTGAAGCGAGGGTGGGGGTGGACTTCCAGGATGCTCTCAAGGTCGGAATGGATGTGCGGCTTTCGGGCCTGAGAATTGAGAACAGGTGCGGCTCTGGTTAAAGTTAAGGACCAGCCGCCACTTCCCCAAGCGCCCGCGGTCACACTGCAGCCGCCCAGGCCCCCTCGGGTTTCAACTTGGAGCTGTGGATGAGGGGGCAGGGCCCTCGAGCAAGTGCCGCACCCCTTAAACCTAGACATCTGACACCTCTTGCCTGCCTGTTCATCTTCTCTGGTGGGTTGGACAGGTTTGATGGTGCCTTGTGCGCACTGCTCGGTGCAGAGATGCGGATGCGCGTGCGATCCCGGGGCCCCCGCCCAGGCCAACCGGTCTGGGCGGCCAGGAAGACCTACTTCCGTATCTCCACCTGGCGACGGCTCGCGGCTGCTCTGCGCGTGGGGGAGCTCTTCGGCTAGGTGTGCTGCCATCCTCCACGTCTGAGGAACTTCCTAACCTCTTTCCTCCCGGAGCGGGAGCGGGGACCTGGGCCAAAGAGAGATGACACCAGTTCTGCCCCCACTGGGGTTCCATTGGGGCTGCAGGCAGCGATCTCGGCTGGGAGTGGAGAAGGGTACGAGGTGCGAGCCAGGGGGGTGGAATTCTCTGGCGACCCTGGCTTTGGAAAAAGCACCCCACCACCGTTTACCCGTGGGGGTTTTGGGGGTAGCCCTCGAAGGTGCAGCTTTCACTTATTTGCCTGAAGCGGGTTATCCGGATCTGGAAAACTGGCAAGGCCAGGGGAAAGCCTGAATTGGAGTGTCTAAAGCCTGGCTACGTTAAAGTGCTTTTACTCCTAAGTAAAATGAGGCACTTGGACGCACAATGGATCCCAAAGTCCTTTATCTGAGAATAATTGTATTATATGAAGCTAGTGGACATCTTAAACCCTAAATTTCTGGAGCCCTAGTTCTGAAAAACAAGAATACTGAATTGGCTTTAAAGACAGGGCACTTTAGTGAAAAAACTAAACTCTGTAGTTAGAAATGAAATATTGTATATTAAGAATGATGAATTAATGGGAATCTGGACAGAGGGGTTTCATTGTACTTTTCCCAGAGTTAAGGAGATGGGAACAAAACTGGTGTCACTAGTAAAAGGTCTTGGACACACAGGATGCTGCTTAAAGTAGCTTTATTGGTGTGAGGATTTGGCATAACTAAAAAGTATTGCATTCCTTCCTGGGGATGATGAACCACACCTCTCTGTTTTGATGAGTTTCTAGTTTTTAGTCATTTTAGGTTTTTGAATCTGAAGTTGAGACTTTCTCTGGCGAAGGCAGTAGCTTCCAGATTTGTTCTGAGTAGTTGCTATTCCTTCTGGCAGACTTGAGCACACTTACCCTTCACTGTGAGAAGTGGTGGCGTTGTTTCTTCACTATTTTCACCCCACTTGCCAGGCTGGAGTCTCAGTGTGCACATAAATCATAAATATACAGAGAAATCGGGCCTGCTGCTCAGATTCACTTTTCTTGGGAATATTCATTTTAGTGTGTTATCAAAATAGCCTTGTTCGCTTTTATTTTTAAAAGCCTAGTGGGCTTTTCTGTTGTGATGGGCACTCTAATGTATTAAGGGTGATGGGAATAATTAGCCATTATGCTAATAACCCTGTGTTTGGGATGGAAATTAAGCCCTCTTGATCATACCTGTGCTTTTGTGACTTGGTTGGAAGGCGGTGTTATTGGCATGTGAGGCATCCATTTTGTGTATAAATTAGCCCGCCAGTATTAGTGACTGGTAAGAACTTAGGTTAGATTATCCCCAGTTATCCAAAAGATTTTCTTCTTTTCCCCTTCCTCCAGTTTATTCTTTTCTTGCTCTTCTGTTTCTCCTCTATCTCCTCTCCTTAGCTGTGATTGTTTTTTTGGAGTTGACTTTAATTGTTGGCAAAGGGCACTTCCCATTAACAAAGACGCTCCTGTTTTCAAAAGGTCCAACACCTCACCTTTGTGAAATTACTTTCTTAGTAGTGAGTTTCTTCTGGATAGAACAGAGATTCAGCCAGAACCAGATGCCTTCAGGGTGATGTCAAAGTGAGTCAGCCTCATCTCCTCTTTCAGAAAGGGGGAGCTGATGATGGGTTCTGTGAAGGGATCTGCCATAAGTGGCATGTGTGTGGCAAGTGCAAGAACTGTTTCCTCACCCTCTGGGAAAAAAAAATGTCAGCTTAACTTGATTTGTGTAGAAACCAGAGACCCAAGCATGGTAAGTATGATTTGATTAGGATGACTGCAGAAAATAGTCTGACTTTAAGTATAAAATATATAAACTCTTTCCCTAGGTCTGAATAATAGTCTTCTCTAAGAAAGGTTATTCTGAATGAAAAATGTAAATAATATTTCCAGTAATGAGGTACTCGGCCTGCTACTTTGATACCAGCCAGCAGAGTGATTGGGAGATAACCAGGCTGAAACCAGCGCCATCAAATATACATATTTCTTCCTCTAGGCTTTTAGTTGATGGTATCTGAGCAGTGGGTTTTTGAGCGATGGTCAGGGGGTTAATTACTGGTAGGTGTACACCTGTGTATGGCGGCTTTGCACACAGGAGCCTTTGTTAAGGGACTGATTTGGGACCAATCCTTTGGAAAATAGAACCCATGCTCTTTGGTGTCATCTGCCCCTCACCTATGCATTAGGTAATGGCTTTTTGGCTGGTGTCTTCTTGTCTCTCACCTATGCATCAGGTAATACTGTGTTTTTTTTTTTTTTTTTTCCCCCAAGTGTCAATCTGTAAAACAGCAAAAGCTTCCTGTTCCCTCTTTCCACCCACCATTGAGGGACTGATGATTCAACTTTTTTTTTTTTGGATTTTCATAATATGTATTGCTTTAAAAAAAAAAAAAATCCAATTTGTAGGTTTACAGAAAAATCATGCAGAAAATAGAGTTCCCATATAACCCCCCCTCAATTTTCCCTGTTTTAACACTTTGCATTAATGTGGTACCATTGTTACAATTGATGAAATTGATGAAACAATAGTATTATACTATTAACTATAATTCATAGTTTACATTAGAGTTCACTGTTTATTTTTTATTTTCTGGTAACTTATATACAACCTGAAACTCCCCCTTTTAACCATGTTCAAATATTCACTGGCGTTAATTACATTCTCAGTGGTGTGCTACCATCCGTTACCCAAACTTTTCATCCCCCCTAACAAACTCTGTACCAACAAGCATTAACTCCCCAACCTTGTACTATTGACTCACCTTTTCAAAAAAGTGATGTGGTCGAGAAAGACACTGGGACATGATAAGTGGTAGCGGATGACAGCAGTGGGTGTTCCTTATCTTCCCTCTACTCTCCTGTGCTCGCACTGCCAGGAGCCAGCACTTTCATCTCTTTGTCATAGGTTCCTGGAGCCAT
Organism: Tolypeutes matacus; assembly: GCA_026826555.1. Lineage (NCBI taxonomy): Eukaryota > Metazoa > Chordata > Mammalia > Cingulata > Chlamyphoridae > Tolypeutes > Tolypeutes matacus. The sequence continues at coordinate 29,274,481 of JAKSZT010054215.1, forward strand.
CTTTGCCCTTGTGCACGGGCAACCTGAGAATTTGCATACCCCAAAGGTATGCAAATCAACCAGTGAAATATAACTAGTTTTCTTGCTCCCACTCTGGGAAGGAGACAACTCTGAGGTATAACTCACACTCTCTGCAGAGCTCCTTTGTAGGGTTGAGCCAAAGTAACTTTCCTCAGGACTTGGCATAATATCACACCCTTGCTTGGCTTCCTTCCCTCTCCTTATCCACTTCCCCAGTCCCCTCCCAGTCTTTCCTGGGAATACTTCTTAATCTCTTGAAAGTGATACTCATCTCAGGATCTGATTCTGGGAAACCTATTGACACATAATCCATGGTTGCCTGGCTGAGTGGGTGTTGAGTAGTTCAAGGGCTTTGGCCTCCAGGGGCACCAGCTGAAGCTGGAGAGCAGCTTGGCAGGGAAGTTGTATGCTATGTGAGTGCCTGCCTTCTACACAGGATTCTCTGCCTTGCCTTTCCCATCACTAGCTCCCACTCTTTACCCTCTTCTCTTCATTCTCAAATGGGCCTATAAACCCACTGGGTTCTTCTTGACCCTGTTGCTGACCCTCAGAATTCCAAAGTTCACAAGAACAAGTTTGCATGCAGCCTGAGTCACATGGCATGTTCTGATTGTGACCTTTTGGCCACACTACTCATTTAGCAGGCTCCTGCCCTTCCTCCCTTGTTGATAGCCTTAATGTGATACGGCATCTCCTTAATTAGACTGAGCTCCTGGAGAGCAGAGGCCATATCGTATTTTTGGCAGTCTCCATTGGGTTTAGTACGTTAGTTCATACTTAATAGGTACATTTTTGGTCGATTGTTGTCTTCAATATCTGAAACCCCCTGAAGTCCTGTTGTATCTGAACTTCCTTGAAACAGTTTGCTGATACCAAGTCTACCCATGTGAGCCTCTTGGGAAAGCTTGCTTTGTAGCTACTAGTTTCCTTAAGTACTTTCTTTACATTTCCTTTTGGTTCATGTGCACCTATTTATTCATTAGCCACAGGATAGCCACCTTTAAAGTTTTTGACAGCTCCTGGTCTGGTTGTAATCAAAGCATTTTACTCAGAGATGGCATTCTTTTGCTGGTGGAGACACAGTGTACCTCCAAGTGGAAAATCTGAGTAGATATTACAGTTTTTTGCAAGGGTTTAAAAAAATCTCTGAAGATTTCTGTCCTTCCTTTGGTAAGGGTCAGATAAACGGCACTACTTGCAATGTATACATCCAAATGCTGCTTTCCCTAAGTGATAGTGTACTTGTCACTATGCATACAGAATTGTCAAGGTAAACCTATATGGGCTTGACAAAACTTCTGTTTTGTAATTTAGTTGATTTCCAGAAACCACATCTAAAAGCAGACAGTTTTAAAGTGAACTGAGCATGTGCGCTTGTCTACAGATACATATTTTGTATCACCACAAGGAAATAAAAGCTAAACAGTTACCTTAAAAAAAAAAAAAAAAAAATCTTTATCCAGGTGTCACGAGAGGAGAGCAGAGACTGGGAGTTAGAGGCATTTTGTAGAAGCACGGGTCAGGTGAGCTGCAATAGTGGGCAATGGGACACGACTGGACTTTGAAGAATGAATAAGATTTGATTTGAATTAAGTGTGGAGACTGGGAAGAAAGGGGCAGTAGGAGACAGTGGAGTGAGGTTAGGCATGGGGACAGGGATGAGCTGGGCATATTTGGGGTAGCAACAATGGCAGGATGAACTTTGGAAATAGTTCTAGATGTGCAGGAAAATTGCAAAAATAGCACAGAATTCCTGCATACATTTACCAGGATTCCCCTAATGTTAACAACTTACCAGACTGTAGTGCAGTTATTGGAACCAGGAAATGAATATTGATGCCATACTGTTAACTGACTAGTCTACTGACCTTATTGCGATTTCATGGGTTTTTCCACTAATTTCCTTTTTCTGGTGCAGGATTCATTCTAGGATTCCACCCTGCATCTTGTATCATTTCTTCTTAGTCCCTTCTAGGTGTCTTCCATGACCTTGGCACTTTCAGATTACCGCCCAGTTATATTGTAGAATGACCCTCAAATTTGGGTTTGTCTATTTTCTCCTGCTTAAAGGTAATACATTTTTTGATAGTACTTCTCAGTGCATCATCTGAGCAAGTATCTGGTGCTAATCTCTTATTGTTGGTGTTAACTTTGATCCCTTGGTTAAGGGGAGGCTTGTCAGTTTCCTGTTCCTGAAGAACAGTGTTTAAAATCTAAGACCTGGGGGCTAGGTGTGTTTATTACTACTTTTTCTGATGACTTTTGGATACCTGAGAACTCAAATGTTTGATTATGAGGGGCAAGGGAGAGAGAAGAGTCACATGTGACCTTCAAGTTTCCGGCTTGAGTGTGGACAGACAAGTCAGGATGGGGCAAGGATAATGGTTGACTTGAATTTGGGATGACCATAGTTCGTTCAAGTAGCGGTACTTTACTTACAGTGGGAGGTAGAATGAGCTCATTGAACTGGGGATTTGGGATTCTTGCAAATAAAGGAAGCCTGTCATTTGCTTTTCTTTAATGAGGAAATGCGGTCTTCTAGGATGTGGTGTTCAAGATAAGATCACCTTGGTGTGGACAGTCAGTGCTTTTCTGGTCAGATGCTCTCAGCTCTGACATTCTGGAGCAGACACTTTAAGCCATGATTTCTTTATCTGAAGCCTTGGGGAGCTGTCTGCCTCCTGGTAAGGCTCTGGGAGGATTACAATCACTAACATGTAAAGCGCCTGCTTAGCCTGCCTAGCACAGTGTCTGGCTCATTGTATGTCCTTGGCATCTTCATCCGCTTGCTCCTTCCCTGTTGTGGTGCCCCAGGGTGCTCAGTGGGCCGTTCCTCCTAACCTTCCTTTGCCTCCTGCGGGAGCTGACAATATTGGCCATAAGGGAATTTGGTGAGAGGAAGGGCAGGATTGCTGCAGAAAACTACTAGAGTGGTAGACGACCCAAGGCAGAGAGAGGGATTCCCCCTACCCCTTCCAAGGAGCATAAGCTGTTTTGAAGAAGTTTAAATAAAAGCTGTACTTTCTGGTCCCTTTTTAGCTTCAGAAGAAAATTAAAAAGCATTTTTCACAATACTTTTTTTTTTTCTTCCTGTTAATACAAATGACTGAAAATATTCATACAATTTGGGGAAAAAGAAAGGCTCTGTAAATCCCAGTTTCCAGAAAGTTATTAACTGCTTATGTATTCTTTAGACATGCCCTGTGCAATATGGTGACCACATGTGGAAACATGGCCAGCCCAAATTGGGATAGACTGTCAGTGTAATGTACACATCAGATTTCCAAGGCTATGTATGCAAAGTAAATGTAAAATAGCTCTATTTTTGTTGTTGTTGAAATAATTTGGATACTACTGGGTTAAAGTAGTTAATGCACTTGTTTCTTATTTTAATGAGATACTTTAATTTTAAATGTGAAATTAGCTTTTTATACAAAGGGCTGTTAAAAAGAAATTTTAAAAGCATTTTACATGTTGTACCATACAACTATTTTACCTTTTTTCCTTTTTAACGTGGCTGTTAGCAAATCTCAAATTCCATGTGGTTCACATTTGTGGTTGCCCCTGTTGGGCGGCACTGCTCTAGACATAAGGACCGTATATCCTTATAAGATGGATCATACTGTACATAGATGAAATCTTAATCTATGATAGCTATTTTTTCCTATGGCATAAAAAGTAATTTTTATCCTAATGGCTACATAACGATCTTATGGCTGTACCATAATGTTTTTAAACCATGCTCCTTTTGATGACCATTTAGGTTGGCTCCAAACTTTTGATATTGTGAAAAATGTTGCAGAGTATCCTTGTGAACCTCATTCAATGATTTCCTTAGGATACATTACAAAGGTAGAATTGCTGGCATGTACACTTATGGGCTTCATCAATATGGTCAAAAAGAACAGTTCTGTTTCTTCCCCTCACTGACTCTGGTCATTGATCCTTTTTTAAAACCTTACTGATACTAAAAGCTTCATGTATATTTTAAAGTTGACGTTTATTGGAAAGTTGAGCAAATTTTCATATGCTTAGTATTCATTTGTAGTTTATTTCCTTTCACATCAAAAGATGTTGTTTCTAACATTTTTTTCATTCAATTGTTTTATATATTTAGAGATAGGAAGTCATAGAAACTAGAGTCTTTGTAACAATTTGTTTCATTAAAAACAAGGGACCTTGGTGTGTACCCTCCCCTTGTTCTGAGCTTGCACAGCCCCAAGCCCACAATTGGAAAAACACTCGTTACAATAGCTAATGGCTTGAGTGCTATGGTGCCAGGTGGTTTCTAGCACCGTGTATTAAATCATTTAGCAGTAACATTATTATGTGGGCACTGCTGCCATCCCCATTTACCGACGAGGGGCCTCGGGCTCGCCTGCCCTGCCCAAAGCCGCGGTACTACCAGGTAGTGGAGCAGGAGTCCCATCCCCAACCGGCTGGCTGGCCTGTGGGCCCAGCTGCTAACCACTCTGCTCTCCTGCCTTCCACCAAGTATCTGCCCCGTTGATGGTGGCTCTGGAACATCACTTGTGCGTGAAAGAGGCTCTGAAGTCCAGGGTGGTACTCACCTACTACTACCCCATCTCTCGGCAATAGCGAGAATCCGCCCAGGTCAGAGGAGAGTTTCTGTGTACAGAAAAAAGGTGACTGGACTGATGGCCTGGCGTCTCTTTCCTTTGTGAGTCTGCTGCTTTGCTTGTTGCCACCTCCGTGTCTAGCCCCATGGGGCTTCCTTTGTCCTTGTCACACACACTCTCAAGTATAGGCAAACCCCTTGTTCTTGGTTTTCCTTAGGCTAGACAGACCCAAAAGAGATTCACATCTTCAAAAAGGGTTAGATGTAAGAAAAAACAAAAACCAACAAAAAGAAAAAAAAAAAAAAAGGGCTAGATGTAACAACAACAAAGTGTACGTGAAACATGAGCAGCGCAAAACTAGTTATTTCTGATTTTGAGACCAGCCATCACTTCATTCCAGGGCAGTGGTCCACTTTCCAGGCACCTTCCCTGGCTCCCTCTCCCACCTAAAGCCCCACGGGGAGAAGCACCATGTTTTCTCCCCTGCTTGATGTCTGGGCATTTTGTTCCCTTTCTGGGCTTCATCCAGAGAATCAGTTTTCTGTCTGGACGCCCTTCCACCACTCTCGCTCTTGCTCAATGACTGTGTTGTGCTAGCTGCTGATTGGCCAAAGAGATGTCTGATGGAAAGCGAGCTCACCCTTCTCAGGTTGTCACTTCTGGCCATCTCCCCCAGCATCTGAGGAGAGAGCCTTACAGATTCCTGAATCTCCCCTGTTATAACATTAAATACTTAGCACCAAGGAATTTGTCAGAGCACTTGAGAAATACCCTCCAAGCAGGGGCATTTTAGGTTTGCTGTGAGGAGGAACCTCAGGTTGTCTGGATCTTGGCATAGATAAGCACTGTTAATAGCTTGTTAGTTTGTCTGTGAAATGATCAAGCTTATATATCGGAGCTCCAAGTTAATGGCTAATAATGTGACTCTTAAAAATTCACTCACCGGCTCATAAGTCATTGCCTTCCTTTGAAAGATCCTGCTGATGACACCCTGCAGGCTCTTCTCTTGTTTGCTGAAGTTTGGGGAGGAATGAAGAGGGCCATCATAAAAAGATAATGATTTCCCCATGGAGCTTGTGCCATTATAAAAACACAAACACGCTGTGAAATGAACGCCTATGAGGAATGCAGAACATAACGTGCCTTCTGCATGGAATTCAAGGTTTTGTCTTCTAGTCTCTTCAGTACTAAAATGTTCAGGTCTCCTGCCTTATAGATTAGCCTCCAAGAGGAAGGGGGGAAAAAGTTACGTGGTAATAGGATGCCAGTTCCATTCATGTTTTGACCTGGATACAGTCTATCTTTAGGGAAGGATGAAAAGGTAAAATATTTGAACTACTAATTCGTACTGTACTCAACCATCTACCTTGTGTATCCTTGCCACTCACTTTGGAACCTGGTCCACCTTATTTTTGCTACCTTCTCACACCTCGGCACACCCCACCAAATGATGCATGCTCAAAACATGTTTCCTCATTTTGTCACACCCAGCTTAGGTATCATTTAAGGTGCTTCGGAGGAGAATGTATACAGATTGATGCCGTTTACACAAACTTATAAAGCAAGAAAAATGAGCAGTATTGTTGAAGGATATGTCATAAAACTGTTTCCTTTTTTCCTCAATCTAGGATAGTGAGTTACCTGATGGTGGGGACAGGATTGGGAGCAGCTCTGTTAACAAACTTAGATGGTGAATTCAGCGGTATTCACTTTATTACTATGCTTCATAAATCACCTGTCAAAAAAGGTGGTTCTGCTGAAAATATAACCTAGGATGAGTTACAAAGCCACTTTTTTTTTTTTTTTTTTTTTTTTTAAAGCTTTGAGATGATAGAAAACTTTGGAATCTGTTTCACTAATTCTCCTTTGTGTAACTAAAAGTTGAGGGAGTAGATCTGTGAAATTGTTCTCATTGAAGCTGTAGGTTGATTTGCTCCCAGCTCCCAGTATAGGTTTTCGCATTCAGCCAGCACTGGATGTTGTGGACCTGGTTATAGTCCACCTGCACCCCCTCTTCTTCCTAGCTCGGGGCTCTTCCAGGCAAGTCCCCACCCCCAGCACAGAGGAGCCACCCTTAGGATAACATTTTCTTTCACTTCGGCAAAGCTTTTGGCTCAGAGTGCCCAGTGGAAAGCCCATCTAGTTCCTCTGGCACTTGCCTAAATCTAAGGAATGTGGAGGCCTGCCCAGAGACAATGTTTTCTTTTTCATTACTGGGTGTGGATGTAGAACAGCAGCAGAATAACATGGGTTTATGACTTGTGGATGTGAAAGCTAATAACTGCCCTGGTTTTGAATATATTAACTTTACACACAGTTTTGATTTATATGTATTTAGTCTCATCTTCCTAAAGTTATCATTTACATTAAAGCACAATCTCCTTTCTCCCCCCTCCCCTGCCCCAGTTAACTCAAGGTTATTACCAATCTCATCAAGTCTCCTATTTGGATGACTAGGTGGGGCCAGGTATGAATCTTCATCTATTAGGGAAGGCTCTGGGCTTATAGGTTCTTGGCTCATGTTGCATAAAAGAATTTAAGGACATGCCATAGGGTAGGCAAGGGAATAAAGCGTTTATTAAGAAACAAACAAAGTGCAAAATCTGAGACATGGATTGCGGGCAGTCTACAGAGTGAGATGTGTGCCTGGGGCCCCAGGTCGAGCCTCTTTAAGACCTTTCCTCCTCTTTCCTAATGTTGGGGAGGGGCCCCAGCTGTTTGCTGTTCTGATTGGTTGCCCCACCTTTTAGCTTTTAGGGGGCCAGTGGGGAGGCCTGTTATTTGGGAATTATCCAGGGCTTCCCTATGACCCTGGAAAGAGTTCTAAATGGGACCCTGTGGCCAGGGTCTTGTGGGGAATTTCCGGCTTTGTACTTTAGCAGCAGCCTTCTCCTCAGGAGGTTTCCAACTGGGACCTCAGGCCATGTTGCCTACAGGTTATGTTGTCTGGTCCCAGTTCCTTTCCCTCTTCACGATACTAACCTGTCTCACATCTGTCATGGGAGATCTAGCAAAAAGGTGGCTTTCAGGGGAGACAACAGTGACTTGAGGAAAAGAAATTGTAATCCGTTTAGTCCTTCCACAGGAATGATAATACTGTAATTTTCCTCTGAGGATTCAGACCATTTTTTATATTCCTTATTCAGCCAATAAATGTACAGAGCACCTTATAAACTCCAGTGAGAACAGTTTTGCAAATATACATCCTAAACTTTCATTTACATGGTATAGTCAGTACTGAGGTAGAGAGGAAGTACCCTCCCTCTAGAATAGTTGCTTGACCTTGAATTCTTACAATCCAGTCGTTCTTTTGTTGTATGAATAGGCATTAAGGAGGTGTTAGTACATTGAAAGGAAATAAATTTTCACCTTCTTTTCCTCAGCTTTAATCTCATCAGATTTAATCACATTTTTGATTTGCCTACCGTCCCTAATGGGAGCTAATGTTTATTTGTAAAATACGGAAAATGAATGTCTTCTCAGCCAGAAACTAGTGTTTCTTTGCCATCAAGCTGCTTGCTGTTTTGTCACTTTACTGTGAATGTGATTGTGAAATGAGCTTGTGTGCACTAAAATGAGAATGCCCTTAAAATGTGATTGATTTTTGTCACCAATATGCCAGATTCTGCAAATCTGAATGAGTTCTGTTGCCTTCAGGATGGCCTATTTGAAAGAGGCATGAGGATTCTGTAGCTCATCAATTCCTCTTCTGAAACTGGCTTCAAATCTGATGCATTCTTCTCATTACTCTCTGTGTTGGCTGCTCTTTGTGCCTAGAGGGTGGGGTAGGCTTTCTGTTTTGGAAATAGCCAAAAGTTATTCAAAGAACTAAGCTGGTTGAGTGAGGTAAGGACTCACTGACTTTTATTTGTTACAAAGTGCGACTTCCAGTATGATGCCAGTTTTGTGTGGTCCCTAACTACTGGCATCCACTGGAATTACATTCGGGCTCTGAATGTTCTGTGATCAATAAGTATAGAACCTCCCAGGCTGTCAGGAAAAAAATACTCTCTTGGATATAGCAGTTCTGGTTGGTTTGGTTAAATTTAAAGACTCACGAAATCTTATAGTTACACTAATTTATAGTCCAACTTAAATGTGTTAATATAATTAATTTGGCTAATATATGGATATATATTTACCTCTGCTGACTTACTGAAAGCCTATTCCACCTAATTTTCTAAAATGTTCCTTTGAAAAAGGATGGAAAGGGTGGCCTTTGTCCTCTTTCTGCCTGCTATGCACCAGGCAGGATGTTAGGTGCTGAATATAAGATAGGAAAGGAGGGTGGGGAAAATACAGAAGTTGAGAGCCTAACTTTTAGAAAGTAGGCTTTTGAGTGCTGGTTTCCATACCCTACCAGCTATGTGACCTTAGGCAATTGCTTTAACCTCTAGACTTTAGTTACCTTATCTGTAAAACAGGCATAAGAATCTAGTACCAGAGGCTTCTTGATTCAATAAAATGAACTGTATTAATTGCTGATAATCAAGTTGCTAAGAGAGGACCTTGTCCTCGGGGAAGTCATGACCAGTGTGAAGGGCTGGGAAGGGAACTCTGGCTGCCAGTCGTGCTGGCTACAGCCGGCCTGTGTCCCGTGTCCTCTGGCTAAGCAGAGCACCACAGTGATGGACAGCCCCGGGGGTCACACACGTGCTTTTCCTGCTTCAGGTGTGAGGAGGGAGCAGCAGGAGGATTAAGGTCTTGGCTGTAAGGATCATCTGTTGTCCCATAGCTTCATCCCTACCTGTTCCGTAGCTTTCAGTTGTGGGTCTTGCCCTGCTTTGCACTGAGAAGAGCATCCTCGATACCGCTGTCAGGCTGCCTCTCTAGAGCCCCTCCTGGCACCTGGCACACTGGCTCTTTGGGTACAAAGTCAGTTCACCATATAGGCTCTATTCTTAAGGACGCTTAAGGCGTTGAGGGAAGTTGAGCCCTCTCTGGTCCCAGGCTTCTGGGGAACAGCCTGGCCTAACAGGCCGGCACAGTATTTGGGGAGCAGGGGGATGCTCAAGGCCTCCACAGCTTTGGGGACCAGTTTATCCTGTCACCCCCTCGGCAGCAGAGCTGTCAGTGTGACTCAGTGACTTTTGGCCCTGACTTCGCTTCTGCCGTGGAAGTTTTCTCCAGTTCCAGTTCATATCGGCTTCGCTGTCAGAGCTTTGGTTGAAGACAGCTTCTTGATTGGCTGCTTCTGGGCAGATTCCTACACCTGGTCCAGGCAGCTCTGGCCGTCTAGAGCCAAGGAACTTGCCAAGGTGGCTCAGTTGTTGGGAACATCGCCTTCCCCTCAGGAGAGGCTGTGGATGTAGTAGGTACTAGAGCTGTGGTTTACCCACTATGGAGTGTCTCAGAATCGCCCGGAGCTAATGAAAATATGCTTGCATCTCACTCCAGTAGTAGAGGATTCGGGAGATTTGTCGTGGGCCTGGTTTCATTTCTTGCTAAATCATGGCTGTTTATTGCACTTGGGTCTCCTTACGTGAGTGTCTATCATTCCCTGCCTTGAATTCTAGTAGTGGCTTCCGTCTGGAAGAGCTCTAGCCTGTTGTCATATCCTAAAATTATTGCAGGGATATAGGCCCTGACATTACAAATAGTCCCGTAAACTTTTTTCTTCTTGGATTTTGTCCATCTCCTCTCTTGAGAGTGTTCTAGGTTCTTACTTTTCTCCCATTGCATCCTGCATTTCCTCCCTCTTCCCTTGCCTTGAATTCCTTAGCCTGCTATAATCCATCCTTAATTAAAGCCTCTACGGCTCACCCACTGTGTTAATATCCCTGTGAATCTGACTCGCAGTGTGAAACCAAACCCCACTTCAGCACGCTGCCGGGGCTACACAACACTCAGCCGTGTGGAGTGTTCTTGCTTACTGGGGTGGATGCTGCGGGTACCAGGCTAAGCTGCACTCGGGTTACGGTGTGAACTGTCTTGGAAACCAGAAACTGCCTAAATGCCACCAAAGAAGAATGACTTGTCCGGGTCTGTAAATAACACCAGCAGCCTTGGAACAGTAGCCGATATCTAAAATGATGCAGTTGAGTGCCAAAAAGTAAACTCTTGGTTTAACGTGGGAATTTAAAATCTTGCCTCGTGCTTTTTATCCTTTCTACTTCCCTGCTCAGCCACATTTATATACCTCAAGTTTTCTGTGAAGGTGCCGTGCCCGGTGGATATCCTAAGAAACAGTAATTTTTCATAGTTGTTCACTGTGGGAAACAGTGGCTCACATCTGAGCCGGTTCATGGCATCCAGACAGGGAGGGGTGATAGCTTTGCGTTACACACCTTCTGACTTACCAGTGTGTTATAGGTATGAGATAGACTGATTTTTTTTTTTTTTTTTTTAAACCTCACATGCCACTTAGGGCTGTGAACTCTGATATTCTGTGGTGCGTGAAGGCCTATTATGCAGTGGCATCCATTTTCAGCTCATTGTGTATCAGGGCTGCCCTTGTCCTGCGGCTGAAATGCCTTCTCATAGCCTCAGTGGGTTGAGCATTGTGTAATAGACATAAGTATTTGCGAATCTTAGTAGTGCCAGGCACAGTGCTGGTCATAAGGTGAATAAGATGATCTTCCTTATTAAGGAGCTCATAATTTTACCACAGTGTTAACAAGTGCTCTCCAGGAGTAGTGTGCCAAGGTGGAATCTTATCAATATCTGCTATTTGGAAAAGACAAGAATGGTGGACATGGGCCCATCTAGTGGAAATGTAGTGCCCTTGGCATGCTGCTCTTCAGGCAGTATGAGTGTGTTTCCTGGAGCTGCTATAACAAAGTCCCACAAACTAGGTGGCTTAAAACAACACACTTGTCTCCCAGTTTTGGAGTCTAGAGGTTTGAGATCAGGGCCATGCTCTTTCTGAATCCTGTAGGGAGGTTTCTTCCTCACCTGTTACAGATTCTGGTAGCCTCTGGCATCACTTGGCTTGTGGCAGCATCACTCCACCTCTGCCTCCACCTTCTCTCTGTGTCTGAGTTTCTTCTTAGAAGGATGCTGGTCTTTTTGGATTAAAGACCCACCCTATTCTCTGACCTTGTCTTAACTAATTATATTTGGAGTGACCCTATTTCCAGATAAGGTACTGGGGGTTAGGACTTCAGCATCTTTTTGGAAGACAAACTTAACCAGTGAACAGTGGTCTGGGAGGAAGTCTCACCTCCGTCTTGTGCAGTATTTCTTCATCTGGGGTGATAAATCACAGCCATAAGAGTGGGCAGTTGTCTTCTAGGCCAAAAAAAAAAAAAAAAAAAAAAAAAAAAATTGCTCATTGTTCCAGCCCTTAGAAAAGGATGGTGATATTGATTTTATGTACTGTAGTAAGATTGCTATCACATTAACCTCCTTACGACCCCCCCCCCCCAATTTATGAGACCAAGATTTGCAAAAGTGAGAGTTCAAAATGGAAGTTTTACAAAGTTCTTTGGATGACCTCTACCCATAGTGACTCCCTGACCATTATGAAATATTGGCTTGGGAGGGGATCTAGGTGTGGAGGGGAGGATGGACTTGAAGACTCAAAAATAGATGTGCTTTGAAGAAGACAGTGGCGCCGCCGTACAGCTTGGGTAAATCTGGCACATGGATGCAGTTAAGTTTTAGGAATGCAACTATAGGTGTCAGGCAAGGTCAAACAAGAATCCCTAAGAAGCAAACAAATCAACACAGAAAAAAATTGTTTGCATGAGTGAGACCCTGAGTGAGAATATGCCCCCAGGGGGCGGTGAGGGGAGGTGGAGGAGGGAATCTGTTTCCTCAGGCAGTTCAGAACCTCTGGAAGTGGGAGCCTCTCATTCTGACGATGCACAGTGTTCTAGTTTCCTCGGCTGCTCAAGCAAAGAGATGAAGTGGTTCGGCTTCAGCATGGTGCATTTACTGGCTTACAATCTGAAGCTGAGAAAAGGTCCAAATCAAGGCATCAGGGTTGATGTTTTCTTCCCGAAGACCAGCTACCAGCGAGTCTTGGCTCCTCTGCCACATGGTGGTGTCTGCTTGTCTCTTCCCTTCTTTTCGGGGTCTTGTTGCTTTTAGCTTCTTGCTTCTGTGGCTTTCTCTGTCTGAATTTCATTCTCTTAAAGGACTCGTAAGCGAATTAAAACCCATCCTGATTGAGGTTGGGTCACCCCCTTAACCGAAGTAGCTTTATCCAAAGGTCCTACTTACAATGGGTCCACGCTCACAGGAGTGGAGTAAATCTAGGAATGTTTTTCTGGGGTACCTACAGACAGATGCAAACCACCATACGCAATTTAAGGGATTTTCAAGGGTAATTTTGGTGCTACATGACTTTAGCTTTAACTACTAACTTTATTTATTTATTTTTTTAAAGATTTTATTTATTCATTTATCCCCCCCTTGCTGCTTGTGCTCACTGGGTCAGCTAACCATGCCGTGCGGGCGGGCTTGCCTTCACCAGGAGGCTCCGGGAACTGAACCCGGGGCCTCCCATATGGTAAACGGGAGCCCTACTGATTGAGCCACAGCCGCTTCCCCAAACTACTAACTTTAGAATTGAATCCCCAACCCTTAAGATGTGACTCCTGTTTTTTTTTTTTTTTTAAACATATTTTATTTATTTATCCCCCATTCATCCCCTGTTGTTTGCACTTGCTGTCTGCTCTGTGTCCATTTGCTGTGTGCCCTGTGTCTGCTCGTCTTTTTTTAGGAGGTGCCGGGAACCAAATCTGGGACCTCCCATGTGGGGGAGAAGTGCTCAATCACTTTGAGCCAACTTGGCTCCCTGCCTTTTTTTGTCTTTCATTCTTTCCTCTTCTTGTCTCCTTTGTTGCATCATCATGTTGTGTCAGCTTGCTGTGCCTGCCTGTTGCATCAGCTTGCTGTCTTCCTCCTCTTCTCCAGGAGGCACTGGGAATCGAACTAGGGACCTCCCATGTGGTAGGCAGGAGCTCAATCACTTGAGCCACATCTGCTTCCTTGTAGTATGTTCTGATTCCACCACATTTTGAGCACACTTCATTAAATGGACACAGTTTAAGGCTAGAGTTTTTAACCTTTTTTGTTCACCTCTGCCAGCCAGGTGAAAACCACAGACCCCTTAAGTCCACACTGCATGGTATTATTTAATAAATATATCACACCCGCACCAACACGACCCCATAAGAATGTTTTTTTTTTTTTTTCTTCTTCCCCAATTCAAGCTCACGGACCCCTGGTTAAGAACCCCTGGTTTAATGTAGGTGTCCAGAACAACAAAGTGTCTGGAACCAAAACCTACGAGGACCAGCTGGGGGACTGAGGGCTTTATAGTACAGGGAAAGGGGAAATATGCTAATCCTGAAATAGTTCCAGAGCTGTCATGTAGAACATGAATTCCTCCGAAGGAGAACGATCAACCCTGGGTGTCCCTTGCAGGAAGGCGGAACAGGCTGCCTTGTGTGGAGGTGAGGGCTGCACCTGTGCAGGTGTGAGAGTAGGCTGGGGGAACACCCAGCACGGATGCTATAGGGGAGAGGCATTGGGATGAGCATCTGATCCCTATGATCTTTCAGCATGTTTACCACCTGAAAGGTGGCTAGAAAGACTGCTTATTGGGAAAGAAAGTATATAGCTTCTGACAAAAATGAGTAATTTCACAAACAAGAACAGTTTATTCTTTCTTTACTTTTACTAAGATTCTGCTCGCCCATAAAAATAAACCTAAAGATGTTTTTTTCCTTAGAAAAATAGAAAATGGAATCCGAAAATGGATTCAGTATAGAATAGTTTAAAATGTGCTTTAGTTCCACATTATGGTGGTTATTTAGTGCTAGGCAGGGAGGCAATGCAAAAGGACACATCTTTTAGGGTGAAGCCACGTGTAGGTTGCCCGTTTGAGGTCAGGAAAGGGATGAGGACTAGTGAAGGAGGGTGGGTGAGCAAGGGTGGAGGAGGAGAGCCGTGGTAAAGAGGTAGGTGGTAGCTGTGCACGCAGCCTGGCTGGGCTGGCACTCGTGGACCACCTGCCACAGATAATTGCTCAGCTCAGCCCCAGAAGAAAGGCTGCCCAAGTGAAGTGGGATCACATCCCTGGAGAGGCTGACTATAGGACTTCTAAGATGTCAGCTCCCATAGGGCTCTGGAAGTTGATTTTCATCTAATTAGGGATAGATCCAAGATGTGTTGACATCTGGCATGGTTGACTGCCCTCTGACTCCTTTGGCCGTCACTCTGCCTGTCCCATGACAGTCCTGGCATGGGGCCTGTTTTTCTAGGAACAGGCCTGATGTCTGAGGTCAGATGTTTCTGAAGAGGCAGCATGTCTGCAGCAGGCAAATCGGCACCCTCTGTAAGGGAATTTGTATAATCAAAGAAAAACAAGGTGTTTCCACTCCATGTGCATCAGCGGCTGAGAGTATAGTGCTGCCTCCTTCCCACTCCCATCCCCCAACCCTGGCCATGTTGGAGAGGAGAGTTGGCCCTGAAGGAACTCAAGATGGGTTGGCTTCTGCTTTTCCTTTCCAGAAAACAGCTTTAACAATATTTCTTATATCCGAGTTGTGTTCCCATTAGTTGTCACTTTCCTTATTCACAGGAGCCCTGTGAGGTAGGGAGGACAAAGGAGCCAAGGACTGGAACTGAGGTGCTCAAACTCACTGTACAAGTGGGCTGGAATGCAGGGCTTCGGGCCCTGGAACCAGGTTCCAGCACATGCCATCCTGGTGGTGTACCTTATTAGAAAATGTGGGCTGATGGGGTGGGGGTGAAACATCTCTTGCTTACAGGTGCTCTGTGTGTGTGTGTCTTCTGGAGACTTGGTAACTTGTTTGTATCTAAAGGAATTTTGTTCCCAGCTCTGTTGTTGTATTTACTTTTCCAGTTTCTGGTATATTGGTGTATGTGGGCTGTGACACACAAATGAACACTGATTTGATATGCATATTATGATAAATAACGTAGAGACTGAGCATGGTATAATGGAAAGCATTGAGAGCTCTGCTTAGAGGTTTCAGCTAACATGACAACAACTAGGTATTACCTTGGGCGAGTCATTTTATCTTGCTGGGCCTCACTTTCCTCATTTGCCAAATGAAGGGAGTGGAATCAGATCTTTGGGTCCCTTTCACCTCCAAGATATTCTGTGAAAGTGTCACTTAATCGGAGTCACAATCTGTACACTTAAAAATAACAATGCTGCCTCTCCTACCCTACAGGATAGTTGAGGGTCTAATGAAGATACATTTTTTTGGAACAGTGACTGCCACATACTAAAGCTATGTACATGGTTATCTTAATTAAGGATATAAGACTTTTTCCTGACTCAGTATGGAGAGTGTAATGGTTCAGTCTGAAAGTGTGTACATTTCCAAAAGTTGCCACCTCACAATAAATGATGTTGGAAACAAACTTGGTTGGTTGGTTGTTACTCCCTCACACCTCCCTGCTTGAGTAAGTGGCATGATTGCGTTGCTTAAGCTCCAGATCGAGACACAGCCCCCGATTTCTCCCCCAATACCCAGTCTATCAGCAAGTCCCACTGTGACTCTACTTCCAGACATTTCCTGGATCCTCAGTGTCTCAGCCCCTCACTACTGTCTAAGCCATTGTGGTCTCTGGCCTGGATGTTGCCAGTTATCTTCTAGTTGGCTTCTCTTCTCCTTTGTCTCCTTCCAGGCCCTTCTCACAGTAGCTAGAGTAATCTTAGTGTCAGTCTGTCACTTTTTTGAATCTTTCTAGCTGCTTCTGTTTTTGGAATAAAATCCAACTCCCTACTGGACCTCTAAGGGCCTTATATAATCTGGCCTCTGCTTGCCCTGACTCACTTGTCACCATCCCCCTTACTTCCTGGTTCCATGCACTCTGGGCTCCTTGTTTGTTGAACAGTGCAGTCGTCTTGCGTCCTTGGTGCCTTTGCCCTTGTCCTCCTGCCTAAATGCTCTCTCCCAGTGCTCTCTCCACTGGTGGCATCTCATTCTCACCTCTAAGTTGCCTTTGGTGGGCCTTCTCTGCCACCCAGTGTGGTGGAGCTACTCTCCTCAGTGCATCACACTGTCTTGTTTCCTTCCTTGCACTTAGCCACATTGTCTGCTTGTCTTTCTCCACTAGGTTGAAGTCCATGAGAGTAGCAGTTGTCTTGCTCACTGCTCAGTCTCTGGCACTTAGAACAGTTCTAGCACATTGAAGTGGCTCTAAATATATATATTTTAAATGACACCATAAAGAATCACTTTATCTAAATAATGCTGCAGTTGGCAGATTCCTCTCAATAGTACAATGGAGATATATACTCTATCTCTAAATGAGTCTTGCTTTGCATACTGAGCCGGCTACATCAATCAAATGAGAAAGCTCACTGTGATAGGACCTCACTGTATTAGGAATATATTGGGAATTGTAGTTATCTAGACCTGGATATCACTGTATTTTCCTTCTCTCTCCTGGGCCATCCTGTAAGAGAGGAAAGGATGGCCAGGCTCTTGGCATTCATTCCCTCATCCCTCACATGCTGGACTGTCCTAGCAGTTTTACTTTAATGAACACAGGCCTCTGGGAGTGGTTAGAACAGAGGTCTTTGATTCTTCAGACTTGTGCTGAGCAGCCATTCTGGTTAGATTCCCTTAGGAGTCCACGTGTGTTTCTTGGTAAATAGGCACAGGGAGGAAGACCTATTGCTGTAAAGTTTTCCAAATCTAGCTTTGGATTTTGGCTACTAAATAGTCTCTCTAGGCTTTCTCCCATTACTCCGCTCTCAGGTTTGTTGTGACAGTGAAATACATGAGGCAGTAGTTGACACTCCATGGTCGCCATTTATGGAGGTTGGTTACCTATCCAGGATCCAAATCCCCATTGTGACTCCCCCCCCCCCCCCCAGAACTTAAAACATTTTAATGGGTTGCCATTTTACAAGTAGTAATACTATCTTAAAGTTTTTTGGAGAATGTTTACAGAAAAATCATGTTTAAAAAAAAAAAAAAAATTCCCATTTACCCCTCTGTTAACACTTTGCATTAGTGTGGTACCTTTGTTACAGCTGATGAAAGAATATTAAAATTTTGTTAAGTATAAATTGTAGTTTACAGCAAGGGTCAATGTGTTAAACAGTCCTATGTCCTGTCTTTAAATTTTCTAGTAACATGTGACCTAAAATTTCCCCCTTTAATCACATTCACATATATAATTCAGTGCAGTTAATTACCCATTTAGACTTTGACAGACATCTGATCTTGATAGAAGCTCTCCCCTGTGTACCTCTGGGAAAGCCTGCACCACCCCAGCTCCAGAGAGGTCTCTGGAAAGATCAGCATTGCCCCATTTGCTTTGCCAGTTACTGAGACAAATACAGAGGACAGTGACTATCCTGTGGGAAAAGGTCTCTCCTTCTGGATGTCATTATCAGGTGTGATACCCAGGACAGCTACAGCCACCTTGTTTTACCCACTGTCTAGAGCAAACTCGGGGGGTGGTAGAGGGGGGAGAGAGGAAAGAACCTGATCCTCAATGATGATGTTGATCCTCTGAAACAAGCAATGTTTGAGCCCACCAGAACTCTGGGCTTGTTTTGTTACGGGAGATAGTAAGTGTCCTGTTTAAGCCAGTTTGAAACTTGCCTTGTAGTCAGAGCATTGTAACTGATAACCTATCAGTTGATTTATTGCCTTGTTTGAACTATTCTTTCCCACTGGCAGAACTAGTCAACTCACTGTCTTCTGGATATATCTTGAGCTTTTCTGTCTCCATGCTGTATCCATCCAGAATATTCTTTCCCTCTCTGTATCTAAATTCATCCTCTCAAAACCAAGGTCAAATTTTACCTTTTTGTCATAAACCCTTACAGACTATCTCTGTCTAAAGAAATCTGTTCTCTGTATTATCAGGCAGTTGCTGTAAATAGTATCCATTACCTGGTCTTGGCATTTAGTCAAATCTTAATATGTGTTGGTTCCTGTCATTGGCCTGCACTATTATCTCTTGGATGATTGTTTAACTCCTTACATATTGGCCTCATCACATCTAGGAGGACTGAGACCATGCAGTGTCCAGCACTGGGTCTTCTATAACAGCATTTGGCATTTCCTGATTTGAAGAACAGATCTGCATGGGGACTGGAGGTCCAAAGACTTCTGTGGAGTTTTGAAGGGCCTGGCAGATGCTAGCTAAAGAGATGCTAGCTGCAAAGAGAATCTCAGGGAGGCAGGTGTGGGCTTCCCATGGGGAGCAGAGTGCTGCAGATCTCCAAATCAGGAACAAATATGAATAAGCAGAGAAAGATGGAGTGCTGAATTCCCAGCATATTCTTTCTTCTAAGGTTGGATAAAATAAGAGTGTTTCCTCCTGGTTTCTATTTTCTGAGCTCTTGTTCTAGGCATTTTAAATAACCTTTTTCTCTTAATCTTATAGCAAGGAAGGGTATGTTGGAAAATTGTGCTGGGGATTGTGGGAAGATGGCATTGTGGGAAGCTCCAGGGATCAGTCCCTTCACCAGAACAACTATTAAACAGGCAGGTACTATCTGAGTGAATTATTTTGAAAATCCAGAGTCTAGTAGAATGCTGTACAGCATCCAGGGAAAAGTGGGAGGAAGAGGCTGGTAAGCAACGGTAAACATCAGTAAATTGTGCTCTGTGTGGCAGTTACCATTGCCCAGCGCACACTCCTGTGGCAGGCAGCAGTAGGGTCCAGATCCTGGTGTAGCTTGCTGGTGCTAGAAAGACATAAAAATCTACGGGCACGGCTGATCTCTGATCACAGCTTTTGATTTAATTACTTCAGATCCCTGGGCCCCTGCTGTGAAGGTGGCCACTGTTCCAACTGCCCTGGACAAAGGTGGTAGAAGAGACTTAAAGAAGGTATGCTTCCTCAGGACTGCATTTGCTGGACAAATCAACAAAGCACAGCTTTGGAGAGCCATGGAAGGAGGTTCTTGTGTCCTTCCTGGTCCCTCCCTGATCCTCTCTCCAGGGCAGTTTGGAGCTGGCTGGTGTTCCCTTTAAATTCCTGGCCTTGTTCTGTCTGGGAAAGACTGACTTGGGAAACTCCTCTGGTGAACCCTCTTTCCCCTGCGTGCCTTCCCCCCCCTCCAGATTTGCCCTTCAGGCAAAAGCAACTTGAGACAATAGCAGTGTAGGAAACAATGGAAGCAGGCAGTGGCCTGGGGCAAAAACTTAACTTTTGACAGAAGAACAACCAGGAGAGTTGGGGTTGGATGTCCAATGCAGTAGAGGGGACATTCAAACTCCTGCAAACGGGGAACTCCTAAGCTACTAGCAAGCATAAGCCCAGGACAAGACACAGGCTCAGAAAAGACAGGGAGGACACTGTACTTTGGATTCATTTTGGACAGACCTTCCTGATAGGAGGGCGGACACTTGAGAGAATGCCATGTCACCAGCCAGTTATGAGCTTAAGAAACGGACATCTCAGGGAATAAATCCCAGTGTTAACATTTTGAAATATTAAAAATGTACAGTGTGTAACACAAGATTACAAGATAAACAAGAAAGAATGGTCCATCCAAAGGAATGGATAAAAATCCAGAAAACACCAATGAAGATGACCAGACTGTGGATATATGAGACAAAGACTTAAGAAAAAACTTCCATGTGTTAAAGGACATGAAAGAAAATACAGAAGAACTACTAAAGGATAACAGGAAAACAGTGAATGAACAATGAGAATCTCAGGGGTAGACACTTGAAGAAAAAGGAGCCAAAAAGTACTATTGGAGTTGAAGACCACGATAACTGAAATGAAAAATTCCCAGGAGGGTTTCAACAGCAGATTGGAGCAGGCAGAAGAAATCTGCAAGCTTGAAGACAAGACAATTGAAATGAGTCAGGCTGAGAAGCAGGGGGTGTGTGTGTGTGTGTGTAACTATAGAAAGCAAAAAAAATAGCCTAAAAGACCTTTGGGACACCATTGATTGAACCAATATATGCATTGTGGTATTCCCAGGAGAAGAGAGAAATGGGAAGAAGGAATAGTCAAATGACAGCTTCCCAAACTTAGCAAAAAATGTGAATATGCACATCCCAAGAAGCCCAGAGAATACCAGAAAGGGTAAACATGAAGAAAAATACATCCCCATCATATTGATCAAACTGTCAAATGCAAAGGACAAGGCGAGAATCCTGAAAGCTGTAAGAGAAAAGCAATGTGTTATGTACAAGGGAGTCCCAGTTAGATTAAATGCCACTTTCTTATCAGAAACCATGGAGGCAAGGAAGGCAATGGGTGGAAATACTTAAAGTGCTGAAGAAAACAACTGCCAGGCAATGATTTTTATTTCTGGCAAGACTGTCTTCCAAAAATGAGGTGGAGATAAAGACACTCCCAGATAAACAAAAGCTGATGGTGTTTATCACCACTAGACCTGCCCTGCAAGCAATGCTAAAGGGAGTACTTCAGACTGTAAGGAAAGACACTAGACAGTGGTTTGAAGCAGCATCCAGAAATAAAGACCTTCAATGAGTGTAACCATTTGGATAATTATAAGTGTCAGTACTATTGTATTTCACTTTTGGTATGTAATTTGACTTCTTCCTATAGGTGCTAAAATGCAAATGCACAAAAAGTAATAATTCTGATTTTGGACATAAAATGTACAAAGATATAATTTGTAACCAGTATAAAATAGGTGGAGGGCAGTGGGGTATAAGAACTGTATGTGTATGCTATTAAAGTCAAGTGGGTATCGAATCAAATATTATATTTAGGATACTAAGTGTTAACCCTGTGGTAACCACAAAGATAACATCTTAAAAATATATCCTGATAGAAATGAGAAGGGACTTAATATGGTACAAATATACAAAAAAAAAAAAAAAAAATATATATATGGAAGTAAACACTAATGGAAGAACTGAAGGATGAAAAAGTTATATACAAAGGCTAAATAGAAAAGTGGCAAAAGAATCCTGTATTATCAGTAGTAAGTTTAAATGTAGATGAATTAAACTCTAGTCAAAAGGCAGAGACTGGCAGAATGGGTAAAAAAGCATGGCCCAACCATATGCTGTCCACAAGACATTCACCTTGAATTCAAAGACATAGGTAGGTTGAAAGTGAAAGGATGGAAAAAAATTTTATGCAAGTTGTAACCAGAAGAGATCTGGGCTAGCTATACTAATATCACATAAGATAGTCTGTCAAAAACAATGACATGGGACAAAGGTGACTGCTAAATACTGATAAAGGAGCCAATTCAACAGACATAATTATAAATCTACATGCACATAACAGAAAAGACCCAAATATATGAAGCAAATATAGACTTGAAGCGAAGAAACTGGTTCTGCATTAGTAGAATTTAATATACCACTTTCAATAATGGATGGAACATCTAGATAGATCAATAAGGAAATACAAGAATAGAACCATGCTCTAAACCAACTAGACCTAACAGATGTATATAGAACATTTCACTCAACCAAAACAAAATACATTCTGGAGTGCACAGATTCCTCTCTAGTATAGACCGTATGCTAGGTCACAAACGTCACAAATTCAGAAATATTGAAGTAATACAATGTATCTTATCTGACCACAATGGAATGAAGCTAAAAAATCAGTAATGGAGGAATGAAATTCACCAATATGTGGAAATCAAGCAATATACTCAACCAATGGGTTAGGATGTTGTAAGTGAAATTGAAAATAGCTTGAAGTGAAAAAATACTTAAAACTTAGGGGATGTGGCAAAGGCAATGCTGAGAGGAAAATTTATAGCTCTAAATGAGTACATTTAAAAAGAACTTCAAATCAGAGGCCTAACCTCAAAACTGAAAACTAGAAAGAGAGCAAACTAAACCCCTAGCAAACAGAAGGAAGGAAATAACAATGATTAGATGGGATATAGAGAAAAAAAAAAAAAAAAAAAAAAAATCCAAGTTGTTTCTTTGAAAAGACCAGTAAGACTGGCATACCTTTAGCTAGACTAATGAAAAGGGAACACAAATGCCTAAAATCAAATGAAAAGGGACATTACTATTGACACCACTGAAATAAGTTCTATAAGAAGATACTATGAACAACTGCCAATAAATTAGCCAAATTAAATGGTTAAATTCCTAAAAACACAAACTACCTACACCAACTCAAGAAATAAATCTTAAGCCAATAGCTAAAGAGATTGGATCAGTAATCAGATCTCCCAGTAAAGCCCAGGAACAGATGGTTTCACTAGTGAATTTTACCAAATATTCCAAGAAGATTTAACACCTATCCTGCTCAGTCTTCCAAAAATTGAAGAGGGAGCACTCCCTAATTGATTCTACAAGGCCAACATCACCCTCATACCAAGGCCAGATAAAGATACTGTAAGAAAATTACAGATCAATATCTCATGAACATAAGTGCAAAAATACTCATAAATACTTGTAAGTTGAATCCGAGAGGATGTTGAGAATTATATACCATGGTCAAGTGGGATTTATCCCAGGTAGGCAAGGGTGGTTCAAAATGAAATCAATTAGTGTAATATATCACATTAACAGAATAAAGGGAAAAACTTTACATGATCCTCTCAATTGATGCAGAAAAGAACGTGTTTTTTTTTTTTTTGACAAAATCCATACCTTCTTGATAAAAATACTTAAACTAGGAAGAGAAGGGAACTTCCTCACTATGATAAAAGGCATATATGCAAAACCCACAGCTAACATCATGCTCATGGTGAAAGACTGAAAGCTATCCCTCTAAGGTCTGGACCAAGATATGTTGAGATCTGTTCTCAACGTTGTCGTAGAAATTCTTGCTGGAGCAACTAGGCAAGATAAAGACATCCAAATTGGAAAGGAAGTAAAAATGTTCACTATTCGCAGATGGTGTGGTGCTATATATCAAGTCTTGGAAAAATCCACAGCAGAGCTCCTAGAGTAAATGAATAAAAAAAATTCAGCAAAGTGGCAGAGTATAAGAATGATATTTAAAAAGTGTTTTTATACAATAGCAGTGAAAAACTAGAAGAAATGAAGAAGAAAATGCAACTTACAGTAGCAAGTAATCAAATCTCTAAGAGTAACTCTAATCAAGGATGTAAAGGACTTGTACACAGAACTACAAAATATTGCTAAAATATCAAGATATAAATAAATGTAAGGGCATTCTATGTTCATGTATTGGAAGACTTGCATTTAATCAGATTGGGATTGCATTCAATTTCTTCAGTCGTCTTTGCAGAAATGGAAAACCAATCATCAAATTAATATGGAAGGGTAAGAGACCCCAAATAGCCATCAAGAATGAATTTGGAGAACTTGCACTTCCTGATTTAAAACTTACTACCAAAGGCACAGTAAAGAAAACAGCATGGCTCTGGCACAAAGACAGACATACAGACTGATGGAATTGAATGAAGAGCTCAGAAATTAACCCTCACATTTATGGCCAGTGACCCCCCCCCCCCCCCCCCAGGGTGCTACACCTACTTAACTAGGCAAGAATAGTCTCCTAAACAAATGGTGCTAGGAGAACTGGATCTCTAATTGCAAAATGAAGGTGGAGTCCTACCTCACACCATATATAAAAATCAACTCAAAATGGATCAAAGACCTAAATAAAAAAGAAAACTCTCTAACTCCTAGAAGAAAATGTAGGGATACAGCTTCAGGACCTTGTTAGGCAATGCTTTTAGACCTTACACCTAACACATAAGCAGCAGCAACAACAAAAATGGGACCAAAAAGAAAAAGATGAGACCTCTTCAAAATTAAAACTTTGTTTACTTTTCTGATAGTGTCATTTGAAGAACAATCTATGCAATGGGAGAAAATATTTGTAAACCACATATCAGATAAGGGTTTAATATCCAGAATATGTAAAGAAATCCTACATCTCAACAACAAAAAAAACCCAATTAAAAGGCAAAAGATTTAGACATCTCTTCAAAGAAGATATACAAATGGCCAGAGAGCACATGAAGAGGTGCTCAAAAATCTTTAGCCATTAGAGGAATTCAAATAAAAACTGAGATACCATTGCATACCCATTAGAATGGGGTTTCTATTAAAAACAAAGCTATTGTAAATGTTGGACAGGATGTGGAGAAATAGGAACGTTTGTTTATTGCTGGTGGGAGCGTAAAATGGTGCAGCTGCTGTGGAAGACAGTTTGGCTGACTAATATAGTAGGCCTATATTTAGCTGAGGAACCACCAAAGGGGTGCTGATGCAAAATACCAGAAACCTGTTGGCTTTTATAAAGGATGTTTATTTGGGGTAGAAGCTTACAGTTACCAGGCCATGAAGCGTATACTTCCCTCACCAAAATTTGTTGCCACGTGTTGGTACAAGGTGGCTGCTGATGTCTGCTAAGGGTTCAGGCTTCTTGGGTTCCTTTCTTCCCGGGGCTCGAGTCTCTCCAGACTCAGCTGCTCTGCTCCTCTGTGTGCTTGCTTCCCGTGCTCCAGCTCAAAATTCCAACGTGAAATCCCAAAAACTTCACTGAGTGGTTTTCTCTGTGAGTCCCTGCCCACTGATGTGGCCCGGTCAAAGCCCTAATCACAACTCAGTCAAGTAAAAGTGAAACCTCCGAATCCAATACAATCTAATATGCCCAGACCAATTCACAAACATAATCCAATATCTGTTTTTTGGAATTAATAAACAATATCAAACTGCCACATCTACCATCTGATCTGGAAATCCCATTTCTAGGTATAAACCCCAAAGAATTAAAAGCAGGGATTAGAACAGATATTTGCTCACCAATGTTTATAGTGACATTAGTCATAATGCCAAAGATGGAAGCAGCCCAAGTGTCCATTTCCTGATGAATGGATAAGCAAAATGTGTATACATGCAATGGAATAGTATTGAGCTGTAAATGGTAATTTAGTTCTGATACATGTAACAACATGGATAAACCTTGAAGATATGTGAGTGAAATACACCAGATACAAAAGGACAAATATTGTATGATCTCACTGATATTAAATAAATAGAATAAGCAAACTCAACCAGAATCTAGACTATAGGTTACCAGGGGACAGGGTAGGGATAGGGAATAGGGTATTAAGGCGTAAAATGTACAGTCTTCCTATTTGGAATGATGGAAATGTTTTGATAATGACAGTGTTTACTGTGAACATAACAGCATTGAATTATATTTTGGTTAATAGAAATCCCAGATTGTATATATGGTACTAGAATAAAAATTCAAAATCTGTGGAACTGCACAGTGAACCCTAAGTTAAATAATGGCCTGTAGTTATACTATAAACAATTTAAAATAGCATGCTTTTGTCAGTTGTAACAAATGCACCACACTGATGTGTGTTAATGGTAGAGTGGTCTACGATGGTCCCATATCTTATGCATGATTGTCTGTAATCTCACAAATTCTCTTGAAAACAAAGAACAGTGCCATTAATGGTATATCATGTGGGTCAGGAAAAAAACATTTGATCGGGAGTCACAACTCAGAATTCTTACTCCTGTTATGCCATTTCCAGACTGCGAGATCTTGGAAAGTGGCTTAATCTCCCTCAGTTTCTTTTTTACATCTTAAATGTAAATAATTGAACTTGCTATACAATACTGTTGTGTGAGAATGAAACTAAAATGACATGAAGGGAAACATCAGAGTAAGGAAGGAATCACTGGCTGAACACAAGGTGTTATGATATAATAAAAATAAATTGTAATTGGAGAAAGGAAACTATAAAGTGATGCCAAAGGAGGCAAAGATGAATCATAAATTTAGAGCTGTTTACAGAAGTCCCAGTTACTGTCGGGCATTTAAAGTCTTCTTTCTCATAGGCAGATCTCTAAGGGTTTCCTGGGTTGAAAGGCAAGCTGTCAAGAGCTTGTATTATTCCACATGTACCGGGCATAGGGCCTGCAGTACACAGCAGTTTCTCCAGGGCAATGACTCTGAAGGCTTCTGTCCCTCTTTCACTACCCTTCCACAAGCATCTTACCTCTGACCCCTCCCCTCCCCTCCAACTTGTGGGAGGCACTGGGCATGGGGCTGGCCCTCCACTGTCCTCGACAGGTGGTAGCTTGCTGGACTCTCAGTGCAGCTAGACCTGCTGTGGTTTCTGGCCTGTCCTCCTTTCCTCACGGCCCATTGCCAGACAAAAATGCTTCTGCACAGCTTTTCTGCTTTCTTGTCCCTGGAGCAAGTCATAGATTTGCTGTGATTTTTGTTGTTGGGTTTTTCTATTAGCAGTAGTGGGAAATAGAAATGGAGTGGTCCTCTAGGTACAGTTATGACTGCTTTGGTTGTAACAGGCAATTCTGCTGCAGTGACTTGAACCATCCTGGGGCTTTTTTCCCTCCACACACCCAGAAGTTTCCAGGTGGGCCGTCCAGGGCTGTGTGGTGCTCCACGGCTCACAGATTTCTCTCCTGCCAGCCTTACTTATCACAGCACATCCTCATGCCATCCTGCCTGTGTTCCAGGCAGGAAGTGAAGCACAAAAGCTGTCTCGTTAAAAATATTTGTTGTAGGGACGGATGTGGCTCAAATGGTTGGGTGTCTGTCTCCCATATGGAGGGACCCGGGTTCGATCCCCGGGACCTCCCGGTAAAAAAAATAAATAAATAAACAAAATAAAAGGATATATGTTTAAAAAAAAAAAAATTTTTTTGTTGTTGTAAAAGTTTCAAATTTATGGAAAAGTTGCAGGAATGATAGTGGGAACTCCCAGATACCTTCAAATATGTTTCATGTTTTGCCAGCTGACTCAGTAACCTCCTTTACCGTAGAGGATTCAAAGCTGGATTGTTTCGCTGCTGTCACCTCTCTAGGCTTTCAGTGTGAAGCAGTCCCACAGTTAACTTTAGTGACTTAGATGTTTTTGAGGGTTATAGCCCTGCACTTATTTCTCTTCTTCTCCACTTATTTGTTCAATAATTTATATTTAGTATGGACTCATGGATATTTTTACTTTCCAATACTATATTTTGCTCAAATAGTTCGAGCTTTGGCTACAGGGTGCCCTCATTTGGCTCCTGTTTCCCTTTGATGTTACCCTCTTCATTATGTGTGTGTGCTCTATTTGTGTGTGTATTTTATTCTTCACTTTCTGGCACTTCCAGGATGCTCCAGTCATATCTTGTACCTTGACTGTCCCAGTCCTAGAATCAGCCAGTTTTACAAGGAGCATTAGGAACCAAGATCTAGGTGTTAGGTGTGCTCATTGCTACCTGGGCGTTCTTGCTTATAGTTGTTTTCAGCTGACAGAGCAAGGAAATGTGGGTATATTAACCCATGTATATATGCATATCTGTAAACATTTGTGCAAACAGTCTCAATCTATATTGAGCTAAACATGAGTTCATACTGCTGTCTCCAACTCTAATCCCATTATCACATAGCTCGTTCTAGCCTGGTCCCTTGTTTATCTAAAATTGTAAGCCTCCTGGCTTTTTGATGAAGGAAGACTAGATTTTTTTTGTTTGCTTGCTTGTTTTTGTTTTGTTTTTTTCCTTTAGGAGAGGAAAGGAAAGGGAAAAAAAAACCTGTTGCTTGGTAAAAGCTTTCCTGGGAGCCTAAACCAAAATCTTCTAATTCCTAGTGATATCTGCCCCATTTGCAGTCTACCTGTCATGTTACCTGGTCCTCAGGAGATATTGGAACTAACTCTTCAATCTTAGTTCTCCTGTACTTCCTGTATATTCCTTTGTCTTCCTCTCTCTAACTTTGTAGGGGCAAAACATTCAGAAGTGATAGTTGCTCTAAGGAGCGAAACGATGTTTCTTTGTATTTCAGATGAGAATGGTTCTTGCTGGAAGGGAGCACAGGCATGATGGGGTTCTGGGATGCTGATATAATTCTTGATCTTAATCATAGGTGTGTGAATCTTAAAGTTCATGAGGCTGTTCACTTATAATTTTTATCTTTGGATGCATGTTGATTTTTATATTTTTGTATGGACACATGTTTTAAAAACCTTACCAAACAATTAAAGTCTGAGTGTTTAAAACAATTGTTTTAACACTGAAGCAGAATAGTGGGGGTGGGGGTTGATGAAGAAATGGGGCAGAGATTTGTGGTGCCTTTGAAATTTAACCAGGGCTGGAGGAAAGGTAGGATCCAGAGGGTTTCGCAGATCAGCTCCTTTCTCCTTCCTCCAGCTGTTCAGGCACACCTGTTCAGGCACACCTGTCCTGGATGGCCCTGGTGTGGCTGAGGTGCAGGCCCCATGGGAGGGAGTGGGGGGTAGCTCCTTGTTTTTGCAGGGACTGGCAGGGGCAGCTGCTCCCTGGAAGCCCTTCAAACATGAGAGACAAAGGGAATTCCAGCATATTTAAGTGAGAAAGAGACTGTTCTATGAAGTGCCACGTGTCAGAACTGTTCTTCGTTTCCTGAGTCTTGGAACTGCACACTTCTGGAAGGACCTCAGTAAATCACCTTGTCACCAGATTGTCCACTTTCCTTCCTTAGCTGTTTAACAGCTTTGACTTGTAAGGATGAAGGCTCTTCCAGTGTGTTTGGCAGTTTGAGAGGAGGGAGGCTAATGAAGAGGTTTCCCTCTGATGCTGAGGGAATAACCAAATCAAAAAGATAGGGCAACATGGGAATCCCAGTGGGTTCCGTGTAATATTTTGGGTAATCTAAGCACCTCTTAAAAAATATATATATATAAATAACATTTTTGTAAGCAAATACACATATATGCATATATATTTATATATCATTTTGCAAATGTTTGTATGTATTGTGAGAATTTTGATTTTTACCCACAATAAAAATAAATCTAAAAAAATAAAAATAAAAAATAAAACATACTACGAAGCTACAGTGATTTAAAAAAAAAAAAAAAAAAAAAAAAGATAGCTCTTAGCTGGGCCCATGCCTTAGGGGTTAGTATTTTAATTAGCAATCTACCAGTGAAGCGCTGAATAATTTAAAATTAACAAAAAGCCAGCCAAGGACCCATGTGTTGGTTCATATAAGTGTAATATAAATACCGTAGAAACTCGCCCTATGTGAATTTAACAACTTTCTCTAATGATGGCTTTTATTTGAGGAGTTTACCTAGACTATAAGCCTCCAGGGTAGCAGTGGCCTTTGTGCTGAACACATAGGTTTTTACAGATAAGTGTTTTTGGCTTGCACATGGGGCCAGATGGCAGATGGGCTTTGCTTTATTTATTTTGGGTACTTGAACATTCAGGTTATATATTGCTTTTAAAAATATCGTGACTAAAGGAGCCCGTGGGCATGGGAGGTAACCTCTTGACTCTCCACAGCTGCTTCTCTCAGCTGGAGAAGCTGCTGAAGGGCAGCCGTTCTGGAGGGAGATGGGGCTTGCTCCAGTTCTTAAAGGGCCAGTGGGATTTGGGTTAGTGCACAGCGAGGAAGGAAAACGTTTCCTTGACCTCCCATGAAGTAATCCAGTTCTGATTTTTAAAGCTATCTTGCGCCTTCTGTCACTTATTTTCCATCTTCTGTAAATTGAGTTTTTGGAGGTTGGGGCATTTGATCAATAATCTCCAGGTCAAGGTGAGGAGGACTGAGTGGTGTGGACTGAGGGGGAAGGCGTCCTTGGCACTTGCCATTTAGGTAACTTAAGCCACCTTATTCCGAGGTCAGTAATAGAAATTCTCATATCATAAAAACAAAAACAAACCAAAAAAAACCATCCTCAAGACACGTGATGGCCCATGAAGGCTCCCAACCCTGGCCTTATCCAGGAAGGTGCCCAGTGATGTTCTTTGAAAGTAAAAAACCTTACACAGTACACACAGCGGTTTTCTAAGGAAATAGGGGGGAGTCTTTGTTCAAGCAATGTAATGGAGCCGTTTTCCCCCAGCTGGGGTGTGCTTGCCAGGGAGGCCATCACTGAAAATATGCTCAGGGATGTGTAGGTTTTAATATCCTTTCTAGGGCGTTCCTCCTTTAAAATTTTCTTGGCTGCTTCTCTATTCACTTAAGCGATTGAAACCATTGATTCAGCATATGCATTCATGATTGGCAGCTTGTTCCAAGTGAAATAAAAATCGATATCCAGGATTGTGATCTTCATAAAGTAAAATGTTGTACACTTGTCTGTGGTCATGCTAAATATGGAAATGCAGTAAGTCATAGGTGGGAAAAATAGCTCATACCTCTTCTCTGGAGGAGTCCTGCCTTGTGTCCCTTATGACACCTTTGACTTCACCTAACTTCCTGGTGAGGAAGCTTATGAAATCAAAACCCCAGACTAAGTGGCTTCTCTTATGTAAGGGTGGGGAGTGAGAGTAATTAGGGAAATTTTACTGTTAACTTTGTGTACAGTATATTTTAAGTTCCATTTATTTTTTTTAAAGGAGGTGTCGGATTGAACCTGGGACCTTGTACGTGAGAGGCAGGTGCTCAACAACTGAGCTACATCCAGTCTTCCTCACTGAGACTTTTAACTTTAAAAAAAATTTTTTTCCCCCAATAAATTAGAGAATGTTTTAAGGTCTGCTATAATGGCCTGTAATTAAGGCATACCAGGTAAGATTTTTTTGTTTTGTTTTTAACCCAGATGTTTAAACAGGAGTGTTAAATTTGCTTTTAAGTATATCTTTCTGAGGCTTAAATAAGCATGTCATTTCAGAAAATAATTTGGGCTTCTGTTACCAATATTGAGGGCACAGATTCATACGGTTACAGGTAGTTTGGGGACAAGGTTAGGACAACATTACCCACTAGTCATGGAATGGCTGCAGTTACCATCAGTTGGGTGAACCCACCCTGGGGAATCGCTAGTGTAACCCGTGGCCCATAAGTCCTGAGGCCAATTTGTGTTCTCTGGAAGATATGGATGGTATGCTAACTAATCAAAATAAACCCTCGGACTCTTCAGTTGTGATTTACTCAGCATAAGGTAATATCTCCTCTGGTAACTGATAGGAGGTCTTGCCTGAGTACCCCTGTTACTTTGGTGGGAGAGAACGCTTGACTGCAGATAAGCTGTTCCAACCTGGGAGCAGAGCAGTCCAGCAGCCTCACGGCTGGAGGGAGCCCTCCCTCACCTTCAGTTCTAACTTTCATCCACCAAGCTGTCATGGAACCCTGAGTGAGTGCACCCATGATGGAGTGTCTGGCTGGCACTGGTTTTCTAGCCAGGTTATTTTAAATGTTAATCGGGGACATTCTAGTAGATACATCTCTCTCACAAGCTCCAGAGGCAAATTTGCAGCTTAACCCCTGGTTCTGATCCCGCCACCCCCCCCCAGAGGTGAGGACCATGCCCGGTACATCAGACACCCTCAAATCCTGCCAGATACCTGACAAGCTGCATACCCCTGCTGTGAAAGAAGGGGAGACTGGGCTCTTCAGGGTGCAGTATACCACTTGTGATGATATGTGATATTGTGTAATACTATTAACCAGGCTTGGCTGTTATGGTTGATTTGAAGAGAATACCACAGAGAATAAGGTGTATACTTTAGAAGGCACATTTGAGGTCTAAAATAGAGGGTGAAAATTGGACCTAAACAACTACTACATAAAGATTACTAAAATACAAATAATGCAAAATGTGCTCCAGGGTGGAAGGGATGAGACACCTGACAAACTAAAAGGCCGGCAGGTGCTAGCTTCTGTGGTCTCTGTCTAAAACCCTGAAACATTACCTAAAACCATCTTGTGGCTTCAGGCAGAAAGGAGACAATTTCCTGGATTTTTTTCTTTGCCTGGAATGTCAAGCCTCCAATGACTTTGAGCTATTTTGTGATGTTATTTGTGTTAAAAAAAATTAGAATTCTCTTTCTACCTACATGGCTAAAATATGAAGTTCTTAGAATTTAGACATTTGGGATTTCAGAGGAGATTAGTTGGTACTATGATGGTGTCTCCTTTTCCTTGCTCATTATTGATGCAAGCAAATCTCCTGGAGTCCATCCTGGCTGGTGGGCTGTGCATGGGAGGGTCGCCCCCATGAGCCACTCTGTCATCCTGCTGCAGCTGTGAACAGCTCTGGTTTGTCAGAGGTGCCTGGACTCTGAGTGAAGCTTTTAGAAGGAGATGCTGGCTGGACCTGTGGCTTTTTTGTTAGGACTGTGGGCACCTTTTCCTATCAGAAATGCAATGCAGAAAGTTTCCCACAGTATCGGGCACCCGGGCCCTGGCGGTATTGAAATCTATCTTATTTCACAAGAAACTCAGATTGCATAGCCCCAGGAGAGCTGTGTTGTTTCTGCTCAGAGCTGCTGCCAGGAGTTTCCCATCCTCCTCAATGTGGCAGGTAGAAAAAGAGAGCTGCCTTGCAAATGAAGCCTGCAGGGCTGGGCTGGGATGAGGGTGGAGGGGAACGACCCACCGTGAGCCTTGCTTCTGTTTGCTGGTCTCCAGGGGGAGCGGCGGGTGTTCCCCTGAGGGGGGAGACACCACTGCGAAATGAGCAGAGCAAAACTCTCTACCCACTGCAAGTTCTACATCAGGGTGGGCTAATTCCCATGCGTGTGGGGTGTGGGGAGAAAAGGACTAGATACCAGCAGGTTTGGTTGGACTTTGCAGTCACTGGAAGTCTGCTTACAAGAGGTCTCAAATCATCTGTGTCGTGGAAAGCTGGCAACCTTGGTAGCCATTCATTAGAGGATTTTGTTGTTAGCTACAGTTGCATGAGCATAGAACAAAAAAATCATTGAAATGTAAAAGTGGTTGCTTCAGATAGTTTGTAAAAAGGGCACTTGACCCATGTTGCTATCTTGGCATGTGGAGGGAGGTGCTGCGTGACGAGGCTAGAATGGACGTGGTGGGGTAGGGTCAGCCAGGAGGTGCTGTACACCTGAATAGAGTCCTCCAATCACATGCGGCAGTGCTGTGCTGACCTCAGGGTTAGAGATGATGCTCGGAAAGGCCGGCCCAGTGCCGCACCGGGGAGTCCATGGATGCTCCAGAAATAGTCAGCCCTGATGTCCTTCAGTATCAGGTCTATGAAAGGAGTGTGCTTTAGGGGGTTTATGGGGTGTGCTCGTGGGCCCAGGGGTCCCAAATTTGCCCTTAGAATATGCCACAGATTTCCTTGTGATCAGCCTGGGGTTTCCCTTTTCTTAGGGATTGGCCGAGACTGACTGAGCGTGTTGGCAGTCTTGTAGAAAAGCTGCTCTTTAAAGGAGTTTGGAAAGGCTGATCTTGCTGTTAGATCAGCACAGTCTTTCCAGGCTGTTCAACACATTTTTTCTGCTTCCCTTGCTGTGTCAAAAACGGGGCACAGGGCTTCCTATTTTGAGTAGTGATGACGTTTTGCCAATATGCTGGCGTTTGGCAAGGACTTGCTAGAGGTGGGGAGGGGTGGTTCAATGTTCTAAAAAAGGAATTTTATTTTCCTCATACTACTGTGTCTTGGAGAATATTAATATGCAGAAATAAATTTCAGGACCTGATTCGAAGAAAGTTTGGGCCAAGCAGAAGTTTTAGAAATGGCCCTTTTCCCCCAAGGAGGAGTTTCAGGAGGTGAAATGAAGTGTCCTTGCAAGGAGGGCTCTTCTCTGCCCTCTGCTGGAAAACAGGAACCTAAAGGGCGAGCGCCTGCACTGCCTGAATGCACCTAAGTAGCCGTTTCCATAAACTGGGGGGTGGAGCCAAACCAGTTTAGCAAGAAGCTGGTGGCCCAGCCCTTTACCAGATTCCTCAGCCTCTCCAGGCTTCCTGGAAGGGGCATCTTCAAATTCTTAAAACAACCTGTTTTTCCTGTAGATACTTTGTCCCTGTGCCTTTGGTTTGGTCATCTCGAATGACTGACTTTTTTGGGGGTGGGGTGGGGGGGGGGAGAGGGCAAGTAGTTGTGGGAGCTCCTGCCCTGAGATCTGAGTTCTACAGTGTTCAAAACGCTGGGGGCTCGTTAGTGGGGAGCCGTGACTAGAACTTGATGGTGTCTCAGGATGCTTTCTAGAGGTCACCCATGTCCCTACTTCTGGGGCTGGGGAGATGGATGTAGCAGGGCTATAGCAGGCAGGCTGAGGGCTGCCTGTCTTTTCTGAATCTGGTGTTTTGAGGGGAAAGGGGATATAGGATGGCCAGAGCAGTGCTGCTGTGCCCCAGGAAACTCCAGTCCTTACTACTATTGCTTTCCTCCAAATCCCTTCAGGGTCTGTGGTCTAGTCTCACAATTTAATGTGTATCTTTTGGGGTGGTGGTGGTGGTGATAGTTAGGGGGTGGTTTCCTTACCTAATGAGAGTTTTTTCCCCAAATAGATTGTGAGCTCCACAAGGGAGCAACCCCAACAATGAGTCCTGCTCTGAGGGATAGAGGCAAACTGGAGATTTCCTTGAGGAGAGAGGCCAGGATGGCGAGGGAGTCAGGGAACTGTAACATATGAGAAATGGCTAAAAGAGGATGAGTTCAGAATGGGCTGGGGATTGGGGAGAGGGATTGGACGTTGCACTATGAAGTGGGGAGGAACAAGGAGAGTTAATGTTTACTGAGGACTGACTTGATGGTAGGACCTTGAGAGACTGACTCTCCCCGAAGTGAATTAGCATGTGAAAGCTTCAGGGAGAGAGATGTTAACTCACTCTAAGGACACAGGTTTCAGGTCTACGCAAGATGTCCTCTGAGCTGCCCCAGTGAGCCTCCATTGCGGGAGGTGAGCACACCGGGCTGGCAGCCTTGCCAGGGGAATGAGCCTGCCTGGGGGCTTGGCCACAGGAATGCTCAAAGAACTCTTCTTCTTTTGGGGTGATTAAAATTCCTATTCTCTTGGTCAGTGTTGGCGAAAATCTCTGAAATTAAATAAATACTAACCGGAGTTTAGAATCCACAACTTAGGGAACCTTTTTCTATCATTCCTTCATGGAGAATACTCCTTCCAGTACTGAGTGCTATGGCTTCCACATAGGTAACTCTCACAGCGCCTGCTATACGTGGGTGGGATTTGATGTGATGTGGACAGAGGAGGAAGCAACTGTGTGTGAGGAGCAAGGTGCTGCGGGAGTAGCAGCGTGAGCTGAGAGAGCATCTGGGTCCCAGAAATCTTGCCTCTGCTGCTCCCGGCTGGGCAACTTCGATGCCACCTCCCCCTGCTTGAGTGTTCTGGTTGGTAAGTTGGGCCCGGCCTCAGAAGAGGGTCCAAGAAGATAATAAACATGTGGAAACATCTTGAAAATGAGAGCCTTAAAAATGCTAGGAGGTTGATATGTATAAAATGTTTTCTGCATTGGTTGAAATTATTAGAGTTAGAAAGTGGAGGAAAGCATCTTTTCTTTGGCAGAATAGGGTTGGGGTAGCATCAGTTGTACCACACCTTTTGCCTGACTTGAGGGCTTTGCAAAACCAGGGGAGGCCTCCTGGGTGAGCTGTGGCCTGGGTGCACCTGATTCTGAGGCTGCGATGCACCTTCTCAGCTGGGGCTGGTTTATTTTCAGAAGTGACTGACAGCTGTGGACAAACCTGTCTGACTCCTTTGGGAGCCTGCTGAGGGTAATGGATTTAAACCTCCTCTTTGTCAGTCTTCATGCATGAGAGGAGCTGTAGCATTTACAGTGCTCTGTGCAGCCAGCTCTGTGGAAGTGTCCACTGGTAGCGATGATGGCAAACGTGCTGGCTCACCTGGAATCCGGGGGACTTTAAACCAGTCTATACAAGTGATCGTTCTTAGTCATCAGATAGCAAGCGTCTGTGTGCTGAGAAGTTAGGTGTGGCTCTTTCCTCAGAGAGCGTCAACCTTAAGGGAGACAATCAGGCAGGTTTTAAATTGGGAGCCAGGGACCTCGCATTCTTATTTTTAGTGTTCTCAACCATGGACTCTGAACCTGGATAAGTCATTTTACCTCCCTGGGCCTCATGATTTTCACTTGAAAATGAGGATTTGGGGTCAGATGATCTTGGGGTACTTCCCATATTATAGGATTCTGTGATTTTCCATGTTCAAGGACATGATTAATTGGCAAATACACGAACATTACTAGGAATGACCCGAGGAAAGTCATAATTGTAGGTATAATGGTCAGAAGTGACTTTGCAAGAAGGTAGGAAGATGGGTGAAAAGTCTATCCATGTAAAATAAGGAGTAGGGGTTTACCTGCTAAAATGAGGTGTTAGCTGTCTGAAAAAGCAGACTTAGAGGTCCCAAGGGCCTTGTGTGAGCTAGTGGGGAGCTCTAAGGCTCCTTCTCCCCATCCTCCCTTTGTGCTGTAAATGAGTATCTGTGATAGGCTAGATGCGGTCTCTGCATTAGAGAGGCCTCAAGGAGACCACTTCTAAAACTTGCTGATGACCTCGGACTCATAACTTGATGGTCCCCTCCTGCCTGGTCCATTGCCAACTGATGTTCTCTGGGAAATGGCTACTGATACCCACTTCTATGTTAGATGTGTTCCTGCTTTCCTTTGCTTCCACCCATGAAAATATCAGCATTTAGTTGTAGGAACTTTTGTTATACGGTAAAAATCTCCTGTTGTCAGTCTGTATGTGACTGGGATAATGGAATATGCATTTTAAATTCCCTTCTGGTGCTGGTGCTCAGGTTTTAGTAATTTCTGAAATAAAAATGACCAATTTTCCTTTAAAATCATATTGCAAGCAGTAATACCTCACTTTCCAGAGTATACATCTGTCATCTTTCATTTGTCTTAATATAAGAGAGCTGCCTGTAGTTTAACCCAAACTCATTCTAGAATGTTCTGCTCAGATTCCATAGAGAGGAGGGTGTCTCGTCTGTGGTCAAGCCCTTAAACACCCAAGCAAGCCTATGAAATTCCCTGAAGCAGCATATGCAGAGTGATTAGGCAGGTGGCTCTAATTAATTGCCTGTCACCTCAGCAGGAAACACGGAGGGGCTTGACTGGGATTCCAAATCAGCAGGCAGTGCTTTCCACAAACGCCTGTAAACCGAACTGTTGTATAATGGATTGGTCTTCTGGCTGAGAAACTGTGGTCCGGAGAGGATTTCGTCTTTATGACGACTCAGCACTCTTGTTTACAGAATTCCTTATTCTAATTACAGTTGTCCCAGAGTCCTCAGGTGTCTTACTTAGGTCAGGTGAGGAGGTTCTGAATGGGGTGGATGTGCTCCTTGGACACAGGCCCTCAGGGTTGCTGGTTCTGTGCATCCCTAGGCTGGAAGGTGGGCTAAGGAGGCTGGAACCTAGGAGGTGGTACAGTTCAGGGTGGGCCTGGAACTGGGCAGATCACCATGGTTCCAAGTTACCAGGTCAGAGAACCTATCTCCCCTATATCCTCTGAAATGAAAGTGCTTACTCCAGAGACTCAAAGCAGAGTTCTCTGATGCAATACCATCCTATGTCTACCCCGTCTTTTAAAATTATCAGTGTTTTAGAAGAGTAGCTAACATATGTTGAACTTTCACTAGAACCAAATGCTTTTCCTACGTAGTCCAACTTAATTCATAAAACATTGTGATGGGTTTATCCTGACTTTACAGGTGATGAAATATAGTAAGGCAATACAGTTAGAAAATAATGGAGCCTGCATTTATATTTAGGTCTGTTTGGCAGCAAAGCCTACCAATAATCAAGAAGCCTTGATCTTAAAAATCGGTCATCATAGTCTTTGAATTGTGATCCTTGGAATCCAGACCCTTTATTTGCCCATGAGGGACTGAGACCCAGAATGACTCAAGTGCCTCAAGTTGATATCCTCTCCTAATAGGTCCCATAGTTGGGGAAGACCCTGGTGGTATCCAGTGTACGATTTGCAGGAAGAATTCATGGTAGATCATAGTGATTGAAATTCTTCATCCTTGGAATATTAGACTAGGTGCTAATCTTGAACTATGAAACCTTGGCACACTTATTTTTTGATGCCGTTTTCACTGTGTGTGTGTGTGTGGGTGGTTGAGGTGGGTGAGTGGGTGGGAGGTGAAGTGATTAAAAAGGGCAGTAAGGCAAAAGCAAAAGTGAGCCCTGGAATAAAAAGGAAGCCAGGGTCTCTGTTAACCATGTCCAGGTAAAGACCAGAGGCTTCCTCTAAGGCAGCATTCAGAGGACAGAGGCAGGCTCCTGAAAGCTGGGCTTGAATATTAAATTAGAAATGGATGCATGTGTTTACTAATGTGACTGGGAACTGTTTTAAGGGTAGAGGCAGTGTCTAGAAAGCAGATCTCTTCCTTACTCCTTTCCCTTACTATTTAATTTTTATGGGCCAGTGATTGTGCCCCAGGGCATTGAAGAGAGATGAGGGGTAGAGCAGGATGTTTTTACAAACAAGTTTGACCCTGTGGGGGAAACGAAATCCACAAATACCGGACTATGCACAAAGTGCTATGGCAGAGGCCTGCACAGAGACGTTGATGACAGGGATTGCACTGAATCATGTCAGGGAAGGCTTCCTGGAGGAGGCAGCACTTAAACTGAGACAGCACAAGGTAATTGGGCTGAAAAGGGAAGGGTGTCCTGGGCAGAAGGGGACAGTTTGTGCAGAAGCATGAGAAAACAGTGGTCGTCCTGGGAGCTGGCAACAATGCTTGGAGTCTTGGGGAACAAGCACAACTGATGAGGTGGGAGAGTCATTGGGGCTGGGATCAGGAAGCTCTTGTATGCCAAGATGTTTGGCTTTTACCTGAGGCAATGGGGAACCATAGGTGGATCTTAAATCTGATTTCATCACTGAAATGTCAAGTCCCTGAGTGTGGGGGTACTGTTTGGCTGACTACTATACTCTTGGGGCTTTAGAATAGTGCCTGGTACTTAGTTGCACAGTGAAGACTGACTGAATGAATGAATGCACATCAACTTTGTGTCCTGAGTTGACCCATGTGTAGTGTGTGGGATGGATTGGAGGTGGGGATCAGACCCAGGGTTGTTGTCAGAAGGTCAGTGCAGTAATTCAGGTGACTTGGGAGTAGGGCACTGTGAGGTGATTAAAGGAGAAACCTGCCTTGAGAGACGTTCTGGGAAGACTAGTACACTCACTGGATGTGGCAGGGAAAGGGAAAGGACTGAGGATGACTGCCAGGTTTCTGACTTGGGCAGTTTGAAGGAGAGAACCCAGTGTGGGGAAGGAGGAGAAGATGGTAAGTTCTTGTAAGAGGCATATTGGGTTGAGAAGTCTGTGGAAAAGCTGGTGGTATTGACCTTTTTGACAACCATTGTAGAGGTCGAGAAGGCAGTCCAGGTTGGAAATAGGAATTTGGGATTCATTAGGGATCATGGGAACTGGAAACTGTTAAGTTGGGAATTCCCCTGAGTCTGTGGAGGGAGACAAGATGGTGACTGCTAGTGGAAACCTGAGAAGATGATGCATAAGGGAGAGGAGAGGCCTGTGCAGGAGACTGATAGAGTAATAATGGTCTTTGTTTAAAAAAGTACAGAATTGGGAGGCGGCTGTGGCTCAATCGGTGGGGCTCCCATTTGCCATGTGGGAGGCCCCGGGTTCGGTTCCCGGGGCCTCCTAGTGAAGGCAAGCCCGCCCGCACGGCGTGGTTAGCTGACCCAGCGAGCACAAGCAGCAAGGGGGGGATGAATGAATAAATAAATAAAATCTTAAAAAAAAAAAAAAAAAAGTGCAGAATTGTGTAACGCGACATCTGCCCCTTTCTCTTCCTCCTCTTCCCTTTCCAGAAGTAGCTGCAGAAAACATTTTGCCTTATATCCTTCCAGCTGTTTTGTGTGCCTAAACAAGCCTAAATATGTATGTTTTTTTTTTGTTTTTTTTTTTACCCACATAGATTTGGCTTTCATAACATCCCCTTCAACTCTAGAGTGTTTCACATAGTAAAACATTTAAATAGAGCATGAAAATACAGGTTGTCTTAGGGCTGAGTTAATTCAGATTTAATACCCCTTGATGAAACTACAGAATTAAAAATATTTATCAAAACAACAAGGGCTAGATAATATCCCATTTGTGCTTCTTCACAGCAAACCCTTGGACACAGGAAGGACACGGGGGCAGAGCACGGTCCTCTCCTCTGCTCCCTGTTCCTTCCTGCCTCAGAGCTTGACTACTTGCTGTTGGTGTTGTGATGGGAGCTGCTCGCTAAGGTTGCCAGGCTAGCCCAGTCTCCTGGCTGCACTGAACTGAGGCTGGCCCATGCAGCAGGGCTCCAGCAGGCAGCAAGACCCTCCAAGGGCAGGCTCCAGGTTGCTTGCTCCTAGCCTGTGAGTATCCCCTGTAGGAAGAGCGTTTTCCAAAGACTTCCTTCTTGGCTGGTTACTGCCATTCACTTGCTGTGTCATCCTGGGTTCATTTTCTTCATCTCTAAAATGTTCTAAGACTTTTAAGGTTGTGTCCGGTGCAGTGATACCAGGTCCATCTACTGGGTAGACTGACTGAAGGTAGAACTGGAAAGTGTATTGAAAAATACAATGTGCTATGTCATTTACCCTCAATAAACTGTAATTAAACTGAGCTACAGTCTTAAATCACCTTTTCTACCTTGTGGAAAAGTTGTATAGTAATATGTTGTGAAGGGGTTCTTTAATTTACAAAAAAAAAAGTAAATGAAAAATATGCAGAAAGCGTTTTGAAGTGTTTTTGAAGGGTTTTTAGTAACTGGTTTCTTCCATCAATGTCACAGGCACCAGTGAAAACCAATAGTGTAATAATGCAGATTTAATGAGCGTGGCATTGGAGTTTGTACCACCTTAGTAGAAAACCATCTTTTAAAATAGTTTTTCCCCTGATGTGCTTTTAGTATCCTTCAAATGACTTTTTCCCCCTTTTGCGGAAATCTTTTCTGGGTCAGCTGGTGGTAGGTTTAATTTCAACCTCTTGACTCTGGGTAAGGTTGGTTGAATAATTTTTAGAAAACTTTTGATGTTGGTGGAATACATTTTTAAAAATACATGGAAAAAATAAAAAAATGTACTTTTTGGGGTGAAAGAATTGCATTTTTAAAGCTTTTCCAACCAGCCTATTTATTTAAATACCTCACTTTGGGGGTTGATCCTGAGCGGATTGTTCCTAAAACTTTTAAAGACACCTGAAAATAGGTTACTTAGTAGTCACCCACATTTTTGCATCTCGTGGGGAGGCATTGCCTCCACTTATCTACTGAGATAGTCCAGGCAGAAACTTTGTCTGGAAGGGAGATGCTTAGTTGAGCTCTCCGGGAAGTTCTGTGTTTCAGGGTGAATATCCACTTGAAAGTTTCCGTTGAGCCTTGATGTGCACCTGAAACCCTGAGGGATTTGAGTCCAGCTGCCAGAGACTTTTTCTGGAACTTGGGCTCATTCAGCCCGTGCATCTGAAGCAGGAGTTCTTAACCAAGGGGTCTGTGAGCTTGTATTGAAATTCAAAAAAAACACTGTTCTTGTGGGGACGTGTTGGTGCAGTGTGATCTATTTATTAAATAATACACAGTGTAGTGTGGACTTGGTTAAGGGGTCCGTGGTTTTCACCTGACTGGCAAAGGAACCCGGAACAAAAAAAGGTTAAGAAGCCCTGATCTGAAGTGATGCGGGAGGGGTGGTCTTTATCCTCAGGTGGCCTGGTGGATGAACAGTGTGTATCTATTAGATGTTGTGTTAGATGTGGCCAGGGGCCTTTAAAAACTGTAAC
Source organism: Tolypeutes matacus (assembly GCA_026826555.1). NCBI lineage: Eukaryota > Metazoa > Chordata > Mammalia > Cingulata > Chlamyphoridae > Tolypeutes > Tolypeutes matacus. The sequence goes on from JAKSZT010054215.1 coordinate 29,316,403, forward strand.
CCGTGCACTTACTGTAGACCAGCATGGTGACAATATCCTGACTGACCAGGGTTGAGGGCCTCCAGCAGATATGTGAGCTCAGCCCTAAGCAGGACCCTTGAGGGGCCAAGGGAAAGGGCAGAATACCCTGTGGAGGCCGCTGGCGGGAGAGGGCAGGCACACGGCAAACAGGACGAGTCTGTGCACGAGCTCTGTGTTGCACAGGAAGTTCTGACTGCCCATCGTGTTCTTTCCTGGTGCCCACAAGAAAAGGATCTTCTTGTCTGTGCTTATAGATGTTTCCCCTAATATATTCATACCTAAAACAGAGGCCGCTGCCTCTTACTCTTTGAACCCAAAGACCTTCGGGAGTTTGCTAGATCTGGTGCTAATGTTATAGAAGTTTTTCAATCTTTATCTCCATCTTTCATGTATCCAGATAAATACTGAAGTAACTATAGTTATCTAGAATCCTCAGGCCGTAGACCTCAGCCACTCCATCCCTACCAAGACCAGTGTCAGCTAGGTACTGCTTGACAGCTCTCAAGTGGCAGAAGCTTATGATTCACTGAGTTTGTTGAATACTCACGTTGGTAGAAGGTGGTTCTGCCTTCAAGGGAGGGCTGCCTCCTGAATCCCACCGATGGCCTCTGCTTCTACCTTCCAGGGTTAAGGAAAATGCCTGTTAGAATTCTACATGACAGTTCTTCAAATGTTTTTTTGAAAGGTAACAACATATCCTTCCTAACTCTTCTCTAGACTAAATGAGTAAATGTACCCATTCCCTTTCACCGGAACTCACTTAGCTGACCTTTACTACCCTTTGCCTCCTATGAGTACTCGCTGTTTTGCCAATGACCTTGATGTGTAGTTCTCTGCTAGATGCTGTTACCTTGGTGGATTAAAACAAGCAAGATAAAAACTTAATAGAGGGGCGGATGTGGCTCAAATGGTTGGGTGTCCGTCTGCCATAGGGAGAGAACTGGGTTGGATCCCTGGGACCTCCCAGTAAAATAAAGAAAAAATATGGAAGGTGTGTGTGCCCGGCCCTGCCAAGCCACGGAGCAAGATGATGACATAACAGGAGAGAGACACAGGGGCTAGCCAAGATGAGGCATGCTGATAAAACCAGGAACTGAGGTGGCACAGGTGGCAGAACGCCTCTCTCCCGCATCAGACTTGAATCCCAGTGAAGACAGGAGGGAGAAGGATGAGAAGAGAGGGCAGGAAACAGACACAGAGAATTGCCCAGCAAGTGGACACACAACAGCAAAATGGGGAGGGGGGTGGTGGTTAAAATGGATAAAGTAGATGAATAAATCTTAAGTTTTTTTTTTTTTTTTTTTTTTTAGTAGAAGTGTTAAATGCTTCATTTGGGTTAAAAAAATAATTGAAGAATGCAAGTTCCGAATCCCCCTTGGCTGGGCAAAAGTCTGTGTGAAGTAATAGGGTTTTATTTTAGCTTATACTGAGCTGAGTCGCTATCTGGAATTTCTGTGGTTCATCTCTCTTCTATTCTTGAAAGCAGGAATATTTTCCTGTCATGTCTTCTGGCACTTGTCTTCACTGATTTCTTACAGCTACAACGATGCCGTTGTGATTGCCTGTGGTAAACGTCAGCACACTTGGATTTGCAGGTGACGGCAAACCTGAGTGCCTCGTTGCTGGTTGTAGACTCAGGCCTCGCTTTAAGCTGTTGGTACAGCTCTGGCTTATTGGATTGTCATATGTCGTAATGGTCTTTGGGGTGGGGAATTACTAGCCTTCTGTGATGGAGACTTTGGACCTCTGACACCCACACTGCAAAGCAGGGCAGGTATGTGAAAGGGAAACACTTAATTCTGCGATTATTCTACCTTATTCTTTGATCTCAGGGAACATACCCTATACCATGATTTTAAAAGAGCACAAATCCCCAAATTCCCAGTTAGAACTCTTTCAGTCCCTGTTGGGGACATGGATGTTGGAGAGCCTCGTTCTGGTGGGAGACATGGGGCTGTTCGTTGATGTCTGGCCCTCTTCCTCCTGAGCACGTGGTAGGGCTGCACTTCCTCATCCAGTCTCACTCGGGAGGACATTGAGTTTGGTTTCACCAAAGAAATGAGTGGAAGCAACACGTGACATATCAGATGGCCCACATTTTTCAAGCTGTTTTTCCTCTTCCCCTGCCATGGTAACCAGGTTGTGACCACACCAGCAGCCTGTATTCCAGAATGAAGCTGATGCAGAGCTGAGCCCCCAGCCAACCCCCGGTGGACATGGAGCAGAAGGGAGAATGCGTAGCAAACCTTTGTATGCCTGTGAGATTTTGGGTGGTTTTATGACCCCAGCAGAACCTATCCTATCCTGATGGATGCGTTAGACTAGCTAGCTTCCACATTCACTCAAAAAAGGCAGCTGGAAATTGCTTGGTTGAATGAGAGCAAACTAAGTCTCACTGGTCCTGGAAGCAAGGCCAGCATTCCCATGGAGAAATTACCCTTTTAAGAAAGAGATGGTACATAGATCCCTGCTTTTCTCATCTTAAATTCAGGTTCCACTCCATTGTTGCTGCCCTGCTCTTTGTCCCCTCTAAAGAGAGGCATGGTAGGGAAGGAGAGGGGGCTTCAGGCTCAGCTCCCTGAGGCTGACTCTGACCTTCCTGGTTCTGAGTTAATGGCCAGGACATCTAACTTCATGCCTGGTGCTGCCATTTACCCCATGTAGGAAAGAATTGAACCTTGCTCCAAAACAGGCCTGGCCTTGGTCTCTGTGAAGAATGTGCTGTAGGGTGGGGGCTGGCCCCACCAGAAGGACCAACGTTATGATGTAGGCTGGGACTAGAGGCTGATGCCAGCCATGCGGAACTTCAGTTGTGCCTACGTGATTGAATCCCAATAAGATGTCTGAACACGGAGGCTTGGGTGAGCGTCCCTGTTTGGCAGTACTCCACGTGTATTGTCACACACAGAGAGTGGCGTAAAGTATTGTGTCCTGATTCCACGGAGAGAGGACAATGGAAGTTCCGTGTTTGGTAATTTTTCTGGTCTCTGCCCTCTGTGTCTCTTTGGCTGATGTTAAACTGTACCCTTTCCCTTTAGTGAACCATAACAGTTAGGGTAACAGATTTTGGCGAGTATGAGGATCATTTCTAGTGAATGATCAACCGGAGGGTGGTCTTGTGTGGCCCGTGTTCTTTCCTGTGTGCAGTTGGGTCTCACTCTTCACACCTGCTCTCTGCTTGAGCCTGTTCTGGAGTTCTTTAGATCCTCATCCTACCTTTCTGCCAAATGGGGACCATTGGTGTTACCAGAGGCGGCTGCTTTGATTAATAAATCCCAGAAACAAAGGATTGAGTGTGCCTCAGGCTTGGAGAATTTTCAGCCTATAGTGGGTGTGAGAGGAAGTGCACATCTCTGGTTCTGCTCACTGTGGAACCACCAACCCCATATGGGAAACAGTTTCTCTCTATATTACCCAAGAGCCCCAATAACCTGAGAATTCTCCTTTGTGCAAATCAAGAATTCCTGTGCACTAAGGCATCATTTCAGTCTTCCTCCCTGTTCACCCACTTATCCCTGAGTTTGGGAAGAGTTGTTAACTTTTAGTTTTAAGCAGCCAACATATGCTGCTTAGGCATTTTGCAAATAGCCAAGCAGCCAGCCAGTCATTTTCCCAAAATGGTAACTAATAAAGATAGCAGAGAACAAGTGTCAACATCATTTTAGTTATAGCTGGAACAAAACAGGAACATTTCTGGTCTTTTCCATGTATAGTGAATTTTATAGAATGACCTGAATGTCACATGTGGAAAATAGAAGAGTAAAGCTATACATCCAATAATCTATGTAGTCCAGTTGATTAAAGTCTGTTTTCCCTAGAGTGGTTGCAGCTTGAAGAAATGAACTTTCTCTGAGAAGCTGAAACATTCATCAATTAGGGTGTTTATTTTTGTTAAACTTTAAATTTGTGACTCAAGTGCTGTGAAGAGAGTGGGTGGAGTTGCTGGTGAGGGGCAGTGCTGAGCATGCCGCTGTGCCTTGGAGCTGTCCTGTCAGCTGCATCTCTGCAGGAAACAGGAGAGAGGAACCTCAGACCTGGGGGTAGTAAGATAGGGCCCTTGCCGGGCCGTGTGGTTCAGGAACTGCTGTTCCCCGCAGGGAAGGACCCCCTTCCCAGGTACCCCTGTTGAGCAGGAGCCCCCTTCACTTACCTGGAGCCCTTCCGCTGCTAGCCAGTGACTGGTTGTACCTAAATCTTGCCAATGAAGAGAGCTGGCTCCAAAAATGTCGATTCAAAAGCCAAGCCTCTCCCTGAAGAATTTATTTAGAATTTAGTTGTTGGAACAAAAGTAAAGTTTGGGAAACGAACAGTTCTAGGATCCAGTTTTGGGTAGCCTGGGGAAAGAGCCTGTGATGTGCTAGGGCCTACACCAAGAGATGTCTTTCTGGGAGCACCCCTTTTTCTAGTGTGGTCGGGTCACTTCACCGTACCTTGTGAAGGGGAGAGGGTTCTGCTGGTGGCTGTGTGCCCCCACTCCCCTGGCACTGGTGCTGTCCAAGAGGAATAACTAGATGTCGGACACAGGGATTTGAAACAGGCTTTATAAGGCCTGTAGACCTAGGTAGCTCCTGTCCTCTGGCCTTTCCAAAGTGTTGCTGAGAATTCCTCAAGTTATCTAAACATTTTTGCATTGTTATAAATATGTTAATTGGGAAAGGTAACATGGGAATTTACTAGCATGCACGAACTTAGGTTATTTATTGGTTGGGACCAGGGTCCTGGAGAAATGGAAAATAAGATGGATGTTGAGGGTGAGAGAATTGGGCTCCAGGGCTTGGGCTGGTCGTTGCAGTGGGGATGATGGGACAAGGCCCCCACCCATGAGACCCTGGTCCTCACCCCTCGGAATCTTCATCCCGGCCCCACGGAGAGTTAATCTCTCTGACCTAGCTGGGCTCAGGTACTTGTTAAATTAAGACAAATAGATGAAAACATTCCCTCTGAACCTCAGGGAATGGCATAATAGGTTCTGCATTTTTTCTGGATAACTAAGGTTTTTCACTACTTAAGCACCAAAGTGCTCCTTAAATTTTATTTTGGGAGGATTTGTCAAATAGATGTCACTGAGCATAATTTAACTTTTTCTTGAGAACAGAGGAGTCACTAACACTTGGCTGAAATTTCTTCAGGGTCTGATGAGGTGAGCTGGGCCTCTCTATCCCTCTAAGTGGAATCAGTACCTCAGTGCTCTTCTTGTGCCTTCTTCTAACCTTGTCTTCTGTGCCGTCTCTCCTTCCTGCAGCCTGTTTCTGCCTGAAGCAGCAGCGCTCCTCCGCCTCACTTGCTGGCCCCCACCTCCCCCTATCGGGCACTTGTCAGATGTTTTTCTCCCATAATCCCTCCCTACAAATTTGTTTCCTGTATTAGATAGATGGCTGAAAGGAATGCTGAATACTGAAAGCTTTGTGGCACTTGAAGGGACGGTCATTCAGCTTCAATATGGACAGCATGCCTTTTGACTTTAGTGTAAAAACAAATATTTACAAATAAAAACTTAGGTTTTTAGCACATCTTCAGAGGCAACTTATTAATAGACTAATCAATAGATCTGTAATAGTCCTTGGAGATGATCTGTCCATCTTCCTCATTTCGAGCTGAGAGAACTGAGGTACAGCTTGAGACAGAAGAGGGACTTGGACACAGTCCACTCTGCGGTGACTGTGTAATTCTTAGTTGACGTCATTCTACTCTTAAACCATGGCTGATCTGGAGGTGGGTTCAATGTCTTAGTTATCATTGGGTCTCTTAGGGCTTTGTGTAGTGCTCATATTCCAGCAGGCAGTGAAATAATTGTTGAAAACTTAACTGGAGTATAGATTTTTTTTTTTTTCTTTTCCTCTTGGTTAGGTGGGACTACAAATCCTCCCTAGGAGACTGGGCTGTGTCAGTGCTATATCCCTGCAAAACCATTATTGTCTTGTTCAGTAAGCTACCTTGATGGCTACTGTTCTGTTTGCAATTGCTTGAAACTTATTTTTCCTTGAATCATCTCATGCAAAAATGTACTTGTAAACAGCGTCTCAAAAGGGCCTATAAAAGAGGTAAAGGTAAGAAACAGCCTCCCTTCCTGCTGCCCCCTCCCAAGGTTGATCTATTTGAGCAGGTAAACTGTTGACTCACTGTGCCTACAGGTGTTTTGGCAGCTGAGGAAGGAGAGAGCACAGTGGAGTTGGATAGGAGTTAGGGAAGGCTTCGTGGAAGGAATAGTAACTTATTGAACACCTGTGTGCCTGGAGCCTTATAGCATCATCAACTTTAACCTTTGCAATAATCATCCAGTGTAGGAGATTGTCTCATCATTTACATTTGAGAGAATTGAAACAAGAGTATATTGCTTTCCCAAAGAGTCACTAAGCACCAGGGTTGGGATTTGAACCCCGATGTCTCACTCTAAGGCCTATGTGTTTCTTCCACTTTGCCCTGCCTCTTCTGGTTGCACTTATAACGACACTGTGCACATGCGGACAAATGTACACACACACACAGAGCTCTGGGAGGCAGTTTTGAACTGAGTGTTGGAGTATGAGTCAGTAGGCTGAGGAGGGTGAGTGGGCAAGGGCCTGCCAAGTAGGGAGGGTGTCGGCACAGAGGCTTCCTCTCCGTCGTTTAATTGTGTCATTGCCTGGTAATATTACAATCACAGCTGCTTTTACTCTTAGCAGTTTGCATGGATGCAAAAACAAAACAGCTGATGTAGTCTTTTCAGAGTCTGATATGGTTACTCCAGGGGAAATGGCTTCTCCAGTTCAGTGGTAAGAACACAGGAAGGCCTCTCTGTGGATGTGCTCTGGAGCCCTGGGAACATCACCAGAGTTCTCAGTTTCACCCTCTGAGATATCTGTGCTAGACGATCTTGTAAGATCATCTCACCCTGTGCGTGAGGCTACACGATGGTCTGGGCTTAGACAACCTGCGGGATTGTGTGCAAGTTCCTTCACCTCTTGATTCCTCATCTGTCAAACAGGATAATAATGAATGTCATGGGGGTTTTCACGTGGATGAAAAGAGATGACCTGAAAAGCACTCTGTAAATCCTGATGTGCTGTAGAACTGTTAGAACACTTACTGGATACACAGGCCAAGGTATCCTGTGTGTGCTTTGCACCTGTGCAGCATTTTCTCTCCCAAGTCCCTGGTCCAGGTATCCGTGTTACCTCGTAGCAGTTCATAGTGGATCTAGAAGTTTAAAAGCCTGCTTTAAAATAGTAAGATGGATAGTGTGCAAAGACTCTCATATTTTTAACATCCTCACTTGTGTTTAAGGTATAAATAGAAAATGATCAAAGTCAGCAATTCAACTATGTACTCTATCTGGGAATGATTGAACCAAGTTGAACTTTTAACCCTCTCATCCCTGGGAGGTGGCTTTGGGGCAGCCTAGAATCCCTTTCCTTTACCTACTGGGACCCAGTTGGTCCAGAGAAAGGGATATGTGTATATATGCAAGTGGGAGTAAAGGCAGCTTTACAGTGGGTCTTTGACTGTGGCAAAGACAGATGAGATCAATTCTTGGTATTATCTGGCTTATATTCTCCCTTGATTATTATGCAATTGATATATTTTAGCTTCCCCTAAACATTGTAGGATGGTAAATTGGAAAGGCTTGTTCTGTTGACTTCTGGATTTGCTTATCAGTTCACATGCATTAAAATCTCAAGGCTTTCTTGAAGGGAAGCAGAGAAGAGAAATAGGAAGGAAATGTGGCAGGTTTTCTCTTCACAAGTAGTAATGAGAAGTGGGAGATGGTTTCAGGAATGAGGTAGAACACAAACGTGAGGGTAGAATTTTGCTGGAATCTGGGTCATGAGGAATAGATACTATTGTTCCCTGGATATGTTTGGATTGAGTTGTGGATTTAAAGAGGAAAAATGGAAGGTATTGTCCTCTGAGAGGGATGTGTATAGTATAATCAGGCAGAGGAATCCAAAGAAGCCTTTTTAATAGCTTCTAGAAATGTAATTCCAAAGCTCAGGGTCTGTCTGTAAATGACTTATCGCCTGCAAAGAAAGCTCTCTGAGTAAGCGGCTGTCGGCACTGATTAACTGACGCTAGGCCTCAAGGGGAATATCAAGGTGGCTGAGTGATTTTCTTTCAAAGAGTTTACAGTTGACTTGGGAGGCAGAATTCAGGAAGAGGACAGATGAGGTGCAGTCTCTGGGGCACTGTTCCCAGCTTTGAACTTCGGGAGCCCCACGTGTGCGAGAGGAGTGCCCTGGGCCAAAGCCGAGGGAGCTGTGTGCAGGGAAGATGGAAAACCCTGGCGCACAGACCTGCAAGGCTGCTCCTTTTATTTATCCCTGAGTCACTGTTTTTACTTGTGTTCGGTTTTGTTCCCTAGATCCATTGCCCAGATCCTCTTAGAAGTTTAAACAGTAGCAATTTTTAAAGTAATGCCTCCAAATAGTTCAAAATTCAGGAGATTAAAAAGCACTGAGGTGATATGTCCCCGGCCAGCCAGTTCCTTTCTGTGGAAGCAACCAGTGTTAGCAGTTTCTTATGGATCATTTTAGAGATGTTCTCTATATACGTAGGCAATAGCCTGTATATCTCCCCCCATCTTCGAAAAAATTTTTCTCCCTTAATTTTTCCCAATTTTAGAAAATATAAATAACATGTTAAACACATTGCTGTGTACTTTTTTCTTAAGTGCATCTTGAAGATTTTCCTTTTGCTGTTTAAAAGACTTTTTTTTTCCTTAATGGCTAAGTGGCAGTGATTCTCAAAACTTTGGCGTGCACACAATCAGGTGGAGAGCTAATACAGGACACAGAGCCCCAGGCTCCTTGAGGTTTTGACCCTCTTCCCAGAGGATCCTAAGGCTCGGCTTGAGAACCACTGCTGTGGGGTCAGCTCTTGTATGGCTGTGCCATAGTTACTTACCCAGCCCGCACTGACGACTGCTAGGCCGTTTCCAAGGTTTTGGAAACCCTTTAAAGATAATACATGGGGGCAGAGTCGCGCATGGGGGACGAGAGCCGCTTTCTGGCGGGTCCTCAGGAGGCTTCTCTTGGTTCTGTGCTCTGCAGAGCAGAGGGAACATCTTCCTGCTCAGCAGCTGCTGGAATTGTTCGCACCTGCCTTTGCCTTCTGGGTCATGTTTCTCGTGTCCACAGCACAGGAACTTCCAGCTGAGCCTTTCTTTTCTGCATCTCTGCCCACTTGTTTCCCTTTTTCTTAGTCTGTCTTTCTAATCAGTGCCCAAGGCATGCTGCCCTTCCCCCCATGGCCAAACATTCCTGGGACCCTTATTCCCAGGGCAGTGTTCTGAGGGAATGGTTGGGATCCTCTGAGCAGATTTTGTGTGGCTGCAGGTAATTGAAAATAGACGAAGAAAAGATAATTTAAAAACTAAGTGAAGCTTGGGAAATCTGCTTAAATGCACTGTTATCAGGGTTTTACTAAAGCCGGATGCGCTATCCATCTTTTTGGGTAAATATTCCGGGCTTACAGCCAGGGTTTGGCTACAGCAGGTTGGTGCTCCTGCTCTAGGGACCCCGGGCTGCTTCCGTGGTGGGGGAGGGGCAGGCCTGGGGTTGGGTGTGAAGGAAGGACTGTGTTTTTTAGTTGCCATTGAGTTTTCGGCTGAAGCTGGCTCTTGGGAGTCATCTTGATCTTTGAAGTTTCTTTTCCTATTAAATCTATCAAAAGGATTTCCTCCCTAATATCTGATAGGCAAGTATTTAAGATTCTAAGAAGTCAGTTAAAAATGGCAGACCATAGACAGGTGTTTGCTCTCTTGCTCTCAGAATTTCACAAAGGATTACTAAATAGGTTTCTGACACATTGCTTTTAATGGTTCCTTAAAGATATCTGAGGATCATGACTGCTGTTCTATTTGGGGCTCTTTCAATATTTTGGAACAGAATTAAGACTCAGATACTGGTTTTCAGGCAGCAAAGTGTTCTCATGTACTCATCTCTGATTTTGAACTGTGGCATCTTCTTCCCGTGTGTGTGTGTGTGTGTGCGTGTGCGTGTGCATGTGTGCACTTAATTTTACCTTTTCCAGTCAGAAAACTGAATAGAGAAAATGGAGGACAGAGAAGTAGGACGGGGCTTCTGTTTGGTTTGACTCTCAGCCTGGGTTGTGAGGGTCCACATCGAAGGGCTTTTAAGGGGCCGTGAAGAGAGCATGAATGAGGAGTGGCTTTAGACTTGCTCTTCCTGAGATTTTTGCTTTTGTAGGAAGGAAACAGTCAGATTCTGGATTAACTTTGTCCTCTGCAGCATAAACTGATCAAAGGCTTTTTCTCTGAGGCTTATAGATTAAAAAAATAAATAAGTAAATAATGCAGGTATCTGTAAACTAGTAGAAAAGACTTCCTCCTCCCATTGCTTTTGGTTAAGAAGACTTGTGTGTGTATCTGGATGGCTGAAGCATTGGATGCATATGTAATCAGGGTGCCACGAGAGAGCTGGAGGATAGAAATGTGAAATGATTTTAAGGGATTAAAGGGGTGTTTACTTATGGAATTTGCCTGCCTTTCAAGTTTCAGCTGGGGTCCATAAGAAAATTCAAGTGTCCAGCCCCTATTTTTAAACATTGGAGGTCCAACCAATGCCCTTTTGCTCTTGCCATTTGCTCGGTGACAACCACCATAATCTGTTCCTGGACACATTCTGAGGAGGCATCATTAGTTCCAAGGAAGATGGTGGAGAAGAGGGGAGTGTGGTGCAGAGAAGCACCTTCTTGGGCATGGTGAAGTTCATTTTCTTCCTCTACCCCCCAGCCTATGGCAGACTGCTACTGGCCAGCCTTGTCATTCCTAGGAAGGGTTACTGTGGTTAATCATTAGCATTATTAACTGACATTGAACCAATCTGATGTGAATCATATCACAGTATCTGACATATGTATTAATTTCATTCAGTCTTGACAACTTGAAGTTCTGTTATCTATTTTGCATAGGAGGAAACTGAGACTCAGAAGTCTAGTAACTTGACAAGATCACACAGATAGGAAGTAGCAGAACCAGCTTTTGTACCCTGACACATAACCACTACTCTGCTCCCCCATGCGTGTTCAGATGTTCACTGCTGTCAGGTTTCTAGAGTGTCGTTGTAGAACTGTACTGGCCACTGTTTCAAAGCAGAGGGCAGATGTTGGTTTGGGGGAATAATGCTTTCGTTGTCCTTCTGGGTTTTGTTATTAAAGTGGGTAGGAGGAGGTGTTGGCATACTTGGAAAGGGGGGAAAGCAAGGAAATGTAGAATGTTTTGCCAGTGGCCACTGTGGAAGGTGGAGCCTCTTTCACTGAAGAATTCTGCTAATACTCTTCTCCTGTGGGAGAACAGTGCTGATTGGGGAGAACAGAACTAGAAATGTTTTGTTCCCCAAAAGTCTAGGGCACAGATCTGATTGTGGACTGTGATTGCTTTTGTATTTAGCCTGCTGAATAGTGATTCATAGTTCATGCCGAGAGTATGTTTGGAAGTCCAGCATTGCTACAAATAATAGAAGGAAGGTGGTTTTCCCCTGCTGTTTTAAAACTTGTGAAATGTCACTTTATCACCTCCTGTCATGGTGACAAATAAGCATTTGCACTGATCTCAGTATCCAGCTAAATGCGTTCAAAACTGCCTATTGCCCCATAGGATGCCAAGCTACAAATGCTTTTAGAGCACTGTTCAGCCTACCTTGTTATCAAAGAATAATAATAATTATGTGATAATTTAGCTCCAGGGAGTACAAAGCACTGTGCTAAGTGCTGCACCAGTATTTAAATGCCTAGGGCCAGTGGGATGGCTTCATGTCAGAAAGAAGGCTTTTCGGTGGGTGTTTTATAGGAGTCTGACAGGTGGGGAGGGGGCCTGCACCTATTGTGTTTGCATTGACTCTGCTTTTGGATGTGATTGGTGAGGCCATTTCTGATAGGGATTTTTTTGCTGTATATTCTAGAGTCCTATTGGTATGTTCAAGAATTTGTGGTACAGATTGTGCCTAAGTGTCTTTCTCCTAGTTAAAGCCCAGAAACAATAGGTAGGGAGTTGGAGGGTGAAAATACTGAGCAAAACTTGTTTTTCTTGCTCTCCTTGCATGTGAGAATCTTAGATTAAATTCAGTGTTATCCTTTTAACATACTCATGTGCGTTTAGTGTGTTTTCTTGAGAAGGGAGCAAAGGAGATAGTGTTATTAGCAAGGGCTAGGAATTGCTTCTTCTCTGTACCTGAATTTCACCTGGCACTGGTCATACCTGGAGGAGAAAAGTTCAGAAGCACTGCTCCAAAGAAGTGTGTTCAGTCTTTGGGGAGATTGCTTCCTACCCTTGTCTGTCTCTCTCCAGAACTTAGAAATCAGGTTGTAAATAGTCACATAGAAAACTTTATTTTTGGCAGTAGGGAACTGGTGGGAAGCAGGATGTGAGGGCAGAATGAAACTGAGGCTCTTTCTTAAGCTGATACCAAGAAGGATAGAAAGCATCTTTTCCTTGACCCATTAGGGTCATGAATGAAGAATGGCTGGAGAGTTCATGAGGCTACAGGTAGGAGGTGGAGAGGTGGGGGCAGAGGGAGCAGGTGGGAGGAGTCACAGGAAACAACACTAAACTGAATGCTGAGACTTAAGAATGTCTCAGCACTTAAGCCTCAAGAATGGAACACCCAGTTCTTGCTTTGCACCGCGTGGGAGTTCTAAGGAAAAGGGTTTTTGGCTCCCAAGCTTACAGTTTAAATGGATAGATCAGATGAACAAGTAAAGCAGCTAATGCAAATAAGCACTAAATTATTATTGGAATAAAAAATATAACAGAATTGTGGGAAGATGGTAGAGTAGGATTCTCCAGGAACCAGCCCTGCCACCAGAACAACTATTAAACAGGCAGGAACTGTCTAAATCAACTACTTTGAAACTCTGGAGTGCAATAGAACACTGTATAGCATCTAGGGAAGAGCGGGAGGAAGAGGCTGGTAAATACCAGTAAATTGTTGTCTCCATGCAGCAGTTGGTGGCACCCATCCCCTACTCCTGTGGCAGGCAGCAGTGAGGTCTGGCTTGTGGTGTACCTTGCTGGTTCTAGAAAAGGACATAAAAATCCACTTCTCCCAAATATGGGCTGTACATGGGCCAATAGCTGATCATGGCTTTGGATTAGCAACTTTAGATGCCTGGGGACCTGGCTCTGATGGTGGCCATTGTTCCAAGCCACCCTGGACAAAGGTGGTGGAGAAGACTAAAAGACTGTATGCTTCTTCAGAGCTCAAGAGGACAGTGGAAGGGATGCATTTGCTGGGTAGGTCAAGAAAGTACAGTTTTAGGGAGCTCTGGAGCCCTTCCTGGCCTCTCTCTCATCTCCAGGGTAGTTTGGAGCTGACTGGTACTCCCCTTTTTTGGTTCCCTGGCTTTGTTCTGGCTAGGAAAGGCTGACTTTGGAAACTCCTCTCAGGTGTGCACCCTCTCCCAGAATTTGCCCTCCAGGCAAAAACAACTTGAGACAACAAAAGGAATGTAAAAAACTATAGAGGACTTGTACACAAAAAACTGCAAAACACTGATAAAAGACCCAGTTAAATGGAAGGACATTCTGTATTTATGGATTGGAAGACTAAATATTGTGAAGATGTCGGCTCCTACCCAAAGCTATTTACAGTTTCAATGCAATCCCAATCAAAATTCCAACAACCTTCTTTGCAGAAATGGAAAAGCCTGTCATCGAATTTATATGGAAGGGTTAGGGGCCCTGGATAGCTGAAGCCATCTTAAAAAAGAATGAAGTTGGAGGACTCATACTTCCTGATCTTAAAACTTACTACAAATCCACAGTTGTCGGCACAGCACAAGGACAACCATATAGACCGATGGAATTGAATTGAAAGTGCAGAAATCAACGCTCACATTTATGCCCAACTGACTTTGACAAGGGACACAGACCACTTATTGGGGAAAAAATAGCTCCTTCAGTGAATGGTGCTGGGTAAACTGGATCTCCATATGTGGAAGAATGAAGGTGGATGCTTACCTCCCACCATATACAAAAGCCAGCTCAAAATGGATCAAAGACATAAATATAAGAGCTAGAACTATCAAATTCCTGGAAGAAAAGGGAAGCACATCAGGACCTTGTATTTGGCAATGCTTTATTAGACTTTACATCCAAAGCATAGGCAACAAAAGAAAAAATAAGTGGGACCTCATCAAAATTAAGCTTTTGCTCCTCAAAGGACTTTATCATGAAAGTAAAATGACAGCTTATACAACGGGAGAAAATATTTGGAAACCACCTATCCTATAAGGGTTTAATACCCAGAATATATAAAGAAATCCTTCAACTTAACAAAGACAACCTAATTTAAAAAATGGACAAAAGACTTGAATAGACATTTCTCAAAGGAGGATATATAAATGGCCAGAAGACACATGAAAAGATGATCAATGTCATTAGCAACTCAGGAAATGCAATGAGATACCATGTCATACCCACTTGAATGGCTACTATAATAAAAATGGAAAATAAGTGCTGGAGAAGAGGTGGGGAAATAGGAACACTCATTACTGGTGGAATGTAAAATGGTGCCGCCACTATCGAGACAATTTGGCAGTTCCTTAGAAAGCTAATATAGAAGTACCATATGACTTTGCAACCCCATTTTTAGGTATATACTAAAGAATTCAAAGCAAGGACTTGAACAGGTATTTGTACAATTCATAGCAGTTATTACAGTTGCCAAAAGGTGGAAGCAACAGAAGTGTCCAACAGATAAGTGGATAAACAGTTTGATATATACACATAATGGAATATTATTCAGCATTAAAAAGGAATAAAGTCCTGAATCTTGTGACGATATATACACATAATGGAATATTATTCAGCATTAAAGAGGAATAAAGTCTTGAATCTTGTGACAACATGGATGAACCCTTGAAGACAAGTTGAGTGAAATAAACCAGGCACAAAAGGACAAATATTGGATGATCTCACTGATAAGACATGAGTATAATAAGCAGACTGTCAGGATCTATAATATAGGTTACCAAGGGGCTGGGTGGGGATAGGGAATAGGGAATTAAGGCTTAAAATGTACAGAGTTAGTCTTTGGGGTGATGGGAAAATTTTAGTAATGGATGGTGGTGTTGGGAGCATAATATTGTGCATGTAACAGCACTGATCTGTATAATTGAATGTATTAAAAGGGAAAACTTTAGGTTGTATATATGGTACTAGAATAAAAATTTAAAAATTCATGGACCTGCACAACACCGTGAACCCTAAGTTAAGCAATGGATAATAGTTAATAGTGTAATCATCGAAACGTGTTTTCATTAGTTGTAACACCAATGCAAGATGTTAATAGGGTGATATATGGGAATCCTGTAATTTATGTGTGATGTGTGTAAACCTACAACTTCTCTAATGAATAAAAAATCTCCATAACAAAGAAAACGATAATTGAGCAATGAGTGGAAGGTAACTTGAAGTCACAGGGTGAAGGCTCTCAGCTCTTTCAACAGTCTGGGAGTTGGAAGGATTTGCGTTTTTGGCTCATTGCATATAGGGTTTGGAAAGAGATGCGTATGTATATGTGTGGAGTTTCACCAGCCAGTTGAAGGGGGGAAAGTGCCTCCTGAAAATGTATGTGGACTTTGTTTGCACTGGAATCTAGTAGAGGAGTGACTGAGAATTAGTCATCATCCTACTTGAGTTGTCGATTATCTTCAGCAGTTCAAGGTTTTCTCTTATTGTTGAAGAGAGTGAGAATTTGTGGTGAAAACCAAGATGGGGGATGGAAAACGGATATAACCAGGAGTGATATCTTGGATGGGCTCCAGTGTAATCCTGTGAATCTGTAGTGTCCCTGTGCACCATGAGCTCCCTGTCAGGGCCTGGGAAATTGGACACTGATGAGTATGCTGTCTGGGAGGCATCCAGGACAGAGATTCCTTGAGCTGGCAGCAGCCCCGGCAGCGGCCATCGCTGCGTGCTGACCTGCTGCTGATTCTTAGATGCACTTTCTTGTGTTTATGAAGAACATGAGGAGCAAACATATTGTTGACTCTAGAAAGTTACTTTTAACTGGGCGTGTTAAGAGGACACTAGAGAGAAACTTAAAAGATGAAGGAATACTTCAAATTGTGACTTAGAATTCCATAATGATAGAGGAACCTTACGATGACCTCATTTGTAAAGGGACGTGATGCGGTGAGGATGCTGTAGCTGGAGGAGGTCAAGTGACTTGCTCGAGGCCCCAGAGCTGGTGACTGCTGCAGCTGGAGCTGGAATCCAGGCTGCCTCATGAAGCTGTGCCTTCTCCCCACACCTCAGAAGGCCAGTTTGCTGGTGACCTCCACTTTTTATGGTCCTTGATTCTTGTCCTACTTTCTTTTTTACTCCTGTCACCTGGTGTCAAGAAATGCTGAGGCTCCCCTGCCCCAGGGACAGTGGTGGGAGGAGACTGAGAACAGCACAGGCTGGAGGAGCAGCAGGTAGACTGAGCGAGCGTGGCTGGAGGTGGTCGGAGGCCAGCGGGAGAGGATAAACTCCAGCTGCTGTAAACTGTGGTCTGGTTTACTGTGGGGCAGTGTCCTAGGCTGAGCACAGCTCCCCAGGCTGAGTAGCTGGGTATCTTTTGGAAAAGGATCTCATCAGTTAACATCAAAGTATAACTACTTTTGGTTGACTGTAGCTTCATATAATAATGACTTGAGATAGTTGCATCTTATTAGGGGTCATTAAAAATAGTTTTCTATTTATTTTAAGTAAAATTATAGGTGTACAATATTGTATTTTTCTATCTTCTTAGCTTGTGTGTTTCAGGCAAGTGCACTGATATTTTTTTTTCCCCCTCTGATTCTTGGCAGTGTGGCTAACACCCTACTGGTATGGTATGTGTGTTTACCCAGAGAGGAATGAGGGCATTTTTTACCCACAGTGTTAGACATGTCAACAGTAAGGATGTTGCCCAGAGTCTGTTGGTAAAGGATGAGGGAAGGGGCGTCGTTTTACAGGGGTGGGATCTAAAGCTCCTTATCCCTGTAGACTGGGGCTCCTTATCCTTTTTTGTTCCACGGACCCCTTCTCAGAATGCAGTGGCAGATAATTTTATGAGGCTCAGCATCAGAGGTCAGGGAAAATAAAATTAATAAGTTGATTTTTTTCAATTCAAGCTCACAGACCTCCTGAAAACCCGGGTTAAGAACCCTTGCTGTAGAGGTTGGCCCTAAATAGGTTCATCTGATTTCTTTCCCTTCTACTTGAGAACTGGATTCCATTCTTCTAAGTCTCTCTCCCTGTGACTTGATTTTATTTATTAAATGATTTTAGGATTAGGACTCCAGGTCTAAATTTCTTGGCATTCTGTTCTATGATTCCTTGAAATCAGTACTTTGATATTTTTAGAGCACCTTGACATGTTCTCACTGGATTTCCACAATAACCCCTTTGACCTGAGCGGAGCTTGGTTCTCGTTCAGCAGTGTTAAGACTTGAAAGGTGGAGGAGGAGGTTTGTCCCACTCCCCCAGCGGGACCACAGCAGGCCTGGGCCCAGAGCCCCATGCTCCTGACGGCTGGCTCGGAGTTGTTCTCCTGCGTAGCTGCTCAACTTGGGATAAAGGACACGGAGCTCCAAGGCAGCAGAGCGCGTCGGCGGCGGAGTCCACCAGAAGCAGATGGGCTGCGGCAGAGGAGCTCAGTTATCATTCTAAAGGCAAAAGGGAAACTGAATCCAACCCTCAGATGAGTTCATCTGGGATTCCTGAAACACTATATTGGCAGAGCACATCACAGTAGCTTTTAAAAACCAGTCTTTTGCTACAGTGAGCAGATGAAAAATGCCCAGGAAAGGGTTGGTGCTATCCTGTATGGATGCTGTTGTTACTTCATCTGTGCCACTCTTCTTTCTGACTGGCTCCGAGTGTTTTCACCAGTGTTCTTAGAATTCAGACTCTCGGAAAAGGGACGGTGAGGGGGTGCGGGGAGGGGGAGGTAGCACCCTCAGGGGATTCTTTTTTTTTTTTTTTTTTTAATCTCCTGACTTCTGTATCAGTGCCTGCAGGTTTGGGTGGGTGGGCAATGCTGGTTCTCATTCTTGTCTACTTCTGAAGGAACCATTGCCAGTTACCACTAAGATCTTCTGTAGCAGCCACAAGAATGAGCCTTGTCTTGTGCTCTAATCCAGGTGACTTCCAGAGGCTACAGAGGTTGTCCAGACTCCCCACTGGAAGCCCTAAGGATGCCTTTTGTCAAAAGCTATCTGACCCTTATCCATCAAATTCTGCACTGCAGCTGGGGAGTTTTTCCTTCTCCAAGATGATTTGTAAGTCCAGGTGCCTTCTGCTGGTTAACCATTAACCAGCCGAGCTTTGTTGAATAAGTTCTTGTAAAAGTCACAGGAGACTTTTTTTTTTTTTTTTTTAAAGATGGGGCTGATGTATTTTTAATCATATTTCCAGTATTAACCAACCTTTATTCATAAGGTCACTAGGCAGCTGACAGCTGCTTCCAGTCCAGCCTCTTGGCAGCTTGCCTGATGGATGCTCACTTAGCCTTGCCGTGGCTGAGGCTGCACTGGTATGTTTGTTACTGAGGAGTTCCAGTGGGCTGGAGGGCTCCATGCTGTTGCATGTCTCCTGGGGACTGCCTGGGCAAGGAGGAGGACAGGGAAGGAGATCATTGGGGGGGGGGGGAAGGGTAGGCTTGATTTTTGATTTTTTTTTTTTTTCCTTAAGCAATTCATAAGACAAAGGCACTATCTGGCCTTTCTTCTTGAACTGTTTTCCCCATTTCTTGTCCTTTAGAGATAGAAGGTTAGAGACACTTGGACCATTCTTTAGGAACTCTTTAAAGGGCACAGATTTGGGAGCCACATTCCTGCCTGGGTTCTGATCTGAGCTCTGCTCCTTACTGGTAAACCTGAGCAAGTTATTCAGCCTCTTCATGCTTCGGTTTCCTCATCTGCCAGATGGAGATATCTCAAAGGCTGTGAGAATTAAGGAGTTAATATCTGAAAGGCCCTTGGCAACAGGGCCTGGCATGTGATAAGTGCTCTGTAAGAGTTAGCTGTTACATCTCTGATGTTAGCCTGCTTGGGGATCGTAGGTCTTCTTTCCCTAAAGCAGAATATAGGACAGTAGCTTCAGTTATTTGAATTCTTGGCTCTGCTGGAGTTTGTTTTCTCAGTGTTCAGTCACAGAGCATGTATGGTGTCTTGGTTATGGTGGTGTGTAATGACAGAGAATTAATATAGGGGCCCAGTCTTACCCATTGCAGAGTTTGCAGAGGAGAAGGGATGCCTTGGGTTTGTGCTGTGTCCTGTTATGGACAGTACTGTGGGTATGTAGCGGTGGGGTTTCAAGCACCAGGCCAGGAATTGCTTTATTTGGAGGGCCACACCTTCCCCAAAGCAGCTGCTCTGGCTCAGCCTCTCATCTGAAGACCCCATTCGTTGGCCCCCATCCTCCCACCAGGGGGGCAAGACCTAGGTGTTTCCTTTCACTTACTGTTTGCCACGAGTCAAGCCTGTGCTGGTTATAGCATCAGCAGTGCAGGGCTGGAGTAGAAGGTAATGGTGCTTAGTAGTGATTCATTGGTGGGATTTACCAAGTTGTTTCTCTGTGCCTTTAATTAGGCCGAGTGTGTAAAAAAAAAAAAAAAAAAGCCTGTTTTTCCAGGGATTACAGGCTAATTTGGTACTTTGAGACTCCGCACCAGGACATTTTCCATTAGTGCCTGCCTTTTCTCGGGCCCCTCCTCTAATGTTCTTTCACATTTCATTTTATCCTCACAGTCCTAGTGTGGATATTGTTACTCCATTCACAGATGGAGAAACTGAGGCCCAGAGGAGTTAAGTGACTGACTTAGGAAGTGTAAAGAGCACAGATTCAAAAGCGCCAGCAGCTGGCCTTCCCCCTGGGCAGCTTGGTCTTTGTACCTTCTCAGGGTATTGGCTGCTCCCAAGCTGTTAGGATGAAGGGAGAGTGGGTCTTTTGTTCTCAGGAGCAAGAGGGTTCCCATCAAAGCACCCCTCCACTGCCATCACGTTCTCTCTCTCACATACCCTCATTACTTTCCACCTGGACCAACAGCACCCACTGTATTGACTGGCCTCCTTGGCTCCCGCCTTTTCTACTCCTATCCATGTGGGATGACTTTTCCTCTAACTCGCCTCTTGTGTGAGTCACGTGATCGCAAGCATCCTACCTGCTTGCCTGCATGGGGAGTTAAAGTCAGGATCCATCAGCTGGTCCTCAGATAACCTTTTCCAACTTGCAGCCCCCCTCAATCCTGTTTGTTCTTTCTCCCCCTTCAAGGACTTTCTCATGGCCTTCCTTATTTACTCATTTACTCCTACCTTCTTGCCTCTTTTCCTTCTGTTTATTTTTGGGACTCTCTCCCCCCTTCCTCTTTCAAGCCAATGACTGGAATATTTAAAACCCCTCTTGAATCTCTCACTGCACCCAGTTTTCCCTGATTACATCAAGTCACACTCAACTCCTCTTACTCTTGTTGGCACCACTGGAGTTCAGCATTTAGTGGTACCCTCACCTCCATTGTTTGTTTCTACTGAATACCTCTTGCTTTCTCCCCCAGGCTTTAAGGGCAAGTACCCATACCCATAAGTTATACCACTTTTGTCTCCCCCATGATGGTGGAGTGCCGGGCCCTTTGGTAGGTGCTCAATAAAAGCTTGTTACCTTGGCTCGGTTTTCCTGTGGATGAAGTGAAGGGATTGAATTTGGCTGGCAGAGTTCTAGACCAAGGTGATGGGTTTGGAGAGCCCTGAGAGCTTGCTTCCTACATACAGCAGGAGAATTGTCTGGTATATACCATATCTGGTATATAGTAGGTATCCAAATGTTGAGATGTTTGAAACATTCATCAAAGTTTTTGGATTGTTGTAGGTCCCGTGGCATGGCGAGGAGAGCAGTGGACTCTACTTAGCTATATTAACCACAGTCAACTTGCTCTTTCTTTGCCTCAGTTCCCTGTCTGTTAAATGGAGATGACTGGTCCTGTTCCATCTCCCTCTTGAGTATCCTGAGGATAGAATGATAGTGATAATAGCTAACATTTTGTTATATAAGGCAAGCACTGTTCTAAAAACACATTTCACGTGTCAACTCAATCATTTAAATTTCATAATCCTATCAAGTATATATTTCAGTCTTGCAGATGAGAAACTGAGGTCCAGAGAGATCTAATAACTTGCCAGAGGTTACAGAGCTTAGAGCAGCACTGGATTCAGACCCAGAACATCTAGTTCCAGAGTACGTGCTCTTAAATGCTATGATGTGCTATAAGATGGTGTGAAACTGCATTGGAAGCTTAGAGAGCTCTCGCTGTTTTGTGTCACATTTGAGTACATCTTGGAGATCATTAATGCATGATGACTGTCTACTGGGGAGTTTGCCAGGGTTTGGACCACATATGAGTGGAGACCAGGAATGTATTCATCAGCTCTTGGCTCATCACGGTCTTTGGTCATCAGAGTGACATGTTGGATTTGCTACAGACATTTCAGATACCCCAGGATTCTATGCCTTTCTGATGACTTGTCCCTGATAGTCTCCCCTAGACTAGGTTAGGTTCCTCCATTATTGGCCCTTTTGGCCCTGCTCTGTGTCTTTGTAGGGTTTACCTCTGCTGTAATAAGTCAGTAATGTCATTCTCCCCTGTAGGTTATCTTGTGAGTAACTGTAAGGACAGGGGGTGGAGAAAATCTTTTGCTCACTACCATGTCCCTACTGCTAAGGGCAGCATCTGGCCAGGGTGTCCACATCTGGAAGATGGACCATTATAATAAAGGACCTAATCTTCATAATGTTGCTTTGAGTATTAACTGACTTTAGTATTTGTAAAGCTTTTACAATAGTTCCTGGCACATAGCAAGCACTACATACACATATTTGCTAAAGTAAACTCTAGGTGTCTTCATTGATGCCAGTGGATCCCTTAAAATTCAGGTGGAGTTCATTTCAGTTTAATATTGAGAAGAAGGATATACCACATGGTACTCTTTGGGAAAGGGGACTTGTGAAGCCCTCCGCCCTCCACCCATGCTGCTCAAGTGTCGAGGAGTCCCTGGTGCCTGTGTCAGGTATGCTTTGCTTTGCAAAAGAGTTGAGCTGGGATACTGGCTTTGGAAGGCCCCTTCAGCCTGAGAGCAGTGGTCTGGGAACAGCCTGGCTTGGGGAGAGGGAGGGAAGTCTTGGTTTCTGACAGCTCCTGTTCCAGCTGCTCACATTCAGGCCTTGATTTGAGTTTCCTTTCCAGTGCTGTGGCCTCTTTATTTTTATTTTATTTTATTTTAATTAATTAATTTATTTTTTTACCGGGAGGTCCCGGGGATCGAACCCGGGTCCCTCCATATGGGAGACGGACGCCCAACCAGTTGAGCCACATCCAACCCCCTGCGGCCTCTTTATTGATCAAGCCCTACCCGCTGTCTTGTCCCCATCTTTGTAGCCTTGCCTCTGTGCTCTGTCTGGGGAAGTTAAAGTAGGGCTTCCGATTCTTATTTGGTTGTCTGCTTAATGAAGAGGTAGTATTAAATTCTTGAACAATTTCCATTAAAATTTCCATTAAAAAAACAACATATACTATTCAAAAAACCAGGCAGCAGGAAAGATGTGCCAAAAGCAAACGGTGATGTGGAGCTGAGAGGGGAGGGACACCACAGAGAATGTCTAAGACTTTGCTCTTAGGTTTATGCATATTCTGGATTGGGGATTTGCACGGATTCCCACGGTTCATACAACTCTTTTTCCTTCTGGTTAAAAAGCGTTTTCTGGATACAGGGTGTTCTTATTCTTTGAAATGACTTTTTTCCCCCCTCTTTTTAATGTTCATTTAAGCAGAGTTAAAGTAGAAAAACATTCACACTTTCCCATAAGCCTTTTAATAAAAGAAGGAGCATGGCAATGGATTCATAATGGAAATGCCATTATCCCATGACTCTAGGGAATATGATTGGACTGTGGTACTCGGAAAAAGATGTACCAGTCTCCTGTATGGAAATGAGTGTCTATTCAACTGAAGCTGTACTTTGATGAAAATATGTTTTGGCAGTGTGTGTCAGAAAACTCTTTAAAACCAATCTCACGGTTTTACAGTGAAGTCCCTTAAGCTTTGAGAATAAAATCTTCAGTTGCTAGAACCTCTCTATCAACAACCAGTTGGAGACTGTGTTATCAAAGAGTATATCTGGTATTTGCACACAGAATACAAAGAATTTCATGCTAATAGGTTTTAGTGTAGTTGGCAATTCTGGATGGCAAGTCTATCAAGTTTGCTAAGTAGAACAAAAGCACAAATGTGCTAAGGGGAGATTATTATTTACATGTACACAGAGCGTGGGCCTATAAGCAGTCCTTCAAGACTAACTGAGCATTGAATGGGAGAAAAACCACATATTATGTGGATGGCATATGTCTGTGTGTGCATTGAGTATATACCATTTGATATGGTCCATTGGGCTATTCTCAGTCCAGTACCTGGCACATAGCAAGCTTCCAATAAGTATTTGAGGGACCAAGGCACAAACAGTGACACATATGTGTCCTATTTCTTAAAAATGGAAAACCCTTTATACTCTTGGAGGGGCTTTTTTTTTTCTTTCCCCCATAGAACTGTCTTTTATTGGTCATCAACATGCCAGACACAAGGGATATAAGCACTAAGCAAAAAGCAGAGGACTCTGCTTGCTGTGTTCACAATTTCCACCTAATAATCAGCTAGGTCTTTTAGCCTGCCTCATCCCACAGTGCTTCAGCCTACTCTGGGTCTATAATCACAGATGGAGGATCGCTTTCTAGGTGTCACAGCTCTGCTCCAGCCACAAGCTCGTATCTTCAGACTTGTTAACGCTGTGTGGAAACTCAGGGGTAACCAGGCCCTGAGGATCCTGCCTTTCAAGACCTGGTCATGAACCCTGGGAGTCCTCACATCCCCAAATGACCAGTCATCCTGGAAGCTTCTATAAAACTGTTCTTTGATCCCATTCTGCTAGCTTCTGGAAACATGCCAATATAGCCCACACTTGAGAAACGGTAGCTACAGTGGAAATGGTCTTTTCCCGAAATGTTGCAGATCAGTTACAGCAAATGAACAGCGACCATCAAGGAAAACTGTCACTCTGGGCTCCTTTTTGACCAGAGTAACTATATGAAAGCAGCTGCAGCTTCGATGAGAGCCACCCTTTTTCAAAAATAAGTTTTTGAGATGAAATTCATAACATTCATCATTTTAAAGAGTATGGTTAGTGCATTTAGTACGTTTGCAGTGTTGTGCAACCATCAGCTGCCTGTATTTCCAGGATGTTTTCATCACCCCCAAAGGAGACCTTGTTACCCATGAAACAGTCACTCCCCTTTGTCTCTGCCACCCCCGTCCCCTCAGACCCTGGCAACTACCAGTCTTTCGGTCTGTATAGATTTCCCTTTTCTGGATATTTCATATAAGTGGAATCATACAATATGTGATCTTTTGTGTCTGTCTTTCACTTAGCATAAGTTTTTGAGGTTCATCCATGTTGTAGCATGTTTTACTACTACATTCCTTTTTATGGCTGAATAATATTCCATTGTATGACTATGCATTCATCTCTTGATAGACATTTGGGTTGTTTCCACTTGTGGCTATTGTGAAAAATTCTATAAACATTCTTGTAAAAGTATTTGAGTGCCTACGTTCAGGTATATACCTAGGAGAGGAATTGCTAGGTCATGTGGTAGTTCCATGTTTAACTTTTTTGAGGAATGGACATACTCTTTCCCACAGCAGCCGGACCATTTTATGGTCCCCCTAACAATGCAGGAAGGTTCCAATTTCTCCATATTCTTGTCAACACTTTTTTTTCTTTCATTTTTAAAATTTCTAGTCATCCTAGTATGTGTGAAGTGGTATCTCTTGGATTTGATTTGCATTTCAGGGCTTTGTTTTTAAATTAATGCTAAGGAAGAACCACAGGGAGGAAAGTGATTTGGTGATGACAGTTTTCACTTAGTGAATGCCTTTTCTGTGCCTAGTTTTCTAGTATATCTTCCACTCATGTTTAGGCAAACCACCCTGCTTTTCCTATGGGGAAATGGAGGCCTAGAGAAGCTAAATGATGTGCTTCAGACTACACAGCCAAGTGGCAGCCTTGGGGGTTCAGTTCAGGGCTGCCCGTCTGACTGCAAGGCTCACGTTCTTTGGGAAGTTTGCATCTTGGGAGTAGGAAAAAGAAATAAAAGGTGACATATCTTTCAAATATTTTAGTCAAAAGCAATGACTTCACAGATAGAGGTGTGAAAGTACTGTTCTCTGGTGGTTGTATGGGGTCCTGGAGTCTGTAGGCATCTGCTGATAGATCCTGGAATGAGGACCTCAACTTGGAGGTTTTCTTAGACTGGAGGCCATGGTGCCTGAAGTGGTTGGATTTAGTGGAGAGTGCTTACTTTATCTTGTGGGACTCTTTCTTGTCCCAGTGACTTTATGTAGATGCTTTGTAATAACATTGAACAATGAGGTTGACGGACACAGGTTAAGTCCCAACGACAGTGAGTTCCGACGAGTTCCTTCCGATACGTAATAGTTCGTTCTCAGTAAACATTTGTGGAACTGGGTTGAAAGGAAGTTCCTGGAAAAAAAAAAAAACAGACTGAATCCTATTTTAGCTGCATGGGAGCCTGATATTTAAAAAAGAGTCCTCTGGTGAATCCTGTTATATATAACTCTTGGATGTATCTTTTAGGGAAATATTTTCCTATGTTAAGAATGAGGTACACCAGCTTTGGGATTTTACTTAAATGTCATTGTTACTATAACTCAATTAGCTTACCAAGAGAGTTATCATTTCATGTATTCTAATAGTGTTTATCAGACCACTGTGGTAATTGGACACTGGGGATGAAGAAAGAAGTGAGGCTTCAAGGGCTTACAGTCTAGTGGGGGAAACAGGTATGCAAATTTGTAAAGACCGTTCAGGCACACTAGGGGTGCATGCTGGGGGCTTGGGAGCACACTGGGGGAGTTCAGAGAAGTCTTCATGGTGGTGAGTCCAAGGATGTAGTTCTGGAGTGTTCTCAAGGACAAATGGAGTGTGGAGCTGTTGCCAGGGCCAGCATATGTAGAAGGCATGGAGGTGTGAAGAAGCAGTGCTTGGGAAAGGAATGGCAGGCCCTTCTGCATGGCTAGAGCAGAGATGCAGGCTAGGGCATGGCAGGGGATGGGTCCAGAATGGTAAGGGGGGTGGGCAGTCAGTCATGGAAAGCCTTGCATATACCTAGCCTCCTGGGGGTGGACTGGATTTATAGGCACCTTGGTACAGTTTGAAGGATTTAAACAAAGCCCTAAGGGGATGAAGCTTGTTAAAAGGATCACTCTGGAGAGAGAATTGCAGTGGGCAAGACTGAAGGAGGGACAGCCAATTAAATGGCTGTTGAAATTACTGTCTACTTAAAATATCTGAGAACTGTCCACTCCTTACCTATACCAGCCGTATTTGAAGGATGACAGTGCCACTTTCTATCAGTGTAATACTTGTGGATTTATGTAGGCAGTAGGATTTTTTTTGATTCCTTTATTAAATATCGAAACTTGGTTACATATCCACACACAATTTTACAGTTTTACAAAGTTCAATGCAGGGGAATGTAGAGATGCCATTAATGTACATATGTAAACACAAAGGTAGCTTACCAAAGGGGTTGAATTATTTAAAAGGGATCCATAACACTTTCTTCTAAAACATAAGCAGAATATATTAAGTTACTTTAGTTTTAGCAAGATATAAATCTTAAATATTTGTCCTCTTATTTTATCTTCCCTCTCTGAAAAAGCAGCTGTTTGTGGGAAGAAGTTTTGAATCCCACTCCCCATAGTTTTTCCCTAAGGTTGCCTTGAAAGTCATGCTAGAGTTGGAAAACATGGCAGATTTCATGTTGCCACATTACACATGGGAGAACCCAAACACTGATTTTTTTCTTTAACATTGAATGAAAAAGGGGAACTTTGCTTGTAAATAAAACACCACAGTCCTTCAGTGAAACCATCAAGTATAGGGATTCCACTTTGACCTCTGGCCAAAAGTGGGCAGAGAAATTGAGATGCAGGAACACCAATGGGAGGTGCAGCAAGGAATCTTCTCAGGGATGGTGCGCCAGGCGGAATACATGTCACGGTAACGGGCTTGCAGGCCATCAGTTCAGGTGGGAAACAACAACCGTGTGGTATGCCTTTGTTAGGGTTTGTTCTGACTTACCTGCAAGTAGATTTCTGAAGAGATTGTCCAGCAACATCAGGAAGAGACAGCTTATAAGAAAAGGGACTTCCCTAGCCAGTGGTGTTATGTTAGGGTAACTGTAGAACTTGACTGGCCAATGTCTGTGAATGCTTTGGTGCTCCGGACACGCCACTGTTCTCCACTCTTTGTTGGAGGTCACACCTTCTCTGTCATATATGCTCAAATAAATTCAGTCCCATTAGGCTCTTTCAACTTCAGCTCCGGCCGCATGTGTGCACCATCAATGGAAATAGTCTTGACCTGGAGTATGGTGGACTTAGTCTTCATCTCCATTTTGTGGGAAGAGCCTTGAGCTGCTGTTGATGGTCTGGTTCCTGGCACTAGTTCTGCTCCTCTACCTTGTGCCAGGAGGGTAGCGGGAGATGTGGAGGAGGAGGGGAGGTGTAGTGGGCTAGGAGCTGATGTCAGTCCTGGCTTTTTATATATTTTTAACTTTTAATTTTGAAATACTTTCAAATGTACAGATGAGTTACAAAAATAATACATACCCCATACAGAGAACTCCAGCATCCCCCCATCTAAGATACCCAGATCCACCCACTCCAACACCTTGTCACATTTGCTGCATCCATCCATTTATCAATCCACTTTGTGAACAGTTGAGTCTAGATTGCACACATCATGATCCTTGAACACTTAATACTGCCACATAGATTTCCTAAGCACAAGGATATTCACTTATGTAGCCACCTTAAGTGCATTTTATCAAGCTCAAGCAATTTAACATTGATGTAAATAAAGCTCACAATCTATATTCCAACTTTTTCCACATGTCCCAGTAATGTCCCTTTGAGCCTTTTCTCCTCCCTTGCTAGATTCCCTCCAGGATCTTGTGTTGCATTTAATGGTCATTGTCTTGTGTTTTTTTTTTTTTTCTTTTTTAATGAACTTTATTTTTAAAGAGGCTTTAGGTTACAGAAAAATTATATTGAAAGTATAAGGGATTCCCATATGCTCCCCATTTTATCTTTTTAAAAATTTTTTTTAAATTAAGGAAGCTGTAGATTTACAGAAGTCATGCAGAAAACACAAAGTTCCTGTATACCCCCTCCATTATTAATGCTTTGTGTTAGTGTGATGCCTTTGTTACAGTTAGCAGACTATTATAATTGTACCATTTAACTGTAGTCCATATTTTATATTTGGGTTCACTGCTAGTATTGTACAATATATTTTTAAAAAGTTATTCTAGTAATCTGTAGGCAACCTAAAACTTCCCCTTTTAACCATTGAAAGATACAACTTCCCCTTTTAACTGTATTGAAAGATATAATTCAGTAGTGTTAATTACATTCCATGTTAAATTTAGAACTTCATTCCTTTTCACAGCTGAATAATATTCCGTTTATGTGTATCCCACACTGTTTATCTATTCATCAGTTGATGGACACTGGCATTTCTTCCATCATTTGACAATGGTGAATAATACCAATATGAACATGGGTGTGCAAATACGAGTTCCTGCTTCCAGTTCTATTGGATATTTACCTAGAAGTGGGATTGCCAGGTCATATGGTAATTCTATACTTAGTTTTCCAAGGAATTGTCAAAGTGTCTCCACTGCAGCTGCACTGTTTTACATTCCCACCAGCAATGATCGAGTGTTGCTGTTGCTTCACATCTTTTCCAGCATATGTAATTTTCTGTGTTCTTAATTGTAGCCTTTCTAGTGGGTATGACATGGTATCTCATTGTGGTTTTGATTTGTTTCACTAATGGCTAATCATGTTGAGCGTTTTTCCATGTGCTTTCTGGCCATTTGTATATCTTCTTGGGAGAGATGTCTATTCAAGTCTTTTGCCCATTTTTAAATTGTGTTGTCTCCTTTGTTGAGTTAGATTTCCTTATATATTCTGGATATTAAACTCTTATCAGATATGTGATTTCCAAATATTTTCTTCCATTTTGTAGTTTGTCACTTTACTTTCGTTATGAAGTCCTTTGAGGAGCAAAAGCTTTTAATTTTGATGTGGTCCAATTTATCTGTGTTTTCTTTTGTTGCTTTTGCTTTGGGTGTAAAGTCTAGGAAACCATTGCCTAACACAAGTTCCTGAAGATGCTTTCCTTAGGTTTTCTTCTAGGAGTTGATCATCCTAGCTCTTTTATTTAGGTCTTTGTTCTATTTTGAGTATATGGTGTATGGTAGGGGCCATCTTCCTTTGCTTATGGATTCAGTTTTCCCAGCACCATTTGTTGAAGAGACTATTCTTTCCTCATTGAGTGGACTTAGCACTTAAAAAAAAATTCAGGTGCCCATAGGAGTGAAGATTGAATTCTGATCTCTTAACTCAATTCCACTGGTCTGTCCTTGTCCAGTACCATGTTGTTCTGATTATTGTGGTTTTGTAATAAGTTAATAAGTGATTCCTCCAACTTTGTTCTTCTTGGTTGGCAATTTTTTTTTGCACTTTAAATATTTCATCCTGCCTCGTTGCTTCCATGGTTCCTGATGAGAAATTAGCACTTAATCACCAGTTCTGTGAGGCTGTGGCATGTCCCCTTCTCATGACCCCTGAAGTCCTGAGCTTCCCATCCGCTGCTTCCTGTGCTGTGCCTTCTCTGCACTATTGGACTCATGGCCTACCTATGGCCTGCATGCTGGCTGTAGGCAGTATTTTCATTTGTCCCTTAAAACAATCTTAGATCCTCTGTCATCTCAGTTTTATACACAGTAGCAGAGCCAGGACTTGAAGCCCCATTTGCTGGCCCCAAGCCCAGTGCCTTGCTCCCTTAACACACCTCTGGCTCTGTGGAAGAGCCAATACCCATGCCAAAGGGAAAGGCGGGTGCCTCAGTGTGTTCATACAGTGTGGACTTGGGAGATGAGTAGTGCACCAGAAAAGTTAATGATTCAGAAGTCAAATACCAATTAGTTTAAAAACAAACCCAAAATAAAAATGGGGCTAGCCTGAGCAGAAAGAAGGGTAGTCAAGGGGATAGCACATGGGGCTGGCTTCCTGGCCCTGCATAGCCATCAGCCAACTGCATGGTCTGTCTTAGGTGTGTCTTTGCCCTCATTTGTAAAATCAGGTATGTCATGAGTACAAATTATCCCCTATCACTTGGAGAGAAATAGAGAACTGGGACAGAAAGGCTTTGCAAAGGAGGGACCCAAAATAGGCCTAGAGGAATTCGAAAAGCCAAGGGGAGAAGGGAAAGCATTTGAGGGTATGGAGAGTGGTGTATGCAAAGACCTGGGGGAGGAAAAAGTGTAGTTAAGTTGCCTGATAAATTGCTAGACTGGCTGGTTTTTGGGCTGGTGAGCAGGTTGCAGGTGGACAGAGGCGATCCCCAGTTGCCCAGCTGGAGGGAGCTGACCTGTAAGCACCTGGAACATTTGAAGGCTTTTAGGCAGAGCGTGGGGAAGTTTTCATCATCATCATCTTCCAGCTGCTAGGGAAGCAGTGATGCTCATCACCTGCTCTTCTGAAGGTGGGCCAACCTCGAGGTGTGAACTAGCAGGGTGGGTGACACCACAAAGAGGCAGCCCTTACACTGGCACAAAGCATCCTCCCAACCCCAGGCTAAGCAGGCATTATTTTCTTCTTTTCATATAGGATAGAATTGAGGCTCAGATGAAGTGGGATGTTGAGGTTAGACAGCTTCCTTAGAGGAGGGCCAGGGCTGGCCCCAGGAGTGCTGATGGAATGCTGGCCCAGGGCTCATTCCTGAGCCACACTGGATGGAGAGGCTGAAGACACTGTAGCCCAGGGGGCAGCCCTGTCCCCTCCACTCCCCAGGTCTGCTTCCTTAGACTGACCTGCTGGTGTCTCACCCAGGGTTCTGCTGGCCCCAGCAACGCAGAACACTGCTGCCCTGGGAAGCGTGGCGTCTTCCTTCCTGCTGCCCGTCTTTCGCAATTTCGCACCTTCAGTGAGTCAGGAAAGGGTTTCAGAAAACAGACTCTAGAAACCTAACCTGGACATGCTTCCAGCGTCCTGGTGGAGGGAGGACTGGTTGTGGGTAGGAGGCCTTGTGACCCAGGGCCTGTCTCAAGCAGACCTGGCTGTCAAGCCCCACCCGAGTCTCTTCTGCATTTAGACTCCGTCACAGTGCTCCCTGGAGAAGAATAACGCTGACTGCGAAGGTTGTGAAGCAGACCAATTTTAGATACTCTGCTGTGTCTCAAAAAAGGAAATGAAAAGGGACAGCACCACTCGAGGATCCTTTGTTCCTTCTCTCTATAGCCTAAAAGTTAAAGTGGATTACTTATTTAAGAAATGCAGCAAATAATACTTAGAACATTCTCTTTAGAGTATACAGTGATGTTTCTTGCACAGTACTTTCTTAAGTGTGCCATGTGCTAGAAGCTAGATAATTTAAAGAAGTATGTACTTGGCTAACCCAACATTAAATTGTGGAGCTATGTCAAGGCTGTCGGTTCCCCGCTCTCCTGGCTATAGGCCACTATGGGAACAGTGTCTATTTCAGTGGCTCATTTAAAATATTTGTACCTCTTAGAAGATATCCATACAAGCGAAAAGGTTTTCCTTTACTGGCAAGATCCCCTCTGGCTGACTGTATTTTCTTTCAAAATTTTCTATAAAGCCTTGGGAGAAGTATTTGAAAAGGAGCAGGAATGTAGTTCAGTGATAAATCACATTGCCTGACTCGAACAACTTGGGTTGCTCTATATTGGTGGGTTTTCCCCCTTTAATACACCCTCTATTAGAGGGGAGAGGGAGACATGCAGATGCTTTAGCTGGGGCTCAAGGGACCCGGTTCTTGCCATTGAACCTCTGAATCTTTCTCATCTTTAGAGTGAGGAGATTATCCTTTCCAGCTGAGATTTCTCTTTGACTCTGTTCGGCAAACTGGATGGACCGTTGAACAGAAAACTTCTGCAGCCCATGGATTTACTCTGTCTGCAGTGACGGTAACCTCTGAATACACAGATAAAAAGTTTAGGGAGATGGAATGTAGCTGTTTGTATAGAGAATGATGAGATAAAATAGAATCTAAGGATTAAAAAAAATTATGCTGAACTATAGGAAGCCTGTAGGGTAATTGCTACTCAGCTTTATGTTTAAGATTAGTATAAACGCTGCCAAGGGGTCCCTACACTGCTGGGTAGAGAAGGCCCCTTCTGTGTTGTGCAGCATGCTGTTAAGTGGTTCCTTCAGAAGCAGAATCAGCTTGTTAGAAATCCAGTTTCTTGGGCCCTACCTCCAACCTACTGAATCAGAATAGGTGAAGTAGGGCCCAGGAATCTGCTTTAGTAGGCTCTTCAGGTGATTTATTCACAGTAAAAATTGAGAAACATTCTTCTAGAAGTCTAAAATTTGAGGCACTCTTAGAGATCATTGACACTTTATAGAAGAAATGAGCCCAGAGAGGGAAGTGGCTTCCCAGAAAGGGCAGCGGCTGTCAGTTTCTCAGGTCATAGCCAAGCTGCTGCCTAGGCAGGGCTCTGCCAAGTGGGGTCTGTGACCCGCGTCGGTGGCACCTGGGAGCTTGTTGGAAATGTGAATTCACTGGGCCCCAGCCCAGACCTGCCAGTTGCAATCCAGGGTGGGACCCAGCACTCTGCAGCAAGCTCTCCAGGGGACCCGCAAACCTTGCCCTGCCTGCGAACCACTAGAAACGAGGCTCCTGGCTCTGTCGAGTGCTCCTTACTAAGTAGACACTTATTTTGTTTCTAAAATGACTGTGAGGTCCCCTTCTTGAAATGTTGTTACTGGGATTCAGGTAGGAAATGTGGGATCCTGTCTACAGACGTGTTTTCCTGTGCCTGAACTGAGGGGTCCCCCAGGATATGGGACTTTCACTGAGTTGGGAAAGTCCTGGGCAAACCAGGATGATTGGTCACCCTAGCCTAGTACCTGGGTTTTAAAAATTTGTATGCTACTGAGTTGCAACCATTTGACATACGCTTTCTTGATTGTATTGAGCGAAAAGGCAGAGGGGGCCTGTTGTAAGTGCATGGCTGCCATATTCTTGAATTAGTGATCCTTTTTCTTTCTCCTCCCTGTGAAACTTGGCAGTGCAGGAGTGCACTTGCAGGCAGGAGGTGGGGTGGCTCAGCACCAACTTTTGCTCCTTTTGTGCATTAAGTGCTTACTGTACAGTACTGGACTGTGAAGCCCTTGGATGCAGCAGGTAGGACCACGCGGTGGCAGCGGCGGCATTATACAAACTGGAGAGGCCTGTTCTGTGGGTTCAGGGAGGAGTGGGAAAGAGGAAGGGATGTTTTTAGTAATAAAATCACTTCCATTTATGAGTTGAAGCTGGGCACCTCGTTGTGCTTTTGCCAAGTGAAGCTTTTCTTTCCTTCCTGCCCTGCTGGATGTTGCTGGTGCTTATAAGACAGAGAATAATGGCCCTGTTTTATCGTGCAATTATTATTTTTCTGGGCTTTTCAGAACATTTAAGGACCATTTCATGGATTATAGGTTTTGGTTCCAGAGAGGAGGAAATCCAGACTTCCAGGGAGAAAGGGGGCTGTGGTATAGTGTGAGCAGCTGTACAATCCAAATTTACTTTTTCAGTTTCCCGACTGATGTCCTCGGGAGCAGCTTCTCGCGCTGTGCGTGGAGAGGATGGAGGCCTGACCCCAGTCTGCTAACAGGGCTGGGGGGACTATGGCTGCCCTTCATGGAAACTGGCTTTGAGAGGGCTTTGAAGAATAAGCCCAGAGAGCACAGGGTTCATCTGTAGGTTATTTTTTTGATGGGAATTTGAGGTTTCCTTGCCAGACTTATCTGTAGAAATATTGATGTTACTGCTGTCTCTTGCTTTTTATAGGCCTTGATCACAATCATAATCACCCAAGTTGTTTTTTACTCCCAAATTGTGACCAAAGAACTTAATCAGGTCCTGACAAGAAAGGGCATCTTTGAAATGACTTATTAATAGGCAGATCAGTATGCAGAGATGGCTTATTAGCAAAGAGAACAAGACTAATGTCAGTAATCCCATAGCAAAACATCAGTTGTTAGTACTTAATAACTCAATGTTTTTGTAGCAGTCAGGTATATTACTGCCCAAAAGGCTGGGTACATACCGAGAGGACGTCGCAGACACTGGGTCTCTGTGTGTTGGCTTTGTACGTACAGCTTTTGTGCCTCACTGGCTCACAAACTTTGGTGTGTATGAGAATTGCTTGGAGGGTTTGTTAAACACAGAATCCCGGGTCTACCCTTGAGTTTGATTCAGAAAGTCTGGGGTGGGGCCCAAGAATCTGCATTCTAACAAGTTCTCATATGCTGCTGGTTCCGGTCTAGGGACCACATTCTGAGAACCATTGCTCCAGCGAGAGCAAGGACAAGCCCCTGAGGCCAGAGGCTGCTCTGTTCACCTTTCTATCCATTTCTCCCCCCTTATTGTTTGAGCACTTCGTGCATGGAATACTCCAATGGCAGCAGGTCAACTTTTTGGTGTTAGAGCTGAAGCTATCTCTTGCTACAGAAGTGACAGTTTCCAGTTTGGGTCAATGAAATCAAACTCACACCCTAATTTATTGGCAAAACTACTACTTAGCTCATGTCTGAACTTTCGTCTTTTGGATTTGGGAGATAAGCGCCCTTTGCCTCTTTTATTCATTTACACACACACTCCCTCCCCTTCCCCTGCGGCCCCCCCCCAAAAAAAAAACAAAAACAAAAACAAAACTCTATTGCTCTTAAATCCCCTAACACATTCTGCTCTACTCACTGCCACTGTCTGTGGAGCCTAGCATAGGGCCTAGCTGAGGTAGGTGCAGTATGTAGATGTTAGATGAGAAATGGAACTCTGCTTAAAGGGAAGAGGTTCCATTACTGTTGATTGGAGTTATGTAAGGCTAATTGAGCA
The DNA here is from genome assembly GCA_026826555.1 of Tolypeutes matacus. NCBI lineage: Eukaryota > Metazoa > Chordata > Mammalia > Cingulata > Chlamyphoridae > Tolypeutes > Tolypeutes matacus. The sequence continues at coordinate 29,351,428 of JAKSZT010054215.1, forward strand.
TAACCTTAAGATTCAATTCCACAAACTTGTCAAAGATCAGCTGAAGGCCTGCTCCTGTCTGTTGTGAGGAGTGTGGGAGAGGTGGGATGAAGACGTTGCCGTGTATGCAAGGGACTGAGACATACTCCACCCCCCATGCCATTAGAGAGTGTCCTGAGGCAGTGCTGCAGGCTGTCACCCCACCCGGAGGTCAGGATGAGTGGGACAAAGCTGGTGTTCCTGCCCTCAGGCCCCCCCCCATCTGCTCTCATTATCTTTCTTCTCAGCCTGGAAAGTGTCAGTGTTCTTATCTTCAAGTTCACTGATTCTATCTTCTGCCAGCTGCAACCTGCAATGGAAGCCCTATAGGGAATTTTTAATTGTTACTGTGGTCTTCAGCTCAGTTTGATTCCTTTTTATAATTTCTCTCTCTCTATCAATATTTTTTCATCTCTCATTTTCCTGATGTCCTTTATTTCTTTGTATTTTCCTTCAGCTCTTTGAGGATATTTAAGACCATTTTTAGGAAGTCTTTGGTATGTCTCCAGGACTGGACTTCCTCACTGATGGTTTCTACTGCTTTAATTTTCTCCTTTGTAGGAGAGCTCTGTGAGCCACCTTCTAAATGCAGGGCAAGTTCTGAGACAGCAAGTCCCTCAGGCCACCACCAGACAGGATGGGCCAGACATACATGCTCCCCAGTATGTGCCTGAGGGTTACTCTGCTTCCTCCAGAACTGGGACCAGGAATCCACACAGGGACTGCAGGCTGGCTCCGCCCCAAGCTGGCGAGTGAGTGGCCGGCCAGGGTGCCACTAGCCTTGACTCCTTTTAAGCACCCTTTCTCTTGATTTGCCACTCACCCTGTTGCTGCAGTTTTTTAACTGTTTTCTAGAGCTTTGAGAAAGATGTTTCTGCCATTTTTTGTTGGTTGTTCAAAGCTTGTGGGTGGATGGGGTCCTGAAGCATCTCACTTTGCCTACCACCTTGATTTGGGGTGGGGGTGGGAGGTGGGGGCTGCCATTGCTCAGGCCCCTTATTTCTTTGCTAATTTGTCTCTTGGGCAGTGTGAGTGAGGCTTCTGGGGGAGTCAGCTGATACTTGCACATGCTTGTCCCGGGCAAATGTCTGAATTGGGAATGATTTTTTTTTTTTTTTTAACCTTTATTATATAAACTTGATTTTCTCCAAGGCCAAAGCTCCTCCCTAAGTAAAAGGCAGGTGCCCTTGGAAGCTCAGCTCCCCTCTGGGGGTGCCGTTTCCCATGAGCATCCTCCCTAGGTGATATCTTGGTAAGCTGAAGTACTGGTGCAACTCCGGGAGGTGCCTGAGGAGTTAGGCAACTTGTTTTTGCTGTAACATTCAGTCACATGACTATTCAAGTGATTCATTTTTACTGTCTTTTACGAAAGCATCAGTCTGTGATGGCCTGGAAATTTAATGAATGGTCCTTCACCACAGATCGCTTGAGACGGTCTCAGTCATCCTTTCTTCTAAGCCCTATCCTATATTTAGTAATGATACCAGCTAACACATTGGGTGTATACTGTGTCAGGCTTAATTGACTTAAGCATATGTAATCCTCACGATCACCATGTGTGTCCATGCTCTCTTGTACTCCTATCCCTGTTTTATGCTTGAGGAATCTGAGCCTCAGGGAAGCCCACAACTCAGCAGGAGTCAGACAGGAAATAGCAGGGTGCCTTCAGAGCTGGTCTGCCCTTGACCCTGTGTGGTGCAGCTTTGAGCCTTTTTGGCTCCGGAGGAGGACGTACTGGTCAGCAGGTTTGTTCCCCACGCTGAACTGTGGCCTCACACGGCACTAGCCATCGTTGGTGAAGGAGCTTTTGTCTCTCTAACTTCCCTTTCCTTTTATCTTCCTCCCACCTCCTCTCCCTGCCTCCCTGGTTTGTGCTTATAGAATATAATATGTACAGCAATCAGAAGACTATTGATTAGTCCAAATAACAGCAATTGCCATTCATTCTTTCTGAAAACAATTAAAAAAAATTATTTCTGATCACAATGTAATGCCTTTTGCCAAGCACCAAGGTTTTGGGGAAAATAGTCCCCTGTAGAAATGGATTCTGTAATTGCCAGTATCAATTTATGAAAGATACTGATTGGCGCATTAGCTGAAGCCTTGGACCACAGCTGAGATATGGGCTTTCTTTTCCTTTCTCTTTGGGCAACTGTGACATGACTTTTTTTTTTTTTTTTTAAATGATACTTAGATTACATAAATGTTACATAAAAAATGTGGAGGATTCCCATATGCCCTACTCCCTACCCCTCCCACACTTTCCCACATTATCAACATCCCTCATTAGTGTGGTACATTTGTTACAATTGATGAACACACATTGGAGCATTGCCACTAAGCGTGAATTATAGTTTACATTATAGTTTACACTCTGTCCCACGCAATTTTGTAAGTTATTACACGATGTGTATAATGACCTATATCTGTCATTGCAGCACCATGCAGGACAGTCCCAAGGTTCTGAAAATGCCCCCATATTCACCTATTTTTTCCCTCTCCCTCCCCTCAGACCCTCCGGTGGCCAGTGCCTCTACATGAGTGATAAAAGTTCTTCCATTGCTAGAATAACAAGTCTATAGTAGAATGACAGTAAGTCTACTCTAGTCCATCATTCATTCCCCAATCCTGAGGATTCTGGGATGGTGATGCCCACTCTGCCTCTAATTGAGAAGGGGCTTAGATCCCGTGGGGCAAATGGATGGGACTCTCTTGCTTACAGTTGCACATTTTCTCTTCCTTGGGATGGTCGTTTGTCCATTATCATCTCCTTGTCAGTTGTCCTGGGTGAGTGTGACGTGACTTTTTGTTCTTCAAATTTTACGTAATATAGATTCAGTATTATAGTAACGTGGCATTTTTAAAAAGAAAAATTTGCCAACTTTACTCAGTGTATTAGTCAGCCCAAAGGGATGCTGATGCAAATTACCAGAAATCTGTTGGCATTTATAAAAGGGTACTATTTGGGGTAGCAGCTTAGTTACCAGGCCATAAAGCATGAGTTACTTCCCTCACCAAAGTTTTTGCCATGTGTTGGAGCAAGATGGCTGCCAATATAGTCTGCAGCTGGCCTTGTGGAGAGAAACAAGCCTATCAGGCAAACGGCTCGTCTCTTCCCAGGGCCTTCTCTCCTTTCTCATGACCAGGCTTCTCTATGTGCTTACTTGCTCCAGCATTAAAATTCAGCATCAGAACTCCAACTCTGTCCTTTGCCATGTCTTTTTTTCTCTGAATTCCCACCCACCAAGGCCGGGGGGACTAAACACCCTACTGATGTGGCCCAGTCAAAGCCTTCATCATTATTTAATCAAGTAAAAGTAAAACCTCTGAATTCAATACACTCTAATACACCCAGAGGAAAAGACCAGTTTACAAACATAATCCAGTATCTATTTTTGGAATTTATAAGCTGAGTGTAGCAGTTTGGTATTATTATTATTTTTAAACCTCGTTTGTGCCTCAGTTACTCATCTGTAAATGGTGATACCAGCTGCCCATTTGCTACTGCTTACTTAATAGGTCTGACATCAAGCCAAATGAAATAACCAGGTATGCTGGGCACTTTAAAGAGAGGCGGCAAAGAACCATGAAATCGAGCTCAGGTGGCAGATAGATTTTAATGCTATAAATGGGACTGTGAAGATGGAAGTTTAATCTTTTGAAATCTGAACCCATTTGTTCAGTCTAAGGACTTAACTTGGGAAATCAATAAAATGAATTAATTGTGTGTTTTCGTTTCCATTTGGTGTACAGCAGCTCTTAGGCTTTCGACAAAAGCGAAAATTCACATGCACTTTAAGCTAAAATAGCATTTGAGATGCCTGGGAGATAAGAACGACAGCCCGCCTTGCTCCCAGCGAGGATGATGATTAAATCCACGAGTTAGTGGGGGAGCAGGGCTTTCAGGAGGCTCTCCCTGATGGAACCAGCCATGAGGAAAGCTCCTGGCACTGATGTGAGTCTTCATGAGCCCCGCGATACCTATCTCAGGGTAGTTGATGCTTTGGGAACGTTCTTTAATGTATAGAAACAAATTGCAGTTCTTTCTGAGCAAGATAAATGATGAGGTCACACTTGAGTTCAGGCATAACAAGAAGGAAATAGCAGCTCTGATTTGAATAATTAAACCATATCAGAGCTGCATTCCATGGCCCAGCCATAAGTTTTTTCTCTGATGTTCTGTTCTTCCTAATCTTTAACATAAACATAAAATGTAGTTATTTGCCTCCAAATCATGGTGAGCTATGAGTAGAGTTGGCAAAATTTGTTACAGCAGTAGGGAGGCATCAGTGACTCTTGGGAGAGAAGGTTGGGCTTCGGATTTTATGCGAGAACATCCCTTGAAAGTGCTTTAGAAACATAAGCTTCCCAGGGGTGGTGATCTTTGTCATTCATTATTCTGTGTTCAGTACTTGGAACAATGCCGATCACATATGTGCTGAGAAAATAGTTTTTGTGTGTGACTGGGAAGCTCTGGTAGATGGCTCCTTCGGCAGCTGGGTGGGAGGGGCAGGGATGGGTTGCAAGAGGCAGTGTTGAAACAGACTTACTCAGGAAACAACTATTAATCCCTGGTGATGGGAATGTGCTGTAATCATACATTATTCATAAGCACTCATTCAGCAGCCGTGAAGCTTTAATTAATTGAAACTATTTGAAAGTTGTTGTAATTTGATTGTATTGCATTAATAAATGTCTTACTGAATTAAATGACCCATTTTGTTTTAATACAACACCATAATGAAAATAGTAAGCCATCATATTAGATGTTATGCTCCTGGAAATCGGTCCATTTTCATAAGCATCTTGACAACAACTATTATTGTCACTCATTATTCGAGCGGTTATTGAGCTCCTATTGTGTGCCAGAAAGGCCAGAGTCTGCTGGGTCAGACAGGAAAGGTTTCTTCATAGAGAGTAACTAATACCAAGTGTCACATAGTGGGGACTCAGCTGGTTAAGGTGGCTTGGGGTCTCTGAGCCCAGGAAAACATGGGTGCCACCCCCATGTGTCTGCTTCTGGAGCCCACTTTGGTGGGTGAAAGTGGATGGATGGTTCAGCAGGAGCCCTGTTCCCCTCCTGATGGGGACGTCTCCATGTTCATGCTGTGCTTATGTGACGGGTCTGTGTTGTCATTGAGTACAAGGACTCTGTGTCCTTACAGTAGTGTTTCTCACAGTGAGGCGCTCGGACTACCTGGGGTGTAGTGACTTAGGTGGTTTATTATAAACGTGGATTCTTAAACTCATCCCGGATCTCTCTGTAGTGGGCCTTAAATTCTGTTGTTTCTCTCACTCAGGATTTACTTTCTCATTCCCACTCTTTCTCTTCTCAGTTGTCTCTTGGTGGGAGAGGCCTTTTCTGACCTCCCCATCCAAAATGGCACTCTCAATTCCTCCAGTGCTACAGTTTTCAAGCCCCTTCCCATGCTTTTCTTCCTAGTGGATATCTGTGTATCTGTTTTTGTCTTTTTCCCACATTAGAATGTGAGCTCCTTGAGTGCAGTGACTTGTGTTTTTCTCCTCTGTGTCCCTAGTGACTAAAACCTGCCTGGCACATGGTAGATGCTCCATAAATGCATGGAATGAAGGTCTCCGGGTGACTCTTATGTATGCTCAAGTTGCCTTATGGGAAGAGGAGATCAGTTTGTAAGAGGCACCAAAGACCCATTGACAGGTTAAAGAAATGACTGAAAAGGGTAAGAATGATAAATTCCAGACCTAATGTTCAGTTAGTAGACTTACAGTTTTATCTTAATGATGCCACTTTACCAGCATGTAGTGCATAGAATTTAAGGACCTGAATAACTACTGGCGATAATTGCAAAAACATTCTGCAAACATACAGTGATAGAAGTAACAATAATGGCACTTACATAGCTTAGTTATGACTGACCACTTAAGGAAGATAGGATTTTAACAGGTGCCTGATTCTTTTGTATTCTCTTATGTAAATTAATCCATAGAACACGTATTTGAGTGAAAGATGAAGTATGGCAGAGCTCCTTCAGAGCTTGCAAAATGGATGAGACCTTTCTGTTCTTCTGGCTACTAATTTAAATTATAATCTTGATGTTGGGTACCTATCTGTTTCAGTCTATGAATAATCTAACAGTTTATTGCTAAGTATCCTTTGAGGAGGGAACCTTATAGTTTTATCACTAGAATTTGCTTCTGTAAGATGATAGATGTTCTACTAAAATAGCTGTTTAACTTCTCTGGACTTTTCTAGCAAGAAATGCTGCTCATTATAAATGATGGTCGTGATACATTTGGCCTCGTTCCATCGCTTTGAATTGATGGTGGTTAATCTGAGGTTTGAGCAATATTGGATAGAGAAGGCACAGTCTCAGTGCCCAGTTGGTAGTCTCGGAATCAGTCTAATTTGAGTATTATCCCCTTTCCTTTCTTTCTGCCTTTTTGCCATTTCTTAACATGATCTCAATCAAAGAATGAAACCTTTCATAGAAACTTGCCAGAGGGATTTATGTGACATAGCCCTGAAAAGAAACCTTAATGTTATAAAATCTCATCGTTGACCATTTCATAGTAGCTCTCCTATCTGCTGCCATTCATTTGTGTCACACTCTGATTGGAGGATCTTCTGATGTATTTGTATTTAGGCATTCTCTAATTTGAATCTGTAGCTGTTTGGCTTTGTGTTTCCACCCTTTATTTTTAACTTTATCCTTTTTATTTTACTTTTAACACACACCCATGTTCTAGATTGTCAAGATTATTTTGAATTTTTTCTATCTTCCAGATTAATAGCCCTAATAAACTCATTCTCTCTTTGTTACAGACGTCTTGGAAATTCTTTACTAACGGAATAAAAGTTTGATTCCATAACTTTTGTTCTCAGTGGGTCCTATACTTTAGAGTTCTGCATTTATGGAGTGTGGCTGGCTGGTTTGAGTGACACATATTTAGGGAGAAAGAAAGCACATTTGGCTGACTCAGGAGGAAGAGGGTCAGGGTGGGTTTTAGAGCATTGTGTTGGGGTCCTACAGACTTGGGGGACAAATCTTGGTTCTGGTACTTTTCAGTTTTGTGTATTTTACAAAGTACTTATTCTTGCTGATTAAGTACTTTACTTTTTCTTATATAAAATGAAAGTAAACACTATCTCATTCATTCTAATACTTGAGTACCTACTAAGTGCTGGGGAGGAGCCTGGGGGACCCCAGCCCATGTGGAGCTTATATCACAGTGAAGGAGACTAACAAGATAAAGCATTTAATGTGTAGAAACTAAGTGCCAGGAGCAAAAATTGAAACAGGGAAGGGAGATGTGAAATGGGTGGTGGGATGGGGGTTGTGATGGTGAATTCGAGACCTCATTGAGAAGTTCACATTTGGGCAAAGATTTGAAACTGGAGGGAGGAAGCAGCGTGGCTATCTGGAGATGAATTCCAAGCAGAGGGGACAGTGACTGCACAGACCTGAAGGGCAGTGGGCCTGGTGATTTTGAGGAACTACAAGGAAGCCTGCGGCTGGAGTGAGTGAGTAGGGAGTGTGGGTTTTGGTTACACAAATGTTTAGTTTGTAATAATTATGCTCTACATAACCTGTATGATAATATGAACTATAGCATACACAAAAATATAAAAACAAAAATGACAGGATGACTAACCAGCAAAGTTTGCCTTTTTCTGTTCAAGTCTGTGTAGCTATTTATGGTATGAAAACTTGGGAGTGGTGGTCAGAAGGCTGGTTTCTAGTCCTGATTTTATCACTAACCAGTTGTGTGGCCACAGCTAGACCCTTACTATCTTTGGGTTTCCATTTTGCACCTGTAAATTGAGGGGGATTAATGGAATTTGGGGTCTTGTCAAATTTTTAACATTGATACTTTCTCAAACACAATCTTAACTGAAGCTCAGAAAGTGAGACAGACGGTAGACTTCTCTGGTATGGTGGAATGGGCTCTCTGAGCCCCTAATTCCTCTGGTGGTGGGTCTTAGAGCACTTGGGGTGTGCTAGGGCATGAGTAAAACCCTGGGCTAAGTGACCTCCAAGGTCGCTCTTGTCATCAGAAGTCCATGACTATGAATCAGGGCCCCTGACATCCCATAATAGATTAATTCCTGTTGCCTGGCTGGTTAGGACAAGGTGTTCTTCTCTTGCATCTGCCCCTAGTGCAGTCAGCTAGTTGAGTCTTCCTCATTGAGCATGTCTCTTGGGCTTGCTGTCTGAAGTGGGAGAAACAGAAGAGAATCATGAAACCATGCCCTATCCATAAGAAGCTGAGGAGAAAAATTTGACAGCAAACCTCGAGCTCCTATTATATGCTAGACACTGGCGATACAGCAGTGAATGAGACACTCTGCATTCATAGACTTGGGTTTAGTCAGGGACATATGTTGCCTAACATCTCCATGTTAAGGGCCACGAACACAGGGGCACCTATCTCAGGTTTGGGGAATCAGGAGCACTTCCTAAGGGAAGTGAAATCTAAGCTGTGAAACCTGGAGGTGGGAGTAGGGGGTAGCCAGGCAATGGGAGATGGAGGTAGAGTGGGAGTACAAGGTCCTAGACATGAGAGAGAGCATGGCAGATTTAGGGAAATAAATCTAGCAGATTTCCAAGGTGGAAAGATGGCAAGAGATGGAGCTCTGAGGGAGGCAGTGGTCAGATCACTTAAGGACCATGTTGATGCATTAGGATTTTATCCCCAGAATACTGGGGAGGTTGTTAAAGAGTTTTGAGCAAGGGAGGGAAATTGAGATTTGCATTTTTGAAACATAACTTTGGCTGCTCTAAGGAGAATAGGATTGATTTGGAGCCAAACCAAAGGTCAGGGTTCTGTTGGGTTAATCCTAGGGAGAAAAGGTGGTGCCTGAACACGGGTGATCGTGGGTAGGGATGGAGAAAAGTGAACAGACTTGAGAAGAAATTAGATTGTTTGGTGAATTAATGAGAGGGAGAGGTTGTGAAACCATGCCCCGGTTTCTCTCTTGGGCAACTGAGCACAGGGTACTGGTCTCTGAGACAGGGAACTAGAGCAGCAGGAGAGGAGGAGGTTGGTAACATAAGAAGTAGCTAGTAGAGGATGACTAGGGGGGGCTGCCTAAGAATGGGGCCAATTTATGTGAGTTCTTGAGAGTCTACCAAGAGAACTCTTGTAGTGCCAGCATCCCTGGGAGGAGCTGACCTGGGAGGGCTGGGCAGCACTTGTGGAAGCAAGTCCACGGTTTGTCCTTAGTTGATATGCCCATCCAGATCACACAGAATGGCATATGCGAGGCCCTGCTCTTTGGTTATTCTAAAGCAGTGGTTTTTAAAAAACTTTTCTGAAACTGGTTTTATTGCAAAATTAACTTAAAAATTTTTTTATTTAACCTATTTAAATTGTACTTACTTTTTTTCTCTTTCACTATAGTTTTGTCTTTTCAAGAATGTCATAAATGGACTCATGTGGTACAAAACTTACTGAGACACTGCTCCATAGCCACACTGTTTTGATTGGTGCAAAATAATGGTTTATGATTCCAGATTGTTATGACAGCTTGACTCCAACAGCCCTCTGATTCTTGCCACTAAGAGTTCCTCCGTATCTCACCTGGCTGCCAGGTCAGCTCTGATAGAATACCGTCACACCAGCAGCTGTTCTCTTTTACCATGCAGTGAGGCTCTGGCTTGTGCCCAGCTTTAGTAACTGGTCCCTGTCTTGTTTCTTCTTTCAGCCTCATCCTAGTCTGAATTCCTACCTTTGGTTCCCTTTTTTTTTGTACTCCAGTTCATAGGGAAATGGTTGTTCTCCTAAGTCCCCAGAAGGCGAGTTTCTGCTTTCTGCTACCAGATATCCCTCTGTACCTCCCTTTGCAAGTCCTCCTGTGTTTGAGTCCAGGAGATCTCCAGAGTGCTCCATTCCACTTCTTCCACCTGAGCCCCAGCTGGCCCACAGGTATTGCTGTTCTTGCCTTTTGCGGCTCTGTTGATTGCAGGTGTTTGCCCATGCATGCCTGCAGAGCTGGGATACCTCTTGACCATCTGCTTCCAGTTTAAAGATTAGTAAGGGTAGTGCTAGGTGTGGAGTCCACATCTGTGCATCTTCTGGATGAATGAGTTGTTCTCTAGAGCCTTGCAGAGGTCTGGCATGCCAGTACCATGGCATCACTGTCAACCAATGGCTCCCTCTCTATATTAGGTGTGGGACCAAACTCTGTGTGCCACCTGGGTTGCCCTCTCCTGTTCCCCCCCCCCCAAATAGTATCTGTCTTGAAAAGTCTGATACCTTCATCTTTTCCTATTTCTGCGTGTAGTGGATGTTCAATACTCCTAATATATGTGCAACTAGCAGTGGCTTAGAATGGATTTCATAGACCGTGTGCCTTGCAGTCTCATGGGGGTGCTGCTTGTGCTGGTGACTCCAAAAGTAAAAGAAAGCCTGATGTGGTGGGAAATCCCGCTATTGGCTTTCCTTGCTGGAGTGTGGTGGTCTGTTACTGTCCACCCATGCTATCGGCTCTTATTTGCCTGAGTTCGGTCTTCTAAGGAGTACAGGGAAGGAACTTCAGCCTCTAAGTTTCAGACCACTTTTGTATATTAAATTGTTTTCTGGTTGTAACTTGGTTTCCAAGAGAAACCAGGAATCAAGGTTATTAAATAACAACAGTGTTAAAAAACATATCAAGTAGACTTGAATCAAAAGGATATGGGAAGAGGGAAGACTAATCTTTTGGTTGCTCCTCATCCTTCCCCAAACCCCAGACTCTGTTATTTGTGAGTTCGTAATGGTTTCACACAGCTGGGTTTTGGGCATGTCTTAGCAGTTGAAGGGTGTCTGTGAAGCCTCACAGGTGCACACCCATATGATTCCTGGAACCCATGAGTGTGAGGCCAGGTAAAAATATGTCAAGTTATTAGTTAGGGTCCATCGGTTTCAGAAAGTTTTAGAAAAAGATCCTAGGAATTTGACTGCAATCTGTATAAAGAAACAAAAAACCCAACAGGTTGAGATTGAATCAGCCCACACTAAGGATTTTGAACAAGCAGGAGATAGTGAGATACTGATACTAACTTCCAAGGAGGGTAGACTGTAGCGTGTTTTGCCCTTTCAGCCTCATGGTTTGGGTATATAAAATATCCACACACACAGCTAGTTAGAAAAGGAGACCAAGATAGTGGCTTAATGAATAGCTAGGCAGCACCCAGTTACCATCAAATGCAGGACATTTAGCAACTGCTGAGGTCATGCCAAAATTGCCAAAACAGCTGTGCCCACAAAGCAGCCTGCCTGGTCTGCCAGCTACAGGAGGCTGGAAGGTCCAGGTGAACCTACAGCCTGAGCACAGGTAGAAGGGGGAGGGGTGGGCAGGAGAGCAAGGGAGAGGTAGGAAAGAGGGCAGAGCCTGTTGGAAGAGCATAACCCCAATCATTGATAACATTGAATTCATTGCATTAGCTACTCTTCTCCTTTGGGGGGGGGGGGGGGATGAGTTTGGAGTGAAAAGAGAGAAAAGGTCCTTGCTGTTGTTCCTGGGAATGGGTAGAAAATTCTCTTGTGGGCTAAGGTAGAAACTGGGGAGAGAAAGGAATGGAGTAAAAGAAACCCTGGTCTGGAACAAGGTCTTCTCATTCTCTTGCCTTGGTTTGGGGATAAGCACAAACTCTAATGTGCACACAGATCACCTGGGGATTTTAAACATGGAGATTCTCCTTCAGTGGTTCTGGTATTGGAGACCCTGCATTTCTGACAAGCTCCCAGGCACTGCTACTGCCGGTCCCTGGGCCACATTTGAAGTATCCACGTTCTGATACTCTCTTCTGGGCCATGCTAGAATTGGCTGGAACAGCCTTTGCCTTGGATTGGGTTTTACTAACTGCAGAGACTCTCTGACATGAATATTTCTAGTCTGTAGCCACCTCTACCTCTTTAGCTTCTTAATGGGTCGGTGCAATGCTGGACCTTTGAGGAGTCTCATTATCTGCCTTTTCTCTGTCTGGGCTGCAGTTCTGTATGAACATTCTCTGGCTTCCTTTGCTCAGGGCTAAGATTTGAGGTTTTTTGTTTTTTTTTTTGGGGGGGGGGTTCTTTCTTAGTATGTGGCAGATTGCTTTAAGACATAAGGTAAAGAGTACATGGTACAGAGAATGCTAGATGGTAAAGTTCCACTGTATTTTGATTGGCTCCAAGCCCAGTACCTCCCATAGCCGAGTTTTGGGTTGGAGCCTGGCAGTTCAGTTTTGGGTGGTTGCTTTGGCTCCAGCCCACCCTGAGATGTCCGTATCTAGAGGTTTTATGGTGCTCTGTTGTCCCTGCAAAGCAACGACAGGAGGGAGAAAGCAGAGAGAGGGCCTGACCCTGAAGAACCTTTAGCTCTGGTTCACTTTGCTGATCCTTAGACTTGGAGGAGAGAGAGTGAACTGAGGAGAGAGAGAAGCATCCTGTGTGACCTTTGAATGCCTTTAAGGATAGTTCTATGCATCCTAGCTCTGTGAGTGAGTGAGTAGTGTGTGTGTGTGTGTGGTCACAGATGCTTACTGAAGCTGGGGTTCCCCTGTCTGAAAAGGTAATTCTCTCAAGTCCTTGCTTGAGCAACAGAACTGGCACGGCATTGTACATCACTGTCTTCAGTGTGATAACCCAGGCAGAAACACGATCCTCATGTAGAAGACACAGATGTCACACAAAATACTTTGCCTTAACCATGACAAAGCGATGCTGTCAATTAATCACTTAAGAATTTACTCTAGTGAATTTGCAAGCAGATGTGCTAATGTAGAGAAGAAAAAAAACGCTCCCCTTTGCTGTCATTGGACCACGCCTATCTGTGACATTATGATATTCCTTCAGTTTCCCACCAGGGCTTTGCCGAAGCATCTGACCTGTGAATATTGGCTCTGAGCTTGGAAAGAGCCCTAATGAGTTGTGGGAGGTAAATCCCTGAGGGTGGCTTTAGGACACTAAGGACCTTTGTGTGGACTGTGGAGCCGTGGTCCTATGTCCAGTATCCTGGCCTGGTCCCACGCACCATTAGGCATCTGAGCAGGGCTTGTCTATGTTTAGTTTGCCCTTTAGTAGAGTGTTAATGTGTCTAATGTTGGATGCCCATAAGCATCAATGAGGCTTGCTGGCCTTTGGGGAAAAATAACTACAAGCGATCTTGTCTACTGAACAAATGCACATAAGGACAAGTGCTGAAAGGCTGTGGAACTCCATCCCCAGCACTTCGAAGCTCCCACAGCTCATGCTGTTTTAAAATAGCTGTCAGTGTAGTTTGCAGTATGCCATCCCTCCGTAAAATGTGTTAGATGGTAGTGTGAACAGGCAGAGTGCCTCGTTGGACCCAGGTAGCTGACAGTCCCGGTCCTATTGGCCTTTATTTCTCAATTGTGAGATCCCCTTTAAATAACTCAACCCATTGGTTTCATTTTCTGAAAGCACCTGTCGGGGGTGTTGGGAGTAGTCTAGGAATTCACAAACCTGGTTGAGCAGAAGAAATCCCTTGGGGTGTCTAAATCTGAGTCAGCAAACCTTTTCTGTAAAGGGCCAGATAGTAAATAATTGGGGAACTGCTCAACTGTCATTGTAATGCTAAAGCAGCCATAGAAAATAAATAAGTGAAACCATGTGGCTGTGTGCGGATAAGTTTATTTACAAAAACAAATAGAGAACTGGATTTGGCTCACAGCTGTGGTTATTGATCCCTGATTGAAATTAAAAATATATTTTCTGTCTTAGCTCCAGATAGTCTAATATTAGTTGTAAATATGGCCTGGGAATCTATATCTTAAGAAATTTCCCAGGGGGTTATGATGCTCAGCTCGATAGGGAAATCACTTAGATTTGTTGATTGCTAAAGTCATTCCCACCCTCATGATTTTTTGTTTTTATTGAAATCTGTCATCATAAAAGAAAATTGTTTGCCCCCCCCCCCCCCCAGAAAAGAGCTGTTTAAAACTTATTAAAGAGAAAATCCTTTTGTGGTCAGATTAGAAAATCATGGATTGCTTCGTGAAAACTAAATGTGAACACATTTTAGAGGAGCACTTTATAAGAAGTAAGAGCTTAGGAAGGAATGCTTAAATTTTAACTCCATTCTCATGTTAACCCCCTCATCCAAGTTATAAGCACTACAGACCTCCAAGTTCACTTTCATTTTCAATTTCTCCAACAAGTGTTTGAGAGTAGAATGGGGTGTTGTGTGTCCCCACGCGTGCTATCTCAGCGAGTAGCAAGTTGGGAATTTTAGTATTGCTGTCTGGCAACTGACTGACCCTCTCCCCACACTTGAGTGCCAGTTGTCTTCATTCTCAGGGTCTGTGTTCTGGGACTGGGCTATTAGGCAGGGGTGTGGTAGCCATGGCCTTTCTTGGCACTTGCATTCGGTGTTCTTGGAAAGGATCGAAGATGAACCTACCTTGTCCTCAATGATGGACTCAGAGCAGTTCTCTGTCTTGTCACTCTTGACATTAAGTCCAGACAAATTTTTTTTTTTTTAAATAGAGGGAGGGAGACTGACCTGTGCACTGCAGGATGTTGGGCATCATCCCTGGCCTCTATCCACTAGCTGGGAGTAGCATCCCCTCCCCTAGTTGTATAACAAAAACTCTCTTCAGACATTGCTGAATGTCTCAGAGGTGGGGACCCTGGTTGAGTACCTCTGGCTTAGAGGTAAGGCCATTGTGTTCTGTAGTGAACCCTATGAGGTGAGAATCCCAAGAACAAACTGCATTTTACCTACATAGGAGGTAAGGTTGGTCATTCCGCATCTAAGCCAGGCCTTTGGGAGAGGAAGGAACCATAGGCACCTTGTCATACTTCTGTTCTGCTGTCCCCCTAAGCCTTTACTGTGTGTATTGCTGTCCTAAGCACAGTCTTCACACATAACTTACCTGCTCTGGAACCTCTAACAGCTTCCTATGCTGAGAGGCCTCGATAACCTGCCCTACTCTACCCTCCCAAACCCATTTCCCACTGTTTCTTGACATTCATCTTTGGTTGTAGGTATTTTGTTTATTTTTCATATTTCAGATATCTTTATTATGAAGAGTAGGTACAAAACAAACAAAAACCCAAGCCATAGATATCTTAGGTTGGAACTGTGAATCTTTAGACTTCATTGAGGAACTCCATCTTGAGACATGCTACAATGTGGATTGAGTCCATGATCAAAGAAGATGGATTAAATGAAAAGAAAATGGTACATGTGCTTGAAGTCTAACAGCAGTTGCTGAATCAGTCCACTCTTAGAGTTGTGCTTGGATTGTTTGTACAGGCCACTGTTATCTGTTCTTTACATTAGTTCAGGGAAGTATCAAGATATAAAATTTTGGTGCAGAGGGAGCAGACAGTCTCGGCAGCCGTGGGAATTTTTTCTTGTAGGAGTTGGGCTGCTTGGGTCAGAGCCTCCATCGTCTGAACTGCTCTCCTGTGGTGGAGGTTTCCTCCCAGAAGCCGCTTCTTGAGTTGGCTTATGACTCGAGTTGCACGCCTCTGCTCCAAGAGATGTCCTTCTGCAGAAGCAGATTGTTGAGTCATTGTGTTCATGTAGCTTACTCCACTGCGTACCTTACGAATACCTTTCCATGAGTCCATTTCTGTTAAGTGGCCTTTCTTTTCCTTCCGCCTAAATCTTACCATCTCTGATAACCTTTCCCAGTTAATCCAGCCCCTGTGCACTGCCAGTCTATACTACACAGCTGAACACTTTACTGTAAGCTTCCCTTAAAGTAAGGGCTGTATTTTTCCTTCCTCTGTGGGTTCCCCCCCTCCCCCATCATAACAGTTAGCCTGGTACTTAATGGATATTTTAGTATTGATTTAGATGGAGCTGTTTTGGGATATCTAATATTAATGTTATAATTTAATTGGAATGGAGAGAATGTGGCCAGTAGGTTTAAAGCCTCTATCTCCAAAGCAACAATTGTCATCGTGACTCTTAAACAATTTGAATAATTTACCTATGAAATAAACAACCGACTAAGCAATGTACTGTCTGCCTGTATCTGCTGATATTAACTGTTGTTAAAGTGTACCCCTAAGTAAATATTTACAATTTTACAAACAAAAATTTATCTGTTTTGTTTGATGGAGAATGTTAGATATGAACAAATTGTGGAGGAAATGTTGAAGTAAATATTTTATTATTCCTTTTATTTTATTTTATTTTTTTAGGAGGTACTTGGGATTGAACTGGGGACCTCATACACGCAAAGCAGGTGCTCAACCTCTGAGCTACACCCACTCCCTGAAATATCTCATTTTGGAATTATTTACTCCAGTCTTGAGTGGTGGTATCTTGCTTGGACTTCAGTCTTGACCTTTCCTGGCTCACACCGCTAGCCTCTTTGGCAAAAGCAGTGAGTAGTTTTCCTTTTGTTTAGGATTGAGGATCTGTTTCCTGGCTGAGGACTTTTCTTTGCTGGTATCAAGTTGTGCTGTCTCCAGGTTCATTCTTTGCTCAATCTCGGTTTCACCAGGGTCTGTGCTCTATGCTGTTTTCCTTGTTGGTGGCAAGTCCTTTGGCACCTTGGCTATTTCATGAGCCGTCCAGGATTTGCCTCCATGCCTTGCAAGTCTTGGGACTGGTATTGGAGTTTTACTATGGCTTTGACCACTGCCTTGTGTTACTTGATGACTACCTATTCAGGACTTATAATTTTTTGCCTTTTGTGTGTCTACAAATCCATCTTGTTTATTGCCTGGAAAATAAGTCCTAAGTCTGCTGTTAATAAAGTGATGAATGACTTTTTTAAAAAGATTTATTTTTATTTATTTATATTGTATTCATTTTTACACCCCCCTCCCCCCCCGGTTTTTGCTGTTTTTGTGTGCATTCGCTGGGCAGTTCTGTGTGTCTGTTTCCTGTCCTCTCTCCTCATCCTTCTCCTCCTGTCTTCACCGGGATTCGATCCTGGGAACCTCCGATGTGAGAGAGAGAGAGAGAGAGAGAGAGGTGTCCTATCACCTGCGTCACCTTAGTTCCTGGTTTTGCAGCACGTCTCATCTTGGCTCTCCCTTGTGTCACTCTCCTGTTACGTCGTCATTGCTGTGTGGCTTGGCGGGGCCTGGCACGCCTGCATGCGGGGCCTGGCAGTGTGCCCGTATGTGGGGCCTGGTGGCCTGTGTGCCTTCTATATTTTTCTTTATTTTACCCAAGGTCCTGGGGTTTGAATTCAGGTCCCTCCAAGTGGGAGATGGACGCCTAACCATTTGAGCCACATCTGCCCCTGATGAATGACTTTTAATAAGAACTTGCATGTCTAAATAAGTGTTACTCTTCAGCTAAGTCACTTTAGGATTATTCTAACAACACTGCTGTTGCTCAGAGTTATGGAACTTTTTTTAGGGTCTTAAAAACCATTTTGTAAGTCACACATGGACCAAACAAGTTTCATTACTGCAATTAAATAAGTCTTTATGGAGGACTTCCTATGGGCCAGGTAGCATACTAGGACTGGGAATCAAAAAAATAATTAAGGCATACTGTCTCCTCACCATTCAGAAGTGAGAGTTGGGGAGGGAGGGGGAATGACACATGTGGGGAATGGGTGTGGGCAGAAGGTCAGGGGAGGCTTGGACCATGAGAAATGGGTAGTGTTTCAGGAGGATAAGATGGGGGAGGGAGCGGACATGCCATTCCAGGAAGAGGCAACAGTTTATGAGCAACAATATTTTGAAACTCTGGGGGCTTGCTCAGGAAGTAGGATAACATTTCCCTGGCTTAATACACCCCGCAGTGACCGTTCCCCTTGACCAGCCCAGCAGAAACACTGGCACCGTGGGCTGATGCTGGGTGAGGCTGGAGGGTTTGTGCTGGCTCAGCTGGGGTCTCCCAGAAAAGCTGGGAGCAAATATAACCCAAAGCCAGGGGTAGAATCCAATGTTGAGCCCAGGGGGCTAGCAGGAAGTTAGAGACTAGCGTGAGAGGTGGGAACAGGAATGCAAGGTGGGTGAAGGGGAGTTTTTTAATTTTTTTTAAAGGCTGCACACTGTGATACTTTATTAAAGGATCTGTGCTTGCTTAGGATAGACAGGCTGACACTGGGGCAAGCAGGCACATCGGATAGGTCAGGCTGAAGGAGAGGGAGTGGAAATGGCCAATGGCGAGTCAGACCCCCGAGGGCCTGAATAATAGGCTCGGAAGGACTTGCTGATTTGTAGGAGCTTTGTGAATAATAGATATTAAACTTCTTTTCTGTATGCTTGTGAATTTCTCCTCCTCTGTCATTTGTTTTTAATTTTGTTTATGGAAAGTCTTTAAAAAAATGAATGTTGTCAAATCTGTCAGTCTTTTTTCTTTGTTGTGTTTAGACTTACAATTTCTTGAAAATGGAAGTAATTTGGAGCCCAACAGTCTTGACATTTATTCAATGATAAGTCAACTAATATTAGAGTATCTACTTAATATGTTCTGTTTCTCCTCACTGTGTAATTTCTCCCCTCCCCTGCCCTTTAAATTCCATTTTGAACTCCAGTATTTCACTGGCATACATTCATAATTGTGGCTTTCTAGGGAAGTGAATATCATCCTGTGGAAAGCCAAGCCACTGACCAGCCTCTTCCAGAAACCCTGTGGATTCTATGTCACTTTCATAGGCCTTTTAAGCTCTTTGAGTAGACTAGGTGCTTTTTCTTTAAAAATTGACTCTTAAAAAAAACAAAACCTGACTCTTAGCCCAAATTATGGTCTTCAAATACATCCTGTTTCATTAAGGTTTGTTAGAAGTAGATTAATCCTCTAATCTCCCTTCCCCATTAAGTGGTGTGACCTTGGACTTGCCATTTAACCTTCTTGGTCTCTTCTGATCATTTCAAATGCAAGACCAGTCATCCCTTTTCCACGCCTCTCCCATCACTGTTCCTTGGTTCCATGATTCTTCTGAATTTCAGCTTAGGGCTGTGTTTGCTACTATGGTATTCTTGCCTAACATTTTCTTCTAATTTTCTGTCTTTGAGCTTTTTATTTGAAATCCCTTCAAGGCAAGCAGTTATTCGTTTGGATGCTTCCCTTTGTTTCTGCAGGCTCGTAGATGTGTCTGCTTCGTTTCCCGGACTCGGTCTTTTGCAGCTGAAATTAGAAACCTTCAGAAGCATAACGGATGCTAGAATCTCATGAAGTAACAGCCCTGAAATAGCCCAAGTCTACTGGCAGAGGGTTTGGCTATAATTCACATGACAGCTCTCCAGGAGGCTGCCTGGCTACATATTGGTCCCCTATTTCTCACAGACTTTGAAGGATGGCCTCAGTTCATCCTCATCCTTTTGGCCAAATCCTTATGCATTTTAGCCCCATTTCCCCCCTTTTTACCTGTGTGTGTGTGTGTGTGTGTGTGTGTTTAAAGCTTGGAAAACTTTGAGTGCAAGCTTGCATGCAGAGGAGTTTAAATCTGTAGAAGCTTCAAGCAGACACTGAACAGAAACCTCAGATACTGAGCTGCATACACAGGGTGTGGTAGTATGGCTCTGGCTCTGGGACTCGTGGCTTATTTGATAAGCAAATGACTGCCCAGGTCCTGGAGGGTAGGCAGAATAGGAGCCAGAGTTGGGTTTAAGTTGGGGGCTATCAGCTGCTTTCTATTTTAGGTACATCCCTTAATTTCTGACCATACCTACTTCTATCTGTAAATGGTCATAACGGCTATAGTTCTTGTGGTTGTCGAATTCCCAAGAATACAAGGGTGTCCTCAAGTAGCATCCTAAGATGGTTATGCAAATAAGCTGAACATGAGTAAAATTTGTTAAGGATCTAAGAGACTTTTCAGATAAAGTTCTAAAGAACTTGGGAGGAGAGAGCTTGTATGTTATCCTCCTCCACCCTGGGTGATATAACATTTATATTACTAAATACTCCTTGATGAATCAAAACTTAAATGGTCTGCTAGATATTTAATGCTTTCTTTCTTTTTTTAAAAAGCAGTTTTATAGAGAGATAGACTGTATGGTATGGGACTATCTGAAGTGTGTAATAGATGGCTTTTAGTATAATCAGTGTTGTGAATGCTTCCTTTGTAAACCTCTAATACATTTGGATGGTGATAGAGGCCTTTGTTCCAGCTTCCTTTGACCAGGTGGCAGGTGGGTCCTTACACCTTGGATCCAGATGCAAGGGTGGTGGGGCTGTCACCCTTCCCTGCTTTCAAGTGGGGTTCCCACTAATTGCAGGGAAAATTCCTTTTTCCTAGTGCCAAAAGGCACACACATGCTGTCTAATTTGAAATGCACTTTCTCATATTGACACTACATCTTAGGTAGACTGTGTTGGTTGTCCTGGGAACCTATCACTTCTAGGATTATTTTTTCTATAGAAAAAGTGAATTCTGAGTTCCACACTTAGAACCTAGAACCTAAATTCTTTTGAATATTGGTAAAGGGAACCCTCGCTTGAATTCAGGAGGATGTGAGACCATGGGGGAACTGGCACTACAATGAGGTTCTTTTGGGATGGATCCAAGAGGTAGTAGCTCCCCCATGCTGCTTCATACCACAGGGCAGGTCAGTTGTAGGAAGAATGTGGTACATAAAATGCTAGGGAACGACTTGGCTTTGATTTTTGAAATTTTCAATGTTTGGTTTTAAAAAAAAAAAAAAAAGTGTAACAGGGTGGGGGCATGGAGGGTGGAGAGAATCGGGCAGCAGCAGCAAGCTCCCTCCTGTTGGGATGGTAGCGATTTCCCACTGTGGTGTAAATGCTGAATGTGAAAGCATGTGCGTGTTGGTGTTTGAATCCCAGATGAATGTAGGGGAAAAACCCAGTGAGGGCTCTTAGTTAATAACCTCTAGCTGTCCTTCCTGGCATCCCTGTCAGTGAGTGACCTTTTCATTTCTCATGCCTGTGTTAGGTTAACACTTCTGTTAGTTTCCCTTGGAAAGCAAACTTTGTTTTATGCAACTCCCTCTTTGAAGAAGGGTTCATATAACCTAGGCTGCAGATGTACTTAAAAAAGAAGATATTAAAACAGGAAGCTTCCATGCCTTCCAGAAGGTTACTTTACCAGGTGACTGGCCAGGAAAAATGGGCATATCAGGGAGACTTTTTGCCCCAAACCATCTAGGGCTGGCAGCAATAGCAATCAATTGATGAGGATCTGTAGGGCACTAATGTATGCCTCTTACTGGGTGTAGGATTTTGGAAGAACAAAGGATGTATAGTACACAAGCCCCATTCAAACGGCTTATAATATAGATGGGTAGAGATGCAAAACAGAGTGGCAAAGACAGAATGAAAGGTTTTGCTCTATACAAATCAGTTTTGGAAGAGGAGGGAGATAAGTTACACATTTATGAATGCATAAATTTTAAATGGCAGAGTGCTCTCAAATGTAAAACTCAGTTAAAATATCTGAAGTACAGTTCAGGCTGGTCCTTAATGGAGGGTGAGATTATGGGTTGCATAACAGCATATGTCAAAAAGTAGAGTTGTAAAAAAAATTTTCATTCCGCTATCATTTTTTATTCCTAATGAGCTAACCTGGGGTTAAACAGACCATAACACAATTCTTGTTTTGAAGATTTTTTAAAGTCATCTGAAAGATATTTTGTGTATGGTTTCACCAGCATTGGCATTTGTATTTAAGCCGTGGTGGTGATGAATGGACTGCGCATCACTTGTTTTTCTGAGGGGGTGGGGTGGCTGTTCCGTGAGGCCTTCTTTAATCTGTCTAGTTGAAGGGATCCCTGTGGACTCTGAGTTTCCGTGGCCCCCAGCCTCCCTGCTCTTGTGGCCCTGGCCTCTACTTTCTCTTTGAATTGCTTTATGTGCAAATTTTTCTCATCCCCAGTGGAGAGAAGGCCATGCCTCCAGGCCCTTCTTGTCTTGGTTTGCCTGTACCCAGTATCACCCGTGCTTTCCATGCAGGAGCCATTACCTGATAAATGAGAGCTGGCAGCCTTCAGTTACTACCCTGTGCTTCATTACTTGGTCCTTGAGCCCTCCTTCATTGACACCTGGGCCTCTTGTTACCTCTTTTACCTGATCATTTGGATTTTGCTGATGTTTGCATAGGTGAGACACATGCAGACAAGCATAATGTGATTCTTTGAAGCTTCTGCTTTATGGCAGAGTCTCCAGTTTGTTGTTTTAGCCAAGGGAGATATGTCCTCCAGAGCAAATGGGGCACTAACAGGCAGTCATTAAAAACCGCTTTGCAAACATCAAATTCCTGCCTGGCTGTAGTTCAAGGAAGGTTTTTTCACAATGCTGGGAGAAAGCAGAAATGCTGGGATGCCTGTCTGGCTGTGTGCTGCTGTGGTGCTGGGAAGGGTCAACAGCATGGGCTTGTCTTGTTTCACAGTCGTCAGGTGCAGTAGAAGTGTCGGCTGTGCCTTCGTTGTGGGTCCTCTTCACAAGTAGCAGTGGAGGGCTACTGCTTGGGGCCAGAGTCTGATTGGGGGAAACTAGTAGAGTGGCCTCCTGTTTGGTTATGTGTCGTGCATACAAGCCACTGTAACATTTAGTGACATAAAACAATTTATTTCATCTCACAATTCTGTGAGGTAACTGGTTATATTGAAGTCGGGAACTCTGGGGATGGTGGTTTTCTCCAGGTTCTTGGCTATGTTACATAAAAGAACATACCACAGGTTAGGCCAGTGGTTTATTGAGAAATGGGAGAAAAGAACAAAATTACGCACTCCCAGATGTAGGTCTAGCCTCCTCTAGGCAGAGAGTGCATTTGGGCTTGTGGACTACCCTTATTAAGTCATTAGTCACTCCTCCCCTTCCAGGTGTTGGGGGAGGGGCCCCAGCTGTTTACTGTTCTGATTGGTTCCTAATGAACCAGTCATTCGCTTCTCAGGGGGGGGGCCAGTGGTGAGGCCTTTTGAAGGTATAGGGTCTTCTCCTTGACCCAAATGGGACCTTGTGGCAGGGGTCTCCACGGAATCTTTCCTACAGCAACCTTCCCCTCAGGAGGTTTCTGGGCAGGGTTTTATGGCCATGTTCTCTGCCAGGTCTCACCTGTGGCTGGTCTTCCTTTTCCCTAAACTATCCTGCCTCAATATGTGATGTATTCCCTTGGCTAGTTCAACTACTATCCTGGCTTCAATTCCACCCATAAGCAAAGACTTCCAACCTTACTTCTTAAGCCTCAACGCCCTTCCTTAGCTCTAGACACAAATATCCAATTGACTGCTGGCATAGTTAGTGGGATTTCCCCAAATCTGGCATTTCTCCAAGGGAACTCTGTCTTTGGCCATGAATGCAAGCTTTATGTAATTTTTCTCCAGTGCTTGTGCAGTGCATGGCACACACAAGAGATTTTGAGTAATAGTTGATGAGTTAATGAGTGAATGAACATTTGTCAAGGTCCAACAGTGGGAGTGTGTGTGGTTAAATTACAGTGTACACACACACACACAAGAATACTAAAATGAACCAGATCTACATGTATCAATAAAATAAATGTGGTGAGTAGAAGAAAATCAAATTTTAGAATATGTGTTGTATGCTACCATTATCTAAAGTATACAACCAAATAATATATGTTCATGAATATGTATTTGTCGTCATGGTACACAAATATGGATGTGAGGGAATCGTTCCACTGTTGAGTTAATGACTGTCTCTTGGGGTAGGGGAAGGAGTGGCCTGTGTAGTGACTAGCCTTACCTAAACAGATGTCTGGCCTTTGCCCTCAGTTACCTTTGGGTGATCTCTGTGCCAGATAGATGTACTTTCATTTGCCTGGAAGCTTTGGCCATAGGACAGTCTTAACAATGTGATTTATGATAGGAGCTTTGGACCACACAGCATCTATTCTGCTTCCTGAAGGGACTTGAAGCCAGAGGTGTCAGCTTGACCTCCAAGAGTGGCTGGAGACTAAAGATTAATCAATCTTGGCAGTATGTGGTTGAGCTCCAATAAAAACTCTGGACACCAAAGGCTTGCTTGAGCTTCTCTGGTTGGCAGTACTCTACGTATTGTCATACATGGTGGCAGAGAGGAGTTAATGCTCTCCGTGACTCCACGGGAAGAGGACAGCTGGAATTTCCTCTAGTGAATTATTTTTCAACTCCAGATTTTCCATTTGGTTCTTCTTTATAATTTCTCTCTTAACTGATAATCTCTATTTGATGTGACATTGTTGTTTTACTTCTGTTTTCCTTTAGTTCTTTGAACATACATGTAATGGCTATTTTGAAAGTTTTTTTCCCTGTTAAGTCTGACATCTGGTCACTCTGACAGGTAGTTACTTTTTTCCCCCTCCCAGGTGTATGAGTCATACTTTCATACTTTCCTGTGGCCTTTTTTTTTTTTCCTTGTTACATGCCTTGTAATTTTTGGTTTGAAACTGGACATTTTAGATTATATATTGTAGCAACTCTGGATACACACACCCCTTCTTCCTGTGGAGCCTGTTATTGTAATTTGTTTTATTTTATGACTGGCTGGATTATTTTTAATGAGGTCTGTCCCCTTCCCTTCAACAAAGGTAAGCCTCTGATGTTTTTCCTCAGGGAAGGGCAGCTTTAACCATTCCCATAGTCACTCTGGGATGGCAGCAGGGAATGTCTTCCTCTCTTTCCTTGACCACACCCAGCTATTAAAACTAACATTTGCAGGTCAGGATTGCTCTATTGTTTTCATCAATGACCTCTGGTATAAATTCCTCTGTTAATTAGTCAAATTGTGGTTCTTAGGAGGGAGTGGTTTCTGAAATCTGCATTTGGTATCTATTTTAACCCTAGAAGACTCCTCCCAGCTCTCATAGTCTCAGATTCTCTCCTGCCTCCTGCCGATTTATAGTGTAGGCTGTATCTTCATTAGCTTCACATATCTTCTCCCAGCTGCCTTTCACCACAGTCACCACTGTTCTTGAGAGGGCCTTTAGTTTTAAACTTCTTCATGCTCTGTTGCAATGAATTTAGTTCCTATGGGAAGAGATTAGGAGCTATTTGCTGAGCCAGAGCTCTGGACCTGGGAGTGGGGACATTGCTAAGCTTTTCTCTGAGTGGCACTTCTCTAGGAGCTGAGTGCTCAGTGGTGGTGGTAGGGGGCAGCTCTGAGGAGGTTTGCCTCTTCTGTTGTGGAACCATTGCTTCATGAGCCAGGGGAATGGTTATCAGGATCCCAGTGTTGTCAGCATCCAGTAGTGCCAAAGGGATCCCACACTTCTTGACTGCACAGGATTTAGCCTCAGCAACAGGTACCTGACAAAGGCTGAAGTCCATTTCCTCCTAGGAAGAAAGCCTCCTGGGAGCTAAGGGTCATGAGTACTGTGTTGCTGGCTGCAGGAGTCTGAAGTGGAGTCTCTGTCTTGCTGAGCTGGGAGGGGTGTGGGAGGGAAGCAGTTTTGGTTCATATATCATAGACTTTCTAACTAAATTTTCATAGATTTTCTTCAGTAGATGTTTCTTCATTTGCTCTTTGCTCTTAGGACCATTTCCTGAGCCTTTAAATTTAAATGGTTGTATTTCTGCAACTTGCAGGAGTTTCACTGGGGAGTGAGTAAGCAGAGTGCCTCATGCCATCATGTTGGAAGTTCTTGGTTTCTGTTTTATTGTGAATGCGTTCCTTTCCCTGTTCGCATTCTCTTGTGAAACAGTCTTTGTGCACTTTTTATGACTGATTGTGTCACCATATAACTTCAAGTTTCAACTGGCTTAATCATGCCAATTCCATATTACGTATAATTTCAAGGTAGTGAAAGGTATTCTTTGAAAAAATAACTGCATCAGATATTCTTTGTTTAGCTTGGGAGTGTGGGGATGGGGCTGATTATTTCCTAGTCATTTCTCCAATTGTTACAGATTAGATTTTTATGAAATTCTGAAGAATCTATAATATGTGAATGCTTTCTCTATTATGATTTTGATTTCTTATCAAATATTGGAATGACCACTGACCCTTAATGTATCACTAAGTTATTATATAATTATAACCACTAGGTTGTTATATAATTTTTTGATCAGGAAATTGGAGTTTTAAGACTACAAAGTCTTTTTGCAGGCAGTTGTTTCCAGGTCAACCCATTTTGTCATTTTGGTCCATAATACACTTGAGCCATAATATTCATGGTTTGAGACTGAGGGCTGCTCTAGGGGTATAGGGTATATGGTTTACGGGAGACTGATGTCTGGCATTTTGCCTACCCTCCTGTATTTGATCCTCTTTTCAAACTTCTCCCAGCCCTTGATGCCTTTATGGACCCTAAGGCCCATCACACTTGAGGTTGCACTAATCCATGATAAAAAAGGCATTTCCTATTAGACCCTAATCCCAACTTTTTCTGCAAATGGCACCAAACTGATTCGTTATAAGGGTGTGAATCACCAATATATCATATTTCTCCTAGAAGTGTATTTACATTTGTAGAAAAGAATATTGTTAGCTTTTGTTGACAGGTAGTTAGTTAAAAATAGTAGGTATTTGATTTCCCAAGGGTTGGGATCCTGCCATTTGGGAGAATGGGTGGAAGGTCCCTTTACCCAGTGCTGCCAACCAAGCCATGGGTGAATTTAGGGTAGACGATCCATCCATCATCCTTGGGGCTGCTGGTCCAACTGAGGGAACCCTGAAGGAACTGACCTAAATCCAGGTTTTGGTGGCCTGTTAAGATGGAGGAGGAGGAAGGGAATGCTGGTGGAGCTGCTTGAGAAAACAGAGTTGAATGTCTTCTTGGGAGGCATGTTTGAGTCTGAGGTGACTCAGAACTTTCAAGTCCAGCTTGCTACAAGTTACATGAAAATGTTTTTCTAAGCTCCTGTCTCCTGATCAATTTTAGATTTAATGATGAAATATATTAACAAAACAAAACATACAACTTGAAATGTGGACCCTTGAATAGAATGGGATGGACAGAAAAGTGACTCAAATTACCTCAAGTATGCCCTCCTCCTGCTGCAGAGATACCTCATCACATTGGATGGGAGGGCTTTGCCCCACAGGTGTTTTGAAGTTCTCTAAGCATGGGAACTTGGTCCGTCTCAGAATCTTGTGCAGTGCTTTGTACATAAGCAAGTGGTCAATAAATATTTAGTACAACTTCTATGAGGATTTTGATTATATAGGCACCCTCCCTCCCCCACTAGCTTTCATGCATCATACTCCTCAAACGCATATTTCCATGCGCATTTCCTACAAACGAGGATATTCACGAATGTAATTACCTTAATTGCAGTTACCAAGTTCAAGAAATTTAACACCTTCTGTATTCCAATTTTTTTATGTTCCAGTAATATCCTTTTGAGCTTTTTCTCCTCCCTTCTTAGATCCTATCCTTTGTCAGGTATTGCAGTTAATGTCATTCTCTTTAGTTTTTTTAATGTTTTTTTTTTTAAACTGTGGAAATATATGTGCAATATGAATCGTCCAACCCCACTCAAGCATAACATTCAGTGGAATTAACATTCACAATGTTACAATACCCTTACCACCATCCATTACTGCAACTTTCCCTTCACCCCAAACAGAAACCCTATACTCACTTTGCATGAACTTCCTACTGCTGCTGTCCCCCTGCCCCCCAACCTCTACTTTCTGAATCTGAGTTTGCATATTTTCTGATAATTTCTTTGTGGTTACCATAGACTTAAATTTAACATCCTAAATCTGTAAATCTGTTTGCTTTGATACCTACTTAACTTCAATAGTATCCATAAACTATGTTCTTATACCCCTCCGTCCCACCCGTATTTATGTAGTTCTTGTCAAAAATAACATATTTATGGATTAGGAATCCAAAGCCATTGATTTCTCATTAGATTTTATGCATTTGCCTTTTAGATCCTGTAGGAAGTAAAGTGGAGTTACAAAAAAAAAAAAATAGTACTGGTACTTGTTTACCCATGCCATTATCTTTACTGGAGATCTTTATTTCTTCATGCAGTTTGGAGCTATTTGTTGGTGTCCTTTCCTTTCAACCTGCAGAACTCCTGTTAGCATCACTTATATGGCTGGTGTAGTGGTGGTGAAGTCCCTCAGCTTTTGTTTTGTTATGCCTTAATCCCTCTCTAATCTTTGAAAGACAGTTTTTGTTGGATTTGGTATTCTTGGTTGCTATTTTGCTTTCAGCACTTTAAATGTCTTCCTGCTGCCTCTTGACTTCTGGTTTCCAGTGAGAAATCGACACTTAATCTTAGGGAGGCCCCCATGTTCGTGACATGTTGCTTCTCTTGTGGCTTTCAGAATTCTCTATCTTTGGCCTTTGATGCATTGATTATAATATGGTGTGGTGTGGGTCTACTTTGGGTTTATCCTGTTGGAAGTTTGTTGAGCAACTTGGAAGTGTATGTTCATGTCTTTGATTAAATTTGAGATTTCAGTCATCATTTCTCTGAATATTCTCTCTGTTTCTCTCTCCTCTTTCTGGGACTCCCATGATATGCATATTGGTATGCTCCATAGTATCCCACAGGTTCCTCAGGCTCTGTTCATTTTTCTTCTCAGCCTGGATGTTTTCAGTGGTATTAAATTCACTGATTCTTCTGCTGGCTCCAATCTGTTGTTGAACCCCTGTTGGGAATTTTTAGTGTTTTTTTTTTTTTTTTTTTTTTCCCAAGAAAGTATCAGCATTTTATTAGCAAAATCTTACAAAAGAGTCTGTCTTCAAGGTGGGGGTGGCAGGGGGACACATAGCCTGACATTCGAGGGTTTCCAGGATCTCCCCCAGGCCCCATTCCAGCCTGTAGGTGTGTGTGTGTGGGGGGGCAATGCCTTAGGTGCAAAAATAAACTTTGTGGGTGGCTGGCAGGAGTGCGTTCTGGAGGCCAGAGACACCCGCAGACATCGGCCCCCAGAACCAGGGAACCCCAACAGCCTAGGGCCTGCTCAGGCTGCAGACCCATGTCACTCATCAGCACTGGGGAGAGTTGGGTGCTGATGGAGTGGGGAGGGGTCCAGGCCTGGGCAACGGTGGGGTGGAGGGGGCCTCCTTTAGCCCCTGGAGCACAGGCTTTAAGATCAGGGCCGCCGGGCAGGGGCCACCCAGGAAGAGCAACAGGGCAGGGGCTGCCAATTAGGGGCCACCCAGGAAGAGCAACAGGGCAGGGGCCACCAAGAAGGGGCCACCAAGTAGGGGCAAGGAATTTTTAGTTTTTGTTACTGTGGTCTTCCTTTTCATAATTTCTACCTTTCTGTTGATATGCTCTTTGTGTCTATCATTTCCCTGGTTTCCTTTAGTTTCTTATTCATATTTTCCTTTAGCTCTTTAAGTGTATGTAGGATCATTTTAAAAAAAGTCTTTGGGGGAGTGGATGTGGCTCAAGCAGTTGAGTGTCTGCTTCCCACATGGGAGGTCCTGGGTTCGGTCCCCTGCCTCCTTAAAAACAAAACAAAACTAAACTAAAAACAAACAAAGGCCAACCCAGGGGGAGCCAATGTGGCTTAGTGGCTGAGTACTGGCTTCCCACATAAGGGGTCCCAGGTTCAATTCCCGGCCCTGATACCCCCCGCCCCCCCAAAAAAAAAGTCTTTGGACCTCCACCATGATGGTTTCTAATAATTTGATCTTCTTGTTTGTCTAGGATATTACTTTACTTACTGTTTTTGTTTGTTTTGCAATCTTTTGTTGAAACCTGGACATTTTGAATTTTAATGTGTTATCACTGGAATTTAGACCCTGAGACACACATTTCTTAAACTGGTATCCACCTACTGTTGTGACAGCTTTCCCTGAGTGCCAAGAGATTAAAAAAGAAAATGGGGACAAGAATACACCTTTCCCTGGACTTTGCAGATTGACCTGAGCTAGTGCTCTCTTTCAGGGCTTATCTATACAGTGAGTTTAGAGAATAGCTTCAGGCCAAGGCATAGGGGCCTCCCTTCTCCTCTCTGCACAAGTGCTTTCTCTTGGGCTTGCACACACAGCCCTAAGACCTCCCCCATTTACAGCATTCCAGATGTTCCCCTTTCTCTAGGAAATAGTTTCCTCACAGTTCTAGGCCCTGTACTGTATGTCCATCAGCCAGGAAGCCCTTGCTGCAGGTGGCAGCCATCTGACTGCCCTCTCAGAGCGTTCTGTAGTAGAGCTCTGTGAGCCACCTTCACACAGGACAAGTTCTGGGACAGGGAGTTCCTCAGGCCACCACCAGACACATTGAGCCAATATGTGCACGAAGGTCACTGTGCTCCCTTCAGGACCAGTGATATGCACTGGTAGGATGTGCTGCTCCATGCTGAGCCAGTGAGGGGCATGGAAGGGGGCTGCCAGGGTGCCAAGACAATCCTATTGCTTTTTTTTTTTTAATTTTTTATTAGAAAGGTGAACTTACAAAACAATCATGCACATGTGTGGAATTCCCATACAACAGCCCTCCCCCAACATACTACATAGTTGTGAAACATTTGATACAGATTATGAAGTATCAGATTATTACCACTAACTATGATTTTATAGCATACATTTGGTATATTTTTCCATACCTCCCTGTATTATTAACACAGTAGACCTTTGGCATTGATGCAAGAATATTACAGCATTGCTGGTAACTATAGTCCGTAGGTTACATTAATTGTATTTTTCCGTGCTTCTACACATTCTTACCACTTTGCAACAGTGATGTTCATTTCTTATTGCATTTAAGTAGCTTTTTATCTTGATTCTGCACTTCCTGTGCTACATCATCTGTTTTCTGGAGCTTTGGGAAAGATGTTTCTGCCAGTTCTTGCTGGTTGTTCACTGGTTCTGTTGGGTGGATGGAGCCCTGAAACATCTTACTCTGCCATCTTGATTGGGCAGGGCTCCTATGTTGTAATCTTGATTTCTTGACTTTTCCTGGAGAAAGATTACGTATAAGTCCAGGTCACGATGTTGTGTGCTAACTTGAGTATGTCTTATTTTACTCCCCAATCTCTGGAATGTGGTTGTCCTAGGAATTTCTGGTTCAGGAAGTGTATGTATGTTGTTGCAGCGTTAGGGACCAGCAAAGTAGCCGTCGTAGGAAACCTGCAGTTCAGGCACTGAGTCTTAGGGTGAAGAGGATGTCCTGTCCTGGGGTCACAGAGATAGTAGAAGGGGCTCCAGACTTGCTGTTGAAGTGCTCTTCCCTCTGTGCCTTTGTCTCCCAAAGTGCGTTTCAGAAAACACTATAATGTCTCCTTAAAAGTTGTGTGTGTGTGTGTTGAATAAAGCCTCCTCATCAGGTGTATCTAACATTCTTATTAAACAGCTTTTTTTAAAAAAAAATTGTAGGACTTTTCAGATTCTTTAATGTGCAGATGAGCCTTAGCGTATGAGATGAGTGGGCCGTGCACAGTCCTGAAATGTCTGACCGTGAGCCCTTTTATGTGTTCTTACGGTCATGATCACCTATTAGTGTTTCATGGCAGGCATGAGGCAAGTGGCTGGACCCAGTTTACAGGCTCACTTCTCTTAGGAAAGGATTTCTCAGTTTTATTCAGGCGTGCAGTGAAGTAGAAAGCTTCTCCGGTTTCTAGAACCCTGCTTATGCACAAAAGTATGATATGTCCTATAAACCGGAACATGTAGACCCTTGGTTCCCAGACTTCTAGATTTCATGAACTATTAAAATGGCAAAACAAAACTGAGAACAAAAATCCCAGCCTCTGAGGTAGGGTTGTCAGTTTTCAATTTTGCCAAGATAAATTAACCCCAAACCAAAAACTGCCATTTTCTCTCACAATTTCTTAGGGGAGAAGAAATTTTAACAAGGATATAATCTCAGCACCTTAAACACACACACACACACACACACACAAAGGTATCTATTTTTCAAATATTTCTAATGAAGAAAAATTACCAAAATTTTATTTTAGGGTATTTTCCTTAAAAATTAAAAAACAAAACAAAACAAGTTTATTAGGTTGGGCTCCTTTATTTTACAGTGTAGCACAAAGTGGAAGCTTGAACGTCCTTACTGGTTTTTTCACAATTGTCAAACCACTTCGTTACTTCACTCAGTTGGGAATGTTCTGGAAGAAGAGAGAATCAAACATGAATAACTTTTTGCTGCTCATCTGGCTTTTCCAGAGCGAGCTGGAAGGCAGCATGGGCATTGGTTTAGGCGTACAGCTATCAAAGACTGTGGGTGGAGGTAGCAATTGCTCCTGCTCAAGACCAGTTTCTATGAGATGGATGTTATAGCCTAATGAAAATCATTTCACAGACCAACTTTTGGAAACCTATTATCTGGACCAACTACTGAACCTCCCCCTGCTCATCTCTAGGAATGTGACAAGCCCATGACTATGATATTAACAGGGACAGGAAGGGCAGGAATGGATTCCTCATGTGTGCTGGCAAGTTCAGTTTTAAAAGGGGTGGGAGACATTACTGTGGATGCTTCTGTGTCTAGTTCTTTCCTTTGCCTGTGTCGTTCAGAATCTTGACCATCCCAGGCGGGTTTCCCTTTGCAGTGAGTGAGTTCTGTCTCTGGCTAAGGATTGCTCTTTGGCACATCCTTTGCAATTAAAAAAAAAAAAAAAAAAAAAAAGGGAAACATTCTGCTAACACCTCTTTCTAGTTGCCCTCACAGCTGAGACTATTTTTCAAATGAGATCGTCCAGGAGATGTCAGTGGAGGGTTAACAGGGGTTATCTTTGAGGCTTTCTTGCATTGAGATTAATTTGCAGTTACACTTGTTGAATCAAAGTCCAGCCCTTGTGATCATTCTGCAGTGTTGAACACCCTGATCCTGATGTACATTTACTGCTTGAGGGTCACATTGCCTCAGATACTTATCTTTCGAAAGAGGGTGATGGTGGCAGAAGGAGTTCTGGGAGCAGGAAGCAATCGGTTCAGGTTTCTGGCTCCATGCTCTTGCTAAGGATGAAAACTTGTCTTTCCTGGATCCAAACTGAGGGCCACAGCTTGTTTATAGGGGACTTGGGCTTCCTATCTTGTGCTTCTCTCCCCTTTTTTGGCACCCTCTTCCTTGAATCCAAAGGCCCACAGGGTTATTGGTCTGACTTGGAGAATGCATAGTAATGTGGGTGGAAAGGAAATGGTCTCAGCCTTGAAAAACTAGGGTCTAAGCTTGTTCTGTTGCCACGAGGCTTTGAGCAGCCTTGGGCTGCAGCTCCCAGTATTCATAGAAAGGAGGATAGCAGTGCTTCACTGGGAGAGTTACGAGAACTAGATGATAGTGGGTAGAAAAGACCCTGGGCAGTGGCTAACTCATGGTGGTGCTCAGAAAAGTCAGTCCTGTTCTTTAAATTGCTGTGGAGAAGGGGAGTGATAGACTTGTTCATACTACGGAATTAGTGATGCTACTCCCATATATATATATATATATATATATATATATATATATATAAACACACCCACTCTTCATTCTCCAGTAGATGTTTAAAGCTTGGATTCCTCACTGTC
Organism: Tolypeutes matacus; assembly: GCA_026826555.1. Lineage (NCBI taxonomy): Eukaryota > Metazoa > Chordata > Mammalia > Cingulata > Chlamyphoridae > Tolypeutes > Tolypeutes matacus. Next base: position 29,384,664 of record JAKSZT010054215.1, read on the forward strand.
TTGGCATGAACCTGAGATGTGTCCCTTCATCTCTGTCCTCTTTTCCCTGAAGCCTCTCCAGACCTGTGGAATCCACAGAGACCCCCTGCAATCTGAACTTTCTTAGCACTGGGGCAAGGACAGCATTGGCTCATCTAGTTAAAAGTGGGATTGTCTGCAAATACTTGAGCACCATATACCAGGCTCTGTTCTTGGCATAGGAGACCTAACAATGAATGAAACAGACATCTAATCTCCTGGAGCTTACGTTTGTGGGCATGAGACAGGCAAGAGATGAACAAGAAAATTTCAGATAAGTGCTATACAGAAAATACAAATTGAGGGTAGGGGTGGTTGAAAGTGATTAACAGGGACTTTTTGGATTAATTGGTCATGAAAGACTCTGTAGGAAGTTGATATCTGAGCTGATATTTATGTAACAGGGAAGAACCATGTGAGAGTCCATGGGCAGAGGATGGGTGGGAGGCAGAGGAACTGCAAATTTAAAGGCTCCAAGGAAAGTAAAGTATGCCCAGGGTAGCTGGAGTACAGTGTTTTGGGGGTTAGAAGAGTGAAAGGAGATGAAATTGGTAAAGATTTGTAGGGTTAGAGAATTTTAATGAGTTCAGATTTTATTCTTAATAAAATAGATGACTTTAAGCAGAGAAGTGACATGATCTTGTTCAAAAAGGTGCTCTGGCTGCTGTTTAGAGAATAGTTTGTAGGGGATGAGAGTGGAAGCAGAGGGACCAGATAAGAGGGTATAGGGACTGTCCAAGGGAGAATGGAAGGAGCAGGGGGGAGTGGAGAAGTATCAGATCAGGATTTTTTGAAGGCAGAGCTAACAGAACTTGCAGATGGATTGGATGTGGATGCAAGGGAACTAAAGAAAGCCAGAATGACTTCTAGGCTTTTTAGCTTGAGCAACCTGGTTGATTTGAGGTATCATGTTCTGAGATGGAAAAGACTAGGAAAGAAACAGGCATAGGAGTCAAGAGTCCTGCTTTGGCTTTAACTTGTAATATACATTTTAGATACCAGAATAAAGACAGTAAGTTGGATATATGGGTCTAGATCTTGAGGCTAAGGGACATGTGAGTTAGCATCCTGTCCTGGACAAGAGTACATGGAGAGAATCTATGTAGAAGAGAGGAGGGGACTAAGGGAGGTCCCTGTGGCCCCAAACACTGAGAAGTGACTGGAGGAGAGGAGCTGGGGAATTCAGAAGCAGTGGCCCCTGGAGAAGGAAGACCAGGAGTGCTGTCAAGAAAGCCCAGCTGTTTAGAAAACCTGACTTCTGACAGTGCATTCATGTAGATGCAAACTTTTCATTCTCAACTCGGGTTGGTTTGATTTTACTTGTTTTGCTTCCAGAGGTTCTTGGCTTTTCTTATCTTGCCACTTCCATCTTGGTATAAAGTATTGTTATGGTTACATTGATATAAATTATTCGCTGGTCCTTCCTTTGTTGGCTTTAAATGTCTTTGTTATGCCATCTGGGTACCCTTTACGCGGTGCCAGGCTTCTGTAGGGGTGCCAAGAACAGCAGTGATGCCAGCATTTGTGTAATACTTGATAGTTATAAACATACTTTGTTTTATACTCACCACTCAGCCACTCAAACTTTCTCTGGCTTCTGTGTTATGGGATTAGGTAAAACTCTCTGAGCTAGGAATTAAATCCCCTGCCGTGTGGCTCCAACCTGACCTTTGGAACTTACTTCCCACTCACTGTACGCACCACAAATCCTTGGCTTCATCCAACTGATGGACTTGCTGTGGGACACTCTCCTTGCACAGTCCTGCTGAGCTACAAACCCTTGTCTCTTCCTCAGTCCCACTCCTGCTTCAGGTCATGCTTGTTGCTCTCTTCTGGGACTTCTTCCCAGAGTCTTCCATCCAGATGTGAGATCAACTTCAGCATTTCTGAGGGCTGGTACCACTCATTAGATTTACTCCTGTGCTAATTTTGGATCATTCTGGGACCTGCCACTTACCATTAATTAATGATCAACTTTTCCTATTTTCATGCTTTGTCTGCTTTACTATACTATTATTTCCCCCAAGGGCAAAACACATGTCTTAGAAGGCTCTGTTCCCACCACACCTAGAGGTGTCATGTCTAGGTGAGTCCTTTAATATCTAATTAGAATCCTTCTCTTTGATACCCAGGAGACAGGCAGTTTCCACAAATGAGGAAACTGAGGAAGGAAGTGGGTCAGCATTTTGTCTCAGGTCACCCAGCAGTTAGTAACAAAGCTGGAACCAGCATTCAGGCCACCACGCCCATTTCTTACTTTCCCCCAGATCATACTCCCTTACACACAAAACTGTTGTTTGGTGTTGTCTCCTCCAGGAATTATGCTGCTTTTCCATGAGCTTAAGGTACTGAACAGAGTTTGGACTGGATCCCTGAAGCATGTAGGAGCCTTAGGCAGATTATGGCCTCTCCTCTGTCCTCACAGGTCAGGGACAAATGTTAAGTACTATTTAACTGTGTGTGTGTGTGTGTGTGTGTGTAAGTTGCAAATTTATTTTACCCACTTTTTGCCTGGGTAATGGGGGTGCCTCTCTGCTGCAGCATCAGTTCCCAAACGGGGTGTTTTCTGGAGCCTTTAGAGAGGCCTCAGTGCAGAATTAATAGGGCCCAGCACGGCTAAGGAGACCTCAATAGCTTCTAGTTCCTGTCTGTTTCCCTTTTGCCCGAGCCTTGTGGGGGTTGCTTGATCCTAGTGATGGAGGATGGATAGCCAATGCAGTGCAGCAAGTTCTAGACATCAGCTGTTGATCTATCCCATGGTAACAGAAACGGGGCAGGAACCTGGGACTTTGTGGAATGTCTCTTGAATCCTCCCCTGGAGGTGGTAGAACCATGCTAAGGATGCTGCTCTCAGTGGGTCTTGCGTTTAACTTCAGAGACTCACACGATACTGCATTAACACGCCCGTTGTGTCAAAGCTTTCTCTGTCTGCAGGACCCAGAAAGTCCCACAGCCTCGAGTTCTGACCCAGGGGACCTAGAAATTGCAGGAACTGTGGCTATGCTAACTCAGCAGAGAAGTGCAGTGTCATCAGATTTCTGTGTTGAAATTTGAAGATGAAGCTGCAATTCGTGTGCCCAGATGTTCCTTAGCTGGTGACGGCCTGGTGCTGATGGGCTATTTAGATAGGACTATATTTAGCATTTCTGGTGAGAGGCAGGCTCTAGTTTCTTGCTGTGAGGAGCAAGAATCTATGGTGCTGGGTGTGCAGGCTTGCGTTCGTCCATTCACCCAAAACTTTACAGGGTCCCATCCTATGTGCATGGGATAAGAAGGTAATGTTTTATTTCTGCCCTAAGGGGAGGCAAAACATCTGTACAAGTGCATGAAGAACAATCAAGGGCTTTAAAAGTGAAAACACTAACAAGGAGGACCATGTGGGCCAGCCTGAAAGGAAAGGCTTGGCGAAGCTTGGTTCTTAAAGGGTAAATAGCAGTGGGGAATGTTGAGGAAGGGAGGAGGATAGTCCAGGTAGAGGAAAAGGCATGAACAAGGACGGGAATGCTGGCGAAGCAGTTGGAAATAGCCAGGCTAGTGTGGCTGAGTGTAGGAATGGTGGGGTCAGGGTCAGGAGGTGTGGCCAGAGGTCATTGGGCCACATTATGAACTGTCTTGGGTAATAGACTTTATACTGTGAATAAATGGGTGTTTTTAAGCAGGGGAGTGAGCCGATGAGGTTTTTTGTTTGTTTTGTTTTTGTTTTTTTTCTGGTCAATGCTCTAACAGTTTAACCTTGGCACTCTTGACATCCTGTTGTGCTGGATAATCCTGTGTTGTGGGGGCTCTCCTCTGCATTTCAGGATGTTTAGCAGCATCCCTGACCTCTCGTCACTAGATGCCAATAGCATGCCCACTCCATCAGTTGTGACAACAATGTCTCCTGGGGACAATTTTGCCCCCATCCTAGTGGAGAGCTGTTCCAGAGGCAAGTACACTAGAAAACAAGAGTGGAGAGAGATTAGAGGCAGAAAGATGAATTAAGAAAAGACTGCAGTATTTTCAGATAAGAGATAAGGAAGTTCTGAACTAAGGCAATGGAGTGGAAATTGAGAGGAGATGCTGATTTTGAGGGAGATGTCAACAGCATGTCATGCTCTAATTGTCTGAGTGAATGGGTTTGAACCAACAGGTCTTGGTGACTGATTGGAATGCCTTGGTGAAGCTTTGAATACTGGGCATGGCTTGGAGGGGTGGAAGGAGCGCTTGCTGGGGAGTCAGGCTCTGTTTTTGGGTTCATTTGGACTCCTTAGGGGCCTGAGCCTGGGCCAGCCCCTTAACTATCCTGGATCTCCGTGTCCTTCATCTGTAAAGGGCAACAAAGATCACCGGTGCTTCTTGGCTCATGGAGTTCTAAGAATTCGTCTTTATGAAAGCTTTTGAAAACTGCAGTGCACACTCTAAAAGAACAGTATTTCTCTAGCAGTTCAAATCTTAGAGGTGAGGACCGTGGGGACCAGCATACTGAAGACATGATTGCCAGAGGGAGGGTACAATGGATGGACATGGAAGTGTGCCTCATCCAGCCATGGGCTAATGGTTAGGGAGGTGGGACCACACTGAATTCACGTGAAGTCCTTGAATGTGGGGATGGTGAGTTTGGACTTGGTAGAGAGAAACTGAATGGCATTTTGGTGGTTAACACTTCAGCTGCGAGTGGTGGCACTGTCACAGCATGCTACTGTTCTTCTGTCGGCAAAAAAAAAGAAAAAAAAAACAGTCTCTCAAGCTAAATGTTAACCAAAATATGAATTTGCTGTGTTAAATACAAACAGATGGTGGCTACAGCAGGAGAGGGAATGGCCAATAACTGCCTATTTTAAACATCCAGTGATTATTTTTACTAGGGAACTTTTCTCCTTCCACCCATTGCCTTTTTTTGACTCCAGAGAGCAGCGTGTTCTTGGGGTTGGCACTTGTTTCCTTCACCTGCTGAATAAGGATGGAACCTTACTTACCTAAAAGCAAAGCACTGAAATGATTGGCTCTGATGGTCTCTGTGCTCATTGAGAGGCCTGTTTCAGTTTGCCAAAGGGCTGCCAATGCAAAGTACCAGAAATGGGTTGGCTTTTATAAAAGGGTTTTTTTTTTTTTTTTTTTTTTTTTTTTTTTTTTTGGGGGGGGTAAAAGCTTATAGTTTTGAGGCAAATTAAATGTCCAAATTAAGGCTTTCTCACCAAAATCAGCTGCCATGTGTTGAAGCAAGATGGCCACTGATCTCTGCTGAGGTTTGAGCTCAGCTGAGGGCAACCAAACAGGGCTTATCTCTTTCTGGGCCTCCTTTCTGTTTCGGCTGCTCCTCTTTCTTCCCGAGTTCAGCTGTAAGCTATCAGGCATATAGCAGGGCTCGTCTCCTTTTGGGGCTTCCTGCTCAAGTGATCCTCTAGTCCTCTCTCATGTGGCAGGATAAAAAATGGCGACTTCCTTTTTCTTTGTCTCTGTGTCTCCATTTTTATCACACCCAGCAAGAGGGTAGGGACTCAACATGAGTCATTCCCCACTGTTGTAGTCCAATCAAAAGCCAAAAACTGATCTTCTCAAGCAATCTAATCAAAGGCCTCTCAACTGAATTTAATGTAAATAGTATCACACCCACAGGAATAGATTAGTTTAAAAACAATCTTTATCTCTTTGGGATTCACCGAATAAGTTAAGACTGCCACAAGGTCTTTCTGTTGAGCCACAAATCTTGACTTTTCCATGAATGTATCAAAGGTTGACATTAAATGATTTTACCATGGGCAGCTTTCTCACTGGGAAAAAGGAAGATGATTGAAAAAATGCACATGGAGTTTTTAGAGCTTGAACCTACTCATTGCAGAAACTTGGGCCGGGTAATGTGAATGATCTGTCTAAGGCAGCTCTGCTCTTTGGATATTGAGAGAGGTCTGGGTCCCCTGGCATCCTGTTTACCTGACCCACACTTCTTACACATCAGGACACAATCCCTTTTTGTTTGGCATTTCTAGCTCTTATGTTCTCAGTGGAACTGGAAAGAATAAGTGTGACTGACTCAGCTTGTGTCCAGAATCTGTATGATTAACTTTCTTGCCTTTTGTCTCCTTTGCGTATTTCCAGTTTAAGATGGGGACTGCTTGGATCACTTACTTTTGGAGGAGTTTTGGTCCTGCCTTTGTGGTGTGTCCTCAGGCTCTCCTCCAGTGTGCTGGGTCTCCAGGGAGGCCCTGGAACCAGGGGCATGTCAGAGGCCCCAGGGGAAGGCTGGAGCTGTAGACCTGGGGTGCATCCCTATTTTAACAACTCATCAGTACTGGAAAGAATGCAGTGTGACTCAGGTGTGTCAAGAACCTGGGTGACTTAACACCTGGGTGTGTACTTATTTTAAGACTTGGGCTGTGCACTTATTAAGACAGGTTTGCATGTCTGTCAACACCCACCATTGATCTACTAAAGCAGGGGCCCCTGAGCTTGAATTGAAATTAAAAAAAAAAATTCTTGTGGGGGTGTGTTGGTGCAGGTGTGATATATTTATTAAATAATACACAGTGTAGTGTGGACTCAGTAAAGGGTCCGTGGAACAAAAAAGGTTACGAGCCCCTGCACTAATGCATTTGCCAGAAGCTTATTGACTATCTAGTGTGTCAGGCATCTGTATAAAAGTGAGCATTTAGTTGGAGTAGGGCTTCACTCAGTTTGCCCCAGAATTTGAGTTCTTCTGGATTTATATGTAGTATATGCTTGTGGTATACTTGGTAAGGAAAACAGCTCAGTAAGACTGGAGTGCTGCTTTGTCACCTGCCCTCTTGTGTCCTCTTTGTTGTTCATAGAAGTGGTAACTCATACCCTAATGACAGCCTTTCAGAGCAGCACAGCTCCCCTGCTGGGAAGGTTCATGCTGCTCAGGTGAGTTGAAGGTAGAGGCAAAGGCTTCCTCTTCTCAATCCATACTGGGGTCCAGCAATGGCTTATACCTGTGCAAATCGAACAGGAAGTCCTGTTGGTCCCCTCATTCACTTCATAGTCCCTCCTCAACTGGCTTTTCATGATTATACCTTTTTCCCTCCCTCTTCCCCTTCCTCCCCTCCCTCTTCCCCCTCCTCCCCTCCCTCTTCCCCCTCCTCCCCTCCCTCTTCCCCCTCCCCTTCCTTTCTCCTATTTTAAATTGATAAGGTGAGCCCACCTTCACTTTATTTTTTTAAGAAGAATGCTTTTTCTGTTGTAATCCTTCGAAGTGGAGAATATAAAGAATAGAAAAGAATAGAATGTATTTCATTCCAACCCTGCTCTTTTTCGAAACCCAGCTAGGTTTTTTGTGGTAATAAACAGGGTCAGTTTAACTATTCTTTCAAGCTGCAAGACCCACTGTTCAATTGGCTTTGCGAGAACATTTCAGTATGAAACTGTATCTGAATTAGTCTCTAAACCTCATTCATTTGTCGTAGATGAATTTAAGTGAGCTGTGATAGCCTAGAGAATCCCTGGCTCTCCAACAGCTCTGTTTGATATTAACAGTGGATAGAACTCTCCAAAGAATGATTCAGTTCCAAATAGGCAGGATGCATTATTGATAATGTCTGCTCAGTAATTGCTCTCAGAACTAGGATGGAAATCAGAGACATGGCTTAAGGTTTTGGGTTAATGGTAATTTAAACAGCGGGCACCCATTTAACTTCCAGCTCTAATGTCACAGTTAGTTTCATGGCTGCTATTGAATGATTATGTGGGTTGGTTCTGGAACATTTTTTCTTTCCCCTGAGGTCCCAGAATTTTAGATGCTCTTACTGTGCCTATTTGCTTGACACGCCCAGGTTGAACATTCCCTCTTCATCCATAGTGTTAAACCTTTCCACTTAACTTTCTGAAACTCCAAATAAGCCCCACCCTGCAAAACTATAAGTGGAAAAAATTGGGAGACCTGGTTGAGGATGAAATAAAGTAATACATGCATAAAGAAGAATTGAAAGCTGAGTAAGTATATCACTAAAGACTTGCGGGGTGAATGACAGTTTATCAGTCTGGAGTGATAACATCCCAAGTAAATGATGCAATAGAAATTTGAAAGACAGTTTATTTGGAAGTACTATCAAAATCCTGGATTTCCTGTTCATTGTGTGAGTGCTCATGTGAGGACAGAGGGAAAGGACTGAAAGCTTTAACTACACTCATATTGAGAATTCTTTTCCATACACATCAATCTGTAGATCTTTAAAATACTGCAGTTTTGAACATCCCTCCCCATGTTTAAAAACCCATGCATGTCTTTTCATTGACCATGGAATAATATCAAAATCCCTAATATGGCTTCTGTATTAGTCAGCCAAAGGGGTGCTGATGCAAAATACCAGAAATCAGTTGGCTTTTATAAAGGATATTTATTTGGGGTAGAATCTTACAGTTACCAGGCCATTAAGCACAAGTTACCTCCTTCACCAAAGTTTATTGCCATGTGTTGGAGCAAGATGGCTGCCAACATCTGGAAGGGTTCAGACTTCCTGGGTTCCTCTCTTCCCAGGGCTTCTCTCTCTCTCCCAGTTCAGCTGCTCTGTTAGCTCCACAAGGCCAGCTGTAGATTATTAGGCTTCTCTTCCCGGGGCCTTCTCTTTCCTCATGACCAAGCTCCTCCTCTGTGTGCTTACTTCCTGGGGCTCTGGCTCAAGACTTCAACCTCCCTTCTCTTTGGTGCAGTTCGTCTGTGAGTCCCTGCCCACCAAGGGGGTGGGGATACAACGTACTACTGTGGCCCAATCAAAACCTTAATCATTATTTAAGTAAAAGTTAAACCTCTGAATCCAGTATACTCTAATATGCCCAGAGGAAAAGACCAGTTAACAAATATAATCCAATATTACTTTTTGGAATTCATCAATAATCTCCAACTACTATAACTTCTAAGAACTTACTTGATCTGGCTCCTGCATCTCTCCCCAATGTCATTTTGAGTCCTCCTTCCCCCATGCCCACCCTGCCCTGTGTCCCACCCCCACTGGCCTTCTTTCAGCATCTCTGACAGCACTGCTCCTTCCTGCCTTGGACTTGTTTCACTGGCTTCCCCACTTTGCCTAGCCACCTCCTTGTCTGCCTAGGATGCAGTTTGAATCTTTCTTCTTCAGAAATTCTTTCCTGATGACCCAGGCATGGTTAGGCCCCCGCTATGTGCTGTGAGTATCTGTGCTGTCAGAGCACCTAGGACAGTTGCATTAGGTTATATGTATAATGTCTTGCAACTGGTCGGAGATCCTTGAAAATTGGGACCAGGTCTGTTTTTTTCCCACTGTCCCAGCACTTTTCACAGTGCCTGTCACATGGTAGGTGCTGAGTAAATTCTTACGGATGCATGAATGAACTCGAGTTTGTGTGCCAGTCCACAGGCCTTGTAGAGTGTTGTTCCCTCTGCATTCCCTCCAAGACTTTATTTTGATCAATGAAGTACTGTTTGAAAAAGATAGCTTATCCTGAATTGACTTCAGTCAGTGCTGGCTTTGGTTGCCTGAAGAGGTCAAATAATGGAAGAAGTTTTTTTTTAAAAAATGGAAGAAAACAAGTTTAACTCAGACTTAGTGAATATATCTAGAGCTATGGCTTTCTAATATCAAATATTATGATGGTTATAAACAGAAATTTAAGACTTTTTTTGCTTAGAAAACCATTTATAAAGTCTTAGATTGGAGATCAGGAACACATACCTACAGGACAAAAGAGGAAAACAGCTATCCACTCATAGCATCAGGTATGGATTTGAAATTTGGTGTATCTCAAAAAACTTAGATGGAAATGAAGATGTTGTACTCTGGAAAACTGTCTTAAATAGCACAGAGACCTTTAATATGACAATGGCTTATTGCTCACATGCAGAACTGCTCTGTATGGGGAGGATTTCATGTTGGAGCCCTGGCCATGTTGCTCTAAGTAGGATTTCAAAGATTTTGCTTCTTGGTAGGATTCCAACATACATTTAGCCACATGATATGTATGAGCTTCAAGTAAATCTTTACATTTTTTTGGTGAGCAGGTTAAATCAACATTGCAGACATACAAAGCTGACTTACCATCAGTGCACCACTCTTAAATGGGGAACTTTCAGTGAACTTTCCATTTAGTCCATCTACAATCTCCAAAGAAAAGTAGTTCCCTTGTGCATTCCAAGTTCATTTGAAGGGAATATGCAGAAGATACTAAATGAAGTCTGCTGACCAAATAAATAAAGTATTGGAAATTTTGAAGTGAACCATCAGTATGTTATTTTTTTTGAAGAAGAAGAAGAGGTGCTCAACTTTATTCGTTATTGGGGAAATGCAAAATTACACCAATATGCAATCACAAGTCACCCACCAGCATTCTAAAATGAAAAAGGTACAAAATGCAATTATAGTCAGAATATGGAACAATTGAAATTCTCATACACTATTAGTAGGAGTTCATACATTTTACAAACAACTTGGAAAAGCGCTTGCACATGTCTGTTAAATTGGAAGATATGTTTACTTTATGAAGTATGTTATTTTATAACTCTAAGTCTCTAGTATTGTAATTCCCATCACCAAAAAGCATACTGCTTATATAAACTGTATCAAATGACTAAGCAATGCCCTCTGTACACCAAGCACTTCCCATTTTATTACTTTGTCGCTTGAGGACATAGTGCTTGCTTTATTAACAGTACCTCGATAAATTTTGCCTTCAGCCACATGGAAACGGAGTTCTTCAGTAACTTCAAATGCACTCGAGAATGTGGATTAAAATGTAATTGTGGGGGACGGGTGTGGCTCAAATGGTTGGGCGTCCGTTTCCCATATGGAGAGACCTGGGTTCGATCTGCCGGGCCTCCTGGTAAAAATAAAAATATAGAAGGCACACAGGCCGCCAGTCCCCATGCGCGGGTGCGCCATCAGGCCCTGCCAAGCCACGCAGCAAGATGATGATGTAACAGGAGAGTGACACAAGGGAGAGCCAAGATGAGATGTGCGGGGGTGGGGGGGTGCGGGGAGGATCAGGAACTAAAGGGCACAGTTGGTAGAATGCCTCTCTCCCACATCAGAGGTTCCCAGGATGGAGTCCTGTTGAAAACAGTAGGAGGAGGATGAGAGGACAGAAAACAAAACACAGAGGAACTCTGCCCAGCGAATGGACACAAAAACAGCAAAAGAGGGGGTGGTGGTAAAAATGGATAAAAGAAAATCTTTAAAAAAAAAAAAAAAAAAGATGTAATTGTGACTAACGACCTAATCAAATACACCAAAGAGTTGAGTCTTTTATCAAAAGACTGGGTTTGGATGATCCAGTTCTCGAAGCATGAAAAAGCAGATATCAACAATATGATCGTGGCCAGTGCCAGAAATATTTAGATTGACTTACCTTTTGGTATAGTTGACTTTTCTTTCATTTAAATGATAGGAAGTATTGGATTTTATAATAATTTTGCTATCGCATCTTGTACATTTTTCTTCCCCCCATTCCTCCTTTACCCTAGGGATACTGGGGTGACTTTTTGCTATCCCAATCTGCATGCATTAGGTTCTAGTTCTTCCTCCTGACATTCTGATTAGCCACGTTCTCTCTCATTTTAGGAAAGAACATAGAATCAGGAAGGATCTGGCTTGAGATTCTGGAACCCACCTGATTGGTCCAAAAATTAGGTAACTTTTCAGGAAGTTAGTGGTCCTGGACAAACAGTATGTTACAAATAATCCCTTCTGGTTCTAAATTAAAAGGGGCTGCCCAAAAAAGCATTTGGGGAAAAGGAAAGGTTATTACTGGTCCAAGAGGCCTTTATAGGAATGAGTAAACAGGGCAACCATGAAGCTTGGCTTGTTGCTAGGAGAGGAGGAGTAAGCCAACTAGGAAATAAGCTGGAAGGGGTGATTGCCTGTGTTCCCATGGCACTCTGTGCACACTGTTGGGATTATTTGGTTTTCTGTGCTCTCTTAAGGCAGTTCTCTGCATCCTATTTACCCCCAGTGCCTGAATGCCAGCCGCAGTGGTAACTGTTGAACACTTTCTTGTATGCCAGATGCTGTGCTCAAGATTTTATATTCATTATTTCACTTAATCCTAAGAACAACCCTAACAGAGAAGATATTCCCCCACTTTACAGATGAGGAAACTGAGCTCAGGAGTGTAGAACCTTACCTGATGATGGGGGTTAGGCTAGAACCCTGTGCCTGACTCGTGGCTTCCTTGCTTTCCTGTTTCCCACATTGGGAGCCCAGTAAATGGGAAGAGAAGATGCCCACCCACATCCTGCTGGGGGATGCTTCTTGTCTTAGGCCCCCAAATTTGGGGATACTAATCACCACTGGTTTCAGGATGCAGTTGGTATCTGGGCCCATGAACACTATCTTCAGACATATTGATTATGGGAGGTTCTGCTCAGATGGGGCCAAGTCCTTATTAGTCTTTGTCTCCCAGACTGACTTTGCAAAAGAATGAAATGTGATCTACTTCCTTCGGACAAGGGCAGTTAGGTAAGGTGTTTTCGTAGTTACTACAATATGGCAGTGTTCTGCCAGGTATTTGGGGAAACTGCTGTGGTGGTGTAAAAATGAAGCTCTTGGCTTAGTTTGTGGGTGTTTTTTTTTTTTTTTTTTTTTTTTTGCAATGTCTTCTCCCTCCATAGGACTGTTGCTTCACATGAGAAAACTGCAAAAGGGACACATTATACCAAACAGAGGATTTTACTTATGATGTTCTTAAGAGGTGTCTGTGTTTTCCTAACCTTGCTGAAGAGCTGATCTATAAAGATCTCCATTTTCCATAAGGTGGTACACCTTTATTTGGCCTAAAGGGATTTTTGGTCTCTGAGTGCTGTGGTTCTCAGCCTACCCTTCTGTTACTTTGTACATGGATCTGAGTCTACAGGGAAGCAGTTTGCTGGGTGTGATGCGTCCTGCCTCGGGAAGCCTGTCATTTCCCTTGAAACCTGCAGCTTCTCCAAAACTCTTATCTGTACTGGTGACTTTGTTGATGCTACTCTCTGTGATTGTCTCAGACTGGTCTCATCTGAAGGCTGGTGGTTGCTGTGCTCCTTGAGGTAGAGAAACTCATCAGTTCCACCCGATCTTCCCCAGTGAGCTCCAGCACAAATATGATGTCCTGAGAAGATGCTTGTTGACTGCTTTCTCTCTCCTGTCAAAAGGACTCCTTCCCATGCCCACCTGACTAGAGCCCTGACTTCAATTATAAGGCATAGATTTGAGTGCCTGCTCTAAGGGGGCATTATTTTAGTGCTAGGGGTGCAGCGGTGGGCATGACAGTGTCATGGACCTCTGAACCTGGGTAGGAATGGGCAGGCTCCAGGCTAGGCTGGATGCCTCCCTCTTGTCCATTCCCAGAGCACTGTGCCTTGACCTGCCTTGCTTCAGAAATCAAGGCTAAGTTGCAACGGAAACATCCTTCTGCCTGATACTTTACACTGAAACCACTTAACTTGGCATGTCATTATAAATGGGCATTTGTGCTTTTTTGCATGTGTAATTACAAGATATTTTACTGATATAAAATACGTACTCAGTAGGACCTGAGCTCCTATAAGAAAATCAATATTTCTCCATGAGGGAGACAGTGGATAACTTGTAGTCAGAGGCTGAGACCTTTTTTTTCTAGTTCTCCTCCCAACTTGGGCAAATTGTTTTACTTTTCACTCTCAGGTTTCTCCTCTATAAAAAAAGGAATAATAACCCTGCTAGCTTACCTCAGCTCTGAAGCTAAATGGAAATGATGATTAAAAGACTTAAAATAACTTTAAGCAATTTAATTTTAGATAAGTATAAGATTGTAGTGGTGGCATTATTAATAATTCCAAGCAGTGAATGTTTCAAACACCTCCATTCTCTTTTACCTAAAGTTCACTTTGGTTCTGAGGCTTACTTGGAAACAGTGGTTTGAACTCTGATGACATATTGGACACCTGGAAAGCTTCAAAAAAATGTATGGTGCTTTGCAAAAAAATGTTTGGTTCTATGGCCCCACCCTCAGAGACTTAATTTTAATCATTCAGGTGTGGGACTTAGGTGTTTTTTGTTTGTTGTTTGTTTTTAAGCTCTATAGGCCAGCTGGTACTAAGAATCATTGTCTCAGCATTTTGGAGATGAAGTAGGTTGGATCCAGGTGCTGAATTTAAAGCAGGTCATGGTTACCAATGTACTATGACTTGCAGGTCTTCAAAAGGACCCCAGTAATATGGAATGCCATAGGTTTGTTGTTTTCCCACTCTCTAATCCCATATAAGATCCCATGATGATCCTGCTTTCTAGACAAAATAGTATATCGTCTTTATTATTATTGCCTAATAATTACAGTACTCTGATTCTGTGGGATCTCATTCAATTCTTGGAATACTCCATGAGGTAGGAATAATTTTTACCCCATAGTACAATTGAGGAAACTTAGGCTCAGACCCATTGATCAACTTAACCAAACAATAAGCAATGATTGGAATTCTCACTCAAACCATGTAACTGTAGCCCACATACTGAACCATAGTACTGTTGCATGATAACTAGTATAAATGGGTACTATCCTCTTCTAGGTGTGATATTTTCATTTTAGCAGTGGCTTTCTGGAGACAGTGCTATGGCTTGGGGGAAAGAATCGTTGAGTTGGAATTTCATGTTCAATTGCAGACTGTCCTTTAGGATTTCACTTACCAAGTCAAATTGCATAGTTTCTCAAACTAGCTTGCACATGAAATTCTTGTGGGGAGCTTTAAACAACCCTGCCTCGTTATTCCCAACAAATGATGTAATTGTTCTGAGGTATGGCCTGGGCATGGGAATTTTTAAAAAGCTCTCCAGTTGACTCTAATGTAAAGCCAGAGTTGGAAACCTCTGTCCTGGGAAGCCACTGCCACCAGCTATATGGAGAACTTCCTCTGTAGCTGGCCCTGTGGAGACTGAAGAATTGAACCAGGGGTCTTGAGAATAGCTTGGTACTAATGCAAATGCATTTCTTGGAGTCTTCGTCTTCTCCATTGACTACATGGGACTCTTTCCAAAAGATACTTGGGTCAGACTTGTTAATATTTTTGATAAGATGGACTGAAGCCTTGTTAGAACAGGGTAGTGATAAATTGAGTGACACTATAATTGGGTTACGTGGGAGCTTGTTAGAGGTCAGATTTGTTTGTAGGAATTCCCTTAAGGTGAGAGAAATTGAAAGGCACCGCAAAACCTTGATTCCTGGTAGGAACACTCTTTGATCTTGAGGCTTGTGAAAGTGAATACATCTTATCATCTTACTCCTTTCCCAGAGACTAGAAGTGAGAACCCAGTTCAGGAGAGGATATACAAGATATTGTTTGCATCCTCTGCAGCCAAAATAATATTTTTAAAAATTGAGATGAAATTCACATAACATAAAGTTAACCATTTTAAAAGAAATATGTCAGCGGCATTTAGTACACGCGGTGTTATGCAACCACCACCTCATGTCAAAACATTTGCTTCACCCTAAAAGGAAAGCCCATTCCAGTTAAGCAGTTGCTCACTATTCTCTTCATTCCCCTGCTCCAGGTAACTTTACTAATCTGCTCTCTGTGTCTGTGGATTTAGTTATTCTGGGTCTTTTGGATAAAAGGAATCACATGTGACCTTTTGTGTTGGGCTTCTTTGGAACAGTGTTTTGTAAAGCCTTTCCCAGGGATCTCAACCCAGCACATCAGAGGAGCTGTGCCCAGAAGGATTCCCATATTTCTACGCTTATTGCCAAACACCCTAGTTCAGGGACCAAGTGCCCCATAGCTTGGCTTTTGTAGGAGCTCCCCGAGTGCCTCAGCCTCTGGGTCTTCCATCTCTTTAGCCCATTCCAGCTCTTGTTGCAGGCTCAGAGTTAGAAGGTTAAGATTCCTTTTTTTTTTTTTAAGATTGATTTTATTTATGTGCCCCCCCCCCCGTTTTTGTGCTCGCTGTCTTGCTCTCTGTGTCCATTCGCTGTGTGTTCTCTTTGTCTTGCTTGTCTTCTCATTAGGAGGCACCGGGAACCAGAGAAGATTAAAGTTTTGTGAACTTCTTTCTTTGTAGTATCAAAAACAAATGGCTTTGGATTTGTATCCTGAGCTGGGATGCCAAAGATGCCAATTTGTCAATGCTTGCTTTCCCATTAGTATTCTGAGCCTTAACTTTCACTGCTCAGTACTGAATTAGAGACCAAGTGTGGCAAGGCCTTGCTTTTAAAAAGGCCAGTGACCACCTGGAGGAACACACTGGAGAGTAGGAACAAGATAAATCCAACTGGCTGCTCACGCACAGACTACTTCCCAGCTCTAAGGCCTGTGCTTGGGGCTGTTGCTCCACCAGTGAGATGGATTATGCTGACTCATGCATGCATTCTGGTTTGCCTTTTTGTCTAAAGAGCCATTTATTTTAGGTTCGCTAAGACTGTTCACTAAGACTATTCTATTCACTAAGACTAGACTGTATGTATACTTGCACACTGATGGCTTCTACAGCAAATAGGCCCCATGGCAATACCATACATAGGAAAAACTCAAATTTGACACCTCTAAGGACGGTGATGCTGGGAATGACAGCCACGATCCAGAGGCTGCCATGTAGCATGTCACACCTGTGCTTCTCTCTGGCAGCACATTAGGCCTACCTTTGGAGCAGATTCTGATTCAGGTGGTCAGAGGTAGAACCCAGAATTGGTATTTTTGAAGCTCCCCAGGTGATTCTAATGTGCCATCAGGGCTGAGTATCCCTGAATTAAATTGAAAATGCATTGGGCAAATCATGGAAGGACCCTCACTGCTTCACTCACAATGGTCTGTGTTCTTCCCTGGTAGAACTTGGCCCGTTTAATGACTTTGTCTAGAAATCAGGGTAGCTGCTGGGGGGAAGCTTGAGACTTTTGGGTCTGTGTATGGTTTAAAGAATACACAGATGAATCAAGGAGTTTGCTGACAATCACAGATTGTTAAATATGCTTTCTATTTGCTGACATCTTTCTTTTACTTGGCAGGAAAATGGCTTTGTCCCTGAATGAAGAATATCAGCAGTGATTCCCAAGTTTTGAAAATTTGCTATGCTATCTTGTTGGCTTTTGTTTATTTAGTTGCTTGTAGCACTCTAGGCATTTCCTGACATTACTGTCTCGCACCCCCTTTAAGATGAAGGTACACACTGATGGATCTCACCAAAGACAGGCTTGGCAGTCTCTCTGGTAGAACTTTCATTTCGTTGATCCATGATATTCTCTTAGGGGCCTCTGTTACTAATCCTGTAAGTTGTTTTCAGTTATCATGATATTAGGTCACCTCATGTCTTGAAAAGAGAAGAGGGGTAGACATGTCCACATGGCTTTAAAAGTTCTCCTGTACCATCCTTCATAGCTAGTGACACATATTTAGAAGCCTGGAAGCTTCATTTTGGCTCTAAATTTCTTCTGTTTTAATCTTTCAGCACACGAGGGTATGGATCCCTGATCCTGATGAAGTGTGGCGCTCAGCCGAATTAACCAAGGACTACAAGGAGGGGGAGAAGAGCCTCCAGCTTAGATTCGAAGATGAAACTGTAAGTGATGAATGGGACTAGATGGTACATTCTGGGCTTGAGTTTTCCCTGGAGGTTAAAGCCTCTGAGACTCTGGAATCTTTGTTGTTGTTGAGTGAAAATGTATGAGAAACTGCTAGACCATAAAGTGGCTCTATAGATGTAACATATGAAGTATTCAGCTAACAGGAGCTAGGCAGCTAGGAGATCACGGGTGGGTGAGGTAAGATGTCACCGGAGTAGAGGGAACAGGAGGTGTCCCTCCAAGGGGATGAGGCATGAGGGGGAGGGGAGGGGAGCTACTACAAGAGACAGGCAGTGTGCTGTACAGCAGCTGGAGCACGGGTTCTAGAGCCAGACTGCCTGGGTTAATCCTGGCTTGGCCATTACTAGCTTTGTGATGTTGGGCAAGTTAAACTTGCTGTGATACTTCAATCTGCAAAATGTGGATTATAGTTTGTCTACGATTGTTTTGAGAATTGAGTTGAATACATGGAAAGTTCTTTCAGTAGTGCCTGGCACATAAGCACTCAGTATGTGGCAGCTGCTGCAAAAGTTCTTTTCGTTAGTTGACTTTCAGGTCGTTTCACTCAGAAGGAAGACAGAGGTAGTAACTACGAAATCCTCCTTTTTCTAAGAGGTCTGATTTAGTATCCCTTTTCATGAGCCTTTTGTGACACCCCCCCCACCCGGTGCATTCCACAAATACATGAATGCTTACTCGGTGCACTGTGCTGGGTGATGGGGATAGGGATGGACAGCCCTGCTGCTCGGGGGAGCTCAGCGCTGAAGGGAGCAGACAGTGGACGTGAACACGGAAGGGAGATAGAAGTGTGGAATTTCAGTAGGCGTGGAAGCAAATGGACAAGGTGCAGGGAAGGAAACTAAGGAGGGAAGGGTGTTGAGTGAGACCAGGTCTCCTGAGGAGGCTGTGGAAAGGAAGCAGCCATTAAAGACTTTGGGATTGGGGGAGTGGGCCAGGAGTGAAGAGAGGTCCAGTAAGAAGCTGCACAAAAGCCCCGAGACCTGGTGTACCCCCCCCGGGGGGGAGTATGTTCAGGGGAAATGAGGCCAGCGTGTTCTGGAGCTGTGGGGAAGGGGTGTGGAGCCTGCGTTGAGGCTGTAGGCAGAGCCTGTTCACACAGGATTTACCATGGGGAGATCCAGAGGGAAATCAATTTTGAAGGAAGTGGTGGGAAGAGATCAAGAATCCACTTTGGAGTGGGTTTGAGAAGTGCAGGGGGAAGGGTTTGGCTGGATGATTTATTGCCTCCCTCTAAACAGTGGCACTGGAAGTTTGTACCACGTAACTAACCTCTGATCAATTTCTGTGTGGTTTCTAATTCTTTCAAGCATTTTGGTCTTGTCTCCCTTTCTAGATGGTAATGACCTGCTTGAGAAATGGACCTTGTCCTATGCTTTGGCTCAGGTAGTACCTCCTGTGGCTGGTGATTAACTTGGTGATTAGTAGGACTGCTGTTTTGTATCAACGTGAGCATCTCCCTTGGTAAAACTGGGAGAGCGACTTGTTAGAACTGGTTGTACCAGGAGCGTAAGGGGTCAGGGGTTCCTCACCTGCCTTCTTCCTGGCAGGAAGGCTTGCCAGCCTCCGCTTGGCTTTGAGGGCAGAAATAAAATGCTCAACAGAAGGAATCATGTTTACCATGTGGAATAATTTCCTACCCCACGCCTTAAAATGAAATTAGTTTACCCACTTGAATGACATATCTTCTACTGCAACAGATTTCATTTCAGTTGATCTTTTCAGTGGGTGGGATGTTTTTAAAGAATTGTAGGGAGGTAGTAAGGAAAGATCTGCCTTGTTGCTAAAACAGAGCAGATGCTTGCCTCCCTGGCTGAAAAGGAATTTAGCCTACATGACTAATCCTGGCAGCCGCTCAGGGCCCGTCTCCTTCCCCTGATTGTAGACCAGTAAGCGTGTAATCGGAAGGGAAGCCTGAGGCTGGAGAGTAGAAGCTCTCAAGAAATAATGGGCTCTCAACATCTGAGTCTGTCCAGGTTGCTCATGGGCTGCTGTGTGTCCATGACTGGCTCTGAGGTGTCATCAGGAGAGATGCAGCCACCCACGCTGTGGTCCAGGGACAGGAGAACAGGGGTTAGATGACTGGACTTGGAATGCTTGCAGAGTGTCTCTTCGGAAACTGAAACCATCCTCGAAATACCAGGCTGGCCAGAAAATCCAGCCCGGCTGTCTCTTTCCCCTAATGCTCTGCTTCTTCCCCCTGAAGTCAAATACTATGGGTTTGACTGAAATGGCAAAGGATAGAATAAATTAGATTTCCTTATGGAACAGCAATGGTGTTTCTAGCCCTCCAGCTTTTGGCAGGATCTCTCACCTTACTCCTAATCTGTCCCCTCTGTTCTAGGTAGTCAGGCTCCTCATTGTTCCCCTAAGGTGTTTTATGTTTAAGCCAATGAGAAGATGATCAACCTCTTGGGGGATTGGGGAGGACATACCATCTACCTTTTTCTCTCCGCAGCCATGTTGGGCATAAGGTTACCTAGGTATGCCAACCCTTAGCACAAATACTTTCAAGTTTACAGGATTGCAGCAAAAATAATATAAAACCCATCTGAGAATGCCAACATACCCCTCCTGCTACCCAGATATCCAGAGCTACCAACTTTTTAACGTTTTGCCACATTTTCCATATCATTCTATTTATTTTATAAGCACTTGATAGTCTATATATGTCATGTTCCTTGAACATTAAATACTGCCATGTACCTTTTCTAAGAACAAGGCTATGCGCTTAAGTGCAGTTGTCAGGCTTAAAAAAAATTAACATTGATATAAAGTTATAGTCTATATTCTGATTTTTTTTTTTCTTACATTCCAATAATGTCACTTTGGACATTTTTCACCCCCATGGTTAGCTCCAGTCCCGGGTCACATATTGCATTTCATCACTTCATTGTCTTTTTAATTTAAATGTTCCTTATTTATTTTTTTATTTTTTTGTTCCTTATTTTTAAATTGTGGAAACTTATACAACATAAACTTTCCCATCTCAGCCACTCCCAAGCATGCAATTCAGTGGGATTAATCACACTCACAGTGTCGTGCTGCCCTCACGACCACCCATGACGAGGACTTTCCTATCACCCAAAACAGAAACCCTGCACCCACTGCGCCTTATCTATTTTTAAATGGAATCAGGCATTTCAGTGTATTCCAATCCTGGGGATCAGTGTAGCTCTCCCATGCTTAGCCTGGGAGTGGAGCCGGTGGCTACCCGACCTTCTCTCTCCTTGTTCCCCCCTCCCTTACAAACTGCTCGGCGCCTGCCCTCTAGTGGCAGAGAAAACCGTCCCCGTTTCCATGGCTTCCCTTTAAGTTCCGTTTTCTAATGTGAGTTTGTGTTCAGTGTCCAGCCAGGCTGGTGGTGAGTCCTCCCCACGGGCAGGGCCCTGACTGCGGTGCTCGTGAGTGGGAAGAAGAGAGGGCAGCACGTGCTCTCCCAGTGTCAGCACCTATCCAAGCCTCCCCTAGCATTTGTGGGGCCGGGGCTGGAGTATAAATGTAAGCCTGCATCTGCTTAACTATTGAAAGTATGTTTTAGGTCAATTATTTGCCACTCTGAAATTTTTTGAAGATTTGACATTTAATGTTTTAAAAATAGTTATTTGCACCTTGACTTTTTTTTTTTTACCGGGAGGTCCCAGGGATCAAACCCGGGTCCCTCCATATGGTAGACGGACGCCCAACCATTTGAGCCACATCCGCCCCCTGCACCTTGACTATTAATTATCCATCTAGTTGGCAATGTAAAAAAATTTTACTATCTCACTTTCGGTGTGTTTTTACCTATACCTACGGGTAAACAAGCTTAAGAGCCATGTGAATTGGCCCTTATTGCAAAGTGTTTCTCATCCATCAGGTACAATGGTTACAAAAAATTGTGCTAATTATAATTAGTGAGCACCCTGGAACTCCAGTTAGAACATGTGGAGAAGCAAGGAAATGGACACTTGGCATAACTGGGAAACTGTACTTCATTATGTAAGGATCTTTTGCACATGTGCTATGTTTTACCTAAACATCTTTGCTGCTTGATTCCTCCCCATGCTCCAAAGCAGTGCCTGTCTCTGACATTGGCAATGTTACAACTCGGGAACCTTCACGGTACAATGGCCTTTTATTTTGATGCCATAGGGCAGGAGGTGCTGAGAAGCATTTCCCTGGAGCCTGAACGTGTTAGTCACAAGGGTGGATGTTGAGGGTTGCAGATAACTCCCTGCAGTCTGATCCCAAGCGACAGAGGCACCCACTTTCACTTTAATAGGCCTGTATTTTGCCCTGGTGATGTTTAGAGCCCTCTAAAACACATGGTCCAGGAAGAGGTCCCTTTTGCTCAGGTCTACGAAAGAACTGGGACTACTGTCCTTGCACATTGGTGCATTCAGACCATACACCTTGAGTACTCCACAGGGTACTTGTGAATTTGTTGCAAACTAAGTGCCAGTTGGGCACACGTTTGGCAAAACCAGTGAGCTAGAATTTCATAATATTCTTGTGGTGTCAGTGAACCTGCTTGGTGGAGGTGAGTTTCCTCGCTCCTGAAATTCTGTCTACTTATTTTCATTGCTCTGTTCTCCTGCTGTGCTCGTGGACTCTTCCATCAGACTATTTTGCTGGGATGCTTCTGCTTACAGATGGGTGAGGATGCCTCAGGCACCTGGGGGCGGGGGGTGGGTAGCCAGGTACCTTCCAGGAGTTCTGAAGGTTTGCAGGTGCCACTTATGGAGGGTATACCAGTATGATTCCTCTGTATGTCTGCTTAGATTCTCATTGTCTCTCTGACCCCAGGTTATTTTTATAATAGAAAAGGTTTCCTGAAACTTGGAAAACTGAGCATTAACTTCTATTCATCCCATGTGTTAGAAATAATGTAACTCAGGGTTTCTCATCCTCAGCCCTACTGACATTTTGGGCCAGATGATTCTTGGTTGTGTCCTATGCATTGTAGGATGCTTAAGTAGTATCTCTGGCCTCCACCCACTAGATGCCAGTGGCTCCCCACCCCACTTGTGACAACGAAAAATGTCTCCAGACATCACCAGTTGTCTCTTGGGGGAACAAAGTCATCCTTGGTTGGAAACCACTGAGGAAACTTAAAGATGAAGAGCTTGGGCTTTTTAAAGTCAGATACACCTAGGTCCTTGACACTTTATTGTTCTGTGAACTTGGGCAAATTAGTTACTCTAAGCCTCAGTTTCCATATCTTTAACTTGGGTACAATGACAGCACCTAACTCACATGGTTCTTGAGGGATTAATTTCCAGTTCTTACAGTTACTGTGTGTTCAGTGGCTTGCTTAGCTTCTCTGAGGTTGTGTTCTCATCAGTAAATTGGGAATGATAATAGTACTTATGTCACCAAGTGTCTGAGAATTAAATGAAGTAATGCAGTAAAAACATCTTGTATAGTGATGGGCATTTGGGCTTTCCACAAGTCTTCCTTCTTTCCCCCCCTTTTAGCTGAATTGTTCTCAATATTGATGTCATTCCCTTTTTATTCCCATAAAGGAAGGTCTCTGTCCTCAAAGTGACTCTAGTTCTTTCGTTTGGTTAAGCTGGTGGTTCTCAACCAAGTATGGTTTTTGCCCCCCAAGTGACATTTGGCTATGTCTAGGGAGATTTTTGGTTATCATCCCTTGGGGTGGGTGAGTGAATTTCTACTGGCATCTAGTAGGTAGAAGCTGGAGAGGCTGTTAAACATTCTATAATGCACTGGGCAGCCCCAACAAAAAAGTATCTGACCCCAAATGTCATTAGTGCTAGGTTGAGAAACCCTGGTTTAAAGCCCATAAAGGAAATGGTCTGGATTCTCCATTGCTGAAATACAGCAAGTTAAGAGTTAAACTGGGACCCCCATCATTCTGACAGGAGGTGTAATTCATTTTCCCTGCAATAAATTGAAGTCAGGAGATTAACTTGGACTCTCTATTTTTATGCTGCTCTAATATTTTTAGCTTGCCAGCTGGTGCATCTGTTTTACTAACTTATCCTTTCTCTAGGTGTTCTGGCCTCTATGGGTAGATAAAGCCATCTTCTTTCTCCTGCTTTCTCTACCATATATGTTTATACTAGTTCCCAGTCTGTGTGGGAGTTGCCACACAGTTTTGTGTTTTTAAAAATAATTATCCTCTTGCTGTTTATTATATCATGCAATGTGGACACAATTTGAGGTATGGGAGAAGTCATGAATAATCACTCAGTTCAGCCAGTATTTTTCAGCACCTGCTAAGTAATGTAGACTCATAGAGGATTTAGAGCAGTCTAGACCACGTTGTCCAATAGAACTGCCTGCTCTGATGGAATGTTCTATACCTGTGCTGTCCAATGCGGTGGTCATTAGCCACGTGTGGCTCTTGGGCACTTGAATGTGGCTAGCGTGATGGAGGAGCCACAGTTTTCATTGTGTTTAATTTCCATTATATAGCTCCATGTGGCTGTGTCTACCCTATTGGTGAGCTCTAGACCAATCCTCTACCCTGTGCCCCCTTCTGCTTTCTCAGGGAGGGGACTGAGGTCCACTCTGGGTAGGTGACTGAGTGCTAACTTTGTGATGGGTGTCAACATTCAGCTTCCTGTTCATCTCCAAGGCCTGGTTATTATAAAGTAATGCTTTTATGCCAGAAAGTTCATGACCCCTGATAACTGTTATAAACTTAGTTTTCAAGTGAAACCAAGTTAGCTCTAAATGTTCAGCACTAGCAATAATGTTAAAATAAAATTCCTGTTAGAGAAGAAATATCTGTTCTTTAGCCTCTCCCCTATCCTTCTCGATACACACACACCAAGAAATCTATAGCTTTGAGTGCTGAGCTTGCAACTCCTAGCCTCTTTTCTGCTGCTCTGAGCATTTTTACTCATCAATTTTACTGTAACCAATACCACTAGGTTATTTGTGGACCCTATTTTCACAAAATTGCATATGCGTTTCCACCCACAGATTTGGGAGAAAGGCGAGAGGAGATTCAGCTAAGAAAAGAGAGAAAGTCGGCATTGCTGTCTCTGGGTTTAAAGACCCTGGGCTTAGGTCCCAGCCTTCAAATTTGAGGGGGGGGGGGAATGGTTTTGCGCTAGGGGAGCTCGGTGGCTCTACAACTGACTACCTGTGCTGCTCTCTGGGGCTGGGTAGAGCCACGTGGGCGATACAGGGCAGGCAGGTGCTTAAGGGGCCCAGCAACATCTCTCCCGGAAGCCATTAGAGAGGCTCAGAGAAGGTCTGATTTTTGTCCCCGTTATTCTGAGTTGGCAGAGGTGCAGCAGGCTGCCACCTCTAGAATTTAATGAAATAGAAATCCAATCTCAGCACTCCCTGTTTCCCCTTGTTTCCTACCTTGTGGAAGTTTTTTCTGAATCATCTTAGTAGTTTACTGGTCTACACAGGGAAGGTTTAATATAAAGAGTTTTTCACAGAAAGAAAAGAACTTTGATTAGTGTAAGAATAGAAAACCAGACAGCAGGAAACTACTGTACAAATAAAATCTTACTAACATAGTAATATTTGTATTGATATTCTTAGGACATTATTCTAGGCAGACTTTAATATGCAATGTTAAATAAATGGAATCTTATATTTCATTTAATAAAATGCCTTTTTAAATACAGCAGAACGTTGTGGGGTAGCTGCCTGACAGTAAATATAGTCTGTATTATGATTTACTATCACTATAGCTTCTTTGAGTCCATATCTTTGTGCACTTGTAAGATTATCTCCTGAGAATGAGAAAGAAGAGTGAATTCTTGGAAAAAACAAAACAAAACAAAACAAAACAAAAAAACAGAACATACTTGAAAGTGGTTAAAATGATTAATTTTAGGTCGTCTATATGTTACCAGAAGAGAAATCCATGGAACTGACAACACAGTGAACCCTAATGTACACTACAGACTAGAGTTAATATAAATATAATAATTTTGTTTCATCAGTTGTAACAAATGCACCACACTAATGCAAAATGTTGATAGGGAAAATTGTGTGTGTACACACTCACACACACACACAAAAAAAATGTATGGGAACTCCATACTTTTTGTGTGATTTCTCTGTAAACCTATAGCTACTTTATTATGACTTTTTAAACAATTCTGAATATATGTTGCCAGCTGCCCTCCAGGAAGTTTGAACCAGTCTACAAGCAGTATATTCATTTGTTCACATGCTTCCTAGTTCATCTTATCAGTTTTATTATTTTGCTTCTCTGATGGGTAATATTAGTGCTAACACTTATTTGCATCTCTTTAGTTACTGGCCAAGTTGAACAGTTTTTCATAGGTTGTCCATTTGTAGTTATTTTGTGATTTGTGTTCTGTGAACAATTTTCTGATGATTTATTAATCATCTTTTAAATTCTAAACTTTTAATTTTGTAGTCCTTTGAAAAGCTGCAGGACAGTTACAAAAATAATACAGGCCCCACACAGAGAGCGCCAGCATATCCCATCCTCACAGATAACCAGATCCTCCAGTTCTAACACGCCGACATACCGTATCATTCTGCCTGCCAGTCTATCAGTCCGTCTGTCTGTGTACTGAACAACCCATTTTGTGAACACTTGAGTGTAAGGTTGTATACAACATGCTTCTTCAACACTTAATATTGCTGTGTTAATTTCCTAAGAAGGATGTCACTAAAGCGTCCACCTTGAGTGCACTTATCAAGTTCCAGAAATTTAACCTTGATATAAAGCTTAGTCTGTGTTTCAGTTTCTTCGTATGTCCCAAAATGTCCTATTGAGCCTTCTCTCCTACCTTGTTAGATCTCGTCTAAGATTATGAATTGCATTTAATTGTCATAGTCTCTGTGGTTGCTTTTTATTTTTTATTGTGGGAACATGTGTACCACATAAACTTTCCCATGTCAGCCACTCCCAAGCATATTCAGTGGGTTTAATCACACTTATTTTATTGTGCTACTCTCACCTCCCACCATTACTAAAACTTTCCCATTTATCCGAACAGAAACCCTATAACCATTATGCATTAACTCCCCCCATTCTCCCTGCCCACTTCCTCTGGCAGCCTTTACTCTAATTTGTGTGTCTCTGAGCTTGCATATTCTCTGGTATTTTCTTTGTAGTTATTAAGGGGCTTAAATTTAACATCCTAACTCTGTAAAATTCTTGTTTGCTTTGATACAAACCTAATGTCAGTAGTATATAAACACTGTTTCTATCACAGGTTTACACACTGAGTCTAAACCACTGATTTATCTTTATGTTTTTATGCATTTGCCTTTTAGATCCCATAGGAAGTAAAAAGTGGAGTAACAAACCAAAAAATACAACAGTATCAGCACTGACATTTACCCCTATTTTTTTATCCTTTCCTGGAGATCTTTATTTCTTCCTATAGTTTTGATCTATTGTCCTTTTCTTTCTACCTGCAGAACTCTCTAGCACCTCTTATAGGGCCAGTCTAGTGGTGACAACTCCCTTGGCTTTTTTTTTTTTCATTTATTTTTTATTTTTAGGAGGTACTGGGGATTGAACCTAGGACCTTGTATATGCAAAGCTACACCCGCTCCCTGCCCCCTCCAGCTTTTGTTTATCTGGGAATGTCTTAATGTCTCCCTCATGCATGAAAGACAGCTTTGCTGGGTGTACAGTTCTTGGCTGATAGTTTTTGCTTTCAGCACTTTAAATATGTCCTCCCACTGCCTTTTTACTTCCATGATTTCTAGAAGTTGGCATTAATACTATTGAGGCTCCCTTGTTTGTAATGTGTTGCTTCTTTTGTGACTTTCAGAATTCTCTTTATCTTTTGCATTTGACAGTTTGATTATAACATGCGGTGATGTGGGTCTGTTTGAGTTTATCCTGTTTGGAGTTCATTGAGCATCTTGGATGTGTATATTCATGTCTTATGTTAAATTTGGAAAGTTTTCAGCCACTGCTTCTTTGAATATTTGCCTCTTTCTCTCCTCCTCTTGGGAATTCCAACAATGTGTATATTGGTATGCTTGATGTTGTCCCACGGGTTCCTTAGGCTCTATTCACTTTTCGTTCTTCCTTTTGCTTCTAAGATTGGATTATTTCAATGGTCTTATCTTCAAGTTCATGGATCCTTTTTTCTGCCACCTCCAGTCTGCTGTTGAGACCCTCTCAGGAACAGTGGTCTTCTGTTTTGTTTGGTTCCTTTTCATACTTTCCATCTCTGTATTGATATTTTCTTTATGTTCATCTATCATTTTCCGATTTCCTCTAGATCTTTGTGCATGACTTCCTGTAGCTCTGAGTGGATTTAGGACCTTTAAAAAAAAGTTTTTTTTTTTTTTTTTTTTTTAAGTCTTTGTAATTTTGCTGGTCTAGTCCTCCTCATTGAAGGTTTCTAATGCTTTAATCTCCTCCATTGCCTGGGCCATCACTTCCTGTTTCTTTGTATATTTTGTAATTTTTTGTTGAATCGACATTCTATATTTTATTGTGTTATCACTTGAGTTTAGACTCTGAGGTTCTGAGGTGTCTATTCCTTCAGCTGGTGTTATGAAAGAACATTCCTTGAATGCCAGTAGCTAACAATAACAACAACAACAACAAAAGGATAAAAAAAAAACACCTTACCCAGACCTTTGTACATTGACCTTTGCTAGTGCTCTCCTTCAGGGCTTATCCATACAGTAAGTTTTGAAAATAGCTCCAAGGCACAGCTTAGGGGCCTCCATGATCCTTTCAGCTCATGGGTCTTGTTTTGGGCATGTGTATGTAGCCCTGGTTTTCCCCTGTTTATATGGATATGAATGTCCCCTCTTTCTGGGGCCTTTTGTGGTCTGGGCACTGCACTGTGTCTTACAGCCAGCAGTCCTTTGCCCCAGGCAGCCACTTGACTGCTCTCCTACAGCATCCTGTAAGAGTTCCTTGAGCTGCCTTCTACATGCTGGGCAAGTTCTGGGACAGTGAGTACAGTATGCAATCAGTGTCTTTGTTCAGTCCCTCAGGCCACGGACAGATTGACTGGGTCAGATATACGTGGGAGTCCACACTTGGGAGTATAGGCTGGTTCCACGTGAGCTGGTGAGGGAGGGGCCAGCCAGAGCCCCGGAGATAATTAAAGTTTTAAGCAAGCTTTTTCTCTATTTGGTGCTGGCTTTGTTACTGCAGTCCTTTACTGTTTTCTAGAGCTTTGAGAAAGATGTTTCTGCCAGTTTTTGCTGATTGTTCAAAGGTGCTTTAGGGAGATGGAGCCCTGAAGTGTCTCACTCTGCCATCTTGTGTCTGTGCCCTAGTCTTCTTTCTGATTTTAGATGTTAAAATTTATTCTATCATGTAATGCAGAGTCGCTATCCCTTGCTCCCATGAGACTTTGCATATGGTGTGTTTTATAATAGTTACAAAGTACTAAATAATAGTCAAATCTGTGTGTGTTTTCCTACATGGCTCTGGCTTTTACATTATTCTTTAAGAGTTCTTCCTTCCAAAAATTTAAAAAATATTCACTCAGTTTCTTACTAGTTTTATTTTCAGTTTTAGTTTTTACATTTGTTCCATCTAAAATTTATTTTTGTATAAAGGGAGTAAGAATAGAACTCTTATTTAGTAGTGGTAGGAAAACTAACCATTTAGGGGGAAATAATGAAAAATTTCTTTTAACCATTTATTTGCAATTTTACTTTTATCATGTACTCTGTCAAAGTGTTTTCCATAGCCTGCCTTTTTTCCTTGGATCTGCTGTTATATTTCGTTTGCCTGCCAATTTCAGCACCATTACCATAGTACTTTAATTTTTGGCTTTATAGAATTCCTTAAGATCTAGTAACAGAAGTCCCTCTAAAAGGAGGGTAGGGATGTTGATATTTATATTCTCTTAAAAATAGGGAGTGTTATATTGATAAATTGAGGCTATGCTCAGTGAGTTACTTAAAAGGCTTATATTGAACAGTGATTCATAGAACATGACCCATAGGCCACCTATATCAGAATTACTTGGTGGTTTTTTGTTTTTTTTTTTTTTTTTTGTTTTTTAATCAGATGACTAGGCCCCATCCCAGAACTCTGGAAGTTGGGTTCAGGAAACTACTGTTTTGCAGGTGTCCCAGATGATGAACCCCTCCTTATATAACAGTGAGATGAAACGTGGCGTCAGACCCCAAGTAGCATCCTCGTTAAATGTTAAGAAATACCACCACCACCACCTTTTAAATAAGTTACATGTATATGTGTACGTGTGAATGCATGTAGCCAGAGTTAGAAATTAATCTCGTCAGACATTTTTGAGTACTTACTAGGCCAAGCGATATGCTAAGGATGCAATGATAAAAACCTTGCACTTGAGTTTTGACCTTAAGCTGTGTAATCATACTCCTGATTACACATGTACCTGCAGCCTCGATTGTACTTTAAAATTTATGCCCTAGAGGAGCTTATAGTTAAGTTGGGGAGAAATACATGGACCAATGGCACACCTCTAGGGTGCTTATGGATGGCACTTGATCAGTTGCCAGATAATCCAAATAAAAAGTGACTGTGTTGGCTAACGGGGGAGAGAGTATGAAGAAAGAGCAGCTTTGGGAGTGAGAACAGTGGACCTGTTGCAATTGGAATTAAAGACTCAGTAAGTATTTCTTTATTAAGAAGGATAAGAACACATTAACTCTTTGTATTCCTGAATCCGTTGTGTCAGTCTTTTACCTTGATATCCTGGAGTCATGTTACCAGGAGAATTTCCACCCGGGCTGGTCTCTTACGACTACATAGGTATTTCGATCCGTTTGCCTTTCTTTAAAACATATTCTTTATCTTCATCCTGTGTGATCGTGGTAAGAGGACATTTTCAGCCAGCAAGACTGGACATTGATTATAGGCTTGATTGATAAATGTGTGTTTTGTTTTGTTTTGTCTATTTATTTGCATTTCTTTAGATTCGGGAATATCCGGTGGATGTCCAAAACGGTCAGTTGCCCTTTTTGCGGAATCCAGATATCTTGGTGGGAGAAAATGACCTGACTGCCCTTAGCTATCTACATGAGCCTGCAGTTTTGCATAACTTAAAGGTCCGTTTCCTGGAGTCAAACCATATCTACACATACTGTGGTAAGTAGAGGACTACTTATTGACTGACTACATGTGTTTGAAAATCCTTATGTCTTTAGTCTTTTATGTATTAAATCATTAAGAATTCTAATTTCATTCCCTCGTTTGAAAGTACCTCTCATCTGAGACCCTTGAAAGGTTTGCAAGTCACTGAATATGGCTTAATGAGGCTTCCCTGCATCTCTATGGAATGGTTAGTGATTTTTTTTTTTTTTTTCCTTTTTTAAAGATTTTTACTTATTTATTCATTTATCCCCCCCCCGCTGCCTGTGCTCGCTGGGTCAGCCAACCACGCCGCGCGGGCGGGCCCGCCCCCACCAGGAGGCCCCGGGAACCGAACCCGGGGCCCCCCACACGGCAAACGGGAGCCCCACTGATTGAGCCACAGCCGCCTCCCTGGTTAGTGTTAATCACAGCTCTGCCCGGGAAGAAACTGGCCATACGAAGTGGTGGGACTGGTTTAGGTCAAGTCCTTGGATCCTGTAGGAGAGAAGCATGCACATCCCTGTGACCTAGCCCCATTGCTCACTCTCACCACTGAACACTCCCTTCTGTGAATTTTTACCTGGCTTGGTTTTGTCTTTGGCTTTAAAGGGTTGCCTTTATCTCTGACCCTCTCACTTGCCCATGTGCAGACATGGTGCTTAATGGATATTTGAATTAATGAGCAAAAGCCATTAATTCAAACAAAAAGCCCTGAAGTTCTCTACTATATGTTGGCTTTTTCTTAATTTCCCACCTTCCAAATTTTGGTTTCTCTTCCTAAAGAGAATTGTTAAGTGGTATGCAGAAAAGAAGACCCTATAAACTGTTGTTTGAGGGGTAAATTTATGATTTCGTTTAGGAGTCTTCGACAGATAATCAAGCTGGCGATGTTCTCTGGGGGAATTGTCCAGGTCATGCTACACTGCTTGCACGTGATCATAGATGATGCCTCAGCTGCTCAGGGGTTTTTCACTCTTATATTTCACTTTGGTTTGGAATTGGTAGATTAGGAAACTGGGGTTGACTTTGCAGGATTTCAGGAGCTGTGAATAGCATCTTGATAGCATTGCTTGAGAAGGAGTTTTCTAAAGACTCATTCATCCCTACTGCTAGTGGAAGTTTTAATCAAAAGAAAACCTTAATTATCAGAGCTGTCAATACAATTGAAAAAATATATATACTCCCATTTTAGGAAGAAGGGATAAATGACCATAAGCTTTTTAAAGAAATTCCCTCTGAGAAGTCCTGGTGCCTATACATATTTTTCTAAATGCATTTTTAGCTCCTCTGCCTTCAACTGTTCAGAGTAATGACTGATGTTCCATAGAATTCTAAGTCAGCAAAGATGTGCTCCTTTCTGCTCCAGAGAGGGCTGGGACACATTAGGAAAATGTATGACTGCTGGGTGTGTTGTCAAAATTTGAATTGACCACTACATGAATTAATTTTATAGAACTCCCTAATAACCAGTAAAATATGTGAGACTGTGTTTTTAAATTGATTCTCTAAGTGATTAGTCTTATTAGTGGCATTTCTCAGGGTTAGTTCTTATTTTTCACTCCAGCAAACTGAGAAAAGAAGAGGGCTTGTTAGGGGTGTCCTTTTCCTCCCTAGCCCCTTTCCTCTTTAATTAGAATAACTACTTTTTCCTACTTCAGGTTCCCTGTATCCTTTTTCAAACACCAGAGGCGAACATGATATAGGAGACTTCCCATGAATGGCCCTTTCCATTCTTGCCACATCTTCCCCAAATGACTGGAAGGGCTTGTATTTTTTGTATCTCAGTCAGTGGGTCTTCCAAGATCCAGGATGTGGTCTTAGGTGAAAGAAAAAGCATGAGTTTTCTGTCTCGTCTTGAAGATTAAATTTGATTTTTCTCCTTTTTACGTTCTCAACCTACCTCATCCATGCTTCCCCCCATACACACACAATCTGAAACCCTATGGAATTTCATGATTTCCTCAGTCAACATGTGTTTACCAAGTCTATCACTACAATGTATCCTTTTAGGGGACATAAGATATTATTAATAATAGAAAGATATGATATACACTACAATTTTAAAAAGTCAAACACATGCTTTCTATGCAAGGCACTGGTCTAAGTGTTCTCTTTATTTTAATCGTTATATCTTCAGGACAACCCCGGTTAATGCATTTATCGCCATTGTACGGTAGAGGAAACTGAAGCACTAAGAGGTTAAGTAATTTGCTCAGGTCACACAGTAATTGCTCAAGCCTAGATTTGACTTTAAGATGTATAAATTGTACTCTTTGTTAAAAGTTATTTGTATTTTAGCTAAGATAACCCATATACAAATGAAAAAGTTAATATTCCCTTTCCCAGATGCTAATTCTGAGATGGATTTTATTTAAGCTTTTCTAACACCTGTTGACAATTAAGTATCCTTTTCTCTCTGATCTTGCAATATGCTGTGCATATCTATTATTACCTCACTTTTTGAGCTGGCCTGTGTCTTTCTCATTCGTTTCTCCACTAGGGCCTAGCACTGTGCTTGGTAAGCACACAGGCATGATTTAGTTGTAATTGGTTACAACTCATTCTGTTGCTCTTCATTCTTTAGCTTTGATGTATGTGAACAGGGGCCTTGAGGCTGATGCCAGGTGGCCATTGTGCTACCAGAACCTGACTGCCTTGTATGTTTGCAGGTATTGTGCTTGTTGCCATTAACCCCTATGAACAACTGCCAATCTACGGACAAGATGTCATCTATGCCTACAGTGGCCAAAATATGGGAGACATGGACCCCCACATCTTTGCTGTGGCGGAAGAAGCCTACAAGCAGATGGCCAGGTAAGAGTAACCTCAGCCCAGAAGTTCTCATGGGCAGTCCAGGGGCAGAAGGGAGATATCTGCCTCTCTTTGCTCAGTGGTGGACTGGTGAGAGTGGGATGGAGGACACTTCTTGGAAACAGAACCAGTCCATGTTCTCTTTCTCTTGTGAACCTGAACCTGAGCTTGGAGAGCACTGGTTCCTTAGACACTGTTGCATCTCTTCTCTCCTTGACCTCCTTTTTGGCCTCTCTTTTTCCTTCCTAGTAATGGAGTTCATTTTATAGCATCTCCATTAATTTCCCCCAGGCTGATCTACAGATACCCTCACTGAAGGCCCCCTTTTGAAGTAACTAGCATTCCTTGACAATTTCTTGAGATGCTAAGCATTTGGAACAGAAATAGAATATTTAAATTAGCAGTTGTTCACAGTGATTTTGGGTTTTAGTTTGGGCTTGAAGTTCTTTTTAGGCACTTAAGTAAATTTCCTCATTTTTGCTTTTTTCCTACTTTTGAAAAATTGGTGCAGAGCTCTTTGATCATAAACTTGATTAGGTGATGATCTTGAACTGTTCAGGCATAAAGTAGGAAAGATAGTTTTACCAATGTTTTAGGGGAAATACATATCCCAGTTAATAGAACAATGCTGGATCACTTCAG
The DNA here is from genome assembly GCA_026826555.1 of Tolypeutes matacus. NCBI lineage: Eukaryota > Metazoa > Chordata > Mammalia > Cingulata > Chlamyphoridae > Tolypeutes > Tolypeutes matacus. The sequence continues at coordinate 29,418,622 of JAKSZT010054215.1, forward strand.
TCAGTCTTTCTTGCCACCTCTAGAGGGGCCAACTTCTTGTGGGGACTGTTTAGGTTACTTTAATGAGGGAATGAATATTTGTGGAAGGAGAATCCCATTTAAGGTGGTTTGTGCTTCAGTGGGCTTCAGAATATAATTTTGAGCCCAATGAAAGTTTCCATGAGGGAAGACTGTTTTATAGGCTTCCTTACTGATTTATGTTTTATTGCTGGCTGTAGAGATGAATATATTAAAAAGCTACTTCAACATCAATCTACAATGACTGTATTCCTAATTGTCTCTGGTTGTGAGAGCTGGGAAACTTAATAAACAGAATGATCTATAAACCACTTTATTTCTCCTAATGTGGTAAGAGAATGTGGAGCCAATAGAGTGCAAACTTTGACCTTTCCAATGCCATAAGAAATACCATATATTAATCTGCTAACAGGGTTTAACCAGAAGTCCTTTAGCTTGGACAACTTATTTCCAGTCTCTTCCTCACTGGAAGTGTGGTTCAGGGACAGATGCTGTGGAGAAAAGAATGAGCTTTAATGTGTTGCCCAGCGTGCAATTCTGCTTGTGACTTATTGTCCAAGGTCAAGTGGAGGTGAGTGAGGGTCATGTATATGGGACAGTGGAGGGGAGGCCTGGGGTGTGGACCAGGTTTCCAAGAATTGGGGAAGTCACTTAAGTTGAGTCCTTGCTTCATATGAAGATAATGACTATCCCTTTACCTTTATAGGATGATTTCTATATGGTTCTAAACAGAAGGTGGATGTTGTTTGTTTTTGACAACTTTCTACCATGCTAAAAGTTCTGACAGCTTTCTTAAGATTTGTTACTTCATAGATGGAATTACATTAATATTTGATGGTTTCATCCTTCCCTCCTCCCCTAGTTAGTTGGTTGCACTTAGCTGTATCAGAAGTTGCTGTTCTTTATCAAAGCCTTCTTGAGATCCCACTATAGGTATGAAAATTTTCTAGGCTCTAGCTTTATCCACACTATAGATACACTTGATCAGATACTTCCATTTTTCCCTTGCATGCTTAAAGCTGGGTCCATGGCTATTCTCCATTTGGGTTATTTCGCTTGTTTGTGGCTTTGTTTGCACTCATAAGAGGGAGGGGAAAGTAAGAGTTGAGGGTGGTTGGTGATATTAACTTGCCTAGGATAATAAATTTGATGATTAGGGATTTATTGTTAAAGTTGGACCAGAAATTGCTTCCTTAAGGATTTTCTTTCAGGTTTTAAGGTTTATACTCATTTTACCTGCTGAGTCCCAAGATGTAGCCAAATGATTTTGCTGAAATTCTTTGGCAATTTTAGATCATGAACCTGCATTAGAAGTGTAAGACCGGCACATGTGGCCACAGGAGAGAGCTATTTTTGAATTCATTCCGTTAGCATTAGCTCAGTTTATGTAATTGATCTGAGAGGTGCATTAGAAGCCCCAGAAGAATCTATCTTATGCATGGAGGAAGGCGACCCACTGGTCAGATGCAGGGAAGGTTTTTGCTGTACTGTCAGTATAGGCATTCTCCTTCAGTTTCCAAATGATAAAACCCATTCATTCAACCATACTTGACTATATACGATGCCCTCCCTGGCTCATCAGTAGTTGTTGAAATAATTGCTATGTGGTTCAAGTAGCCACGGCCTAACATATTGATTGCACTTTGAATCCAAGCCTCCTTACTAGCTAGGTGGAATAAAGGACATTAAGAAGCTAAAGTTAATAGCTGCCAGTCTTGGAGACTATGATTGGGTTGGTCTTGGACTCAGCTATCTGTCTCTTGACTCATTGGACACTGGATTTTCTTCCTTGACTTGGCTCTTCAACTCTTGATGCTTTGAGTAGGCATGGGGGGCGGGGAGTGGGGGCAGGGATAATTACAGACCTTTAGCCCCATCCTGAGAGTTCTAGCAGAGCACTGCTAGTTCTAGAGGAAAAGGAGACTACAGTAAGAAAAAAGAAGACTGGCTTACTACCTGTCCCTCTTATATTCACTGGTTCTAGACTTGAGAGTAAGGGAGATTCACGGCGAAGAAAAAGGTTAAAATAGTATGGAATCTCAAATTCATGAATTATCATCTCTGTAAGAACATGAGAAAGGGAACTTTACATTCCCTGCTTATTTCTTTACTTCTACTCCTCCCTCCCAGTCCTAGACCCCAAATGCTCTCTCCCTAGCTTATCAAAATGAACAAGCATACTATGCTAATGTATGTATATCTGTTCCTCACTTGGTAAGACTACCCTCCTGCCTTCCTCCTACATCAGAGGTCCCAGGTTTAATTCCTGGTGCCTCCAAAGAAACAAGGAAGACGAACAGACACAGCAAGTGCAAACAATGAGGGGGTGGGGAGAAATAAATAAATAAAATAAATCTTAAAAAAAAAAAAAGTAAATAAAATAAAATGGAAACTTAAATCAGCCTATCAGAATATTTCCTCACTTGCTTCTGTGGTCGCCCTATGTGAGCTTCCTTCTTTCTGAATGGGATGCTGCCTGACTTGTGAATTGTTCAATAAAACTGTGAGATCCTAAATTACATGAAGTTTTAAACACGTTCACAAATCTTTTTGTTTTTATTTTTCAAAAAATGTCCTACCACAAACCAAGCCTCTGCTCCTATATAAAATCATATTGGTTAACATTTATGAAATATCAATTTTTTGAGTAGATCCTTACTGGTCACAAAGAAAAGTTGAGTGCTATAAAGTTAGAGAAAGGGTGGGGCCAGATTGTGGGGGGCCATTGAAGGCTGGGGTGAACTTTGGGGGAAAAGTGTGTCAACAGGCGGTACATAGGTGGTCAGATGAATTTGGGAAACCCTGGATTAACTAAATTCAACAGCATTCTTTAAGGCAAGACTTCACAGAGCCTTTACATTGACATACATTCGGAGTCTCCAGGTTGGATGCGTTATGCTGGATTTCCAAACCATGTTCAGACACAAAACTATTTCCGAGGACTATCTCAAGGGACTAATGTTCTGTAGAACACTCTTTGGGAAATGCTGGCCTAGAGCAGTAGAGAATTTTAGACGTTATTGATTGAGGAGATAATATGATACAAGTGATGTTCAAAGAAGAATTTTTTTCTGGCCTTATTCCATAATGATCTTTTGCTTCTCCATATTCCTATATCATTTCCAAGGATGAAAATACCTTCTCTTGAGAAGCTTAGATTGTTGTGGAAATAACTTTGTTGTAAATGACCTGTAAATAATGAAATCCAGAGAATTATCAAGTGTGAGACTATGTAGGTAGAGTGTTATTTTCTACCAGCTCTTTTCCCTATGGCCTATGCTTGGTGCTCAAGAAAGTATAGAGATAATCACCATATTAAAACATTTAATTCGCGCTGCCTTTGAGCCCCTGTCACGCCTGCACGTGGCGCCGGGAGTTAAGCTGCAGCGCCAGAGCACGTGCTTGCGCATAACTGGGGCCACCCGACCCTATGGGCTGCGCCTTTAACCGCGAGCGACAAGGCAGCCCGGGCTGCCGATGGGAGAAGCTGCGCGACGACCTAGGCCTCAGCGCTTAAAACCCCTCAGGGCTGGAAGGTCTGGGGAGACAATGGGCTCTTGTAGGTGTGACCCTTATGTCTGTCCTCGACTTGCATGAGAGGCATGCTGCTGTGCCATCACCGGGAGTCCCGGGCTGTCATCTCTCCCGGGAGAGAAGTAACAGATAAGCAGGTTTAATATGGCTTGGGCTGTCTGTAGGGAAGGTGACGAAACTCGGGCTTCGGCTTTGAGCAGCGTAAAGGTCGTGGTCTACTTGGCAAACTGGCTTAGGTCATGAGCTGTGTAATGTGCTTAACTCATCTGGCAAAAGTGCTGCCGCGACCTGTTTAGGAAAACTGCCATCAAGCCACTGCTTATATGTGGCTGGGCACCAAAGTAGGCACGTAAATGAGCACAAAATCATCTAATCTACATTCTACAGCTAGGCTTAAGGGAAGTGTGCATCAAGTGCAAGACTGAGCACGTTGTTGGAAGACTAGGATGAATGGGTGCAGCATTTAACAGCTCCTAGACTCGGTTCTTTACATTTGGACTGAGAATCACAGCACCTACTTCACAGAGAGGTGTTGGGGTGAGGAGTACCTAAAATTTTCCTCCGAACAGGGCTGTTCCAAAGCCCATTAAGTGAAAGTTGGTGGTGGGTGAGGGCCCCTCTTAAGCAGGATTCAGGAGAAATAAATGCATGCTTACCTAGTAAAAAAAATAAATAAATAAAACATTTAATTCTCACAACTGTCATATTATACTATTCCTATGATGCATATGAGGAAAGAGCTTTAAGGATGTGAGACAATTCTCCAAGGTCATGAAAATAGTAATTGAGTCCAGTCTTAGAACAGAACATGGACCCACAGGGGGCCAGAAGCCATGGGTCCTCACATTTTATATTCAAATATTCAGAATAGATAGAGCTTTTCTCTGAGTGCTGTGTAAAAATCTAAGACTCAACAGTGAGGCAAATGTTCTGGTGCATTTTTTTTCAGCCTTGTTGATGAGAATGGGCCATCTTATTGGGCTGGCTGTGTCTGATTCCTTTCTTGAGCTGTTAATATTTTGTTTTTCTGAAAGAGAGGAGAGACACTGCAAACCAGATTTATTTGCTCAGGTAGCCAAGGTAACTGAGCCACCCACATTCCCCATCTGTCTCTGTTGGGCTGCCAAGCTATGACTAATAATGAAAGATAGGATTGCTGCTGTTGGGATCCTGGGGAGCTGGCAAGCAGGTAGGGACACTGGCATGAGGCCTGGTGGGTGAGTGAAGATGGGCTCTCATTGCATCCTGGAGACGGGAGGCGCTTGGTGAGCATCAAAGCCTGTGTTCAAAGGCAAAGGGGATTCTGATTCATAAGCCTATGTAGGGCTCTCAGGAGAGGGTATCCTGCCTGATCTGGGTCCCAAAAGTGTGAAAAGAATGTAGAGAATTTGAAGGGCTTCCAGGAGAGCAGTATGGAAACAATTATGTGCAAAAGGTATCTACCCCTCACCCCGCCTACCCCTCCCCCAAAGAAAAAAATCCCAACCAAAACTAAAGACATTGCTTTTTGGCCAACAGTGGGAAGAGGGTTAAGGATGATGGTATCAGTGGAAATGAGAAGGTTCTCTGTTGCCAGCGATAACACAAAGTTGATCACATTGGCTGCTTCTAGGGCAAAGAGAACAAAGCCCGATTGGGGAAATGTGCTACATAAGGGAGAGGAAACAAGGAAGCTAAACATTCTCCACCTCCAGAGATAGAAAAAAAGAAAAAAAGAAGAAAAAAAAAAAGGAGTTGGCAACTTTATCTTGCCAGGTATTGGGGTGGGATACCCTGGGATGAAAGAGAATGGACTCAGGACTTTCTAAGATCTAGTCTAGGCTGAAGAGTCTGTGGAACTTGGATCTTTGGGAAAATTATTTTTAAAGATTCATACATAGGTGATCCACATACACACTTCCACAAGTTTTAACTAAAATGAGGGCAGTTTCTTCCTTAGTTTATGACTTACCATGTTTGTTCTGGGTTGTTGTGAGGGTTGGGGAGGCTGGGGGTGGGAGGTACTTTCTGATTTAGCCTCATGTTTTCAGTGAGAGCATGTCATCATTTTGATAAGAGCAGGAGCCATGTTTTGTTTTTCTATATGTTGTTTGCTGAACAGGACTATCCAGGGTCTGTCCCTGGTAATCCTGCTTCATCCTCACTCCTTGGCTTCTGTGGTTTTGGCGTCCTCATCCTCTGAGGAGAACATTGGCCCTGCCTCAGAGAGGAACTTAGATCCAGTGAGAAGTCATAACCTTGGAAAGCTGCTGAGCTCTGTACAGATATGGGGCGTGGATGTTAAAGCTCTCAGATGACTCTTATTAGTTGTTGGTGAAAACAACAGTCAGTCACTGGGGAGGTCAGTAATTAGGGAGCAATGACTTATTAATGTTTTACAGTAAAATCTGAAGCTGTGACTTCAGTTAGCCCTTTCTCTGGTCAAAGCAAAGAGCCTGGATAGATTTTGGATAAAGTTTAGTTTTTCCCTCCCAGTCATTAATCAGGACTAGTCTTAGGTTGCATTGGGACAAGGTAACGGGAGCTACTCAAGATGCCTAAATGCAGGAAAAGCATTTAATTTCTTCCCTGGCATTAGCTCATTTTCAGAACACGTCCTGAGTAGTTCTACTTTGTTCACATTCCCTCCCGGGGTGGACTCTCCACTGTCCTATTCATGCCGTGCCTCCTGTCTCCTGCGCCCTCCGTCTTTCCCAGCCGTACTAGTGAGCACCAGTTCCCTTAGTGCTGCAGCCTCATTTAGATCCTTTATAATCTCTTAGATTGTATTCTTGTTTATATTTCTACATATGGTGGTTAAATATCAAGTTATAATGTTTTTATTTCTGAATGTAGGTGAAAATTTAATTGTGCAGTGGACGTGGTTAAGACCTTATTTTAAAAGAAATTGATAAGTATACATTGTCATCTCCTTTTAAAATACAGAATTTAGTGGGGGGAAAAGGACAGGGCAGTTTCGTCTAACTGCTATGACCCTGCAGAGGTCATAATTGTTAATATTTATATATTTACAGTGTACCCAACATGCTTTATAAGGTTGTCCCATACAGCTAAAAGATACATAAGCTTATTACTATTCTTTTTCTTTTACCTGGGGAATCAGAATCTTAGGAAGGAGAGTCAGCTGGTAGAACTAGACTGTGTCCCAGGGACTGCCTGATCCTGTGTTCCAGCAGGTGGGCCTTTGGGATGCTGGAGGATTCCCCACACAGGGAACTCTCAACCTCTCACATTTCTTCGTTTTTAACAGCTTTCATTGTCGGGACTGTCTCCTTTATACAGCACTCTACTAGGTCTCCATTTCCTTTCACTCCGGGTCTGAGGACTGTCCTATGCAGCTGTGCTGGGCAGTGGGCACTTGCTGACACGTGGCAGCTCTGGCTGTTGTGTGGCTGTGCTTCCCCCACTCTGGGCCGAGTGTCCTGCCTCCCATGACCATTGCTTGTGAGCCATGGTTTTCAGACCCACTGCATTCTGGTTGTCTTGGACACCCTCCGATCTTCCCTGTGGTATCCGTAGTCATGGGATGTGATCAGCCGAATGAGGTGGAGACTTGCTGCTGCTTCAGAAATCTTGTTAGTGGAGACTATGATTGCATTTACTTTTGGCAGCCATTTCCTATTATTGACTTAATAAGTTTGCATACAACTTAATTTCTATCCTCCCTCCCTGCCCACATACTTTTATTACAACTTCAGTGAGATTTAATTGACTGAAAATAAACTACACATATTTGAAGTATGTAATTTATTAGATTTTGAAATGTGTATATCTGTGAAACCATCTCTACAATTAAGATAATGAATATTTCCATGACTCCTGTAATTTCCTTATGCCCTTTTGAAAGCTCTCTCCATCCTCATCCCCAGGAAGCACTGATCTGCTTTCTCTCACTATAAATTCAAATTGCTTTGAACAGGATTCTGCAGCTGTCCATATTAAATTTCACATTTGTATTTGTGTTCCATTATTCCAAGCAGGATATATATGTTTTGAAATCTGATTTTTGCATTTGACATATTAGATTTCCTTATCTTGACGCACATGCATGTTTAACAGGTCTGTTGTCTATTTATTGATTAAAAAGTGTTGATCTGGATGGATTTCTATACCATGTAAGAGCACTTCTTTCTCCAGGTACTAATAATCCAAAAGAACTAATAACGTAGGTCCTTACCTGTATTTTTACATCTTTCTAAGATCTGTGCACACAGGGATGGATAGGCATGACTTGTTCTCAGGGTGCTTTTGTTCCTGTCTGAGGAGGTACTGACCCCAGTTAGGGTCCCAGCTTTATCACTTCCCCCAGGCTAAGTCCCTTCATTAAGGTGCCTCTGTTTCCTTCACCAAGAGGATGTATGTGTGTGCTTGCCTTCTATTATTGTTAGGGACGAGTGAGTTCAAGTATTTGGTGTGCAAAGCACAGTGCCTGTTGCTGGGTGGGGCCCAGGGAACATGAGCTCTGGCGGTTACTGTACACTGATCCTGTTATGTCCTTTTCTATTTTCAAAGTCAAACCTGTCACCCTACATGGGTTTCTTTTGGAATTAATAATGGTGGTGACATGTGAATAAGATTTAGTTTTTCAAGGTGTCTGAAATAATTTTCAGTGATAAAAGCTAATAAAATGTGAAACCCAGCAGGATGAAATGGCATTTCTATTTACATCATGGTAATGTCTTTCACACCATGTTAACCACTCTTTCCCTTTCTTTTTAAACTACATGCCTGCATTTACATCTCAGAAGAAAGAGGGGCTATAAACCTTGTCTTCCAGCTGCCCAAGTTTAGTAGAGAGGAAGACTTGAAGAGTTGTGTGTCCAGGCACAGACAGCCTGTGTTATTTAAAAAAACAAACAAACAAACAAAAACATTGCTCAAAATTGTGACTTTGGGCAAATTGCCTAAGTTAACCTCTTCACCAGTTACTGCATCTATAAAATAAGAGTAAACATAGTATCTAACTTATAAGATTGTTAGAATTGAGTTGATAAATGAAAAATGTTGAGAGTGATTTCTAGCAAGGAGTATAGGGACTCAATAAATGTCAGATATATAGCAATGGTGGTTGTAATACTGATGATAAATAATATTTAATATCATTGTTATTTCAGTGTCCAAAAGAAAGAAGTGCTGGAAGGAGAATTCAAAGTTGTGGGATTCTCTTTATAAGTCACCCTTAGAAGATGGTATTTTCAGGGCCATGTGAATATTACAAGGCTGATCAATTCCATGTGATCAGCAAAGTTCTTTTGGACTTTTTTTTTTTTTTTGAGTAGGTTTGTTATTAGAATTATACACATTCCTAGGTGGTTAACAATCTGCTTAGAGAAAATATGGCATCAAGTGCACTATGTTTAAACCTATTTAAATTGGACAGCCACAACCAAACTATTACTCGATTGTTTTAATAGTTGTTTGAAAGGCAGCCTGCCAGATTCTACTAGCTGAGCATGTTGGGCAGAAAGTGGCTTCTTACGATGGCCAGATGTGAGAGGTGGTGTCTCTTTGTGCCTGCGGGGTCAGTTGGTTAGTGTGGTAGTCTGCAGACTGCTGGGGTACATCAGGTTTTTAAAGGTGACTCGTTGCAAGGAAATATTAGAACCTCTATCTTTTTTTCACAACTTTTTAAGATTTTAAAATAGATGTGTTTGGTTTATAATAGGCACAATATATTAGTATAGTAGAATAGAAAATAATTTATAAATCAATATTTTGGGGAGAGCATGCTCACAATTTTCCTTATTGATAGGGGTACATGTTCAAAGGTAGAAGACTATTGTCCAGGAAAGTGCCTGAAACTGCAGATAAAATCATCTTTGTGAAGTAGTGTTCCACAGAGGAAAATTTGTCCTCCCCCTCCCCACCCCCCAGCCACCTGCTGTGGTTTTTGTCAGTGTGCCTTTATGGGAAGAAGTTGAGAGTGACTCGCTCAAACCCATCCTCACCATGGCAGACATAATTAAGAGCGTGTGACCACTGTCCTATTAGCGTCCTCTTTCTATACTGTGTTAGAGAGCCTGTTCTTTTTTAAGTAGCCCTTGGATTGTATTAGGATATATGTGTACAACAGTGGACAGTGTTTTTGTCTAAATAAAGAAGAGCCTTGGTGAGGTCCTTTGTCATGAAGATAAATAATTAGAATTGAGTTCCAGTACCTGACTCGGTCTGGCCTTCTCTGGAAGGAGTAAGTAAAGGTTCTCCCAAACAGCTTCACTCCAGAATCACCGAGGAGCATCCCCTCTCCCTACTGAATCAGTCTCAGGGGTAGAACCAAATCATCTGTATTTTTTTGTTTGTGGGTTTACTTTGTTGTTGTTGTTGTTTTGAGCTCTGCGGGTGATTCAGAAAGGAGCAGCCTTTGACTGGTGTTTGGGAAACTTTTGGACTAGATGAATATTTATAATTTTGGGATCCAGAGCTGGTGCTTCCAGAAAGAATCCATATCACAAGTTTTTAATAGTCTACCCAATCTTTAAGCTTCAAGCTCTGCTTGGTTGGTTTTTGCTATCTCAGTGTGAATTAAGGATCTGAGAGCTGGTTTTTGATAGGGGAAAGACGTTGCAGAATGTGTAAGCCTGTTGGAAGGTGGAGGAAGCTTTCAATTTTAGTAAATGCCTGGCCTTTTCTACAGAGGTTTTCAACCGTGGCTGCACTTGAGAATAATCCCAGAAGGTTTTAAATTTTCATACCCAGGCTTCACCTTCAGAAACTGAGTTAATCAGTTGGGGCTCAGGTGCTGGTGCTTCCGTAAGGCAAGGTTGAGAGCAATTGCTTTATCAGTTACCACCTGTGTAACCTAGGTAGTACATCTGGTCTTTGTCACGGTTAGAGCCCTGGGATGTGAGTGGCCTCTTCTGCCGATGCAGAATGTTGCAGAAGGACCTGCAGGCTATGCAGCATGTCCAGGAGAAAGCCCCGTGTTTATGACCTTTATAACCATAGTGGATAGGCTTAAGCAAATGCCTCTTGAGCCTGTCTGGCTCCTGCCTCCACTATAGATAAAGGATGTTGGAAGCTGTAGGAAGGGTACCATAGCCAAAAGGTTATGGGAATGAATTTGGTCCTCTGTAGTCCCAGAACTGGAGAATAAAATGCCCCATCATTGAAGACCTGTGTTTAAAAAGATGTCCTTTGGTTTAAAAGGGAATTAACCTATAGAAGAGCAAGTACCAAGAGTACTTAAGAATTATGGGATTTTTTAAAGAAAATGCTTTGCACCTAGTAGCAGAGAATGCAGTGGGGTGGGGGTGGAATCTCAACACCCAGTGACTTCTTTGATTAGTCACCCTTACAAGCTATGAGTGACTTGCACTCTCAAGCTTTGCTTTTGCCTGAGAGAGTGAGATCATTTAAAGTCTATCTAGCCACACTCAGTTTACATGTGTGGTACCAATCTTCAATTAGAATATTGGGGATCAATATATGCTCACTCCAGTTTGTTTGCATCCCCACTGGGTCATTGGGGCTCCTAGAGTGTTATTCCATTTCTCATCGCATGTATTGATCCATCTTAACAACCTGACATGAACAAACTCTCGCTTAGTAATCCAAAGCAAAGAGATTTCCTTTCCATTTATATGGGGTTATCATTTCTACAATTTTGTTCACTTTATTTTCTTATATTTGTAAAGCCCCTTATTTATTTTGTATTGTATGTGTTCATGTGATGTATAGAATAACTAAGATTGCCCTTCTTGGGGTTGGAATGTTCTTGAGGTCAAATAGAATAACTTCATGTCATCTAGGACAAGGGTTCCTTTTTCAGCATCTTCAGTATTGGTTCCCAATCTGTGCTAGAAGCTCCCAGTCTCCTCAGGGGGCAGCCAATCCACTGTCCAAAAGCTCTTAGATGTGAACAGGAAGCTGCCTCTGTGTCAGTCACTTTCATCCTGTTTTCTGGTGCAGCCACCAGAAGAGATTGCTTTGGAAAAAATCATCTGGTCTTCCCTAACCTAAACTCTTCCTCATGTGAGTTTTAGACTGTTTACCATTCTGACTCACTGAATATATTTCAGTTTTTTATATATCTCAAACAATGTTGCATCTATAATTGGACCAGAAATCTAGATCTGGACCTACTGTTGCAGAGGGCGGTAGCCCTCTTCTGGCATCTACATGCTTTGGGGCTGCATTAATAGAAATTTACTGATAGTTTTGCACCATGACGGTTGATAATGAGTCAACCAAAATGTTCCTTTCTGTTCATCTGAACTGTAGTCATACCCTCACAATGGTTTGATAAGGTACCCTTGTGAGGTATGTTAAGGCTCACCGTAGTTCTGAAACATGTCCAGATCACATGGATAAGTGGCTTGTCCACTGCAGAAGCCAGATTTACCTATTCTTCACTGCTTTTTTCTCTATCACTGTGCTGATGATGCAGTGTTCTTAGAAATAATACAAGAAATCTTTATTGCCATAGTAGTAAATCACCAAAATGGCTTTTTTCACAAAACATGGTAGTCCTTCATATAGTTGTATAAGAGAGGAGTAGATGGCTTACCCTTGAAGAAGCCTGGAAGACTCTTTTAGCTTGGAGAAAGAAAAAGCAAATTCTACTTCCCATTACCCCCATCTCCAAACCCCTACCCTATGAGTTTGTGGGCTGCATCTTCCACCTGTACTGGTGTGCTCTCAGTCTGAAACCACTTGATACCAAAGCTGAACTTGAGGTTCCCCCTTGAGACTTGGCTTGTTCCCTAGGCTGGTCCAAGGGATTTCCTTAGGGCTGTCTGGACACTTCTAAATCTGGCGAGGGAGAAGTGAAGGGCCCAAATGGGGAAAAGTGCTGCATGCTTCCTTTGGCTACATGGCACCCCTTCCCCCCAGGCTCCCTCTCCTGGTTCTCTCTGATAGGTGGAAATTCCTTCACCTCACTTTCAGAATTCTCTCTGCTCATAGTTTATAGTGTTACTGATATGCACATCTCCCAGGCCTGCTCTTGATGTCTGAATGGGAGTTTAACAAACTTAAAGTTCATTTCTCAATATCAGGTGGGTTTTCAGGACAGTTATCATGCTAGGAGCTCAAGTCTCATTTTTATAGTCAAAAGTGAACTTTGGCACTTTGCCTTCCCATTATAGTAATCCAATCCTCCTGAGACAAATTAATGCCTTGAGTTGAGGAAAGGGGAATGTCAAGTGAAAGGAGTGCAAAGGAGAATAGTATATTAATGTATTTCAAAATTATTTCCCCACTTTGTTGATACAAATGATAATAGGGAACGTTCATAAGTGATGTATGACCTTTATTTAATCATCATTGCACACTATCTTAATTTTATAAGCGTGATAGAGGAACCACAGAGAAGCTTCATCTTGCCTCAGGACAGAGCTGGCAGTTGGCAAAGATGATGTGAACCCAGATGCCCTAACTCCACACCCTTTGCCCTTAACAACTTTGGTCCACTGCCTGCCTTGAAAGGCTGATGACTGAGTTTCTGGCCTGCGAAACTGGGTAGGTTGAAGTTCCATCTGCTGAGACCTTGAAGATAAGGGGAGTTGGGAAACTCTGAAGGGATGAAAATGAAGATTTTATTTGGGACCTGTTAAATTTTGGACAGCCCCCCACCCCCCCCATTCTGTGATGGGGTTGAGAGAGGTCTTGGTGATAGATGGTACTATATGCCCTGGGAATGGGTGAGGTCAGTCTTCCAGGGATGAGATTGTTGAGGGAGGAGGAAAGTTCCCATCGTTTTCCTTCCTTCCCTGAGGAACATTAACCTTTAAAGATCTGGTAGAAGAGGAGGAACCTGGGAGTAGAGATCTGGGCCAGTAACTGAACTTTAACTGGGGGTGGTGCTGCTTCCCTGGAAGCAGTTGGAAATGTAAGGTTTTTTGTTTGGCACCATGGGGAGGATGGGTGAGGTACTATGCATTTATTGGGCACTGGCTAGGGATACTGAACACCCTGCACTGTGGAGGGGACAGTCCTGTGTATCTGAGAATTGCCTCCCATCAGGCACAAGTGCATCACTGGAAAGGTCTGGAATGATCTTTTGCCTTCTTCATAGCTCTCACCTTTATGCTCTCCCTTAGTTTGCAGAGCTCTTTTCTCCACCTTACACCATAGATCCTCACCATAACTCTAGGAGTTTGAAAGGGCAGGCTTTATCACATCCCCTATTGAGAACTGAGGTCCTGAGGAAGTAGATGGCTTGACCAAAGTCACCAGGCACAGGAGTGGTGGAACTGACGCCTAGACATGCTTCACCTGCCTGCCACTGCAGGGCTGTTCTATCTCTTCCATGTCTCTGTATGGCTTGAATCTGGAGAACCTTGATTTATGGTTTGTGCTAATTGTTCCATCTGGTAGGAAGTTTTCTTGGCTGAGGTATGGTGGTACCTGCTCTTTGGTGCCTGGATTGTGCCTCAGTGGATGATCACAGTGCAGATGATAATTCATGCTTGGTAAATTCCCACATATGTACTTTGAGTGCAGAACCAGCCATGAATTTCAGACAGATATATATTCTTTGCTGGCTCCTATTCTTAGTCTCTCTCTGCACACTTGATGAGACCCATCTGTGCCTGTGTGGGCAACTACTGGCTATAAAATTTGGACTGCAGCAATGGCCTGGGCTTTAAAGGAGATAAGCACAACTGTTTAGATTCTTCATAGACAAGCAACTCTGTGAAATTAATTAGATGGTTGTCCAAAGATTCTCCTGCCTAAAAATAACCATCTCCCTGCCTATTACTTTGTTTAAAATATTATTTTCTCTCTCAGCTCTGAGTCACAAACTATTAAAACATACATATTAGAGAGAGAATGTCATGTATATCACACCTCCAGAATGCGACTCAGGTCTGTTGCCTCCAATTTCCACTCCTGCTGCTGGAGCTCAGGCCCTCATACTTGGATTGGGGTCTGTGCTGCAGCCCCTGAATTGGCCTTGCCCTTGCCCGTGTTTCTTCTAAATCCCAAGTCCATCCTCCCTGTCCCTGCTGAGAAGGGGGTGAGAGAGAGAGTGCGCGTATGAAAAGATTTCAGTATGTTTAAATGCTCATGGGAAGGAACCAGTTGGGAGGGACAGGCTGATGCCTACAGAATATAGGAGCCAGGGGAGAACTGACAGAGTGGGGTACTTAACATGGGGAGCGCAAATGACAAAATTGACCTCCAATTGGCAGGATTCCCCTCTTGTTAGAGAAGGCAAGGAGAAAAGCTAGGTGCTGATGCTGGAAGGTTGGTGAATGTGCTGGCAGGAAGTTATGGAACTTTCCAGGCCTTTTCCCTCTGTAGCTAAGAGTCCCTGTAATCACAACACATGGTAGGCTCTGAAATGTTGGGTGAGTGAAATGTGGATTCTATAATGTTTCTCATAAGAGAGCTCTCTTCAGCAAACCCCTGGGATAGGAGTAAGATGCTTGAATTTGGGGAGAAGAAAGTGTAGACATAGACCTGCAGTGCATGCTGCGAGATAATGCACAGTCGATGTAGAGGTGTGTGTGTGGGGGGTGGGGAGTTAGATGACTGTTTCTCCCAGGACACGTGATGGGGGGTTGGGGATGCTACAGCTGCAGTTTTTTTCTAAGGAGCTTGTCGCAGATGAACGTGGTGAGCTATAGTGTGGTGTTCATGAAGACAGTCATTGCTGCAGTGTCCTTGTAGACCTGTCCCTCTCCCCGGGTCTGTGCCCCCCCCCCCAAGACCTCTCACCCAGGTGACCTACCTGTCACAGGATAGAGAGACCATGCAAGAGAAAGTGATAGAATCAGAGATTTCATCTGGAAGGATCCTTAAATCTTTTGGTCCAACTCCTTTATTTTACAGGGAGGATAACCAGGGAGGGAACGGGATTTGCTAAGCCCTGCATTGAGTTTGTATTGAGACTCGGGGTGGGGGTGGGGGGGCAGACTCCTAGCCCAGTGCTCCTCCTCCTAGTAACTTCAGTAGAAAGATAAAATCTTGGACCAGGATCAGATCCCAGTTCTGCTCAGTGTGTGTCTGCTGACAGGGGCTTGAGGATGACCTTGAGCCTTGGTCAAGGTAAACATCAAACCAATTATAGGTGAATTACAAACAAATCAATTACAAATATCACAGGTGAGTTATTTTTTGAGATGAGTTTTCAAAGAAATGACTACCTGAATGCTGGATTCTGTGCAACTATAGACCACAGAACAAGTGAGTTTTGATGAGGGATCTGCTCAAAGTGGAAGATAGTCTCATGGAACATTTGAGTGTCTAGCTTGAGAAGGACACGTATGTTAGATTCTTTAACCAAACTGAAAGAGAGGTGACAATGAGGCAGACTTGATCACTGAGAAGTTTGTGCTTTCTCATTTGTAGTTTAAAAATAACCATTTGGTCTACCTTTTAAAAATATAAAGGCAGCATATTAAGAGAAATTGTGGCTTCTATGAATTTATATTATGTAATAAGTTAGAATTCCTCTGCCAAGCACTTTTTTTTTTTTTTTTTAAACCGGGAGGGGGGGGGGATCGAACCCGGGTCCCTCCATATGGGAGACGGACGCCTAACCAGTTGAGCCACATCCGACCCCCTCTGCCAAGCACTTGATAATAGTATATTTTAAAAGTATGTTGAAAAATGTCCCCTTTTTCAAATGTAAATTGGATTTTATTTTGGGGTCTCTTGTGACTGTATATGTATATGTATTTCATTTATCTTCTCTCCCAAGCAGAGAGTAAGTGGCCCTGGAGGGTAACATGTTTTTATGTTGTTCTTCCTTTAAACAAAGTACGATATTGCAAGCAGGGTTATCACACAGACTGCTTTTCCATTTGTCAGATTAAACACCTCGGAGTTAAGAGTTTCCTAATCCATCGTGGCTGCTTAAACAAATTACCCAGGTATAGCCTGTTTGGGGAGTAAAGTGATTGGAATTGTTCTTGAATGGTATGTCCTACCATGTCTTTTGATACAAAAGATTTTGATGAGCTTATAGTAAGAGAGATTTTCAGCAACTATCCTTGAAGAAAATTGATGAAGCTATTATACCTATAAAACATTTAACCCAAGACAAATGAAAACCTATGTCCACACAATACTCTGTACGTGAATAGTTGTGGCAGCATTGTTCACTAAAGCTAGAAGCTGGAGAACACCACATGCCCATGCGCTGCGGAATGGATAAACAATGTGCTACCTCCACATAATGGCATAATTTGGCTGTAAAAAGGAATGCAGTACTAATACATGCTACAACCTGGATGGACCTTGAAAGCATTACACTAAGTAAAGGAAGCCAGTCACAAAGGACCACATATTGTGATTCCATTTATATGAAATGTCCAGAATAGGCAAATCTATAAAGATTTCATGGAACATTGAATGTCCCAAGCTTGCCTTGGCGGGCAAGAGAGGCTAGTGGGAAATGGGGAGTGACTGCTAATGGATATGGAGTTTCTTTTTAGGGTGATGAAAATTTTCTGAAATTGTGATGGTTGCACAACTCTGACTATATGAAACCTATTGAATTCTACACTTTAAATGGGCAAATTGTATGGTATGTAAATTATATCTCAAAGCTGTAACCCCACCGAAAAATAGAAACACACATAGAGTGGGGGCTGTTATTTTAGAGAAGGTGGACAGGACAGACATCTCTTAGGTGATCTCATTTGTGTCTAGACCTGATGAAGTGAGGAGTCAGGTGGGATGAGGGCAGGAGTTAGGAATGAATGATAATTACATTGCAGAGAGCCCTAAGATGATTTGAATTTTGGTGGCTACACACTATCAGTAGAAGAATTCAGTATCATACCTGTCAACCAATATGCAATAAATCTACTTAATTATTTTAAAAGGGGTTTTCTCCAAAATTGTTACCCTTTATTAAATATAAAAATTTAAATACTATAAAATGAGGTTTTAAAAATAAAACACAACCTGGGTTTCACATAGGATTGGATCTTAAGCTAATGTGTACCCTGGTGGAATTGAGAGTCACAACCAGCAAGGTAGGTGAGGCTAAAGAGAGGAATAAAGAAACCTTTGATCTAGGGGGCGGTTGAGCCCACCTCCAGCTCAGTGTACACAGCACTCTGGTTTCACATTTGGCTTCTGGAGGCCTCGCCTGGTGCCTGAAATGTCCCGTTTCCTTTGGCCCTTTCCCTGTGTCTGCCCTCCATTCATCAGGAAGCTGTAAGCATCACCAAGTTGTGGTTGCTGACAGGTTGCCAAAGTAGGCTTCCCAGCCTGGACTTTGATCTGCAGGTAATCCCGGTGTGAGCAGGAATCTACTAGGTTCCAGATCAGCATTTGCCAAATGTTAAGATGGCACACAATCGTAGCATTCATACCAAAGAGTTCCTGGAAGGCACAGCGTGTGCTCTTACGGCAGCAACGGTTTCCTTCAGGCTGGCGCTGACAGCTCCTGAAGGGGGCATTTGCTTTCATCAGTGGCATGAAAGGCTTTGTTACAGCCTTGTGACAGATGGAGCCTTGTGATTTACCTCAGGACAGCCTTCATAGGTGTGATAACAGCAAGCGAGAAGCCGGGCTTCCCTTGCCCTGGGCACGCCTGCTACAGCAGGATATTTCTTACCATTTAAAACTCCTGTGGATTTCGATAAATTACGCTAAAAGTAACACTTAGACACTGAAAAATACTTAATGGGGGTTTGCAGCTGATGGCCTTCTCACAGCTGTGACTAAAAATAGCCAAATTTTAGCACTTAGGACTGTTAAAGCCCAGAATATTTTTGAAAACGTTAACAAAACAATAAGCAAATTCTGGTCCTATGAATTTTTGAGTGTTATTTTAATTACATTACCCAGCCACCAAAAGTATGCAAGTGTTTAGGACCTAAAATCTCTTTTCCAAAGGAGTGCTCGATTATCTGCACCAAAATAGTCACCCTGCTCATAGGAGCCTTAGTTTAATTTCTGACAAAAGAAGAGGAAGTTTATTAGTCTTTTTTTTCCCCCAGAAGGCAAGGTAGTTAAGTACTGGTGTTTGTACCTCGAAATTGTCTTCCCAGTTAAAGAACTTTTAGCCCCTGTCCCATGTACCCACCGTGCTGCTAATTCTTATCTCTTCCATTTCTAGAAAAATTCTAACTCTTGATCAAGACCAACCTTTGTCCCTGTCAGCCTTATGACATGTAACCAGACCCCAAATCAGAAGTCCCAGGGTCTCTGGCTTCCTGGAGCCCTCTTCTCTAAACCCTGGCTATTGGTCTCTGCGACACATTTCTGCATCAGGGCTGCCCTTTCTTTTAGGGGTGCTGCCCATAGGTCCCTTTGAGTGCCAAACCCTGAAGGGACCAATTTTCTTATACTTGTTCGCAAAGCTCAAAATTACACCCAAGGTAGGTGTGCAGTAAAGAATTGCCAAATGGCTGATGAAGGAGCTGAGCCCTCCCCTACTATCTACTCTTTTCTCCTTCCCTTGATGCTGAGAGGCTTGTAGTTCACAGGGCCCCCAAACCACTCCATCTAAAATGTCACCCATGTCCCCTGTTGGTTCTCCAGCCAGCCAGAATGGTAGCGCTGGGGCACTGCACTGCCTCTCCTCACTTTTTTTTTTTTTTTTTTTTTAAATAACACACATGCATTTTATTTTTAACATGTAATGGCTTTTTTACACAGTAGGAAAAATTGCTTTTTTTTTTTTTTTTTTTTTTTACCGGGAGGTACTGGGGATCGAACCCTGGTCTCTCCATATGGTAGACGGACGCCGAACCTCTTGAGCCACATCCGTTTCCCTCTCCTCACTCTTGACTCATTTGCCTGCTGAGCTCCTCTCGATGGCCTAAACCTGTCCTTTCTCAGGGCTTGGATGTAGAGAAGTCACCCAAATTAGTCTTCTGTCTCCTACAGCCACGGTTGAAGTGAGAATGGTGAGCGCTGTTCTGCCCCTGGGGCATTTGTATGTGTTCACCGGAGAAAGATGAGCAGGCTGGCCAGAGGGTGAGATGGACTGGGAGGGGCAGGAAGTCATCAGGAGGGAGTTAGATGATGAACAGGGATGGGATGGACCTCTGGCTTTACTAGGAGAAAGTTCTGATGGGTCTTTGAGAGGCTGGGCTTGATTTACTGCAGGTATTAGAGGTGAGTGCCATGCTGTAGTGAATAGAGCCAGCAAATCACAGGACATGGCCTGTGCTATCTGATGACCTGTTACACACCTCACCATGGCCCCGTTGTTGAGGGAGTCACTGATCATTAATACTCTGTTTTACAAGTGAGGAAACTGAGGCTTAGGTTAGGCAAGACCTAATGCTTGTGGTCATTCGGAGGCAAGTATGTTGATTACAGAGCCCTTGCTGTCCACCATTCTGCTGAAATGCCCCTTCTGAAGTTCTCTGGAAGAGAATTGCTGCAGCTGTAGTTCATCTATATGGGTTTCAGTGTGGATTAACCACACTCAGTTCTTTCCCACCTCACCCACCCCCTCCCCTGCCATAACTGGTGCATTCTTTATATAGACATTTGTAAAACAAAGTATTTAGCTGTAAATCTGCAGTTTCTCAAGTTCTCCTTCTCTCATCTGTGAGCTGTCTAGGCCCCTTGCTTGTTCTCACACTGACCTCTATGCCCTTTTATGACACACAACCAGTTCTATTACTCTTGTTCATAAAGCTCTTGGGGAAAGAAGTTGGAGGAATTGACTAATTTACGATTAAAGATTCCTGAGTTGAAAGTAGAGCTCTGTTTTTTGGGTTCATGTTGATTTACCCACCATCCTCAAGGGCACTATAACCTGTCACAGTTGCCACATGTTCTGCTGAGTTTGATGATGGAGGGGGAAGGAGTAAAACTGGATTCTGCCACGGAAACCCAGGCATTAGATTAACCATTTATATTTTGTGCTGATTGATGTCCTTATAAAGCGGGTAGAGTATTATCTAATCTACCTTAGTGGCAGAGTAATCTGAAATTTTAGATGCAATCATATGAGAAGGTAGAATTTATTGGCTATTGTGAAAGGTCTTATTTTGTCACTTAACTCTTGGCCACTTATAATCTGTGTTACATAAAAAGGCACTTGAGAGAGGACGGGGAGGCGGGTAATCAGTAGGAGCTACTTGTCGTATCAAGATCTTGGTTATTCTCTTGCTCAACCCAAGTAATTGAAGGATCCTGTGATTCTGTCAAGAAGGCAGGTCTATTTTTGGCCTGAGACTGCTGTTTCCCAAGTTCATGGTTTGACATAAATGTAGTGTCTTTTCTTGGCTATTGAACTGGTTTCATTTGCCATCTTAAAATCCCAGGGTGTGTGTCGGTGGGGAGGGTTGCCTGGGCTGACTGCAGTGGTCTAAGCTACTGTTAGGGGTGGAGTCAGCACATTAAGCTCTTTAAGACTGTATCAAAAGCCTCTGGGGGCTGAGAGAGGGAATAGCGTTCCTCAGTTTCAGTGTTGTTAGAGATTTTCTGAGAGTGGCAGGTTTTCGTGTCAGCTTAATGATTGATTTGCTTTCTATTATTGGGTCTTTTCCAGTCCATTAAAGCGAGTCTTCCTTTTTGAGGATTCAGATATGTTTATGGACCTTATGTATCCCAGGATCCACAGACTTTGGGGGTATTATACTAAAGAGACCCATGAACAAGAGTGCTCTAACTCTAGTTATGCATTAGCTAGAGCCGTCACTCAGCCTGTGCTTGCTCTGTGCATTTGCTCTGCACTTGACAATTTCATGAATTAGCTCCTAAGCCATAAAGTTGATTATCTTTACTTGAACACCTTCAGACTGAAGGAGATTGATTGGATAGATGATGTGTTTGAAGGACCCTTGCATGATAGAGAAAAGAATTCTGGACTGGGTACCCCAGAGGCCCAGGGTCCATTTCGGCTCCTGCAGACTTACAGCATGACTTTCAGCAAATCATTCAATGTCTTTGCTCTCAGTTTCCTCTGTGGAGGGGAAACGTTAAAAGGCATTCAGATTCTACACAGTGACCCAGTGGAGGGGGAAGTCCCTACTTCAGCTGGGTTTTCAGGGCAGATTACCTAGAAGATGGCCTTTGAGGTGGGCCTAAAGAGATAGATAGGATTTGGATATGAAACCATTGGAGTGAGATGGAGAGGGGGAAAAGATATGTAAGAGGAAAGCATGGCTGAATGTACAAGAACACGAGTAGTTACATTAGACCAGAGCTACTAAGTATTTGTGTTACTTTAGAGCCGAGAGCAGCTTCCTTATTACTTCTAAGGAAGTATTACATTGGTGTTTGCTCTGTCTGGGTGGGACCTGGGGCTCACAGGGTCAGCTTGTCAGCTTGTTTTCTGTCCTCCCTGACAGCCTTTTGTGTCCCCTTTCCCCACCCTTAGACTTAAGTTTTTAAGTCTTTGTAGCTTCATATTGAAGTCTCTGATTTCCTAAGAATTCTATCCATTTTGCCATGGACAGTCCTTGTATGTCAGAGTCTGTCTTAGAGTGTGGTCTGTAGGATGAGGGTATTCCTTGTGAGACTTAATGGTGCACAGCACAGTGGAATATGGCCTCAAACCACATCGCCAGGGCAGCTTCCAGTGCCACCTGGATGGAGTCAGTCGAGGAATACCTTGGATTTGGTCAAGTAAGGCCCTTCCCTGTGCCGATTTCTCTCTTGCTTTCTGCTTCTGTGCCCTCTCTTTGGGAGCCACTAGTAAAGTGACTAAAGGTTGGAAGTAAGGGGATATGTTGGAGGTGGCATGGATAGAAAACTCATGAAATGAGGAATCCACTATGGAAATGGGTAACTAACACATTCCCTTCTCGAGGTCTTTGGCTACGTTGTCACATGTGATTTCTCTCTGTGTCGCGTGATGTCAAAGAAAATTACTTTAAAAAGGAAATATGGTCCTTTATTCTCCAATTGTGTATTCTTTAAGAATTCCAAACACACCTCATCCTGCCCAGAGTCCCCCTTAATGGAAGATGAATGGAAAAGCTCTTGAGGTCCGAATCTGTTATTACAGCATGAAATATTTAAACTGGAACTTCCTCCTGCTACTTTCACAATTGTCCTTAGATCCCCCCGGCTGACTTTTGCTCCCCAAAAAGGTACCAGTTCTCTGTCTCATATGGACTTCCCCTATCCAATAACCCTTGGAATCTTACTTCCCACTTGCTAAGCCTCCATTAAGCTTTGTTATTTTCATTGAAAGGCTGAGAAATTAAGTTGCAAAGTTTAGAAAATTTGCAACTCTACTAAATTGATGCTTAGGTTCCCTGCATTGTAGTCAAAGTTCATTAACTCAGTATTGAGTCACAGATGAGATTCCCATCAGTTAGCTTCCTTGTTTCAAGTCTATGGATTTGTACCTGGAAATAGTATATTTTTTTAAGGTATATGGAGAAAACACTGAAGACTAAGCTTTTTTTCCCTCTCTGTCTGAGAACTTTTGGGTTTACAGAACAATCATGTGTAAAATACAGGATTCCCATTTACCACCTTATTATTGGTATGGAACATTTGTTAAAATTGATAGCACATTTTTATAATTGTGCTATTAACTGTAGTGCATGCTTTAACTTTGGGTTCACTGTGTAGTGTAGTTCCATGGATTTTTAAATTTTTATTCTATTACCATATATACAATCTAACATTTCCCCTTTCAGTCACATTCAGATGTATATTTTATTGCTGTTAATTTTGTTCACAATATTGTGCTACCATTACCATTTTCACCTTTCCAACTAGGAACTGTACATTTTAAGCCTTAACTTCCTGTTTCCCATCCTCACCCTGTCCCCTGGTAACCTCTTTTCTAGATTCTGATTCTTAGTCTACTTATTCTCATTATTTCAAATCATTGAGATCATACGCATTTGTCCTTTTGTGTCTGGCTTATTTCACTCAACATGATGTCTTCAAGATTCATCCATGTTGTCGCATGTATCAGATCTCATTCCTCTTATTCCTCTCTCGGATTGAATAATATTACATTGTATGTACACCACATTTTGTTTATCCATTCATTAGTTGGGTTGCTTTCATCTTATAGCAGTTGTGAATAATGCTGCTGGGAACATCGGTGTGCAAATATCTGTCCGAGCCCCTGCTTCCAATTCTTTTGGACATTGGCATTGTAGTGGGATTGCAGGGTCATATGGTAGTTCTATATTTAGCTTTCTGAGAAACCACCAAACTGTCTTCCACAGTGACTGCACCATTTTACATTCCTACCATCAAGTAATGAGTGTTCCTACTTCTCTGTATCCTCTCCATCACTTTCCTTTTTTTAAATAGTAGCTTTTCTAATGGATGTGAAATGGTATCTCATTGTGGTATCTCATTTCCATTTCCCTGATAACTAATGATGTTGAACATCTTTACTTTCTAGCCATTTTTATGTCATCATTGGTGAGATGTCTATTCAAGACTTTTGCCCATTTTTTAACTGAGTTGTCTTTTTGTTTTTTTATGTATTCTGGATATTAAACCTTCATCAGATATGTAGTTTCCAAATATTTTCTCCTGTTGTATAGGTTGTGATTCTACTTTTATGATAAAGTTCTTTGAGGCACAAAAATTTATTTTGATGAGGTCCCATTTATCTATTTTTTCTTTTTATGCTTGTGCTTTGGGTATAAAGTCTAAGAAATCATTGCCTAACACAAGTTCCTGAAGATGCTTCCTTACCTTTTCATCTAGGAGTTTCATAGTTCTGGCTCTTACAGTAGGCTTTTGATCCATTTTGAGTTGATTTTTATATAAAGTATAAAGTAAGTGACTTCCCTTTTTTTTTTTTTTCTTTTTGCAAATGGAGATCTAGTTTCCCCAGCACCATTTGTTGAAGAGATTATTCTTTCCCAATTGAGTGGTCTTTGCCCCCCTGTCAAAAATCATTTGGCCAAAAATGTGAGGGTTGATTTCTGAGCTCTCAATTTGATTCCATTTGTCTAAATGTCTGTCCTTGTACCAGAACCATGCTATTTTGAATACTGTGGCTTTTTAAGATCAGAAAGTATGAATCTTTCAACTTCATTCTTTTTCAAGATCCTTTTACCTATTTGGGACCCCTTATCCACCCATATAAATTTGATGATTGGCTTTTCTGCTTTTGCAAAGAAGGTTGTTGGAATTTTGATTGGGATTGCATTGAATCTATAATTCGCTTTGGGTGGGTAGGATTGACACCTTAATGATATTTAGTCTTCCAGTCCATGAACATGGAATGACTTTCCAATTATTTAGGTCATCTTTGATTCCTTTTAGCAATGGTTTGTATTTTTCTGTGTACAGGTAATTTTCAGCCTTGCTTAGATTTATTCTCAGGTATGTGATTCTTTTTAGTTGCTATTGCAAATGGATTTTTTTCCTTGATGATTCATTGCTTGTGTATAGAAACACTGTTGTTGTTTAGGTGTTGATCTTGTATCCTGCCACTTTGCTGAACTCATTTATTAGCTCCAGGAGCTTTGTTGTGGATTTTTCAGGATTTTTTTTTTTCTTTGTATGCAGGATCATGTCATCTGGAAATAGGGGAAGTTTTAGGTCTTTCTTTCCAGCTTGATGGTTTTTCTTTCTCTTGCCTAATTTCTCTTGCAAGAGTTTCCAGTACAGTGTTGAATTACAGCGGTGACAGTGGGACAGTGATCTTAGAAAGCCTTCATTCTTTCCCCATTAAGTGGGATGTTACCTGTGGGATTTTCATATATGCCCTGTATCATGTTGAGGAGGCTTCTATTCCTAGTGTTATGTTTTTATCAAGAAGGGGTGCTGGATTTGTCAAATGCCTTTTCAGCATCATTTGAGATAATTGTGCTGGTTTTTTCCTTGATTCTGTTAATGTGGTTAATTATATTAATTGATTTTCTTATGTTGAACCAGCCTTGCATACTAGGGATAAATCCCTCTTGATCATGATGTATAATTCTTTTAATATGTTGTTGGATTTGGTTTGCTAGTATTTTGTTGAGGATTTTTGCATCTATATTTATAAGAGATATTGGTCTGTAGTTTTCTTGTGGTACCTTTACCTGGCTTTGGTATGAGAGTAATGTTGGTCTCATAGAATGAATTAGGGAGTATTCTCTCCTCTTCAATTATTTGGAAGTGTTTGAACAGAATTGGAATTAATTGCTTCTTGGCATGTTTAGTAGAATTACCCTGTGAAGCCATCTGGTCCTGGGCTTTTCTTTGTTGGTTGGATTTTAGTGACTGATTTGATTTATTTACTAGTAATAGGTTTGTTGAAATCTTCTATTTCTTCTTGGGTCAATGTAGGTAGTCTGTGTGTTTCTCAGAATTTGTCTAGGTTATCAAATTTATCGACATAAAGTTTATCATATCCTTGGACAGTCCTTTTTATTTTGGCACAATTGTTAGTAATGTCCCTCTTATTTCTGATTTTCGTTTTTGTTAGTCTTTTTTCCTTTGTCAGTCTAGCTAAAGGATTGTCAGTTTTATTGATCTTTTCAAAGAACCAGCTTTTGGTTTTGATTCCATTTTTTTTTTTTTTTTTCTATTTTATCTGAGCTTTTTTATTTCCTTCCTTCTGCTTGTTTTGGGTTTAGTTTGCTCTTTTTCTAGGTCTTAGAGTTTTGAGGTTAAGTCTCTGATTTGAAGTCTTTTCTCCATATAATAAACTTAATTTATAGAGAAGTTTCAGATTGCGTAAAAGTTACATCAGAAGTATAGGGGATTCCTCCACTCGCCTGGCCCCGTCGTTTTATGCCCGTTCCTGCTCTTGAGCCCTTTGGTTTCTCTTGTTTCTGAGAAGGGTGCACCCGTCCATCTATTGTAGAGTAATCCCCTGTGACTCGATATTACCATAGTGCGATGTCGTTTTGTGCTATTTTGAACAATTAAAAGACTTTTTTTGGAAAAAAAAAAAAAAGTATAGGGGATTCCCATATACCCCACTCTCTCCTTTTCCCACCTTTTTCCCTATTAATAACATGTTAAATCATTGTGGTACGTTCACATTATGGTTTACACTTTTGACTGTACAGTTTTTTAGGATTTGACAAAATGTATAATGACCTATAACTGTCATTGCATCATGCAGAACAATTTTAATGCCCAATAGATGTGTTACATCTATTCTTTCCTCCCCCTCCCCACAGAACCTCTGGTGACCACTATCTTTATATCATTGTTACAAGTTGGTCCATTACTACAATAAGAAGATGTCAGTTTTGGTCCATGGTTGCATTCCCCCTTATGTTTGTTCATTCCTCAGTCTTGAGTACTTTGGGATGGAGATGCCCTCTCTGCTTCAGATGGAGATGCCCTCTCTGCTTCAGATGGAGAGGGTGCTTAGAACTTATGGGGCAGATGGAGGGAACTGTTTTGCTTGCAGTTGTAGATACTCTTTGTTTTTTTTGGAATGGGGCCTGTCCATCGTCATCATCATTAAGTTAGCTGTCCTGGGCGATTCCTTTGACCTGGAGGGTAGGTGTTGGCCGCAACTCACCTGAGATTCAAGGCTCCACCGGCATGTAAAAAGATGAACGATTTAAGTCCCTGGGAAGTATATTTAATGGGTATAGTGCTAATTGTAGGTTGAAATAAAAGGGATTGAAGAACCATGTGTTGGGAAGTTATAAATGAGTCTAACTCTGTTACATTGGGAAAATAGATTATCATATCTTCCAAGGTAAGGCCCACTGACAGGGTGCTGATTTCATGGGGTTGTGTGTCTGTCTGCTTTTTTCATGTAAGCATTTAGAGCTATAAATTTCCCTCTCAGCACTGCCTTCGCTACATCCCATAAGTTTTGGTATGTTGTATTTTCCTTTTCTTTCACCTCAAGATATTTCCTAATTTTGCTTCTGATTTCCACTTTAACCTGTTAGCTGTTTATATTCTTTAGTTTCCACACTTTTGTGAATTTTCCATTTTTCCCTCTGTTATTGATTCATCCCTTCACTCCGTTGTGGTCAGAGATTATGCATTTATGATTTCAATATTTTTTAATTTATTGAGACTTGTTTTCTGACCCAACATATGGTCTATCCTGGAGAATGTTTCATGTGCAATTGAGAAGAATATACATTGTTTTTGTTGGATGAAATGCTCTACATATGTCTGTTATGTCTAGTTGGTTTAGAGTATCACTCAAGTCTTGTATTTCCTTATCTTCTGATTAGGTGCTCTATCCATTATTGAGATTGGTGTATTAAAATCTCCTACTATTAATGTAGAACCATCAATTTCTTCCTTCGAATCTGTCAGTTTTACCTTCATATATTTTGGGGCAACAATATTTATCATTGTTGCATCTTCCTGTTGAATTTTTCTTTCATTAGTATATAATGTCCATCATTGTCCTTCATAAATGTTTTTCACTTAGTCTATTTTATCTGATATTAGTGTAGCTCTTCTCTTTTAATTATTGCTTGCATGGTATATTTTTGCCATCCTTTCACTTTGAACATACTCTTTGCATTTAAGGTGATTTCTCTTGCAGACAGCATATAGTTGGGTCATGCTGTTTTTATCTGTTCTGCTAATCTCTGCTTTTTGACTGGAGGGTTTAATCCATTTTCATTTAAAGTGGCCACTGATAATGCAAGACTTTCTTCTGCTGTTTTGCCGTTTAGCCTTTGTATGTCTTATTCCTTTTTTTGTCCCTCAGTTCTTCTGTTAATGCCTACTTTGTTATTTGATGTGTTTTTTTTTTGTACCACATTGCGTGGCTTCTCATTTCAATCTGCATATATTTTTCTTGTATTTTCCTTGTGATTACCATGGGGTTAAAATTTAACATCCTACATATATAATCATATTTGGTTTGATACCAACTTCAGTAGCATTCACATGTACTTATCCTATACATACTCTTTGTCCCCCCACCTTTTTTTGTACTTGTTATCACTTAATATCTTTGTACATTGTCACTTGCATTTTAGCACCTGTAGGAAGAGGAGTTACATAGCAAACAATATAATTCTGGCACTTATAATTACCCAAATGGCTACCTTTACCATGAGTCTTTATTTCTTTATGCTGCTTTGAGCCACTGTCTAGTGTCTTTTGTTTCAGTCTGAAGAACTCCCTTTAGTATTCCTTGTAGAACAGGTCTAGTAGTGACGAATTCCCTCAGATTTTGTTTATCTGGGAATGTCTTAATCTCCCTCATTTTTTAAATTAAGTCTGGCCATATATAACATTCTTGACTGGCAGTTGTTTTTTTTTTTCAGCACTTTAAGTATTTCCACCCATTGCCTTCTTGCCTCCATGGTTTCTGATGAGAAAGCGGCACTCAATCTAATCAAGACTCCCTGTACGTTACACGTTGCTTTTCTCTTGCAGAGTTCAGAACTCTCTCCTTGTCCTTTGCATTTGATAGTGTGATCAATATGTGACAGGGTGTATTTTTCTCCATATCTATCCTGTTTGGTTTTCTGGGTTTCTTGGGTGTGCATATTCACGTCTTTTGCTGAGTTTGGGAAGTTCTTTGTCATTATTTCTTTGGATATTCCTTCTGCCCCTTTCTGCTCTTTCTGGGATTTCCATAATGCTTATATTGGTGTACTTGATGGTGACCCAGAGGTGTCTTAAGCTGTTTTCACTTTTTGTAATTATTTTTTCTTTCTGCTCCACAGCCTGACTCATTTCAAGTGTTTGTCTTCAAGTCCACTGATTTTTTCTGCAGGCTCCAATCTGCTCTTGAAATCCTCTTGGGAGTTTTTCATTTCAGTTATTCATGTCTCTAACTCCATTGGTTCTATTTGGTTCATTTTTAAAATTTCTGTCTCTTTGAGATTCTCATAATGCTCATTCATTTTCTCCCTAATATCCTTCAGTTCTTTGTATTTTCCTTCATCTCTTAGTGCATTTTTAAGCTCATATTTTTAAAAGCTTTATTCTGTTTGTCCACATTCTCATCTTCATTAGTGTGTTCTGAATTTTTATCCTTTTCCTGTGGATGGACCATTATTTCCTGTATCTGTTTGTCTTGTTCTTGTTGCACACTATACATGTTAATATTTTAAAATATTAACTCTGGAATTTATTCCATGAGATGATGTAGCAGTTTGGCAGTTTGATATAGTTATGAATTCCAAAAAATAGTTATTGGATTATGCTTGTAAACAGGTCTGTTCATCTGGGCATGATTAAGTTATGATTTAGGCGTTGACTGGGCCACGTCAGTGGGGCATTGAGTTCTGCCCCTTGGTGGGTGGGGTCTCAAAGATAAAAGACAAGTCAAAGGACAGAGTTGGAGTTTTCGATGTTGGCGTTCTGATGCTGGAGCCCAGGGGAGTAAACACACAGAGGAACTTGTTCGTGAGGAAGGAGACAAGGCTCCGGGAAAAGAGATGAGCTGTTCACCTGAGAGTCTACAGCTGGCCTTCTGGAGAGAGGCAAAGCCTAGAGAGCCTCATAGTCTACAGCTGGCCTTGTGGAGAGAGGCAAAGCCTAGAGAGCCTCATAGACTACAGCTGGCCTTGTGGAGGAAACAGAGTTGCTGAGCCCGGAGAGCAATGGACCCCCAGGAAGAGAGGAACCCAAGAAGCCTGAACCCTGGCAAATGTTGGCAGCTATCTTGCTCCAACACATGGCAATGGACTTTTGTGAGGGAAGAAACTTAAGCTTTATCTATCCCAAATAAATACCCTTTATAAAAACCAATTGATTCTGGTATTTTGCATCAGCACCCCTTTGGCTGACTAATAGAGATGTCTTTCTTGATTTTATAACCAGGTGGTAATAAGACAGATTTTCTTCTGCTTCTGCCCTCCTATCAGGAAGTCTGCCTAGAGTGAATGCAGTGTGCAGGGTTTTCCCTGTCTTTCTGGGCCTGTGTCTTGTCATGGCCTTTTGCTTGCTAGTTGTTTTGGAGTTCCCCTGTTACAGGAGTTTGGTTGTTCCCTTTGTTTCCCAGAAGACAGACTTCCCTCTCCAGCAAGACAGAGGCCAGCAAGCTGTTGCCCCAGATTGCCCACCTCTGTAGTTTCTTACAGGCCTTTCATTGTCTCAAACTGCTTTTGCCTGGAGGGAAAATTCTGAGAGAAGGGGCAAGCCTGAGACGACTTCCCCAAGTCAAACTTCACCAGCTGAAACAGGGCCAGGGACCCACTCAGGTGGTGCAGACTGGCTCCAGCATGCCCTGGGGAGGGCATGAGAAGTAGGACCAAGAGCTTCTTCCGTGGCTCTCTAAAGCTGAACTTTCCTGGCCTGCCCAGAAAATGTAGCCCTGCAACTAACGTCCCCTGCAGCCCTGTGGAAGTATAGCATCTTTAAGTCTCCTCTGTTGTGGCCTGTCTGGTTCAGACTGAAACAATGGCCACTGCTGCCCCTGTCTGGGGTGGGTTGAAACAATGGTCACTCTCAGAGCTGGGATCCTCAGGGATCTAAAGTCACTTATCAAAAGCCATGATCAGTGATCAGCAGGGTCTTCTCCTGGTCTTGAGGAAAAGGATGTGTGTGTTCCTTTCTGTCACCATCAAGCTAGCCAAGGGCTGGACCCCACAGAGGCCTGCCGCAAGAGTGGGGATGGACACCGGTAGTCCCTGTGTGGAGAAAGTAGTTTATTGTTCTTGACTATAATTTATCAGCCTTTTCCTCCCCCTCTTCCCTGGATGCTGTACAGTGTTCTTCTGTCCTCTGGTGTTTTCAGACAGTTCTTGTCTGTTTAATAATGTTCTGGTAGAAGCACTGAGACCTGGAACACCCTTGTCTGCCATCTTCCCACAATCCTCTCTGCCTGTAGATTTATTATTTATTATTTATTTTCTACCGGGAGGTCCCAGGGATTGAACCCAGGTCCCTCCATATGGGAGACAGACACCCAACCATTTGAGCCACATCCGTCCCCCTCTGTAGGTTTATTTTTGTAATTGAATAAAGCCGGCACCAGGCTTAGTCTGTGTTTAATGATACTTATAATCATTGTGCTACATGATAATTTAGGCATAAATATTAGTTGACAGGAATGATTGCAATTAGTATTACCTTTCCATAGCAAAGCTGTCTTTTGAATTCTCTTTTTCACCTACAGCATCAATTGATCCATCATGAGATTTTGACTTATGGCAGGTTTTTGACATGTGCCTAATGCTCTGTGCCATTTAGTCATTGGCGTGGGACCCAAGTGGGACTTTCAGTTCCTGAGGCCTCCCTGCCTCCCCTCCCCCCACCTCTGTCCTAAGTGTCTGAAATATTTGAAGGGTTTCTAGACCAGGAGGCTGGGGGTTGCTTGCTTTTTAGGGAATCAGGGGAGGGTAAGGAGTGAGAGTCTCTTTGTGGTGACCAGATGAGGGCAGGGATGAGTGGGTGGGTGAATGCTGACTTTGAGCCAGCCCCTTACCCTGTAGAGTAGACATTATGTAGTAACTGAGGCAGAGTCAGCTGCAGGCCCAGGTGTTAAGATTTCACAGCTAAGGAAGACTCATGAAACTTCAAACCAGCAAAGGGATGGAGAGATCATCTAACCCAGTGAATCTCAGGGTGCCCAGTTTGACAGACCCCACGCAGACTTACCGCATCCGAGACTATTGGTGGGGCCCAACGGGCTGTTTCAACAAGTTCACCAGGTTAAGGTGACGCCCACTCAAGTGTGAGAAGCACTTATCTGGCACAGCCTTTTGCCCCTCAGATGAGGACACCCAGAGAATGAAGTGACTTAGTCAAGGGCCTGTATCAGCAGTAATGCTTCTCAGGCAGGGGAATATTTCTCCTGCATATGCACATTGCCTGAAATGACTTAACATGGAGCAAAATCTTTTATTTTATAAGAAAGTTTTTTTGTTTGTTTGTTTTTAAGGTTTCACTACTACCTGGGGTTCCTCAAGAAGTTAAATGTAGAACTACCATATGATCCATCCATCCCACTTCTGGGTACATACTGAAAAGAATTGGGAGCAGGGACTCGAACAGATATTTACACACCGGTGTTCATTGTGGCATTGTTCACAATTGCCAAAGGGTAGAAGCAGCTTGTGTTCATCAGCAGATGAATGGCATTTATAAACAAAATGTGATATGTACGTACAATGGAATATTTGTTATTTAGGTATAAAAGGAATGAAGATTTGGTACATGTGAGGAGGATGAACCTTGCAAACCTCACATTGAGTGAAATAAGCCAGACACAAAAAGACAAATATTGTATGAGCTCACGTATGAAAAAAAAATTAGAATACAGGTTACCAGGAGTGGGAATGGGAAGTTAGTCCTTAATCGGTATTTAGGATTTGGAATTTCTCTTTAGGGGCATGGACAAGTTTTGATAATGGTTGGTGTTGATGGTAGCATAACACTGTGAATGTCAACACTACTGAATTGTAATCTTGAAAGTGGTTAAAATGGGACATTTTATGTTGTATGTTTGTAACCACTATAAAATAAAAATAAAAAAAATCTCACAGTGCTGTTAAAAATAAAAAAGCTTTACCTGGGAGATCTTATTCCACTCAATGTTTAAGGTCTATGTTGGGTCCTGTGGGGGAACATGGGGATGATGTGCCCTGTTAATAAAGAGATTTTGAGTGTAAGTGACATTAAATTCTCTCCTGCGTTATGGGGAAGAGAAGCTTAGTGGGAGAAGGCCAGGGTGGGGTGGGGGTCTGGCTCTTTCTGTAAAGGACCAGATTATAACTATTTTAAGCTTTACTGGCCAGGAGGCAAAATCAAGGATGTTATATAGTTACTTAAGTAACAAGAAGGAAAACAAATTTCCACAAATTTAATGATAGTAATAATTGAGTGTGTGTGTGTGTGTGTGTATATATAGATATAGATATATAAATTTTTGTAATACATGTATAGTAGTGAGAAGACTAGAACTCGTAATTGAGGGTCAAAATTAGTGTTTTCTATCAAATTGATTGCAAACGGTCATCAGTGAACCCATTCATTCATGGCTTGCCAGTCATAAGAAAACAGGCAGCAGACTGGATTTGGCTATGCTTTGCTGACCTCAGCCATGCCCCCAGTAAAAGTACATCTGTTTTGGGGGTGGTGGTGATTGCCTTCTGGGGACAGCTGAGTTGCAAGGAGTAGAAGTATTCAAGGCAAGTGCTCAATGGCTGCCATAACTTGCTGTGAAGGCTCTGGTTATTAAGCAGAGCCCAGTGAGGCTCCACAAGGGAATACTTGCTTTTTTAACTGAAATAGTGAGAAAGAACCATGGGGCAAACAGGACCTTCTTCCCTCAAACCCAAGGTTTTCCTCTCCTTCCAGCACTCAGTAGATAGGGAGTCTGCATGGTTCAAACTTCTTAGGGCCAGAATGTGGGATATATCCTCTTTGGAGTGACCCCAGAAGAGTTGGAAATTGGGAATTTCTACCAAGGAAGGCTAATGTTATTGTTGGGAGACTGTATTTCCTATTTATGTTTCTCAGGCAAGGCTACCTCGCTTTCTTCTCCATCCTCTTTAGCAGCGATTGGCAAACATTCTGTAAAGTACCAGAGAGTAAATATTTTAAGGTTTGTGGGCCATGTAGTCCCTGTTAGAACTACTCAACTCTGCCATGTACAAAAATAGTCACAGAAAATATGGATACAAATGAGTATGTTTGTTTTCCGATAAAACTTTATTTGCAAAGACAGGTGGATGGGCCAGATTTGGACCACAGACCATAGTTTGCTGACCTCTGCTCTTAAGGGAGGCTTTTGCTTTGTATATTGTTCAGCCGTCCTCTTTATTGTGCAGTCAACTGTTCTAATATGTTCTTTCTGTTCTTACTTTTGGTAGCCTGGTGACATAAGTGAAAGTAGGTGATAGGGAGGCGGCTGTGGCTCGGTCAGTGGGGCTCCCGTTTACCATATGGGGGGCCCCGGGTTCGGTTCCCGGGGCCTCCTGGTGGGGGCGGGCCCGCCCGCGCGGTATGGTTGGCTGACCCGGCGAGCGCGGGCAGCGGGGGGGGGGGGGGG
>JAKSZT010054215.1:29453006-29748381 GCA_026826555.1 Tolypeutes matacus
AAAAAAAAAAAAAAAAAAAAAAAAAAAAAGAAAGTAGGTGATAGAAAAGATGTATTTTTTTCTCTTTATTGGCAAATTTTCAAGAAAACACATTTTGTTTTAATTCACCAATGACATACATATTTGTGTGTATATGTTTGTGTGCACATATTTAAATGAGCATTTTAAAAAATAGATGTGGCTTTGTTTAGTCATAATGTCATTTTTTCAAGGAGTATTTACTTATGTTAAAAATCATAACCTTTTATTATACTACCCAGAAATGACTGTCCTTAAATGTCATTGGATATTTCATCAGACACTCTTCTGTGACCGTGTATGTGTGTTTGTATGTGTATTTACATACCAAGCTATACATACACATGTATAATGTTTAATTATGACCTTTCCCTCTTAATATGCATTAAAAACATTTTCAAGTCAAATGTGTGTGTGTTTTTTTTTTTTGTTTTTTTTCAAGTGGGTCATTATTGCATTACTAAGGGCAGTAAGATGCCAATAGAATGAGTGTGTCATTTAGTCTTCTGATATGCTTCAATTTCAAGGCCTGAAAGTTTGTACACTTTTTGGCTTAAACTATCATGTTTTCTAGTGGAAAGAACCTTTCCTTATATCTGGGGGTTTCCTAAATTGGTCATTCCCAGCACTCCTAATGGTGTTTCTGATTGGTCCTTGGAAAATACAGAAGGACTGATGAAATGCAAGCATGGCCTCATTAAAAGTCATTACTGCTGTGTAAAGAGGCATGGGTTTGCAATCAAGTAAAGACATTTTAGAAAGATGTAGAAGGATTCCTAACCTTGTTAGTTCCATTTAATATTTAAATGTACAATTGTAAAGGACACCAGTAATACTGAAAGTTGTCAGAATATTTTAGGAATTTGTTTATAGCAAGTATGCGGGTTGGTTTGTCAATACATTCATGGTAAATCTAATACTTATCAAAATTTTGAAGTCGCGCTGGGTGTACATGTTTAATGATATAGCATACCACCTTACAGTTGCTATAGATAACAGTCACAGGCTCCGCTAATCCTGCTTCGGTTTGGGGGCTGTATTCTTAGTTGAAGGAAATGTTAAAGTTGTTAGAAATCAGTAAAAATATAGATGTGATTTTTATTCCATCTAAATTTAGGTATCCCCCTGAATTCTGAGGACCTGTTGGGAATCTGGAGGCTCCAGGTTAAGAAGCCCTGAAGTAGGAAATAAAGTGAAAATGGGTTTTTCCCAACTGTGGGCATCAGCAGGCAGCAGCATGCCCTTTTGTTTTTAAAGCTTTTTTACAATTAATTTATTTTAAAGAAACTTTAGATTAAATAAATGTTACATAAAAAATATAGGGGATTCCCATATGCCTCACTTCCTCTCCCTCCTACACTTTCCCACATTAACAACATC
Organism: Tolypeutes matacus; assembly: GCA_026826555.1. NCBI lineage: Eukaryota > Metazoa > Chordata > Mammalia > Cingulata > Chlamyphoridae > Tolypeutes > Tolypeutes matacus. The sequence goes on from JAKSZT010054215.1 coordinate 29,454,405, forward strand.
CTTCATTGATGTACATTTGTTATGATTGATGAACAGATATTGAAGCATTGCCACTAACCATGGATTATAGTTTACATTATAGTTTACACTCTGTCCCGCACAATTTTGTAAGTTATGACAAACCATATAATGGCCTGTCTTCATCATTGCAACGTCGTGTAAGACAATTCCAATGCCCCGAAAATGTCCCATATTACACCAATTTTCCCCTTTCCCTCCCCTCAGAACCTCCAGTGGCCACTGCCTCCACATAATGATAAAAGTTCTTCCATTGCTAGAATCACAATAAGTCTATAGTAGAATAATAGTAAGTCTACCTTAGTCCATTGTTCATTCCCCAATCTTTGAGGATTTGGGGATGGTGATGCCCACTCTGCCTCTAGGGGAGAGGGAGGGGGCTTAGATTCCATGGGGCAGGTGGTTGGGACTATCCTGCTTGCAGTTGCAGACACACTCTGTTCCTTGGGATGGGTATTGCCCATCATCGTCACCTTGTTAGTTGTCCTGGGTGAGTCTGATGTATATAGTTAGTACTATACTTGACAGGTGTATGTCCAAGAGCATGCCCTTTTTAATGCATGTGCATCTGTGTATTTCTAATACCCAAAAAACTATCCACACTGTTATTGGAACCATGTAGGTGTGACGACAATGTAAATCCAGTTTATGAGGAAACTCTGCTTTGGTTTCTAGGTTATTTATCGAGAGCCATTAGCTAGAGTTTAGAATTAAATGTAAAGACTCCTTTTGTCTGCAGCCAAAAAGAACAGTTAATAAATCCACAAATTAAGGACTGTGTTTAGTCTCAGCTAATCTCTAAGTTCATTGTTACATTCTATTAGGCTAATACCAGAATAAGTTACAAGGCATTTGAATTGCTGCACTTAGCTGAACATATTTATGTAGTGACCCATTTAATTAAGATGGTGGGTCTATAGCAGAGGGTCCTGACCTTGGAGAAATAATGCTCTAGCAGAACATTAGAATCACTTGGAGATTTAAAAACAACAACAAAACTATGTCTGCATCCCACCCTCAGAGATGGAGATGCAGCTGCTCTGGTGTAGGATCCAGCAGAGAAAGTGTCATCAGCTCTGCAGTGCTTCTAATGTACAGCCAGGGTTGAGAACCATTCTCCAGTGAACAAATGATGGTTCTTTGCACTCAATGTGCTGCCAGAGACCATGGCTTGCCCTTTGGGATATGTGTACTTTTAAACTTCACCTCTTCCCTGAACACTGTGTTTTCCCACTTTTTGCACTGCCTGGTGCCTCTGCCTGAGATGGTCTCTGGGAGAACATCGTGCAGGGCCTGGAATGCTGAAGAGGGAGACTGTTGCCTCATGCCAGGGTACAAAGCAGGGCCTAGACAAGTTCTGATGAGTGTTTTGGAAATATCTTTCTAGCAGTAATGAGAACAATGGGTTGAGTAAGGGACAGTTTATGATGCTTTTGTGGGATCCAGGAGAGAAAGGAAGGAGGAACGGGACTTAAGGGGATGGATTAGGAGAAAATTAAGGCAGTACAGTCAGTTTTGCCTGCCAGGGTAAGTCGAGGGCCGTATAGGCTGCCCCTCTCCTTGCTGGGTGGGTTGCCAGGCCTTTCTCTTGGGGAGCAGGGTGAGGAACAGATTGGTGGGGAGCTGGCCAGCTCGGTTTTGCACATGCAGGCTTTGCTGGGTGGTTGCCCTAGAAGACAGCCTGGAGAAGGGAAAGGAGCTGCTGAAACTGACCTCAGGAATGCCCTAAGTTTAAAAGATGAGCAGATAAAGCTATATCTAGAAAAGCAATCATTAAACACCTGTATCTTACTGGATGGCATGGCAAGAGACAATGTGGCCTAGAGAAAGAGGATGGGCTTTACACTCAGTTCTCAGATACACCTGGGTTCAAATACCAGCTGGAAAACTGACCAAGGAAGTTGTTTTACTGGATTTAGTTGTATGTTTTCCTTCACTGCAAAATAATTTCAAGGACCAAATGAAATGATGTTTTTGAAAAGTGGTGTTTTTGTACTATAGGCTACAAATATGTGTATATCATATTTCCCTTTCAGCTAATGACAACATTAAAACAATTCAATAATGTATAAAATCACAGAAAACATTTGCCTTGGGTGCTCACCCTCACCTAAACCCACAGGTTTCTGAGTTCAAATGGCATTTTGTAGATTAGCAGTTGATGCGGTTGACTTGGTTTTGAAATCACAGGATATGGGAGTAACAGGAGATCTCAGCAATTATCGTGTAGCCCCATATTTTAAGGGCAGGGAAAATGGGCACTTTCCCCTTCACAGTGAAGACTGCCCTAACCAGTGCTTGCGGTCACTCTACCTCTTCTGGGCTCAGTTTACTTATGTGCCAGTGACGGGGTGGGCTTGGTGGTGATCCCTGAGTTTCTTTCCAGCTCTAACATTATGTGATGCTATCACATCTGGGATGAAGACAGCCTCTCGGGAACAGCAAATAACTGGAAGGGAAGATTTGTTTTGCTGCCATCTATATCATAATAAACCTAGTGGGTTTATAAATAGAATTTAGCACTCTGAGGGCCACTGTGAAGCTGAATGGGTAAAATGATGCTTCGATATTAAATGCACTAAGTGCTTATCTCCTACACTGTCAGAAGGCTCATTTTCATCTTACTGAGTAGACACTTTGGACTCTGACTGCTAAACCCCAATTAAGCAGTTTCTAGTGATTATTTCTCGCAGCCTTCCTGAATGACCTGTCTTGAGTGCTTGGTTGTGCCTGAGTACCCAGCTGTAATGGGAAGGGGTGTGTGGCAGTGTAGGCTATCTGTGCTTGATGCCAGAGGTGCTCAGGGGGGCCCGATGCCTCCCTCACACCTGGAATTCCCTGCTTGGACTGGTAAGGCGCCCTCCCCCAGGCACCCCCCCACCCCCACCCCCACCCCCCTACTTTCAGGCCTGGCTGTTGGTCTTGTGAGGATTCTAGAATCTCTTGCTTGGAGCTTCCAGGCCCAGGCCTTTCAGACAGCAGAAATGTTCTTTACAGTTCCTCCAACTTTGGGAAGCCCTTTAGCCTTAGAATAACTGTGATTATGTGGCTCTGTATAGAGCCCAATCTGCCTCAATGTAGTTTTCTTTATCACCTTCTCCTCACTTTATTCTGCCTCCAACCCAGCCTGTGTCCCCTATCCTTACTCCCCCCAGTAACTTAATCCCCCCATTTTCGTTCTCCCCCACCTGACTCCCACCAAACTCTAACCCGTCTAGCTACAACCCAACTCCTCCACAACCTAATTTCCCCTACCATGACAGGTGTTTAATAGGTTTGCATGCTTGTACACTATGCAATCTGTTTAGTTTTGCTTGTTTGCGTTTATAAAAATAGTATACCATATATAGTATTGTCATTTTCTTACTGCTATTTCAGAGATTCATCTGTGCGGTAGCCTGTAGCTGTTGTTGATTCATTTTCACTACTGTCCACTATTCCACTGTGACAACGTACCCTAACTTTCTTACTCGTGCTGCTGTTGGTGGACACCTGTAGTGGTTTCGCTTGGAGCTGCTCTGAATAGACCTGTGCTTTGTACTCGTCTCTGGTGGACACGGGTGGGAGTTCTAGGCCTGGTCCCAGGTGTATACCACAGAGTGACTCGCTGGGTCATGGGCTGTCTAGATGTTCAGCAGTTTCTCTACAGCTAGGTAGAAAATGGTTTTTAATTTTGTCAGTACATTTACTTTTTATGCACAATTGTTTTTTTACCTCAGAAATCCTTTTCTTTTTTTGTAATCTTGTTGCAGTGATATGAATGAAAGAGTTTTGTGTGTTTGTGAGAGTTGGAATAGAAAACCAGAAGTGCTGTTCATTACTCCTGGGATGTACACATTATAGACCCCCTCCTTTACTGTCTGTCGGCCGACCCCATTAGTTCCTGAATGGGCACCTCATAGCTGTCCTTGAATAGCCTGGGCATCACAGGTGGAGACGGTGCTTGAGCTTTCCAGCCAGTGTGGGAAAGTCTGTGCCAAAGGACTTTGTGCTTTGGGGGGGGATTAGGTGTTACCCTCCCTCTCACGGCTGTATCTGCTGCTCTTCGAGGCATGGATCACATGTCATTGGCTTCATGTCCTCACTCTGCCCCCACCCCAGAACCCATAGTGTGTTCCCAATCTCCCATGAATGTAACATGGGAAGGGGGCCAGGTACAATGAATTTTATGACTTGTTTGGGTTGGTATTTAACAATGAGGATGTTAGAGCAATAAGTGATCATTTCTTCTACCCTTCCTTTAGGAATGAGGAAATAGGCTTAGAAAAACCAAGGGAAAGCCCAAGACCTCAGAGTGGGCTGGGTACAGTGTTTGAACCAGAATCGTTTTCCTGATGTCCAATTGAGGGAATTTTCTTGCTTCCAGTCTAAATGCAAGTGCCAATATCTTGGCCTTCAGTACAGAATGGAGCCTTTCATGGGTTCAATAACACTGTGCTGATCCATTGGTTCCCTCTACCTGAAAGATATACCATCTCCTCTCAACTAGGCCCTGTAGATTTGTGCTCTTATTTATCTGTGTGCTGGTCTGTGTTCTGCTAGACTACAAACTACATGAGAACCAGCAACTTTGTTTTCTTATTGTACATGTCTGTCATCTAGAACAAAACCTAGAACATGGTAGAAGTTCAATAAATATCTATTGAATGAAGAAATGAATTTGTGGCCTGTGGAGAAGAATCTGCAAAGTTCTTCCTCTTTCTAGATCTCTGTGTGTTTAGATGGTGGTGGCTGGTTGCTGGGCCTTGGGCTGAGATGCTCTGTTGATCACAGTGTGTGTCCGTCAGGTAATGAAGGAATATTTTCCTGGGCTTTCCGATCTCACCTGACCTTACAGGCATGACCCTTTAGAATAGCAGTAAGCATTCTTCTACCTGATGTGCTGTCATCATTGCTTTCCCCATGCTGCCAATCATTCCACATCAACAGAAAAATTCAGGTTTTGGGAGCTCTCAGTCTACCATCATTTTAGGATCAGATCTTCTTGAGCGTCTCTATATCTAGCACATAGTTGACTGTTTTATAGTACAGGCTCAGATTCTTTTTTTTTTTTTTTTTTTTTTTTTTTTTTTTTTTTTTTTTTTTTTAAAGATTTTATTTATTTATTCATTTATCCCCCCTTGCCGCTTGTGCTCACTGGGTCAGCCAACCACGCCGTGCGGGCGGGCCTGCCCCCACCAGGAGGCCCCGGGAACCGAACCCGGGGCCTCCCATATGGTAAACGGGAGCCCCACTGATTGAGCCACAGCCGCTTCCCATGGGCTCAGATTCTTGTATGCATCTTTCTCCATGCTTCATGATCCAGAGCCTCGTTGTTCTCTAAGGACTCAAATGCCCTCTACAGTCAAAGAAGGAAAGACTGTCTCAGGGCATCCCATACTGATATTGTTGCCAGACCTTCAGCAGACTCAACTTGGCTTAACAGGTTACTGCAAAAGATAGGAACACAGAGCATTCCTGGTAGAGGGTTACCTGGGCACCCACTTTCTGTCCATTTCCAGAGGTTGAATCTTAAGCATTGCCAATCAAGAAGGAAGGAATGGGCAAGACTTTTCATCTCCAATGGAAATATCTGTTCTTAATTAACAAGCTGTGGTTTAACAAAAACACTGGCCCTTCTGCCCCCACAGCATTATGAACTTTGTAATTATAACTGAAGAAATTTACATTTGGGAGAAGTGATTATAACTCTGAATTTAGAGCCACAGAACTGCTGTTCGTGGATTCTCCAGCATTCTGATACACTTTGCCTAGGCCACAGTGCCTGGATGTGCTCAGTAATATTTCCATTTACCACAGCTGGAAAAACTGAGGCATCAAAGCTTTGAGAGTGTTACTTAATCAATACACAAAACTATGTATTGTGCTGTTTAGGGGTTGGAAGGTTTATGGAGTAACATAACATACAGGTTTTATCCTGCGGACCTTATACCTTTTTCTTTAGACTCTGAGGACAGGGCGTAGATGTTATGAAACAGCTCAATTCATAGGACATGATCATCCCTGATCCAAGAAAGTTCCTCTTGTTTTAATGTTGTGCATTTATTCCCTTTTATCCAGTTGCTCTCTCCCATTCTTCTACTCCGCACCACAGGCATCCATTTTTTGTGCGTAGCTTTGTATTTGCATTTGCTGTTTTGTGTGCAGATGTTAATTTGTGAATGTATTGTTTCATCCTGCTCCCTTTTCACTCAGCACTGTTTTTAAGGTGCGTCCATGTTGCTATATATGTGTCTAATTTGTTCTTATAATATGCCATATCTGTGGGTGCATCTGCATTTTACCTCTCTATTCTCCCCACGATTGAGACCCAGGCTACCTCCATCTCCCCACCATGTCAGACAACACTGTCATGAATTTTGTGCATTCCTACTGAATAAACTTACATATGAGGGGAGAAATAGTTTAAACTCAGAAGGTAGAACTCAGAAGGCCTGCTTTGCAAGTGCTCTCTAGAGTACAAGTCCTCTTAAGGGCTTGTGTGATGTTTGTCCCTGGGATTAACACCCAGGAGCGTAAATGTCAGGACATAAGGTATATGTGGCCTGAATTTGATAAACGAGGGCCAGGTTGCTTTCCAGAATGGCTGCAGCAGGTGGCACGGTATCTAGCAGCACTGAAGGGCTCCTGTAATTCCATGTTCCTGTCTGCACTTGGTACTGTCGGGCTTTCTTGTCTTTGTCAATGGTTGAATGTGATCTCATTGTTCTTATTTGCATTCTGATTGCTAATGAGTTTGAATATCTTTTATGCTTTCCTCTTTTAGTTTTCTCTTTTGTATGTCTGTTTGTATCTTTTGCCCTTTTTTCTGCTGGGGTTTCTGTATTTTTCCTGTTCATTTGCAGAAGCTCCTTGTATATTCTAGATATTAATCCTTCCTGTTTTAGACATTGTAATTATATTTTCTTAGGCTGTCTCCTAATTTTTAGCTCTGTCCATGGTCCTGACACACACACATCTTTGAAGAGAAGTCCTTAATAATTCTTTATATCCCCATTCTCTAGCATAGTCATTTTTACCATAGTAGGCCTGATTGTGCTGATGGCATTGAAAATATAATTAGAGACCAAGGCATAGGTGAGAAGCTCTAGATTATCCCATTAGTGAAGACAATATATTCTTCTGAAACCTCCAAATTTTCAGATCATGTGTCATTAGAGAAAAAAAATGATAGAGAGGCTTAATGATATGTTCAGAGATAGTGTCCTTCCCACTGTTCCTTGGCAAGCCAGGTTTCCCTCCCGCCTGTCTAGGGCTTGGGCTGTGTCTCTGGGCCTTAGCCATGTTATTCCACCTCTTCATCATTTTCTCCATGAGTTCCCTATTCAAGGACATCGAGTCACACCTTTCTGAGGTTCAGGGGGCCCTCACAGTCAGTTTGTTTCCCATAAGTGAGCTGTGGGAATACTCAGCATCACCTGGGACCACCATGTTTTACATGCTATGTAAAACAGACTGTGCCTTGCACAGCTCTAGGAGGCCCAGCCTTTCTAGGGCTCTCCTCGTAACACAATCTGGGTTCTGGCTACCCATCTGAGCCCTTGTGAGTTGAGATCAGGACATCACAGCACTCATGTCCCAGTGAGGGAGACAAGTAGAAGGAGAACACTAAGGAGACAAGTAAAATATTAGTAAGTTGTATAGTAAATGCTGTGAAGGGAGGGTGGTCAGGGAAAAACTTCTGAAGTGATGTCTCAGCAGAGGAGGTATGTGAGCTGAAGGCACCAAATTCTTACCTCATCTCTTGTACCGAGGCTAGATTAAGTATGGAAGGGAGTGGAGGATTCATTAATGAATCTTTATTGTATAAGAAGCAGCGTAATGATAATACAGAAAAGTCATGGCATAACCCAGTGGAAAACTGTGCAATGGGGTGGAAGACTGTTCAGGTTTGGACTCTGTCTCATTGGCTGAAGGACTCTTAGCATATTATTTGGCTTTTCTGAACTTTGATTTTCTCTTTAAAAGGGCTTGACTGGCACCCAGTAGCTTAAATCTTAAGGAATATATGGCCAAGAGTTTTGTAAACCATTTGAGCATTAGGTAAGTAGATGGTGACTAATTACATCAAAAAGCAGTGATAAGTAAGGCAGAATATGACTGAACACCAGGCATTAGGAGCTGTGAGATCAGAGAAGGGAAATATCAGTTTGAGCTGGACTAGCTTCAGGCAGCAGGAGGGAATAAAGAAAGAAGCCCTGTGTGGCATGAACCAGTAAACCAAGGGGATAGTGACACTATGAAGCTGAAAAGAGGTGCTGGATCACACAGGGCCTTGAGTATCTTGGAGCTTCTCTAGAAGTCAGTGGGATGCTATTGGAAGGCTTAAAGCATTAGAGAGATAGGATCCAGCAATCATTTTCATAAGGTCACGTATGAAGAATGTATTAAAGGAGGGCAAGAGTGGAGATTAGAAAGCTGCTCCTGTAATATATGTCAGAGACAATGGTGGCCTGACCTAAGAGGTACAGAGAAGAGAGAGGAATGTATTTTGGAGGTAAACTCAACAGGACATGTGATATGAGATCTGAAGGAAAGGGAGGAATCCACACTGATTCCTATGATTCTGGCTGGAGTAAATAAGTGGAGGCTGGCGCCACTGACCTGAGAAGACATTGGGGAGGATTGGGGAGGAAGGGATGGCCAGGTTTTGGAACTAGGAACACTGGGGATTCAAGGTTAAAGCACAGTGCCTCAAGGAGCTTCCAGTTGAGTGACTGGTGTGTTGACTGATTGTGGCTGTTGGAATAAGGTCTGCCAGGTGTGAGGATGGAGGGTGCCACAAGTGCCACACAGGTTCAAGCGTGGGGCATCTGGCCTTGTCAGTCACAGCCAAGATGGTTGCTGTAAATCGAACTGCTGGAGATTTTCCGGGGCTAATCTCCCATCTCTGAGACTTCTTGAGCAGTGTTTCCTCGCGAGTTCTGTGTACCTATTGCTGATTGGGAGGCCACGGGTACTTAACTATTCACCGTAGGAAACACAAACAAAACAACATTTCAGTGGGATTTCTTCAAACAAAGCTCCCCGGGATGTCTCCCTGGCTGAGCAGCTCTTCTTTGGTTCAGTGACCTCCCATCCTTTGACAGCCACCTGTACCTTCTCCATATCAGGCTGCCCCACCCAGAAAGAGGGTATAAGTGACCTTGCTCATCCAGTGAGCTTAAAGCCACTCTAGTGCTTTGGTGGGAATTTGTTTTTCCAGAGGACTAGGCTGATTTAGCAGCAGTTAAATCACTCTTCTTCAGGCGTCAAAGAAGGGGAGCTCGTGTGAACTGGGGAGGGGCTGCATGGGTCTCTGTATCTGTTGGTTGCCAGTGTTCTGTCTGGAAGCTGGAGAATGAATGAGTTTGTTACCTCAGATCCTGTGCTCTTGCCTGGGGCACAGGCCTTCAGGGGTCTCTTCCTGTCTGGGGTGGTACCTAACTGAAGACAGCCTGTGCCTAAATGATGGCTGGGTGCTAAATTTCTTGCCCATGGTTTCCTTTCTCTAAATAAAGGGAATTTGACTGGACTCGAGAAAGAAGGCTTTGATGAAAAGCGAATTGACTCAAGTTGCTAGCTAAGTCATCTCTATAATGGGACTGAATGGATGGAGCCATGCGTTAGCCTTATTTTTGAAGGACACTGGGTAGGATTCTGTACTTAAAAATGTCTTTCCCGCAACCAACTCTGAATACCCAAAATTTGAAAGTAGGACCCTTTCACCAGACCTACTTCCTGTTAGTATTCTAGTCATGGACTCACAGAATGTCAGAGAGAGAAGAGACCTGGGGAGCTTAGTCATAACCCGTTACTTTAGAGATGAAGATGCAGAGAAAAAGAGGCAACCCAAAGACACACAGCAAATAAAATGACTGACCTGGGACTAGAACTGATGTGACTATAAGGTAAAATGGGCAGTGCCTCACAGGTGGTATAAAGCAAGTAGTGTGAAACTTTAGAAGATGAACTAATTTCCTGCTGGCACTCTGGGGTGAGGCATCAGGAAGGAATAGGCTTTGGACACGGGCAGGACTTCAGTAGAAGGGTACATACTGAAGGCAGTCTCAGGAAAGGGAGTGCCATACTACCATAAATAGCAGTGGCAGGAAAGTGTCCTGTGTTCAGGGACTATGAAGTAGTCCAGTGTGGCTGAACTTCAGTGTCATCATCTCACATGTGTACAGGTCATCTCATATAATCTTGCAGCAAATCTGTGGGATGAGAGGGTCCTCCACAGTGTGCTCAAGGGGCTTACAGAGAGCCTACTGATGGCAGAACCAGGATTGAGGCCAGATCTTAGACTAAAAGCCTAGTGTTGTCTTCAGTGTACCACCGTTTGCTCCCTACTTGTTAGGGGTTTTAGGGTTAGGGGTATGCGTTACAGAGGGTTTCAGATACTCAGCTAAGGAGTTTGGACTTTATTTGATTAGCAATGAGTAGTTACGTAAGGCTTTTTTTTAAGGGACGGGGCGGGGGCGGGTAGGGAAGCTGATTAGAGCTGTGCTTTAGAAATGTAATCCCACAGGAGTGTTAGGATGGCTTGGAGACCTACAGTTCCTAAATCAAGGAGACCACTCAGAGGAACATGGGCCTAGTCAGGAGTCAAGCTCATAAGAGAATAAGCTGGGATAAACTGGGGGTGAAGTAAGGTAAGTACCCTTTGTAAAATCATAGCTCATCAGTGGTGCCATCGAGGTTAAAATTCAGGTCTATCTTTAGCACCCCCACTCTTGGTTCCACTTCTCCAGTGAGTTGGAAGGAAAGCTGGTATGTGCAGTACAAGGTGAGAGCGCTGTTGCTCATTCTCCCTTAAGGCTAGTTTAGGGCCCTTTTACAAAACAGTGACCCTAATGTGCACCTGGCCCTGTTCTGGGCTGGGCATGAGACTGTGAGCAAAAGCTCGGTAATGGAGCTCAATAAAAACCATCAGTTTTTCTTAATATGTTAAATTGGCCTAAATTTTAAAAGTTAAAAGGTACTTGTTAATCTATGAGAAGGTGAATTTATCTGACTGTAGTCTATGTGTCAGCATCAGGTCTAAGATCTGCCAAATTAGGTAGCAGTTAGGACCAACAGCTGTTTCCCATACTTTTCATGCCCAAGAGCCTCAAGTGTAAAGATTTTTTTAAAATGTGGGCATAGTTATAACTGCTGATATCTTGGCCATATATACATTATTAGAATTCCGAAATTTGCCTCTACATACTGCCAGGTATTTTTTTCCTGCCTTGATTCTTTCTCCTTTTGAATTCCTGACACTTTTATTATTATTATTTTTTTTTTTGGTCACATAAACTAGCCCCTTTTTGACTTCCCAGGCCGCTTACCCTTAGAATAGCCTCTTCCCCTTCAAACTTTTCTGCCTTTTATGAGTTATTCTTTTTCCTGAGGGTGACTTTTCAGTCATTTCCTAGTGATGTGCAGGGCAATTCCCATCTTGACACTGCAAGTGGAAAGTGTCAAGTGTCCCCAGTCCGTGCCTTATTTGTCTGTGCCAAATGTAGTGTTACCTGGGTCTCCATGCAGACCAGCTTCCTGCATGTCTGTGCTGCTGCAGGAAGCCTGGTGGCACTCCCTCCACTGACCTGATTCGTTCTGATCTGGCATCCACACGTCGTTTCCCACGGATGATAAGTACTGTGGGCAGCATATACCTCTCCATTCCAGCTGGTCCTCTGCTGACTAAGGTTCAGGCACATCCTGTGCCCATCTGCTTATTTAGGTTAAATACACAGACTTTGGGGTGTGACTCTTACACCCCAGTTCTCCTTGTTGCAGATACAGAGAGTTTTAAAGATGGCATCAAACCTGTGTCTGTTTCAGAGGTCCAGAGCCCAGCCCTTGATTTTCTTGGTCACCTGGGATGGTTGTGCTTCTGGGCAGTTCTTGAAGTTATTGATGAGAAGAGGCATTGTTGACACCTGTCCTTGTCTCCAGGATTCTGTGGATGTAGTGTAACATTTAAATAAAGAATAAATTGGAATGGGAGATATAGGCGTTCAAAAACTTCTGTAGAGTCCACCTTTTAATGTAAATAGTTCACAAGAACAAGGAGAAACATACTGTTGACAAAAATAATACCCTAGAACTATAAGAGATCTCAGAAAGTCACTTCTTATTCCATCCCTTGAATACTAGTAGGTTTCTACAGAAGGTTTCAAGGAGTTGGTTGTACGGCCAATTTGAGAGATGTGTGTCTTCAGCTTCAGCTTCTCAACAATGTCTACTAGCCACCTATATTCACTCAGGTCCTTCCCCTTTGATGGTGCTCTGTGTCAGCTAAGACCTCACAGCTCCTTCCTGACTTTGACCTCACAGCTCCTTGCTGACTTTGTAGAGCAGGTGATGATGGGTGGTTTCTTTAGTCCAGCCACAACACACAACTGTTTCCCTGGTGCTCCCACCTGCAGTCCAGTTACATTTTTTTCTGTCTACTTCATTTCTAGTCGGGCAGCTTCCCTTTTATTGTATCCCCATTCCCAGCTTCTTAGCTGTTGGCCCAGGTCAGAAGAGGAGACCACCTACTCTTCCCCCTCTGCCATTCATTCATCTATGTTGTAAGCCACAACCTACTTGTATTGGTAATTAGCAAGGCAGGCCAGATCTCCCCCAGTGGTTTCTCTGTTCTCCTATAGCCCACTGTGCCCAGGAGCCACAGGAGCTGGGACAAAGAGTATAAACATTGGGCTGGTTCCAGGAGACCTAAATTCTAAGTCTACCTTTATATTCTCAGTTTCCTCATTTGGGAAAGAAGGGGGTTGGAGTAGTTGATCCCTATGTCACTTGTAGTCCAAACCTGTATATTGAATATATACTCTGTGCCAAGCACTGTTAGAGGCATTAGGGATTTGAAGCAAAGAATGTGTCATCTTGGCAATGTGGGTATATATGAATTGGTGGTAGATGGTTGGGCCCTTATAAGCCATTCATTTCCCAAAACTGTGGCTTACTCACTCACTCTCTGCTTGGAGAACTTTCCATTACTTGTCTGTCCTCCTGTATGTTTTAAAGGGATAAATATAGATGTGTTTTCATTAGACTGATGTAGAATATCTTCCTCGCTTCTATTTAGTCTGACTCAAATCCCTCTTATTGCAATTTATAGTGGTTTTATCTAATTTCTAGGATACTTTAGGCAAGATCAGCCTTGTGGTCGATAGCATGCCATTTGTGATTTATCTATATGAACAAAACTGTTCAGAACTGTGTCTGGTGGCATGCTAGGCTCAAATACAAGAGGAGGAGAAACGATCCTTTTTCTTGAAAATACACAGTTTATATCTTGGCATAAGATGGTCATTTTATAGAAGCAAAGGTGAGACTACAGAACAGTGTTTATTTGTAAATTCTCAGAGGTGTGGTATAAAAGGGGATGATTTAGGGGCACTGCACCTAGAGAGGTGACCAGCTGGCTGCATCTCCTTTCCTCTGGGTCATGAAGAAGATTGTGTGTGGTCTGTAACCCCTATTCCAGGACTTGCTTTTCTTCTTGCTTCAGGTCTTAATTGTGGGTATGTGAGGGAGGGCGGAGTGTTTTTATGTTTTCCCTCCAAATTTATTTCTAAGAGAGGGAGAAAGATTCCTGCTTGAGCTCAGGCTCTGTCAACAAGCAGCAGAGCCTTTCCATGGCCAACAACTGATCAGAGCCTTTTCCCTTCCAGAGATGAGAAGAACCAGTCCATCATAGTCAGTGGGGAGTCTGGAGCCGGGAAGACGGTGTCAGCCAAGTATGCTATGCGCTATTTCGCCACAGTTGGTGGCTCAGCCAGTGAAACCAACATCGAAGAGAAGGTCCTGGCATCCAGTCCCATCATGGAGGTAATGCCTGCCAGAGATCCTGCCTTGCTGGCTGGAGGTTCTCCTGCTGGCAGCATGATTGCTGGATGTCCAGCCTGCCATGACTGATCACAAGAATCCTTGGAAGTAACACACATAGTCAGCATTTACAGCTCTCCTGAGAGCCCATTAGACACTGTTGAGGAAAAATATATAGAGGTGCATCTAAACTGTAGGCTTGAGAATATTCAGGCTCTGTGTCCTTCAGGTCCCCAGGATTGGGGTAGAGCGTCCTCCTCATGTGCTCCATATGTTTTGACTCTACCGGGTTCTTGTATGTTGGAGTCACAGTCCTTCCCCACCCACCCCCACTATGACTGCTGTTCTCCTTCCCGACGCTGTCATGTGCCAGCACCATTCGAGGCCTTGGAGGGCCACTCCAAGAATCAGGATGGCAGTTCTCATGGAGGGGTGGGAAAGACTAAAATATTTGTTTCATTCCCCAAAAGCTATTTGGACATTTTATATTTGGGGGGGGCGATTGGAACCAAATGGTATGTGATAAAATAGCATCTTTTGAGTCTCAGAAAGCATCCTGTGATGGTTTGACCAGGCAGGCCAGGGCAGGTCTGCTCTGCATCTTCATTCCTCCTGTAGCAGCCAGGGCTTCATAAGAGGGGTTTGGGCTGGATGGGCTGAGAGCAGCTGATGCAAGTGCAGGGCCAGAGATACTTCTTAAAATATTAGATCATGGTTAGGGTCAGAAATTCAGTTGAGTCCACAGGTTGCCTAGATAGCATCAGGTTTTGCTGAACAGCCCTGAGCCCCCATTGACTCAGCCACGAATCCCCAAGGCAGTTGGTCTTTCAGATTATTTTGGAGCTGGGGGCAGCAGGAACATGCCTGGACCTTTCTAGGCCCCCTCTGCCTCCCTCCCCCTTTGCTAAGTGCGGGAGTAAATTCTGAGTCATGGTTTTATCATTTCATTAATTATCCAGGAAAAATCTCCCCCCTACAGAGTTTTGTTATCTGAGTAAATAGGACACTGTTCACTAAGAATTTTACAAAAGCAAAATTTTTATCTCTTCTAATATGAGTTGGGAAACGGGCACTATAGTTGAAGGCATTTTTACCAAACAGATAAGAACAAATAGAAAAATTTATTCTATTACAGTGTTTCTCAAACTTGAGCGTGCACCAGCATCACCTGCAGAGCTTGTTAAAGCACACGTTGTGGCCCCATCCCCAGAGGGAGCCAGAAGGTCTGGGGGAAGCCCAGGAATAAGTTATCAGTGATATAGTCTGGGTGCCACACTTGGGAACCACTGACCTAGGAAAAAGGTGCAAAGGGCTCCCTGGAAAATAGTAAGAAAATATGGACAAATGAAACAATCCCCCATGACCCCACAGCCTGCTGATAAGCAATCAACATTTTGGTATATTTCCTTCTAGCTTTTTTCACTTAACATTATATCATAACATTATATCACTTATGATATATCATTATAATATCATAAGCCTTGTCCCTGTATTATTAAACATTTTACACAGTCTTATTGGCTACAAACGTGTTAATAGGTGGCTTTATGTAATTTGTTTAATTCCCATTGTTGTGAGCATTTTTTGGGTAACCTTCACTCAGTGTTTCTTCCAAGCCTGGGTCGTGTGGCCTGGCTGAGGCCTCTGTTCCAAAGGTGGTCGTGGGCCATGGCCTTGGCCTCCCCTGCATCATCACGGCACTTTTGAGGCAGCTCTCTCTAATTACCATCATGTTTTCACCTCAAAGCTGAATAAACCCAGGCTTTCATCTTCTTCTTTGTGCCCAGATTTCAAAATTCACTTCCTCTTTTAAGCAGTAAAATTTCAAAGACATAGGGTACCATTTCTCTCAGAAATAGAGTAAGTAGTTATTCTGGGCAAGATAAGGGAAGGAATGTCTTTGTTCTCTGGGGACTGAACAGAGCACGCATTAGTCAGGAATTTAGTAGAGGTGGATCACGGCATTCCTCAGGCATGGGGGAATGCTTTTTAATTTGCCATGGTCTAAAATGATGTGCTTGCGGTGTCCTTTATGACCCGAGTAGGCTCATAGGCTGCTGGGAGGCAGACCACTTGCCAGGGAGAGATGTGTAAGCAGCATGTGTATGCGGAAATACATGGGATGTGGTCTAGTCGCTAAGGTGTAAAAAAGAAGGAATGGATACACAAACCAGCCCAATTTTACATCCTGTAAATAGGTGTACTTATTTACACTTATTTGGGCTCAAAACATTAATTTTCTGCCTCGTGCAAATCGGTATTTTGGAAACTATCTGGGTAAGTCCCGAAGGCATTTTCTGTCAACTGTGCAATTTTGCCATCATAGAGCCAGTCCCTTGAGCTGTTAAATGTTATATTTGAGAGAAATCTCGCCTATGAACATGGAAAGGAAGAATTATATCCTGGAAGAACTTCCAGGGGGGATTAGAAAGTGTTGCCAAGCAGGGGAAGAGAGGCTTAAGTACCACCAAAGTCTGAGAACCCAACTTTTCAGAGGTGCTGAGCCTGGCTGGGCCCTTGCTTCCGTCAGTGCTGTGGCTCCTTGGAGGATAATAACCAACGCAGGGCAGGTCTTCTTCAAGGGACAGCTGATTGCTGATGGCCCCTGTCCTGGGGAAGGATGGCACCTCCCAATGATGCAATCAGCTGTGGTCCTGTCATCATCTCATTATTTCTGCAGCCCAGCAACTACAGATGGCTCCCAGGGAGACTGAGCGTGGAGGGTGATCTGCGGAGGCAAGTTTCCCCATGGGCTACACTAAGTGGCAGTTGCTGGAATTAAAGATGATTC
Organism: Tolypeutes matacus; assembly: GCA_026826555.1. Taxonomy (NCBI): domain Eukaryota; kingdom Metazoa; phylum Chordata; class Mammalia; order Cingulata; family Chlamyphoridae; genus Tolypeutes; species Tolypeutes matacus. The sequence goes on from JAKSZT010054215.1 coordinate 29,471,014, forward strand.
AGGAATGGATTGGGATTGGGATTGGCTGGAGTGGATTGGGATGATTTATTGTCGGTGACAGAGCTCTCTGACCCCCGTCTGTTTAAGAGCTTGTCAGCATCCCAGGAGTGATTTGTTCACAAGCCTGCACTGATTAAAAGAACATTGCTAATCAGGAGCCTGTTAGAGCAGAAGACAGAGCCCAAGTCTGGGCCCCAGGAGTCACATGGCTGCTTGGTGACTGGAATCTACAGGCATGCAATTCCAGGAACCTTGGGGACCGCCCTGTATCCTGGGAGCAGGGGGGGGGGGGGCATGGAATAAGACTACAGTGAGCAAAGGCAGAAAAACCAAGACCACCTATGTAATTTTCAGGGTTTGAAGTGTTTTTTCCTCCCTTAAGGAAACAATCAAGAAGCCCATTAATACAAGAATCTGAGAATCTGTGTATCTATAAGAATCTAAGAACTTAGCTTATAGATCTCTCTTCTTGTTCTCTCTCATGTACATCCTCTAGCTACGCCAAACTTGTCCATTCTCTAACCTACTCCTGTCCCTTCCCCTACCCTTTTCTGACTGACAACCGTCTACTCATCCTTGAAGATCCACCTCAATTTCCACTTCTTAAAGCCTTTCCCATTCTTCTGGGCATGACTAATAGCTCCATTCTCTGTGCTTCCACACGACTTGGTATGGACCTCGTTATTGCACAATACCAGTTATCTTGAAATTATTTGTTCAAATCCACTTTTGTTTTACTACATATTTGTGCATGCGTAAACAACGAAGGTTGTCCTGTTGTATCATATACAAATGATAACATATTCTCCCAGCCATTCTGCAACTTGCTTTTCATGCAGTATTTTAAAAAATGTATCCATAAACCATGCTTCAGTTTATCTTAACAGCTTTATAGTACCCCATTGTATAAATATACATTTTTCTTCTCTTCCTCCTCCTAGTGGACGTTTATATTGTACTTTTAAAAGCATTGAACATCTTTTGTGCATGTTCACTTGTACATTTATGTGAGAGCTTTACTAGGTAATATCTAGAAATAGAATTCCTGAATTGTTAGATGTGTGCATGTTCAATTTTACTAGATATGCCAAATTATTCTCCGGAATGATTCCGTTTACATTTGAACTTGCAGTGTGTGGAGGTTCCTCCTTCCTCACATCTTTATCATTTCATAGTATCAAAGTTTTTGGTTATGGCCATTCTGATAGGCTGTCATTTCAGTGTGCATTTCCCTAATTACCACCGAGATTGAGTAACTTATGTTTATTGGCCTTGTGAATTACCTGTTCATATCATTTGTCTATTTTTCAGTATTTTAAATAGCATAAGGTCTGCTTCTGTTGGACTGTGGGCTCAGGGAAGTTTGGGGTCTGTTTTTTTTTTTTTTTTTTTTAATCATCTCTAGCAACTGGACTTGCTTTCCTCATACATAAAAAAGTTTCCTCAGACAGTGGCAACCAACAAAATCCAGCAGTGGTTTAAAAGGTGAAGAACTACATGTTGTAATCTCCCCTCCATATAACACACACAAATTGGAAATGCCTCATATCCAGGAGGCATTTGGATTGGGTTTTGGGTTTTTGTGTGGTAACACATACAACCCCTTCCTTTTGTGGGTCTCACATATTTTTAACATACTTTTAGATCCATTCTATCACTTCTCAAAGCAGCCTGGTGAGGTAAGGAGGATGGAGCTTTGAGCAGTGGTCTTTGACCTTGGACAGGGTTTCCCTGAGCTTTCACAAGGAGGGGTCTCAGGCATGGCAGTCTTCCCATTTCACAAATTCAGAAATTGAGGCTCAGAGAAGTGAGATGACTTCTGTGCTATGCTAATGGCAGAGCTGGGAGCTGGCACTTGATCATATCATCTAGGTAGACCATTTAATAACTTTCAGAGGAAATTGGACTTTTTGTATATTCTTTACATTTTGTATAATGTTCTTTATATTTACCACATTACAATTTTGAAAATTCTCTAATATACATTAACTTGAATCTTACACAGCAGCCTTTTAGGACAAAAATGTCTCAATTGAGGCAAACATCTTTAAAATTCTTGCAAACTTGTCAAAAATATTCATTTCAAAGATTCCTTGAATGCCCACAAAATAGAGATGAGTTTTTACTTTTAAGCTTGAAAGTTAGGCACTGTCTAAGAAATTACACAATTTTTTAAGGTAGAGAGATGTGTGTGTAGCTATTAAAGATGTGTCACCAGTTTCCAAAAAGGAACCTTGAAAAATGCTATTTGAATATTTTGTTCCCAAACAGTCTCTTACTGCTGCTGCTTTGCCTGATGTAAATACAGTGAAACTCAGTCTTTGGGAGATGCTGACAAGCAAATCATCCCAAATCCTCAAGCACTCAGTCTAGTAGAGATGTTGTCACATGTACAATAAATAACTAGTTGAATTAACTACGTGATGTTAACTATTAATAAATTTTAACATTTTTTCAAAAAAAAAAAAAAGATTTCTTGTGTGAGAGTAGGAAGTTTGGGGAATTTTATCTAAATAATTCCCTCAAAGTTATTAATTTCATTTTCATAATCTAAAAATTGTGTTTAAGTTGAAATTTAATTTTATTGATAAGGACTTTGGTGTAAAAGCAGTCTGAATTTAGTATTTAGGTCCATTTTCTATTGGGACCAAAGACCTTTTCAGAAAAGAGAACTATAGAGTTCCTATGTGCAAGTCTGAAGCCCCAGTAGCTCTATGTACAAAAGGAATTCTGAGAAGCATAAAAAAAAAATCACCTTATTATAGAGTAGTTCAAACATACACAATTGTGGAGAAATTAGTATAATATACTCCCATATACCCATTCCCGTCTGTTACCAACTCATAGCCATACTTGTTTCATCTAAACATCCCTTACTTTTCCTCATTGGAATATGTAGAAGCAATTCTAAAACATCATATAACTCATCTGTAAATATTTGTTTGTATCTCTAAAAAGTACTTTTTTCCCCTAAAACAACCAAATACCATTATCACAACACAAAAAGTTTATTTTACGAATATGTTCAGTTAGATTTTTCAAATATGAATCCAAACAAGATCTATATACTGCTTTTAATTGATATGTCTCTCAAATCTTTTAATAGGTTCCCCCTTCCTTTCTGAAACTTTTTTCTTTTTTTAATTTGAAATTGAAATTTATTTGTCGAAACTCGGTTTTGTGCTTCAGAATCATCTACAAATTGATCTTTGCTGATTGTACCTGCATGATGCTAGCATGTCCTTTACCCCCCCCCCCCCGTATTTTCTGTAAAATGATAGTAAAATTTGGAGGCTTGATTAGGTTCAAGTTTGATTTTTTTTTTTTTTAAATAGGATATCTAGCTGTCTCTTTATGATATCAGAAGCCCTTGATTATGCCTAGATCCATTAATTCATTGGAAGTTGCAAAATAGTGATATACTATCATTCATTCTGTATTTATTAACTGGAATATGTCTATGGAGAAAAATTTCCCCTCACCAATGCTTAGTTACCCTGAGAATACACCTTATGCAGGAAAGTTAGGATAAATGTTTGCTTCCTTATTGACTAGTTCTCAAAGCAAGTTGGTTCCCTAGCATCCTCTGAGAGCCGCCTCCCTTCATGAAAAGGTAAAGGTGAGGATTGTCACTCTGGCTTTATCCCCTTAATTTGACGTGAGTGTTTATTGAGTCATGAGAAGTTACCTTACCTGTACGGTAGCTTTGGTTTCCTGCTTGACAGGTGAGTTGCAGAGTTGGGAGATGGTGAAACTCAGTGGGTCGAATACAGACTTTGGGCCCAGGAAAGCCTGTATTTAATTTGTGGTGTTGCTGCTTCACAGTCACACGCCCCTGGGCAAACTACTTAACCTTTCTGAGCCTGAGTCTTCCTATATATATGAGGAAAATAAAAAATACATATCTCAGGGTTCAAATGAGATTAAGAGGAGCCCAGCCCAGGGCGTGGCTCAGGATGGAGACCTGGGAAATGGTAACTTCTTCTACCCAGAGTTCAGGGAATACAGCCCTCCCTGCCACCTTCTAAGCAGAATCAACCTGCTGAAGTAGGGTGGCGTCCTGACTGGGGTGCTTTGAAGGATCTGACCATTATTTAAGGGAATTGGGTACAGCAAGGTCTTTGCTGAGATGATGGGTCCCGTGGGTGAGAGTCTCTGAATGCTTTGGTGTATGTTGTACACATTGTACTACTTGAACTCTTAACACTGCCATGGACATTTCCTAAGAACAAGGATATTATTCACTTGTGTATCCACCTAAATGCAGTTATCAAGTTCAAGAAATTTAACATTGACATAAAGCTGAAAATTGTGTTCCAGCTTTTTCGTATGTCCCAATGATGACTTTTATTTTTTTATTTTTTTATTTTTTATTGTGGGTAAAAATCAAAATTTTCACAATAAGTACCAATATTTGTAAAATGATATATAAATATATATGCATATATGCATTTGCTTACAAAAATGTTATTTATATATATATAAATATATTTTAAGAGGTGCTTAGATTACCTAAAATTACACGGAACCCACTGGGATTCTCATGTTGCCCACCTCCCACACCTCCCACCACATTCCACACAAATATATCCCACAAGTGTGGCCCACCACCCTCAATGGACTTACACATCCTGGGGCCTTGCCACCAACCATAGACCACAGTTCACATCGTAGACCACACTCTCTCCCACACAGTTCTGAGTGGTGTGTGCTGATTTAAAATGGCCTACATCCGTTGCCACAACGGTACTCAAGACAACCTCCAAATCCCAAAGAAGCCCCTGTATTTCAACTGCTCGTCCCCTCCCTGCCCCAAAAGTGTCAAGTGGCCACTGGCTCCACCTCATTGTTATAATTTCTTGCATTGCTAGAATCACCATATGTGAACAACAGAATACCATCAAGTCCACTCTAGTCCATAGTTCTTCCCCTAATCCTGAGGGGACTGGGATGGTGATGTCCACTCCACCTCCAAGTGAGAGAGGGCTTATATCCCATGGATATGGTGGGTGGGATGATCCTGCCTGCAGATGCAGGCCCTCTCCATTCCCTGGGCTTGCTGTTGTCCATCGTTGTCTCCTTGCCAGGTAACTTGGATGAGTCCATTGAGCTGTAGGGTAGGAGTTGCAGCTCCACCGAGATTCCATGCACACCTGGCACATAGGTAGGCCAGAGGCTCCAGTCTCTGGAAGTATACCTAAAAACTCCAGCATCACATATAGGTTTGAATAGAAGGGACTGATGAAGCATGTGCAGGGAGGACTTTTTTGACTCTAATTCTGTCACTCTCAGGAGCACAGATTCCAAAATAGAGCCCACTGATAAGGCATCAGTCTCTGGGGCTATCCCTCCTTATATAGGACCTGGGTGTCTCCAGAGTGCTCAGGAACCCCTCTGTGTGGGGTGATAGGCACTTAGATGTTCTATGAGCTCCTACTGAGGTGTGCGTAAGAGTTATCTCTGGGATGACCTCCTGACTCTTTGAAGTCTCTTAGCCACTTGAACTCATTTGTCTTTACCTTTTCCCCCTTTTATTCAAGGTCTTTTCCCAGTTGTGTTGCCAGTTGGCACTTGGTATTAATCCCTCGGTGCCAGGGAGGCTCATCCCCAGGACTCGTGTCCCACGTTGGGGGGAAGGTAATGCAATCATATGCTGAGTTTGGCTTAGAGAGAGGCCACATTTGAGCACCAAGGAGGCTCTCAGGTGGCAACCCTTAGGCACCCCACAACTGCAGGCTAAGTCTCAGTTACAAAGCAAAGACTCACAAGGGTAGTCATCAATAAAAAGAACATATCAGTGGGTCATTCTTTTTTGACAGACACTGTCCCTGCACTCAGAGGACTATTGCTGCTCCCTTGGAGACTTTGACAGAGCTCTCCAGGCTAGGAATTCAGATTCCCTCATTTATTGTGCGATTGTCCACCCATCGTGACCATGCCCCATCTTTTGATCTTTTGAACGATTTTGTGTATCTTTCATGTATATTCGGATGAACTATTTCCCATGAAACCCCCCTCCCAGACACCCCCCACCAATAATCCCCTGCAGTACCCATTGTAACCCTTCTGTGATCCAAATCATCCATGAACATGTAGTCCATAAAATAATCAAATATACTTACTAGGAAAAAGAAACAACTACGATAAGCTTACATGCAAGAGACAAACATAAGGAAACTCAGGGGAAACCCCCCCCAAAAAAAACAAAACAAAACAATATAATTAGTGGATTGGGACATTCAAAAAAATGGGGAAAAAAGCAAAAGAAATGCCTTTAAATATATATATATATATATATATATATATATATTCTTTTTTTTCCCTTCCTTTTATCACTGTGTTATCTGATGTCCGGTGTGCCATGACATCTTCCCCCTCTCAATCCCCATTGTCTCCCAATTTTTCATTTAATTTTCAAAGAAGTTTTAGGTCACAGCAAAGTCACACACGGAGTGCCAGAGACTCCCAGATACCACCCCCCTTCCCCACCCCATATTAACCCCCCTCCTTTTTTTTTTTTTTTTGGATGTTAGCATTGTTATAACTGTTATACAGATAGCAAAATATAGCAACTAAACATTGTCAATGATTTACGGTATAGTTTACAATTTAGATGATAGTTTAATAATTTTGATGATATTTACCATGTCCTGTGTCCATTACTGTAAGGTAATGAAAAACCTTTCCCATGACCACCAAACACCCCATTAGACCAATGTTGACTTTTTGAGCCTTTTCTTCTCCCTTGTTAGATCCTGTCCAGGATCATATGTAGCATGTGTCATTGTCTCTTTAGTTCATTTTTTTTTTTTAATTGTGGAATATCTATACAACATGACCTTGCCCATCTCATCCACACTCAAGTATACCATTCAATGGGATTAATCACATTCACTCTCTTGTTCTGCTACTTTTTTACCACCTTCTATTACTAAAACATTCCCATCTTCCCATACAGAAACCCTATACCTATTTTTTTTTTTAACATTTATTTTTTATTTTTATTTATCTGTACCCACTTTGCATTAACTCTATTCCCCGTGCCTTGCCCCTGGAAACTTGTACTCTAATTTCTTTCTCTGAGCTTGCGTATTCTCTGATGTTTTCTTTGTAGTTATCATGGGGCTTAAATTTAACATCCTAAATCTGTACCAATCTTGTTTGCTTTGATAGTAACTTCAATACTATATACAAATTATGTTCCTATACTCCTCTGTCCCCCACCCTTCACGTACTACTTGTCACAAATTACATGTTTATACATTGACTGCAAAACCATTGGTTTCTCTCTATAATATTGGCCTTTTATAACCTGTAGGAAGTAAAACATAGAATTACAAACGAAGATACAATAGTACTGGCATTTATATTTACCTCTGTCATTACGCTTAAAGGACATCTTTATTTCTTCATACAGTTTTGATCTGTTGTCTATTGTCTTTTCCTTTCAACTGGCAGAACTCCCTTTAGGACCTCTTGTAGGATGGGCAAGTAGTGATGGAGACCCTCTTTTGTTTATCTGGGAGTGTCTTAATCCCTCCCTCACTTTTGAGAGACAATCTTGCCAGTTGTACAGTTTTTTGGTAGGCAGGGTTTTATTTTGTTTTTTGCTTTTCAGCTCTTTAAATATTTCATCTCACTGCCTTCCTTGCCTCCATTGTTTTCGATGAGAAATCAACACTTAATCTTATTGAGGCTGCCCTGTGTGTGACACATTGCTTCTCTCTTGAGGCTTTTAGAATTCTTTGATTTGGCAGTTTGACTTTAATATGCTATGCCATGGGTTTATTAGGGTCTATCCGATTTGGAGTTTGTTGAGCATTTTGGGTGTGTATTTTCATGTCTTTCATTAAATATGGGAAGTTTTCAGCCATTATTTCTTTGACTATTCTCTCTGTACCTTCCTGTCTTCTCCTTCTGGGATTCCCACAATGTGTATATTTCTCAAACTCTGTTCAGTACTTTTCTTCATTCATTTGTTCTTTCTGCTCCTCAGCCTGGATGATTTCAATTGTCCTATCTTCAGGTTCTCTGATTCTTTTTTCTACCAGGTCCAATCTGCTGTGGAATCCCTTTAGGGAATTTTTAATTTCTGTCACTGTGGTCTTCAGCTCTCATTGGTTCCTTTTCATAATTTCCACCTCTCTCTCGATATTCTTTGTGTTTCTTATTTTCCTGATTTCTTTTATTTCCTTTCCATGTTTTCCTTTATCTCCTTGAGCATATTTGGGACCATTTTAAGTCTTTGGTATGTCCCAAGTCTGGGCTCCTCACTGATGATTTCTAATGCTTTCATTTTCTCCTTTGCTTGGGCTATCGCTTCTGTTTCTATGTTTTGCAATTTTTAGTTGAAACCTGAACATTTTTATATTTTAATGTGCTGTTGCTGGAACTTAGACTCTCAGGTGTCTATTCCTTAGGTTTGTATCCAACTAATATTGTGACAGAGCTTTTCTTGAATGCCAGGAGCTAAGATTTTTTTAAAAAAAAAGGAAAAATAGAAAACATCAAAACACCTTTCCCAGAACTTACAGATTGACCTGTATGAGTGCTCTCCTTCACAGGTTATCTGTACAGTGAGTTCAGAGGATAGCTCTAGGCCAAAGCATATGGGCCTCCCTGATCCTTTCTGTGGTTGTCTTATCCTAGGAGTACACATGTGGCACTTTGAATTCCCCTAGTTTACATGGTAAGTCCCTTCTTTCCTAGGAAATGGTTTCCTCCTGTACCCAAACACTGCACTGTATGTTCTAGAACCAGCAATCCCTTGCCCCAGGTGGCCACTTGACTCTTCTTCCCATAATTTGTAGGAAAGCTCTTTGAACCACCTTCTACAGGCAGGACAAGTGCTAGGACAGTGAGTATGTGACCAGTGTTCAGGTTCAGCTCCTCAGTCCACTACCAGACTGGGCCACACATACATGTTACCAGTATGTTATAAGGGTGACACTGCTCCCTCTGGAACCAGGACCCAGGGACCTCCCTGGGAGGAACCTGTACTGGGAGCACAGGCTGGCTCCATGCCAAGCCAGTGAGGGAATGGGGGAGGGACCAACCAAGGTGCTATGAGATCCTACAGCTTTTAAGTAGCCTTTCTCTTGAATCTGTACTGTCACTACAGTCCCATAACTGTTTTTCTGGAGCTTTGAGACAGATGTTCCTGACAGTTTTTGCTGGTTGTTCAAAGCTTCTGTGGGGGGTCAGAACCCTGAAGCATCTCACTCTGTATCTTGATCAGGACAAGTTATATAGTGAATATTTTTAAGTGTTTTAGCCACCTAAAAATGGAAATATGTATAGGGAGTTAAATTATTAACATATTTATTGCCAATTTATTAGCAATGTAGTATTTCATAAAATGTGAACATTTATCTAACAAGGTCAGTCATTTACCCACCTATTTTAAAAATTATCGTTTAGTGTTTTAAACTCTGCTCCTGCTGCCATATAAGAAATGGTTCTGAGAAGGTGAAAGCTTACTGATTTATCCTTTGGGTAGGATATGGAGAGGACTGGTGTCGAACTGTACTCTGTTTCTAGGAAGTATCATTGATTGGTTGGGAATAACATTTAGCTTCAGTCATGGAGACCTGATAAGTACAGGAGAGTTTATTTTTCTCACAAAAAGCACAGCGTTGGAGGGTACTGGCCTTGGTTCAGTGGCTTAAGGATGTCAGAGCTGAGGTCCCTGTGATGCTCTGAGTTCTCTCATGGTCCCAAGATGATTGCTATAGTGCTAGTAGCCATGGTGTGCCTTCCAGGCAGTAAGAAGACAAGAGAGAAGACAGTGAGCCTTCCAACTGGGCTAGGCCCCTCTAAAGAGCCCATCCATCAACTTGTTACTCTCACTGGCCATCCTTAGGAATAAAGGGGTTGGAAAAGGAAGATTTTTTTTTTTTTAAAGTTTAGCCCATTTTCACCCCAATAACAGAGATCTTCTGTAAGTAAGGAAGAGAGAGAATGGGGACTAAGTATGTGACTGATGATGCCGCCATAAACGTACAATCTCAAGATCAAGATAATCCTCCCTTTTTGTTTGTTCTGTACAGGCCATTGGGAATGCTAAAACGACTCGCAACGATAACAGCAGTCGCTTTGGAAAGTACATTCAAATTGGCTTTGACAAGAGGTACCACATCATTGGGGCCAACATGAGGACCTACCTGTTAGAAAAGTCCAGAGTGGTCTTTCAGGTGAGCGGTGTGACTTGGTATGTGTTTTCCCCATAGACAGTGTCCGTCCTAATTGTTCCCTGCCCACTCTGTGCTCGAAGAGCACCTTTTCTCTTGGTCCCAGGTGTGGACGTCCTTGTTCTTTTGGTTTTCTTTTTCTTTCTTCAATAAGTATTCATTCAAATGGTATAGGTGTTAGGCCTCAAATCTTTATCCAGTGTTGTTGTTTTTAAATGGGATTTTGTTTTTAGATTTCAATCAACAAACATTGAGTGCCTATCAAGTGCCAGCTCTCTGCTAGACACCAGGAGCCGCCTTATTTGGCAGCTTATTTAAAAATAAAAAAAATAAAAACAACATGCTTGACCACTTAGCTTAGTTTCCTTTTCAAACAAATGGAGTTCCCACTTCTCACTGGTCTCGATCCTTTATTGCTCTCCACCCTCTGTGTATACCTCCTGTCTTCTCCATCCCAACTGCTCTTTCTGCCTCTCTCTGACCCTCTTTCCCTCATCCCTGGCCTTGGGTCGTGGTCTGTGCAGCCCAAGAGCCCGAGAGCTACAGTCCTCCAGTGGCTGGCTCTTTGGACCCCTCAACCCCAAACTAAAATGTTGCCTTGCTTTGAGCCTGCCACACACTCGTTCTTCCCTTGGTTGAAACAGTTTCTTCTTCCTCACGTTTTGGATGCCTTCGGAGAAGATATCAAAAGTGCCTCAGCCATTTTGTTTCTCGGTGATGCCTCTTTCTGTGCTGGTGCTTATTTATCTAATGCATTTGTAACCAGCTTTTTTTTCCTTCTCCCCGCCATTTTCCTTTGTTGCCCAGGCACTGCCTCCTCTTTGCAAATCCTTCATTTCACTGTAGCACCCAGCACCGTGCTGTGCTGGATGTAGGTTGGCAGGCCTGGCTCTAGCCCAACTCTTCCCTGAGCACCCCTGCGCCTTCCTCTTCCTTTGCCCTCTTCTCTCTGTTCAAACCACCTGTGCTCCCCCTCCCCAAACTAATTTAGCCAGTTAAAGGCACGTCTAGCCGTGAGTGTCCAGTAGACATCTTGTCTCAGTCCTGAGCCTCTTCCAGCTGTTCCAGCTTGACATGGGCACGGGCATAGCTTTTACTTCCAGCCTCCCAAAGAAGAAAGAGAGCTCACAGCCGGGAATTTAGACTGCAGAGCATTAGCCAGGCAGCAAGGGAATCTGCATAAGTGTTTGTTGATTGACCAACCCCCTTACCCCACCCCTGTTTGTTGGATACAGTGATGTGCTACCTAGGAGAAGTAAATACCTTGGGTGCATGCATTTATTTCAATGGGTAAAAACCCTCAGGTTGTAAGGACCCATAATAGTGAATGAAAAATCTGGAGATGGGAATTAGGTGGCAGAGGTGCAGAGGAGCACGTTGGGAAGAGCGGTGAGCTCTGCCTCCACCACCCGAAGCACCCTGGGGTTAGAGTGGGCGAGAAATCATCTTGGAGGTCATTGCTCTAAAATTGCTTAACTTCTTTTCCTCCTCCAGGCTGATGATGAGAGAAATTACCACATCTTTTACCAGCTCTGTGCTGCTGCCAGTCTTCCAGAACATAAAGAGCTCGCACTAAGTAAGCAAGCAGGTGCACCCCTGTCCTCGGGTGTGGGCTGCTCTTGTGGTAGGCGGCACAGCTGGGGGCTCAGAGCAAGTAGGCAGCTCTGCCCTACTGTGGGCATGCTACAGTTAGTGAAATCAGGTTAATTCAACCAGGCTGCCTGCCACAGAAAATGTTTGGGAGGATAAGAGGCAGGGATGGGAAAGTGTTTTGTAGGACATAAAAGAATCTCCATTATTATTTTGAAAGATGTTTTGTAAGCACCATAAGAAAGGTCCTAATCACAAGGACCTCGAGATTTAGTTAATGCCTCTCATTTAATTATGGCCATGTTTTATGTTATGTTTAAGGATAGTGACCAAAAAACAGAGAAGGAAGGGGGGGATAAAGCAGAGATAAAGTGTGGGTGACTGGAGAAAAATATCGATAAAGCGTGGGCATTGCTACAGAAGATAAGAGGAGGCTTAAGAGAGTGAAATGATGGGCCTCTGAGCTTTGCCTGGGCCAACAACACTGTCTCCTCTCTCCTAAACCCGCGAGGAGGCTAATAGCACACCCGGCCTTGAGCACTGGAGTGAGGGGAATGAAGCAGCAAAAAGCATCTCTCAGCTGGGGCCAGTGGGAATGAGTCACCTGTGTGGTGGTCACATCAGATAAAAGGCAGCCCTTGCATGGGCTGGGCCAGCATCGCCCTTTGTTTCCTCTAGTGCTGTTTGCTCAGGGTGTTAGCAGGCTTAGCCTGCCAGAAGCTGTTGATAGGATGCCAGTGGGAGCTGAGAGCCAGTATAGTAAACCTCCTTTAGTTCTGGGTGCCACACGGACACTGCACCTCTCCTTGGGGCCTGAGCCTGTCCTCCTTCTGTATGTGGGGGCTTTATAATGCAGTGTCGACTGACACCTGCTGCCCAGTCCTCAGAGCTGTCTCCTGTTAGAAGTGTGTGAGAAGGACAAGCAAGCCTGGAGTCAAGCAGCATCCTGGTGTCTAGTGTGGGGGGGGGGGGAAGTCCATCAGCAGGTAGTGTCTAGGGCAGGGTATCTAGACCGAGATTGGCTGGTCCTTGTGTGGCTGTGAGAGAGAGAGAGGCTTCTGAGTCTTGCTGTCTCTGACCCAAACCCTGGCCATCCTTAAGGGCCTGGTGCCAGGCCCGCATCTGACCACTCCAGGCAGTTACAGGACAGGGCGAGAGGGGCGGTGCTGAGGGGAGCAGAGCTGAAGGGGTCAGGAGGTCCCACAGGAAGAAATATTTAAATTGAGACCTAGAGGAGGAAAGCTCTGGATGGTGGACATTATATAGTTGTGTGCTGTCCTGTAGTTCAGTGATTGCTAGTCTGACTCTCCCCAGTGACATAGTAAACTCCTCAGGAACAAGGAACGGATGTTATCTGCCGAGTAGAGCAGGTGCTGAGTAGTCCTTGTTGGTGACCTGCCCCAAGCTGGTGCTTTGTGGCTCTGCTTGGCCTGAAAGGCAGGCCAGGTAAAGAGGCTCTGCTTTCTTTCCCAGAGGAGACATGGGTTTTTCAGGGTCAACCGAAAGAAGATGAAACTTGATTTCTAAGGTGAGTTTTACAGGAAATAAACATAAGCCGTCGTGACCCATCTGGCTGTGTCTGGACCATTTTGCTCCAAATGTAATTCTAAGGTAACAGGGAAGAAATCCTCCCAGTTATTTGCGCTTATGAGGTGAAAAATAACTTCTCTTTGAGGTGCAGACTCCCTGACTGGCAGTTGAAAATTACCTAATTTGATCAAGTTCTTGCATTTTTTTAACCTACATGTGCCCTCTGAAAGCATCGTGGGGTGGTGTGAAGAGCCTTTCATAGCCTCTTGTGCTCTGGGGCGAGGCTGTCTTCAGCCTTGTGGGGGGTGGGCTACGCTTAGAGTTTAGTTCCACTGTTGACTGACTGAGTAGCTGGAAACATCAGCCAGTGAAGGGCTAGCCGGTGGCTCTCAGTGAAAGTTTACACTTAACCTCACATCCTTCCCCCTCTTTTCACCTAAATACATGGTTCAAATGCACATAATTCTCTGCAAGACCCTTTGGGCCTAGTTTTATGCATTTGTCTGAGAATGGAAGGAATAAGCTTTTATCCTGTCATGCACACACCTCCTTTGTCCCATCGTTGGTAGCTTCTCATGTTCAAGATGACCTCATGATGAGGTTTTTTTTAAAATTTCAAGTGCTAATTTGTTTAACAATACAGCCATATAGGTGTAAAGGGCTCATTTTCCCTTAAATGCAGCTTTCATGTAGTAAGGAACAAATCCCCTTTGTTTTCTGCTTACGTATGTGTGTGCATAGTTGAGTAGTCAGTCTCTCTGCCCTTGCACAGGACCCAGCATCACCTTCCAGGTGAAGCACACGCCTTGGCCTGGAGGATACAGTGCTCCCGTCCCAGGAGTCACATCCTCCCCTGGTCCGCACACTGGTCTGTGTGTGCTTAGTGGACCGCTTCCTAGCGGATTTTGTGGTATTTTCCCCTTGGGAGTACTTCATAAGGAGGGGGAGATCTAAACTGGAGGATGAGAGAAGTTGCCCTGGGATGGCATGAGTGGTTAGAGAAGGCTTCGTGGCCCCTAAAGGCAGAGGTGAGATCCAAGCAGCCAAAGAAGGTGCAGGGAAGACTGTGTCCTCATGGGATACCTGTCGTATTACAAGTTGTGTCTGGTGAATGAAGCTGAGGTTTTTGCCGACCTTAAAGCAGGTGGAAGGGAGATGATCATTTTGATTAGGTTCGAATCATTTGGTGGAGAAAGCTGCTCACCAGCCCAGGTGGCCACGGCGGTGAAAGTCTCAGCCTGAAGAAGCTAACCAGCTGGGCCTGAGCTTGGAAGCCAGAAGCAGGGAAGGTGGAGTGGCTGGTCCAACTTAGAACATCACGTGGCAGCCTGGGCTGCTGGCAGTGCAGTCTTTGATAGATATTGATTCCCTCCCAGATGGAAGATGTTTTCTCCTCTGGAGTCACCTGTGACTATCTTTCTGATATGTTCAGCTGACACTTCAGGTTAGATTTTGTTTGTGGCCAAATCCTGGGATGTTGTAAGTAACCCACCATCTCCACAATAGGGTGGTCCAGGAAGTACTGGGCCCCAGACCTGGCCAAACCCTGGGTGAGCTTGGGTATGACCTTAAAAGCCCTGTATTTCTCCGTTTGCCTGTTTGAAAAATGGGAATAAATACTATATTCAGTCTTCCTCATGTAGACACTGTGAAAATCGCCAAATGAGGTACTTTGACAGGTGAATATAAAGGAGAGAAAAGAATCGGTGTTTTTATTAAGCCTTTGAAACTGTTTGCACTCTGGCATCGAGCAATAAGCGTGATTAGCTATGAAAGTTAAATATGCTCTCTCACACAAAGACCTAACATGGTTTTCTTCATATAAATTCACTTCTGCTGTGGCTGTGAGTGGTCTAGGCCTGAAGCCCTTCCCTTCCCAGTCCCAGTGCCTTGTCCTCCAGCCACCGAGTGTTTTGTTACTCCTGGAGGAAGCCTTTGTCATGAAATACAACTGATATTCTGCTATTCCTTCCCACGGGCAGTATAGTTTGGCTGTTAGAGCTCAGGCTGTGCAGAGTCAGGCTGGAGTTAAGAGCTGAGTTCTGCCACTTCCTAGTTTGGCCTAGAAATGTGTGCCTAAGGGCTGGAGGAATTGTCACAATTTGACATGCCTGGGAGCATAGGATGCAAGGGAGAAGAGGAGGGGCATGAAGAAGTGGCAGGCATGGGCAGTGGGAAGACCTGACGAGTGACAAAAAGAAAACTGGTATATCTGGAACCTAAGATGGGGAAGGAAGGAACAAGTGGCAGGAGGAGGCCACTTCCCCAGAGGTCCAGGAGGCTGTTAAGGTGTCTGGCCTTTGCCTAAGGGCAGTGGAGGCAGGAGCAGGGCCTTGGACAGGCTTTAAGCAGAGCAGTGGTGTGATCAGTTGCCAGCACATTGGCAGTGGATTTGAAGGGCCAGGAGCAAAGACGTGGAGACTGGTTTTGAGTCTTTTGCAGCAGTCCCTGGGCCACAGATGCTGAAGGCTGGTCCCAGGGCAGGGGCAGTCAGGATGGAGAAAGGAAAAAGACTTAAATTCTTAGGAAACCAAATTGGGAGTCAAGGTGTTGAAGGAGGATGGAAATTGCAATCACATTCATCATTGGCACATTTACCTTATGTGCATTCAATCATACACACTCAGGTTTAGGGAAAAAATATTTAACTGGTGTTTTCAGGGGAAGAGGAAAACCAGCCATTGTCTATGTTTGCATCTTGTCAACACCATACATTATACCCTTAGAAGTATGAAGTACTGGACAGGGTTGTACCATGCAGGGGCACTATGTTTGATTTTTCAAGGGTAACTCTTTTACATGCAATTGTTGCCTTCAGTGCTTTCCCACCCGCCATTATGGACAAAGAGTATTTTGGAGGATTGCACTTCTGGCTGGGAATAAAATTTGGTCCAGGGACAGCATACTAAGGAAGTATAAATTCTCACTGGTTGAAGATTGTTTTGATATCTTATGCCCTGCTTCCTTGCCTACCACAGCATGCGCTGAGGACTTTTTCTATACGTCACAAGGAGGAGACACGTTCATTGAGGGCATAGATGACGCTGAAGACTTTGAGAAGACTCGACAAGCCTTCACACTCCTCGGTAGGGAACTTCTGAATAGGGGAAATAGGTCTGGGGGGGTGACTTCACAAACAGTAGGAAAGCAAGGCATGTCCCACTTTGCTTGGCAACCTTCGTGAGCTAGTGGCAAATGCCCTCTTGCCCTTGGTGAGTGACTTCCTACCCTCTTCCTTCATTCAATCCCTAAGGTTCCAAAGCCTGAGGTTTGGAGCTTTGTGACTTCCTGAAAATAAGGGTTTGAGAATCACTCTTCCAGGCACTGCAAAGTATTGCTTTCCCTCTGTCTGACCACTGAAGCCAGTGGAGGAAAACAAAGTACATCCATGTCTTCTCCTGTGGTGTGCATTTAGAGGCAGTGTGCTACAGGGGAAGGAACTTTCCATTGGGACCAAGCCCTCATGTGCCACAGTCCGGGGATCAGAGTCGGAAGTAGACTGGAAAAGTCTGCTGGCTTTGTCACACACACTGTTGCTACTTGTGTTAAGCCTTATAGAGCTTAACAGTGGGATCCTTAAAATGAGGTTTCTCAGTTGCTCTTTAGGGGCCGAAAGGGAGAGTAGAACAGGAGAAAATTGTTCCCCTCCCTTTACAGTTTTTGGGGGAGAAGAGACCTCGAGTGGTAAAGGGCATGTTGAACTTTCCTTAACTGGGACACTGAAGTGGTAAATTTGTGAGATCTGTACTGAGAAAAAGGAAAGCTTGGGCAATCAGCCTGAACCCACGAAGTGGCTCAGAAGATAAACCCTTGTGTTTTTCCCAGCCCCTTCCCTGACAGAATAACATTTGGCTTCTGAGCCATGTGACTAACCCAGAGCAGCATTTCTTAGGTTCTTTTGTGAGAATCAGGGAGGTTTCGTCCCTCTGATCCCTGTATAAGGAGAAAACCGGGACTGGTGTCCTGAAATCCACCAGTTCATGTCTCTGGAATAACTGGTGGGTAGATATGGTATGTCTTTTGCACCAATGGTATATATCAGTCAGGAGACAGAAACCACACAGGTTATTCCAACAGTGGAAAATTAATAAAGATAGCTATTAACTAGAGCAGCAGCAGTGATTAAGAGGGCCTAAAGGAGGACTCTAAAAGATCAAGAAGTCGCAGGTGCAAAAGAATACCACTACCTCTAATGTGAGGACGAGCAGTCAATAAATGAACTACTGGGGGGAGAGCCCTCCTACCCTGACCCTAGCTGAGACTTAGACCACAACTCAGAGGATCTGCCTGCCGCAAGAACAGGAAGCCTGCTAGCAGGGAAGAAATTTGCCCCTAGTCTGTATATGTAGCCCGAGTTGCCCACAGATGTGGCCAGGTCAGAGCTTATCAGTGAGGCTGCTGGTCTCCCTCAATGAATGGTAACTAAGGACCGCCAAGGAAGGGAAATATCTTTCTGCTGCTGTCACCTTGAAAGGCCACTCCAGGGCCCTGTGTTGTGGCAAAGAAGAAATTTTTACAGGTCCAGCTTTAGTATCATAAAGCCAGGGATAAAAAAGGGTGGATTTGAAGCTTAGAGACAGTAAATTGATAACTGGCACCCCACTTACCCAACATCACATCTCTCTTATTCTTCTGAGTTGGGGAGCAGGTTTGGAGGAGACTTGATAGTTGAGCAGGATAACATTCTGCCCGGTTCGTCAGGTCTTTGAATGATGCGTATATTTTTGTAGACATTTGCAAGTACTTGCAGTCTGTGTGATGGTCATTGATTCAGTCATTCCATCATTTATGTATTTGTGTTTTGAACACCTATGTGCCAAGCACAGTTCTAGGCACTGGGCTACATTGATGATAGCAGAAATCCCTGCACAATGTGCAGTCATTATGTTGCTTTTTTACTTTGTATTTTTTGTAATTTTACATAATAAAATTAAATAGTAAGTCCCTGCCCTCATGGCGCTTACATGGCAGCTGTCCTTTAACATTGTTATAGGCTAGAGCTAATTTTGGATAGTTCATGCTTGGGTTATCCACTTTGTGGATTATCTGGGGAAATTTTTAATCCTAGCATGACACATCTTTTCATCCCCCGTTTATATAGATGTCATTGCCTTCTTTTTTTAGCCAGAGAAAAGTATTGCCATAAAATAAATAACTGTAGCTAGGCAGAAATTTGGGGGAATAATTGTATTGTTTTTTAAACTGATCCATAGGTTTGTTAGTGTTCACTATATTATTGCCATTTTAATAAGTCTGAAATATTTTGTAATTTAAAAAGAAATGATGGGGAAGTGGATGTGGCTCAGCGATTGGGCTCCCTTCTACATATAGGAGGTCCAGGGTTCGATTCCCAGGCCCTCCTGGTGAAGGCAAGGTGGCCTGTGCTGCAAGCTGGCCCAAGCAGAGAGCTGGTGCAGCAAAATGATGCAACAAAAAGACACACAGAGGAGAGACAATAAGAGACGCAGCAGACCAGGGACCTGATGTGGCACAAGAGATTGAGCCCCTCTCCCACTCCAGAAGGTCCCAGGATTGGTTCCCAGTGCTGCCTAAAGAGAAGACAAGCAGACACAGAAGAATATACAGTGAATGGACACAAAGAGCAGACAGGGAGCACAAAAGCAGTTGGGGGGCTAGGGGTGGGGGAAACAAATAAAATCTTAAAAAAAAAAAAAGCCTTCGAGCTAAATGTGGGGATGACCCACTTTGACAATAGGTCTGTGCTGCCCCAGTTGGCTGGGGGAGGTGTGCATAATGAGCACTCTAATGGCTTGCTCAGGAGAATGTTCTCTTCTTCCTCCCCTGTTGGCGCTTTGGGTGTGTGTGTCACAGATGTTTGCAGGATATTTTATTGGGAGAAAAACCACTGCAGATAAATGACCGTTCTTATTAAACCCATAAAAAGATCCATCAAGTATTTGGTTGAAATGAAGTTCAAGATGAGTCTACATGACTGCTGCCTCTCCTTTGTTCCGGGAGAAGTGAAAATAGTAGTGTGACCCATCTGGTTTGATCAGGACAATCAGAGTGGAGGCTCTTTCCCTTTCAGTCCAGGGAGCCCTTTGCCCTCCGAGCTGTTACTGAGTGTCATTACTTGGTGAAGAGACTGGATCATTTTAGGAATCATTGGCCCAGAAAGGAAAATCAAACCTCTTTTCTTTTTTTTAAGTCCTTAAAAGGGTGAAATGTCCTTTCAGTTCTACCATGGATATTGAGTGTCATTCGTTTTATTTTTTTTTAGGAGTGAGAGAATCCCATCAGATAAGCATTTTTAAGATAATTGCTTCTATCCTGCACCTTGGAAATGTGGAGATTCAGGCAGAACGCGATGGTGATTCCTGCAGTATATCAGTAAGTTGCACACCAGTGCCAGAGATAAAATGTATACGATTTACCGTGTTCTTCCAGTTTTATACAACTTAAATGTGTCTTTACACGTCAGGACGCTCATAGCTTATTTATTCTTAACAGTAATGGTTTCTGTTCACTTACTGACAACTTTTTAAAGGAATGAATCCTTTTCAAATCAGCTGCCAGTGAAAATTTTCTCACTGAAGGCAGGGAACTTAGTAGCTATTCAATAAATTCCTTTCAAGGGGTTTATTTTTTCAAGTACCCTGAGGTACTTGAAATTCTACAAAATATCAGTCCTTTGGGTACTTCCTGGGTTCTGGACCGAGGTCCCCTCTGCAAGGTAACGAAGGGGGTAGTAGGGGACATCCTGCTTGGTGGCTTACGGTCTGATTGGGAGGAGAAGGCAGACGCCTACCCTTGGCAAGATTTTGACAATACAAGGCAGAATAATAAATAGCATATCTTTTTGAAAGCACTGCAGACTGGAAAGTGGTATATAAATGCTCATGACTGTTTTTTTCCTGGTGTCCAATATAGTACCTGATATGTGGTAGATAAAAAATGTCTAAGTGGATTGTTGGACAGCTGAGTAAGTACCAAATCAGTACTATAGACAGCAGTTGTTGTCTTCTCTGGCATGTAATGGTGCCAGGCAAGGCTAGAACTGATATTCTGACCTTGAATAAATGAATCCTCTATTGCTTATTATGTGTGTCTCTTGTGCCTTTTATGGCTGGGTCCTGGGCAAGTACAAAGTATAATTCTTCCTCCCCAGGACCTTAGAATTTAATTAACCAGATGCAGGGAAAAGTCAGAAGATAATGCATAATGCTATAGAATATGAACCCCACCACTCGCAAGCTGATGCAGTTTCAATTGAGCAGACGCTTATTAACCTATCGTTTGTCTAGAATTAGGGATCATCGAAGTTAGGAGAGGAAGACCTGAGCTGGAGCTGGTATCCAGCAAAGCTCATCACCTCTCCTTTCCTCCCCACTCCCCTACCCCTACCACATACATTTTCCCTAAAAGAGAAGTGGGTATGGGTTTGAATTTGGAAGGTCCCCCAGCCCATCTGAGGGCTGGGAAGCTCACCCCCCTGGGCTCAGTATGAAAGGAGAACAGGTTGGATCTGGGCAGTGTTAGGTGCCTCTAGGGCATTTTCTGGCATCTGACATATTCGTACCTGTTGGTGTGTGTGTGTGTGTTGGGGAGGGGTGGACAGAGGGGCTGGTGGCACTGATGCCATTGGAGAGACCAGGTGTGTGAAAGAGGTGCTTGGCAGGGGTGGTGGTGGAGGAGCCTCCAGTGCAGACCAAACATACTCCCCTAACTCGAGTCTTTATGGCCACTGAAGTATTGCCCCTAGTGAGAAAGGGATAGAAGGCCTGCGCCTCCCCATCCTTCCCATGCCCCAGTAAATGCGCCATAGTTCCTTACAGCAACCATACTGAGATTAGGAAAAATTGTATTGGAAACTTCTGGTTTAGGCTGGTGAGAGGCAGGAAACCTGAGAAATGTTCCTTCAGCCTCCATTTCACCCAAGACCCTGCTCCCTTTCTCAGCCCCCTTCTCCTCCTGGTCACATCCTCCATCACAGATGCTTATAGCACTGTGCCCCTGTCCTCCATGTCACTTAGCACAATTGCCATCTTACATTTATTGTGTGATTATTTGCTGCAGGTCTTTCTCCCTCATGAGACTCCGAGCTCTTTGAGGGCAGAAATGCTTTTTGCTCATTACTGTATCCCCAGCACCTCACACAGTACCTAGCCTTTGGTGGGCCCTCAGCAAGGGGATGGGTGGGTGGATGGATGGATGCATGCATGCCAGAGGCTTTCTGGGCCTCAAGACTAATGCACAGTGGAGTGAGAGAGGTTTAGTAATCTGAGAGCTCAGAGGGGGCTGATGGTGAGGCACAGAGCTAAGGCCAGTGCCTCTGTGGAAAGTGAAAGGCTTGTGTCTGTTAGTGAAGGGTCTGTCTGATAGCTGATAGCTGATTTTCAAGCCCTCAGAACATCCTCTGCTGGGATGTTCAGGTGTGAAGGAACATAAATGTTTATTAGTGATATTTGATTAATGCCTGTTTCCCTCCCCGTACCCTGCTAAACTCTAAAGCTGTGTCTCTTGTGCTCTTCTACCCTGGCCTCTCATGGGGCACCTGCCCACTGAGTATTTGTGGAGAACACTAATGAGGCAGGAATATCAGGAAGAGTGGACAGAAGACGCAGGTGGTTGTGCAGGGAGGGAAGGAGGAAGATGCCTGACTGGTAGAGGCTGGACCCCACACTGTGAAGTTTGTCCTTTCTCTCCTTGACAGCAGGAAGTCACAGAAGGTCTTTGAGCCCAGGTGCGTGGTCTTGGCTAGTCTTAGCGGCTGTGTCAAGAAGTAATTGAGAGTGAGCACTCCCAGCCAAGGTTGCTGGGGTTCAAATCCTGTTTCTGCCACTTATTGGATATGTCTTTGGGCAAGTTACTTAAGCTTTCTAAGTCTGTTTCTTCACTGCAGTGTGGAGTATCTCAGCTGCCTCTGTGTTGGTGTGAGACTTCAGTGGAAACTGCATGGCAGGGGCCCCAGTGATTGAGCCTTTGACTGTTACCAGTGTTGCTGTCCTCAGAGCCAGAAGGACCCTAAGATCATCTCTTCCAACCTTCTCACTTATTTGGGGGGGAGGTGGGAGGAAGGACGGACACTAAGGCCCAGGGAAGAGGGGAAACTTTCTCTAAGGTCATAATGATGGTTAATGGCAAAGCCAAGACAGGATCCAGCCAGCGTCCTTCCCCTATACTAGTGCCAACCTTGCTTCCTCAACTGGGCTCTAAGCGCTGGGGCTGAGATTTCCTCCACTGGCCCTGACACCCCCACCCCCACCCCCGCTTGGGGCCTAGCTCCGTGCTGGGCGCGTAGTGTACGCTTGAGAAATGCTTCGTTAAATGGTTGCTACTGAAAACCCCACTCCTGAAAGTGAGTTTCGGTTTATTTCTTAAGCATCTAGTGTGGGCCTCCTACTGGAAAGGCTGTCTGTCCATAAACTGTGTGCCTTCTGCTTGGTAGTTCTAATTTTTAATTAAAGCATGAAAATGTGTTCCACAACTGCCAGAGTTCCCTTGGAGATGTAAAAGCATGCCATTACTTGGACACCAGAGGCAATTTGTTTCTTGAATTTGGCAGTATAGTCCCATAAAACTAATCTGCTTCCTATGATGCTGGCTATTTTGAATGGATTTAGCATCATTTAATTAAGCTTAAATGTAATTGCATCTTGTTAAATCAGTTTGTTAGCACCTTTAATCAACAGTCAGAAGGGTTATAGAGGAGCAGGCCACGCCCCACCTTAGTGAGTAGAAAACCTGTCCCTGGGATGTCCCCTAATTCTTGTCCACAGCTCTGTGGCCAGGATGCTTGTGGTCCCTTCTTCACCACACTCAAAGTGGGAGGTGCCAGGGCGGGGAAGGAACATATTGGCAGGCCTTGGGTGGTCATGTTTGCTCCTAGCAGGCCATTTAAATGTCAAGAAATCCAGCTGCAGTGCTGTGCCTCGCAATTAAGAATTTCTTGGAAATGGGTCAGATTAACAAGTCGGACACTTGCCATCTCTGAACCTGTTGCCTGCCAAGCTGCCCAGGCACTTGACTTTACCACATATGGCTTTACATCTGGGGGAGCAGGAGGCTTCCTGGTGGTGGGTGCTGAGTACAAGGCCGCTGGCCAGGGGCAGTGGCCATGGAAACCCTCCCTGCTGAGTGTGCAGCAGCCTCTTCCATACCTATCTGCCCAAACCCAGCTGATTCTCTCCAGGGCTGGAGTTAGGAGCGCTGGGCCAGAGGTCCTGGCGCTTCACGTAAACTTCATTTTCCTCATCTGAAGAGAAGGCGTGTTGGATTAGAATGATAGCTCCTGAAGTGTTTTCCTGGGAGCCTTAAAATGAGACAGTTCTTAGGAAAATAAGGGTTCTTTGGTCAAATAAGTTCAGGAGATGCATAAAGTATCTGTCTCTTGGTGCTGACGAGGAACATTAAAAAACCAGTTCAGCTTTGTTTAGCCTGGTGTTAGCCCTGGTGGCATCCCGGCTTTGAAGAATTCACGTTCTTTATAACTATTGTTCCTTGTAGCGCGCTATGGAGAAAAGCTGGCCTTAATGATTCTGGAGGTACTTCCCTACTCTGACATCCTGTTATTTTATAATTGTGTTTGTTTGAGTAGATGGATTTTAAATATCTGTAGGAAAAAAGTGTTCTGGGGATACGGTGTTAAGGGGGGAGGGTCACCTGTGTTGATTTTCATTGAACGAGTCCTTGTTTGGGTCTTAAAAGGAAGCCTCATTGGAAATAGTCCCACAAGTGGGTTAGGACCATTAGGAGGCACGTCATTGTTTGAAAGGCTTCCTCTTCAGCCTCAGAGCTAACAAGCTCTCCAGCAGGCACTTGGCTGGGTTCTCAACCTTCCCAGGTGGATTTGGACAAGGGAATGAGTAGCGGGCGAGAGGACCCTCTGAGGATGGGTGGGTTTTCTGTGAGGTGCCACATTCTGGTGGATGAAATAAGGCCAGACCCCGTGGGTAATCTGATCAGCCATTTACTAGAGGGCCAGGTACTGTAGTGGGCACTTTGGGTAACTGAGGGACAGGACTCAGGTGTAGCTCCAAGAGGCAACTGGGTGCACTGGACCAGAACAGTAGAAGGAGCCCAGGGGTCAGTGGAGCTGATGAGTCATTTCACCTCTCTGACATTAGGATCTTTGCCTGCATGGAGAAGGGGCTTTAACTGGAGGAATTCCCAGTTTCTTTCCCACACTAAACATGTGATGTTATTGGTTATGTGCTCCAGTTGATTGCCTCAGGTCAAAATTTAACTCATATTTTTGCCATTTGTCCTGGTCTTTCACATTAACTTTTTTCTCCAAGCACCAAGTGCCTTAAGAATATTAATAAACCAAGTTCAGTTATGTGTTATTGAGAGTCACTGAAGCTAAGATGGAAGAAGGCCTGCTTGGAAACTTAGAATGACACTATGCTGGGAGGAATGTCACCAGTGGTTGGTCTCACTCCAGCACATCTGGACACACCCATTGGGGCCATGTATAATTTGAAAAGCCCTCTCCTCCAAGGTGATTGTTATGTATCCTACCCACCCAAAAGAGACTAATTGATCATGGCCATCCCTATCATTTTATTAAAGGGAAACTGAAGCCAAAGGGAGGGAAGAACAAATGCTTTGTAGGTCCTTCCCAGCCTGAAGACCCCGTGGCTTATTTCTGAGCATAAAGCTGTTTAACCTAGGTTCTATTCTGAGATGATACTTATAAGTGATGAATTCGAAGAAAGAGGAATACAACTTCTTTCTGGACTGTGGGTTGAAACCTGCGCGTGGTACTCTGCAGATGGAAAACTGTATATTCCAGTGTGAATCTGCAGCCTTCTAGCTCCTTACTCTTAATGGATTATCTTTTACTGAGCTATCAGTTCTTATTCTCTCCCCTTTATTTCAGGAATCCTCTCCTCATCCATTCATTTAGGGAATGACACAGTAGCTACTTGGTAGTTGAGGGGACAGGAACCAGGAAAAGTGGACACATGCCTTTCTTTTTTTTAAAGCCCAGATAGTTTGGTCATTAGCAGGTATAATGATCAGTTTGAGCAACACTATTTGGGCTCTAATTGCCATCTCCACTTAGCAGGTGTGAAAGTGTGCGTGAGAAGCTGGAGCAGCATCTAGGGATGAGGTGGGGTTCTAGAGTTCTGGGGAGGCCTTGAGCTTGGGGATGGGGACATGGTGGTGAGCTTTCCCTCCATCCCCTCCTAAACCCGTCTCTTCCCTGTGTCATCCCAGCCCCAGGATGAACACCTCAGCAACTTCTGCCGACTCCTGGGGGTGGAGCACAGTCAGATGGAGCACTGGCTGTGCCACCGCAAACTGGTTACCACCTCGGAGACCTACATCAAGACCATGTCCCTGCAGCAGGTGGTCAATGCACGCAATGCACTGGCCAAGCACATCTACGCCCAGCTGTTCGGATGGATTGTGGAGCATGTCAACAAGGCCTTGCACACCTCCCTCAAGCAGCACTCCTTCATTGGGGTCTTGGACATCTACGGGTAAGCCTGCTGCCCCACCCTCCAACCCTTTACTCCTTCTGTAGGTTGTTACTGTCTTCCTGCAACCTTTTAGAGCCAGCGAGAGCCTTGGGAGTCTTCCCAGTGCTTCTCAACCAGGGTGGAACCACCCCTGTAAGGGAGTTTGAAATGCATAAGGGCATTTGTCAAAATGACTGGAATCACTACTGGCATCTAGTGGTCGGAGGCCAAGAATACTAAGTGTCCTAGAATATGGAGGACAGTCCCAAGAATGGACCCTATCAAAACACCAGAAGATCCCCCATTGAGAAACCCTGCAGGCATTCATTTTTACATCTGGGAAACTGAGGCCCAGAGAGAGATGGCTTACCCATCATCATACTGGAAGTATGTGAGAAATAGAACTTAAATACAGGTTTTGTATCCCCGAGTCTTGTTTAATTTTAGTCTGCCATGAGACCCCATTGACTTTCTCATCAGTCAAGGTGATTATTTTTAATTCTGTGATTTTGCACACTGCTGTGTAGGTTTGTGTTTTTTTTTTTTTTTTTTAAAGGTTTTATTTATTTATTCATCCATCCCCCCCTTGCTGCTTGTGCTCGCCGGGCCAGCCAACCACGCCGTGCGGGCGGGCCCGCCCCCACCAGGAGGCCCCGGGAACCGAACCCGGAGCCTCCCATACGGTAAACGGGAGCCCTACTGATTGAGCCACAGCCGCTTCCCTGTAGGTTTGTGTTTTGTGTGGTCATTCTTGAGGTTTCTTTTCCTTCCAGAATAGCCTAACTGAAAGGACTGTTTTTATAATAGCATGCTTTTGCAGGGAGAGGAAGTATACGTAAGTACGAGTCAGAAGTCTGAGTTTTTGTCTCAGTGCCTTTACCAACTAGCTGAATGACTGTGCAGATCACAGCCCCTCCCTGGTCTTTAGTTTTCATAGCTCAAATTGAAGTTTGGAGCCAGAGTCACTCTGAGGTTCTTTCCAGATCATTCTAGAATCATTTGAAATCATATGAACTGGGTTGCAACCTCCCTTGCACTTTTTTTTTTTTTTTTTTTTAACCAATGTCCTGCCCTCTTTTAGCTAATAATAGATGGAATCTTCTTGGATCTTTAAATTATAGAAGTCACGGTTTCTGACTTAAAATAGAAATTGGACCCATAGAAGTGTAGAGTCGTACGAACAGTGAAGCTGTAGTGAAAACAACTGCTTGGTGGGTTGGAACTCAGCTGGGACTCACCCGTGCCAAGGCTTTAGTGAAGGAAAAACCCTTCTAGAAGCAGCTGCTTCCCTATGCACGAAGACACTGTCTTAAGTTCAACTCTGGTGCTCTTGCTGATCCCTGGGTTTCAAATCAAAACACAACACATGCAACGGGGGTCATGGGTGAAGAAGGAAACTTGATTTCTGGCATCAAAAAGGTCTCAGAAACATGCTAAAGAGTCTAGTCATATGGACAAGTTAAGTAGCAGAGGAGGCAACTGAGGAAATTGTAGAAACGTCAGTTAGATGGTCCAGACACTTAGTGCTGTAAAGGTTTCGGGGCCGGAGAGAGCACACTTGTTTGCACAGTCAGTTGAAAGCCTCATGCAAGAGGTGAGATTTGAACTGGATCTTTTAAAGAGGGTATAGAATATGGAAAAAACCAAGTGTGGAGAGGAAGCCTCATAGCTGGAGAGGAGCAAACAGTGGAGAATCACCCTAGAAAGCTGAAACCTCCGTCTGCTCCAGGGTTCTTCAATGTTTTAGCTGAGTGACCTGCAAGACACTTGTCCTTTTGGTCTGTTGAGTGCCTGCTTTGTGCTCAGTCCTTCCACTTAATTTTGGGAGAGCATAGAATAGTCTGCTCTCTGAGAACTTCCTATCTAGTTGTCAGTAACTAAATATATGGTGCTCTTCATACTTCTAGGTAATTGGGTTTCCCAAAGTACTAAGAGAAACCCAAGCTGACCTAATGTGACTGACCTAATTCCTTTAATCTACCTATGCAAGAATCTAAATCCTACTGAGATTTTGATTTGTGAAGAATAACATGCAAACTTTTTTTTGTTAATAGCATATAAAAATATTGACTTCAATATTACCGGTATGGGGAAGTGGCTGTGGCTCAATCAGTAGGGCTCCCGTTTGCCATATGGGAGGCCTTGGGTTCGGTTCCCGGGGCCTCCTGGTGAAGGCAAGCCCGCCCGCGCGGCGTGGTTGGCTGACCTAGCGAGCACAAGCAGCAAGGGGGGGATAAATGAATAAATAAATAAAATCTTAAAAAAAAAAAAAAAAAAAATTACCGGTATGTAAAATCATGCCTCAGTTGTATTATATTCATATCTTTTCTTAGCATTGCCTTGAATTTAAATAGACTAGTTCCTCGCTTCCCAGGGATCTCCAGTGAAAGTCTTTGCTCTGTGAGTTGAGCTCCTGGTGCTGCTGAGTCATCATGTGCCAGTGGGACTATGCAAGCTGGGACTTTGTGCATGTATGTGCCATTAAATTTTTATAATTGATTTGATTTTTCTTCTCTCACTCTGTGACTGTCCAAAGGGGAGAAATATATTGAAAGGTGCAATTGTCAGAGGTTAGGGTAGATAGCCAAGGAACTCATCTCCTGTTTCTAGTGCCATCGCCTGAGTGTGTCTCATCTCAGAGTGGCCCATGGGTTCCTTTGAGAACATCTGACAGCTTTTCAGTGAGAGCAGGACTTGGTTGTATAAAGTGGTCATATTTAAAAGTGATTCACTATTACCCTGGAGAGAGAGAAATGCCCATGCACAGTTACTCCTCTCTATTCCCGATGCAATGCCCAGTTCACACCCTGTAGGCAGAGTTAAAGATAGCAAGTTGGATGCAAGATAGGTGTGGAGTTACCAACTTACAAGTCTACCTAGCAAAGAAACTGTGGCCAAGTCATTCAGGGCCATTGGATGCCAAGAAGGCACTTACAACTATTTCCAACATGGAGATATGCATGCTCCTCAACAGTTCTGGTCTGCCAAGAAATTAATGTGTAAACTTGCACTAGACCCGGCCCCTTTTCTGGTCAGGGCTGTATAATGAACTCTTAGGAAATTAAAACCAAAAATTTGACCACAGTAGAGCAGGGGGCATGAGTCTGGAGGTGCTACTTATGATCTATCAGGTCAGTGACATCATTTCTTGATCTGAGAGAGAATGACAAAGAGCATTTGGTGGAGTTTGGGTTAATTTGTGTGAGCAATTTACCATCATTTCTTTTCTTCACATGTGGCATTTTATCTGCCTTGGTCTCCTTTGGGTTTTGGATCCTTCCAGAAACTCACTGACTGTCTTGTTTGTTTGAATGTAGCTATGCCTCAGTTATCTGGCAGTGGACATATCATACTGGGTAGCTCCCTCTCTCGCCCTCTCGAACCACTTCCCTCCCATTTCAAATGAGCTCTAGTCTTTAGGCTTTATTCATAATAATGAGAGGTGATTCCCTGTAAAGAGCATTTCAATTTCCGAGGCATTAGAAAATTCAAATATTTTAATTTTGTTTTTGCATTTTCTATCCCTATCCCTGGCCACCAGACATTGTAGAGGGAGGCAGAAGACCCTATATCCATTGTCTCACTCATTCTCAGCCAGAGTATGGGGATACCTTGGTACATACAGATGATGCCCTTGGAATGACCTTATGTCTTTGATTTTCTTACTCCTCATCACTTGTCATCAGAGTGGCATGTGGAAGCTGGAGAGAATAGGAAGGATGGATGGGGTGTGTGTTGAATATAATGACTCCATATTAGTCAGCCAAAGGGGTAATGATGCAAAGTACCAGAAACCTGTTGGTTTTTATAAAAGGTATTTATTTGTGGTAAAAGCTTACAGTCCAAAGGCCATGGAAAGTCCAACTTAAGGTACCATAAGAAGTACTTTCTCACCAAAGTCAGTTGTCACACGTGTTGAAGCAAGATGGCAGGCGATCTCTGTGAGGGTTTAGCCTTCCTCTCTCAGCTACAGGCTGGCATAGGGCTCGTTTCTTTCCAGGCCTGCTCAACTGCTCTATTCTCTACAGCTGCAAACTATTATGGCAAATGGCTCATGTCTCTTCCTGGAGCTTTGTAGCTGTTTGAACCTTCTCCTTTCCGTAACATGGCAGCATGGAAATGACCAAGTTCTCTCCTCTTCCTGTATCTTCTTCTATGTGTCTTCTTGAGTGAGTGTGTGTTTATGTAGGCCAAATGGGGCAGGGACTCAACCCGAGCTATACCTTACTGATGTAGCCCAATCAGAAGCCCTAAATTGAGTTTATCAAGTAAACTTAATCAGTAGACCCCTCACTGACTCTAATACAATCAAAGGGCATCACACCCAGAGGAACAGACCAGTTTACAAATATAATCTTTCTCTTTTTTGGGATTCATAAATAATATCAAACTGCCACAGACTCCCATTCATTAAAGAGAGCACTAAGGAGCTAACTCCCCCTCTGAGTGGAATTACTCTTCCTTCCCTCACCCCCCAGAGTAGGCACAAATTTCTTCCACCTGAGATAATTGTCCCCAGATGAACTGCAGCCCCTATCTAGGACATTGCTGGCCCACTATTCAAGCTCATTCTAGAGTAATGTAGGTGAGCCACCCCAACTTAAAAAATATATATATATATAGAAAATGTTACTAAAGAATCGGCACTCAAAGTGAAGAAGACACACTCACTTGGATATATGGGCAAGCACAAGGCAGCATCATATACCCACATCTTCCCTTATGGTGATTTTCTGTGAAATCCTGAGTCAATTAGCCTGGGCCACAGCTGCTTCCACCACAACTATGGAGAGCCCCTAAGGCTCTCTTGCTGCCCCTTCCTGCACTTTCCAGACACCTAGTTTCCTGGTCTGAAGATGGCTTCCCTACGTCTTGCTTCCCTGTCCCAGCTCAAAAAAAGCACAAATTGTGCAACACCATAGCAAGTTAGCTAACCCAAGCTGGTGCTCTTAACTAAGCTTCTATGAAGCTGCTTGTGGGTGTTTCTTACCAGGCAGGGATGGGAATTAATAGGGAGAGCCAAGCGGCTTTTGGCTAAAGTTTCCTTTTTGTGTGTCCCATTAACCAGAGTCTCTATAGGCTTGATTAATTGCAATCTCAATCCTTTGTTCCTCTCCCCTCCTCAAGGCAACAAGAAATAAATGACTTGAATTTGGGAGAAAAATACACATGTGCTTTTATTTCAGCCTTCCAGAATGCTGAGGTAGCAGGGTGCGTTGGCTACAGCCAGCCTGTTCTTCCTGATGAGAGTTGGCCTGGAATACTTTTGGAGCATGGCAGAGCACATTCACTCCGGAGGCAGAGGAGAGGGAAGGAGGATGGAGGAAAGTTGGGCCCCACGAAGCAGGAAAAGCGATTTGCTTGTATTTTATAATTCTCTCCTGTTACTTTCTGTCTCTCATGGTACTTCATAACTAAATTAGCATCCAACTGTATTTGGTGTTCTTTAATGATGTGTTTTACATAAGCTTCTTAGGTGTTGTTCACTTTCATCGTTTTGTTGGAAATTCTTTCTTTGAGTTACTTGTTTTCTTGCTCTCACTCTTCCGAATAGACTTATAGATGCTTTTACAGCCCGATTGGGCTTCTCTAATTTAACTCGTGCCTGACCACGTGGAAAGTCTCCATGGAGAAAGGAGGAAGAGAAGGCAGCAGTTGCATTTTCCCTGCCATCCTGTGGACAGAGGCCCAGTCCTGGAAAGCCCAGAAGATCTCTGGAAGCAACATCTTGGGCTGGGGGTGGGGGGATGCATGGCTGGACCCAAGGACCAGAACCAGATCACCTGAAGCCGTTGGGTTCCCCCTGGACTCTCCCAGTCTCCCTGGGAGCCCCGTACGGGGTGCTCCCGAGCACACCTCCACCCTCCAGAATGGCTCTGCAGCAGCCGTTTTGGGGTGTGCTTGTAGTCAGGCACCCCTGCCTGCTTTTAAGGCCCAAATGAAATCCCATTTTCTCCCTGTCCTTGCCAGCAGCCGCCATGGCCTCACCCTCCTTTAAAAGCCTATAACAGAAAATCTCTACCCCTTGGGGAGCTTCTCAGGTACCCATTTCCTCTCAACTTTCCAAAGCCCTTTCGGGCAGGGACCTTGCCTCGCTCTTCTTTGTAGCCCTCACAGCTCTTGGGACAGTTGACCTGATGGGTTGGGAGAGGAGTACTGTATGACAGCGTCTTCCTGTCCCACTTGGAGCTCCAGGCATGAAGAGCTGGGAATTGGAACACACCGGCTTAGGTTCCCCGGAAGAATCGCTGTTCTTGGCCTTTGGGTGTGAGGGGTGTGTAGGACTGTACTTTCCCTGAAGGACAAGTCCTGCGTGGGGATATCTAGGCACAGAGAGAAACACGTGAGCGGAATTAAAGTCCCGTTGTTCTAAGTGTGGCCAGCATCCCAAGACTATTTGATAAAGACACTGGAAGAGTTGGTCCCTAACAGGTGCCCTGGTGAGATTTCATGGCTACAGGATGGAAGGGGTTTTTTTTGGGGGGGATACTTAGCTTATTTTTTCTGACCCCAAAGCATGAGAGCCCTGTTTTTAAAGGCTTATCCAGAGAAACTTTGCCCAAGTTATTTTAAATATACAACTTCTAATAATCAACATTCCCTAGAAGTCCTTCTCTATATCAAATCTAAATCTCACATCTGTTCAGGCTACCTTCAATAGAATGATAGTGATCTTCTGTAACATAGAAAGATGAGGCTGAGCTAAGAGGTTCCGGTTCCTTTGAACCTGTGCTTAGGAGAAGTACTGTTTCACAGTCTTCAAAGCATCTCATTGCCTCTCTGCGCCCTCTCCAGTCATGGAGCAAGGGGTGCATGGAGGTTAATAATTAACTCAAAGTGGTTAACCTTTTGTTGCAGTTTCATTTCTGACAGACGTTGTTATTGGAAGTATTTGTGGCCCTACACTTTAAAATTGAGGAAGATATAAAGAAAATTGTATACTTTTTTTTACTATATTTTGAAGATAGAAAAATTGAAGTAGAAGTGATTCACCACGAGGACCCATGCTAAATTTCAGCATCGAATCTTGTGCTTCCACGCTTTGACCTTCCTCCCACCCAGGGATTCTGTTCTAAATATTCTCAGCATTGACTTTACAGGAGAAATCCAATTCCCTCTATTTGCGTGCATGCGTGTGTGTGTGTGTACGTATATATTTTTGTGACATTTTAATGTTGTGAACTATAAATTGATCCATTGTATTTATTTTGAAAAGTCATCTCTGTTGATGAGAAGAATTACTACAAATATAATTTCATTGTAAAGGAGAAGGGGCCCTAACTTCCTGGCTGTGGCTCTGAAGTCAGTTATCTCTGTCATTTTTCAAGCTACCCAAGCCCCTCATTCATCTCTGACCCTCTGGCTTTACAGTAATTACACTAGATAACAGAGGAATTGTTACCAGATAATATCTTAGAAATAGGGAAATTATGAGCTAATTTCAGGCCATCTCAAATTAATGAGAATGTTCTTTGTGGAGTGCTACCAATGTAAACCTTTAAAAAATGGTGAGTGGGAGATATTTAAGTCTTTTATCTGTTGAGCTCAGTACAAGCTCTACCAGCACACCCAATTGCTATTATCTGGCCAAATGCTAGGGTGGCTCTTTTATCTTCCTTTGAGCTTTTATTAATTAAATTCATCCAGGAATAGGCAGTTTTCAGCAACCTCTCTTGTGCGGAAAAAGAGAATGAAGGGCTAGGTGATCTGACTCACTCTTTGGGCTGTCACCCGGACTAGGAAGGCCCCACACCAGGCTAAGGACTGGCAGCTGCTGTGCCTCCCTTCTGCCCAGGTTGGACTCTGGGTCTGTGATCTTGTTTTATTAACCTAGAATTACTTCTCCCACATGGGTGTGACCAAAAACTGTGCTTTAATGTGGTCTCTAAGCAGTTGGCTCCTTTGATCTCCTTTCAGGTGGAGGGGCGGGGCACAGGGAGCAGCAAGAAACCTGATGTTTTTCTGGACACTGACCTGGTCTTTGGGTGTCCGTTTGTCCTGTTCCTTCTGCGTGGGGTACTTTCTGTCCCTCCGTGCCCCCGCCTCGCTCCGCCCCATCCCTAATCCCACCAGGGACAGCTCGGTGTCTACTTGGGGGTGGTATTTAGGGAGTGCAATCCATTTGGAAGGGCTTGATGAGAAAATTCCATTGTCCATATAAAAAAAAAAGGGTGGAGACGTGGAGGTTATGCTGAAAGCTGAAGCCTGCCCCCCCAGCCCCTCTCCCACTTTCCACGTGCTCAGATATCTCCTCTTCTGGGAAGTTATCCCTCTTGTGTACAGACAGTCCTTCCCCAAGTTCTCTCCTCCTCCTCTTTTTTTTAGTGAAAATCATTACTCTGTACTGCATTGAGTGTGGTCTCAGAAATTGGACTCACTGAGCTCAAAACCTGGCTCTATCTACTGGCTCTCTGACCTTGGACAGGTTATTTAACTCCTCATACCTCAATTTTTTTCAACTGTAAAATGGGATTAATAGTAGACCCTAACTCTTGGGGTTGCTTTGGAGGTTCAAGGTGAAAAAAGCTCCTGAAACACTTGGACCTAACATTTGTAAGCCTCACTGACAAGGCCCTTGCCAGCTCATTCGGCCTGTTGTGTGCGTGAGTGAAGGAGAGAAGGGTGTCTCTTCTAGATTTCTGCCTTTCTCACCCTCTCAGCCTGATGCCATTGCTCAGTGTATAAGGTGGCCCCACTTGTTTGTGGTTATAGCTGCTGATGCTGTTATGATGTTCCCAGCTTGGTGGGCAAACACCACATCCATCCAGTTGTGCAAAGGAATCTAATCTGCACACCCTGTTGGTCATTTCAAGTCCTCCCATTTCTACCTTCCTTTTTTTTTTTTTTTTTTTTTTTTTTTACTTCAGTGATGTCAGAATTATTATTAACATTTAAATGTTTCTTCTTCTACATCCACCTTCCTTAATGTCTTTAGAACTTTTCCATTGCTGGGCCACCAACAGCTAATATCAAGTCCTGCTTAAATCTTGCCTAGATTATTCCTTCAATGATAACTGCCTAACTTGGTTTCCTGCCTTCAGTCTTGCATACCTTCCTCCAAATCAGTTTTTCTTTACCCTTCTGCCAGTTTCTAAGATGCAAATCTGATTGTCATTTCTTAATTTCAAATCCTTCCAAAAATGCCCATTGTCCCCTGGTGAAATCCAATCTCCTTAGTGTAGCATAAAGGCCTATAGGGCAAGATCCCTGCTTCCTGCTGCTGTGTTCTGCCTGTCTCTCTACCCACCCTCCTCTGTCTGCATTCCCCCCCCCACCTCCTCCGTCATCTAACCATATTGCAAAAATTTGGTTAGATGAGTGACAGTGCTGACATGCCTAAGTATAAAGAGCTTTAATGAATTAATTTTTAAAGTTAAAAACCAATGAATAGTTGACCAAAGATTACAGGCAATTCAGAGTCCAGATGACTGGTATACACACACACAATGTTGAACTTTATTAACGATCAAAGAAATTAAAATTAAAGGGAAGTGGATGTGGCTTAAGCAGTCGAGTGCCCACCTATCACATGGGAGGTCCCAGTTCAGTTCCCAGTGCCTCCTAAAGAAGCTGAGCTGATGCAGCAAAATGATGCAATGAAGAGACACAGTGAGGAAACACAATGTGAAATACAACAGGCAGGGAGCGGAGATGGCTCAAGTGATCGGGAGCCTCCCTCCCACATGGGAGGTCCTGGGTTTGGTTTCTGGTGCCTCCTAAAAAAATTAAAACATTTTTCCTATACAATGAAGCAAAGAAGTTTTAAAGTTAATACTCACTATTGACCAAAGGGCCATGATATGACATTAATATACCCCGTGAGGGTGAAATGGGATTTACTTCTGGAGCATGAGTGAACTTTTGGGGTTATGGAGGTGTTCTATAGCAGTCACACACTACATAAAATTTGGCAAACTCATCAAAATATATGCTTAAAATTGGTGCATTTTATTTATGCTGTAATTCAATAAAGATTTAAATGACACAGTGTTGACCAGTATTAGGACAAGACAATTTCATACATGGGGGGTGGGGACAGGGGAGATGATAATACAGATTGAATCCACTTTTCTGGAAGTTAATTTGCTTCTACCTTTTAAGAAACCATATTTTTTTGACATGATAATTCTCCTTCTAGGACAGCATCCTAAGGAGAGAATCATAAATTCAAAGATTTATATACAAAAGTATTTGTCACAGCATTGATAGCAGCTGAAAACGAGAGAATGAACCAAAGTGACCCTCAGTAGGGGATTGGTTAAATTATGATATACCTGCACAGGGGCCACTGCCAGGCTGGTAAGACACTGCGTGCGAATTGGAAAAAGGCAGCCTTTCTGGGTGGGACGGGTTCCTCCAAGGCTTTTGAAGGGAGCACAGCTGAATTTCAGCCCCTATTGGGCATCGTGTTCAGTACCCAGGGCCCCAGGCACAGCTCATCCACAGGATGGTCGATGAGGCAGACATTCAAACTGATGCCTTTGAAGAACGATGACATGGGGAAATACTTGCAATGGAAAAGTAAATGATAAAAATAGGTAAAAACGTACATGGAATTCTACATTTGTGGAAAAATGTAAACTACTGAAATGTAACTGGTGCTCGATATGAGTGATAGAATCATTGATGACTTTCTCTTTCAGGGCTATTTTTCCTGACTCTTCCTACTGTCTTCCCTTTTTCTAATGAAAATAGCTGCATATCTTACTTTGCGAATTTAATAAGGCTCCCTCTAGTGCCGATAGCTGCAATGGTGGTTTCTTTGAGCATGAGAGCAGAAAATGGGAATTCCATGCTGGAGTTAAGGGCAGAGGTGACTGGGAGGGGAGGGTGAGGGCAGCTTTGTTGAAGTCCTGTTGATTCCCTCAATTAATGAAGATATATTTCTTACCTTTGTCCTTTCCTCTTTCCATTCTGCAGGTTTGAGACATTTGAGGTAAACAGCTTTGAGCAGTTTTGTATCAACTATGCCAATGAAAAGCTCCAGCAGCAGTTCAACTCGGTAGGCTTGGCTTCCAAACCTGCGGGTGTCAGTGTGGGAGACCCCTCTGTCTCCTTCCTGCCCAGGCCACTTCTCACCCATCCAGGGTCAATGGGCCCTTAGCTCTGCCCCAACCTTCCCTTGGTTTTCTGGTGGTACCCCAGCTGGGGAAGGCGCTCCCTGCACCTCAGGTGGAGGTCTGAATTGAGGCAGCTGTGTTTGCAGTAAATGGGTATCTGCTTGGCTTTGGTTCCCACCCATGAGCCTGGGCTTCTGGGGTGTTTAAGCAACCAGCAAGGTAGATATGGGGCTTCTTGGGATTGATCGGGATAGGAGAACACAGGTGATCACTAGAATGTCCTAGGGAAGGATTCACCCAGGAAAGAGGAATCCCCTAACTAGGTTTTTCTTTTCTGCAGCTATGACCATATCTTAGTGCCCACACCTTTTCTGGTGGGTGTCTGCCTCCATCCAGAACTCAGTATCAAGTGGTTGAGAGCTCAGGGAAGATTAAAAGCAAGTTGTGTCTACAGATCACTAACCTTGACCTTTCACTTCTTGTCCTAGCATGTATTCAAATTAGAGCAAGAAGAATACATGAAGGAGGCGATCCCTTGGACCTTGATTGATTTTTATGATAACCAACCTTGCATTGACCTCATAGAAGCTAAGCTGGGTATCTTGGACTTGTTGGATGAAGAATGTAAGGTAAAACTGATGCTATTATTGAATTAGTTCAATTCTAGGCTCAGGATATGGGGCAGAGGGCAGCTGTGCAGTGTGAGGAACCGTGTGAGATCTCAGAGCTAGAATTTCACTTGTGATGACATACCCCAGCCTTTAGTGTGCTAGAAGAAGCCTCAGTGTCCATTCTGTGTTACTAGAAGGTAACGCACTGAGCATGACTGGCATTGCTACATGGGTAAATGTGTATCTTTTTGGCAGAAACAGGGTGGAATGGAGTGGCATGAATTTCTCCCCCAAATGTCCTATGTGCCAAGAGAAGAACCCCAACATGTAGACGGGTACCCCCATAGAGTGAGGGCTCAAGGGCCCAGAATAATCTTTGCTATGCCAGATGTTTTGTGAGTCATCGAGCTACATGGCACAGGGGCATGTGAGATCAATAGATTGCTCCTATCTGGCTCTTTGTGGACTCCAACTTGTATGACAGGAAGTGTTGAATTGCCGGCATGGAAAGAACCAGGCAGCTTTGGGTCTGTGAAGCAAGGCGACTGGGATTTTAGCAATCACCTAACTTCTTTGGACTTTGGTTCCCTGCTCTATGAAGTTATGGAGGTTGGATCTGATGATGTTTGGAGTCTCTCCCAGTTAGGATGATAAGGGGTTGGACATAAGCCATTTCTTCCAGTGACAAAAATGCTCATCAAAAAATGTAGAAAACACGTGATTGTTAGGATCAAAAGGAAAGAGCCCAGTTTGTTTTACCTTCTGATTTCCCACATCTTGCTTGTGAGGGATTGAATGTGGCTTCATAGATTGTGAGGGGGAGCTGTATCCCTTCCAGAAGGGCTGCCCTGGTTTTATTGTCTTTGAAAATGAAGAGGAAAGGTTAATGAAATGGTAAGAGTAAAAATACACTGGAATCTATAGCTTGCACATTTTAATCTCCTAAAGTTTCTCAGCATTTCTTCAGGGACCTGGGCTTCATCCTCCGTCAGTGTCCATGTGGGGATTTCTCTGAGCGACAGGGTCTGCCCAGGTTTGCCCAGCCTGAGAGGCTGCAGGAAGGGTAATAAAACAGCTGCCCCTGGATTGAGCAATCCCAGCTAAAGGACAGAAGTTGCTGCCCAGGTCCTCCCTTTCCCCTCCGTGGGGCCCTCAGGCTGTTTACAATGAACTAACCCCTTGCTCCGGGGACCTCTGCCAGCAGCTCCCTTCTGACGCTTAAAGGAGCACCCCCCAATCTCTTGAGGCTCCTTCAGCTGCACATTCCCTCTCCAGAAGGAGCACCGTGTCCTTGTGCTCAAGGTAGGCTTCTAGGATGCTGAGCCTGGAGTGTAGCTGCCCCTGGCCCTTCACTGCCCTCCCTCAGGAGAGGAGGAAGGGATTTCCCTGCTGACCAGTGAAGGGAAAGGGCTACTGGCTCAGGCTCTGGAGGGGCTGGGGGAAGCCTGTAGTGGTGTGTGGGCAGGGCCCAGCGCCCATGTGTGGGGGTCAGGATCTCAGAGCAGGTTGGGAGAGGCAGGGCCACAGCCCAAGGGCAGCAGAGTGACAGTGGAACAGCCTCGAGAGCAGGGGATGCCAACTCAGGCTTCAGACCAGGTGCAGCAGCTGGGATTCTGTGCTGGGGTCGCCTTAGAAGGCAAGGTTTGAGGGAAACCTGGATTTCCTGCTAATTAAGCTGGTGGGGGCTCAGATGATTGAAATTGGGGGCAGTACTGCAAATGGGACACATTTAGGTTCCCTTGCTGCTAAAGTCAGGGGTGTAGTAAAGCAGGTAAGATGAACACCAAATTAAGGAATAAGACAAAACCCCACAATGTGGAAACATGTTTTCTTAGATTTAAATAGGAATTCAGGGTGATTCAGTATAACCTGATACAGCTTCTAGTAGCAGGTGGGCTTTTAAACCATGTGTTAGTTTATTTGTCAGAACTCATTGAACTGTACACTTAAAGGTAAATCTTACTGTGTGCAAGTTATACCTCAATAAACCTGATTATTGAGCATCAGCAGGTGAGGGATTCCCATGGAATTAGTGGCAGCTGGCGGCCTTCAGGACCAGTCCTGTTGGATCGTGGGAGCTGCTTCCGACAGGTGCCTTTCCTTCCCTGAATCTCAGACACACTCTGCAGGGTGAGACAAA
Source organism: Tolypeutes matacus (assembly GCA_026826555.1). NCBI lineage: Eukaryota > Metazoa > Chordata > Mammalia > Cingulata > Chlamyphoridae > Tolypeutes > Tolypeutes matacus. The sequence continues at coordinate 29,510,563 of JAKSZT010054215.1, forward strand.
ATGAGATCACACGGCACGGAATTGCGTTCTGTGACCTGCACGTGACAGGACACAAAGCCAAGTGAAGAAATCCGTGCTTGGTACAAAAGCAGCCACCGGGAAAGATCACTTTTCCTGGAGAAGATGCACAGTGGCAGGCAGAGCCGGGGAACTGGGGTTTAAATTAGAAATGTGGAGATGGGTGGCCGTGGGTATAAAGGGGTAGCACACAGGATGGCTCCCAGAGCCAAGGGTAGCTGACACACAAACCCCAGGGGGCTCCTGGTAGTTCTCCCCAGAGCCTGTAATTCATGCTGTGGTGCCAGCCAGAAGCTGTAGAGGAGGTATGGGGACCAGAGTATTAAACCACTCAATATTGTTTCAAGTAGAAAGTCCCCTTTCTGGTCACAGACTCAGGCCAAGCCACTGATGATAGCTGCCATTGTTATCCAAAAGGGTAGGGGAGAGGGTGTTGGCCTGTGGGAAACGTTATGTTCCAGGCTGCTCTTAGCAAAGCTGTCCCATCCCCAAGAGCCCCGTCTTGGGATCCGTGGTGACAGCCCTGTCCCCTTGTAAGCCATGTTTAGACTGGACATTTCCTGCTACCCTGCGTTTTGGTCATTCGTCCTCTCCTAGTCTGGGCTCATAGGATATCCGGGGTCAGTGTATGCTTCCTCCTAGATGACATATTTGCCTTTCAGCAGGAAATTTCTGGAGATAATAGTTTGACCTATGGAAGCAATTCTAGTGGGTGAAAATGCAGATGCTTTTGCAGGTTGGAGAGGAGATGTTAGGGGTGCACATGGCAGGCTGAAAGGTAGGAGAGCAAGTTCTGCCCTGGGTGACTAGGGTTCTCTTGTTTCCTGGAACACAGCCTGAGCCAGTGCCTGAAGTTAAGGAGTTTCCTAATTAATACACCCTTGTTGAGGCAGGAGAATGACGTCGGCCTTAGGACAGTGGGGAGGCCTCCTGCCCCTGGTTTGCCTCCCTGCACTCAGCATGCTCTAATGAGAAACTCCTCTCTATTAAGAGAAATACATGGGTCCATAAGAAGTGGCCCCAAAGGTCATCTTGTCCAGTGCCTCTGTTTATAGGTTTAAAACCAAACATGCGGGGGGTGGGGAGTGGATGGATAAAAGTAAATACATAAATAAATCTTGGAAAAAAAAAAGAAAAAAACCCTGCGATTGAAAGGGATGGTCAGTGCACTAAGCATTGCCATGTGGTCAATGCTTAGTGAACTGACTACCTGCCCTTAAATTGTCATCACACCCCCTAGGGACTCAGGCATGAGGCAGCTCTGGAAATACAGAGTAATGAGAAGGGAGTGGAAGCCCTGAGGAGGAAATGCTGACCCCAGGTGATGTCCCAGACTGGCAATGGCAGCCATCTGTGACGTAGAGTACAACTTCTGCTCAAGGTTCCAAAGAGAAAGTTGGAAGAAGTTTTCCTGGGGCAAGGAATTTATCCCAGGCTGTTGGGGAAGGCCGGCTTAGTAAGCCTGAGGAGTTTTCATTTCACTCCTTAGTTTTTTCCGTTTTGTTTTAATAGCCAAGAGTATAATCAGGTTTAATGTATTTTTAACAGCCTTATTCAGATATAATCCACATACCTTAAAATTTATACATTTAAAGGGTGCAATTCAGTGGTTTTTGGTATATTCAGAGTTTTGGTATATTCAGCCACCACCACAATCAATTTTAGTGCATTTTCATCACCCAAGAAACCCATTCCCCACCCCGCCCCCAGACACCCCACCCCCAGACACCCACCAACCCAGCCCCGCCCTAGGCCACACTAGTCTACTTTCTCTCTCTGTTTGCCTGCTCTGGACACTTCATATAAATGGGACCTTCACTTTTGATGTGATGTGGCCAGTACAGCCAGTGATGGGTCAGGCCTCTGAGTAGCCTCGGAGTACCACCTAGATGAGGGCAGAGCCAGAAGCCAGGCTTCTAGGACATGTTCTCCTCACATCATTTTGAGAGGAAGGAAATCTGTCTGAAACTACATGTCGAATTTTTTAAAACGGATTTCATTTTGCTGCATGTTCCAGAGCTACTGGTAACCACAATCCAGATTTTATCAAAATATAGGACTTGCTTTCTTTTTTACCAATGCTTGTTTTAAATCTTGTATGGAAAGATTTGGGGGAGTAAGAGCCTGCCGCCTAAACCTGCCTTTAAAGCTCTGTTGTGAGGGAAGCGGCTGTGGCTCAATCAGTAGGGCTCCTGTTTACCATATGGGAGGCCCTGGGTTCAGTTCCCGGGGCCTCCTGGTGAAGGCAAGCCCGCCCGCACGGCGTGGTTAGCTAACCCAGAGAGCACAAAGGGGGGGATAAATAAATAAATAAAATCTTTAAAAAAAAAAAAAAAAACTCTGTTGTGGGGCAGGAAGACATAAGGGCAAAGAGCTCCAGAACCATCTTGCCCTGGTTTGAACTCCAGCTCTTCTACTTCTCAGCTTGGTGGCCTCGGGCAAGTTATTCAACCTCTGTCTCAGTTTCCTTATCTGTAAAATGTGTATTAACACTGTGCTTAGATGGTAGGATTATGGTGAGGATTAAATGCATCAATCTAAAATGTGTAGAAAACTGCCTGGCAGATAATAAGAGCTGTGAGCATTAGCTGTTAGAATTATCTGAGAATCTTATTTGTTGTGAGCTCCTGCTGGCCCTTATTTTTAGTCTCTGGGGGTGGGGAGTGAAAGGAGAGATGGACTCTTATCAGGGAAATGTATATACACATGACCTTGATTGTTGGTTTCCCATGCTCATTAATTCATGCCAATCCCAATTAGTGAAGACGTATAATTATGGAGTCTTCCAGCAGGAGTCCAATTTTACTTTGAAGACAACATAATTTTGTTACTGGCAAATGTGTGTAGCCCAGGTGGGGTTTTTCCTCATGGTCTTGTCCTTCCTGTTGTGTCCACCCCAGGTCTGCCAGCCCCTGGGGGCCACTGAGCTCCTGTCTTCCACCCTTGCCTCCTCTCAGCCCCACCAGGCTGACCCCTTCCTTCCCCACACCTGGTGTTTCTAAGCATAGGATGCTTGGCAACAAATAGAAAACAGTATATATAAAAATGCTGAATTAAATATATTCTAGCTCCTCTGCTCAACACAATTAATAGCCTCCTTCAAGAAAGATTTTTTTTTTTCCCTTGGATTTCCAGCAGTACTTAGCACTTGATATTCAATACTAGTTATACCAAATTAAATATTGGGAAAACCCATTTGCTTACAAAGTATTTGAGAAGTTTGTTCCCAAGTGCACAAGCATTTTCCTTCTGGCACAGATTTTATTAATTTACTTATTAGTAAAGCCATCTCTTAAATGGTTGGTGCACGGGTCACCTTTGGCCCTGTCTGGTGTAAATGACAAATCTAAACTAATGGAGGGCAAGCCAGTCAGTGACCGGGACCGAGGAATGGATCAGTCCTTGTGAGTGGGTGTGTGCGGTGAGTGGTGGCTGAGGAGGATGGAGGAGGAAGCACCTGCTGTTGTGTCATCCTCGACAGTCCAAATGGTGGTTTGAGTGAGTCCATGTGATGTTTTCTTTTTTTTTTTTTTTTTTTTTTCCCATGTGATGTTTTCAAGGAAGCTGGATGCCTTTGTACTTTTGAAGCCATTTGTAAAGATACTGAAAGAAGCTTCCCTTCAGAATTCTTACTTATAGTGAAAGCTCTACATCTAAATCTAATTTTGGGGAGTGGCAAAGATTAATGTATAGCTCAGTCACTAGGCATTTAGTATCCGTTGCGTGGCCAGAACCAATTGTAAGCTTTTTGAGGAATAGGACTAAGTAGTAAGGCACAATCTTTGAACCCAACAAGCTTATAGTTTGTAGTGACAAGACAATACACAAAACCAATGGTGAACAACATTAGATAGCATATTGTAAGAGCGTAATTGTAAGGAATTCCAAAGAAGAGAAAGGTCAAGAGCAGATGGGAAAGCTTTCAGAGAAAAGGACAGACCTGAGCCAAGCCTGGACATTGGTATTGAGATGGCCCTAGTGAGGCGATGAGCTTTCCTGCTGCACGTGTCTAACCTAAGTGGGCAGAAATGACCCTGGAAATGGACATGGCATGTTCATGGCACTGTGAGGGCAGTGGCCTGACTGGGTGGGAAGAAGAATCTTCTTAGGATTTGTTCCATGGGTTGTGACTTTGTTCTTATGACCTTGACCCCCACGTCCCTCCTCTCCTACCATTTCTACCATCTGCCCACCAGCAGCGGCTTTGAGGCTCAGCACACTCCTGTCGGCCACGTGTGACACATGGAGGGAAGAATACCATGGCAGGATCCTGAATGATTGTGGAGGAATAATTCTTTCCACAGCCCAGTTAGGGGCCAGTATGACCTCTGCCAACACTCTTTGCTTCATTTTTCCCTCTACAAAGCCCTCTGTCCTGTTTTGTGCTTCTGAAGGTCCCCAAAGGAACTGACCAGAACTGGGCTCAAAAGCTCTATGATCGGCACTCCAGCAGCCAGCACTTCCAGAAGCCCCGTATGTCCAACACATCCTTCATTGTCGTCCACTTTGCAGATAAGGTGAGTCTGCTCTTGGTGGGCTGTGGCACTCCACTCGCACACACTCAGTGGACCCCAGGGCTTCTGGGCTGAGATGGAGCTGTCCCTATTCAATCCCGGTGGTCAGAGTCTCTTAGATAAGTTCTCCTTCCATCCTTTCTTACTCACCCCACTTCATCTCTGTTTGCCAAACTGTTACTACATGGCACAGTCCCACACAGGAATTGTGTTTACCCAACCATAGATTTAACAACTATTTATTGAGGGGCTCTTTCCTGGGAATATAGCAGCAAGCAAAACAGTTATGATTGTACCTTCATGGAACTTGAGAAAAGGAGGGAGTGAAAAGAAAGTATGTGTAATGGTTATTACATGGAAGTGTTTCTCTTCTCGGGGTGGCTCCTTTTCCAATACCTGATGGATACATAGAATTATTCTAGATGAATTTCTGTTTGATATGTTGTAGTCAAGTGCTTCTCAAATTTTCATGCGCATGTAAATCAGCTAGGGTCTTGTTAAGATGCATATTCTGATTTAATAGGTCTGGGGTGTGGCTGAGAAGCTGTACTCAGAGCCCTAAAGAAGCCTTCTAAGAAGCCATCTTCTGGGAACTCTCTTTTCCTACCAAATGAATACTCGATTCTCTCCGTGTAAATCCTGATCACATACTGGGTTTGCTGAAATGTGACATCTGTGGGTTTCTTAACTACTTACAACTACTCTCAGAAATTACCACATGGATAAGATGAACCTCTTCAGGTGTTCAGGAAACTAGTGAAGGAGTCTGGTCTGACTGCAGCACTAACTACAGTTTCTCTTTCCCCTTGTGGGGGCACCAGGTACAGTACCATTCGGATGGTTTTCTGGAGAAAAACAGAGACACGGTGTACGAAGAGCAGATCAACATCCTGAAGGCCAGCAAGGTAAAGAGCATCAGAAAGTGGGAAAGAGAGCAAGACTGTCCACAGCCAGAGCTGGCACAGTGAGTGGACAGTGACTGGCCGGCATTGGCCACGTCTAGAGCATGGGAAGGCAGGGGAGGGTGAAGGGGTGTGTGTGTGTGTGTGTGTGTGTGTGTGGGTTATTTCAGTCTGAAAACTGAGAATGGCTTGATGGAGGGAAGAAGGCAGGATGTGGAGGGGCGGAGAGGGGAACAGCTGGGAAAGACACAAACTAATGGAAGGGGTGTTGGGGCGGGGGTGGGATGCACAAATGGGGTGGCAATCTGGAGAGACAACAGTGAGTGTAAAGATGAAAACATCCCTGCCATCCACTGAGCCATTTGCCTTCCGTTTTTCCATTTGCAGATGTAAAATTACTTAAATCCTTTCAAATCCTAGTATCAGTGCATTTAAATTCTGTTTAGCAGTCTACAAAATTCCAATAAGCAGAAACTTAAATGGAATAGAAGGTGTGCTTTAAGGGACACTTAAATCTACTTTGGAATTTTACTTTATCTCCAGAATTTCAGTTAATTTCTTCTCTTGAGCATAACAAAAAGAAAGCAAATATTGTGCCCATTCAATAGGTAGAGGAAACAAGGCACCAGTTCACCCAAACATGTTTATTAAGTACCTACTCTGTGAGCCACTGTCCTAAGCAGCCAGTGTCATATGAAGATAGGTGATAGCTAAGACAAATACTGGCCTCCACCTGCATTCTAGTGGGGGTGTGAGGGACACATAAGCACACACATTAGCAACTGAAAAGCGGGGGAGCAGGGGAGGGCCCTGGAGTTCCGGAGGCCCACATGCTGATGCTGATTTCAGAGGAAACCCAGAAAAGGACTTTCCAGATTTAGGAGGCTGCCTTCCAGGCCACGTGATACTGAACTCCTGCAGGGGCCTGATAACACTGTAGAAATGGCAGATTAATTTCTCTTTGTGATAAGCTTTAGATGAATGCAATGGGGTGAGATGATGAAATGGAGCAAATATACCCAGCAAAATAGGCCCAAGGACCTAAAGCCAAGTTAAACCATGTGGCCTCTGAGGCAAGGGGTTAGGGAGGATTTGAGTTGGGAGCATGCCAGTTGCTCAGGGAAGACCCCTGCCACTGTCATCTTCAGGATATCTGGAACATAAGGAAATTGTCATTGAGACAAATTTGCTTTGGAGTTCATCACAAGATTAACCTTTCAGCCTCCCAGATTTCCAGCTTTCTAGTCCATGGGGGTTAGTATGACTTTTTCCATATATATATATGTTTTTGTTTTTTGTTTTTTTTTTAAACAAGGGTGGTGGGGGGATGGGGAGGAGTAGATGTGTTTGGATTGTACGCCTAGGAGCCCAGTGCTTCCTCATAAGCACAGGTGTTTCTTAGCACCCTAAGAAGTCTGTGGTGGTCTCCTCCTCTTACGGAGGCCCAGCATTTGCCTGAGATGAGAAGTAATTAACAGGGACTGGTGCTTCCCTGCTATACTTTGAAGCTTCCACTGGGCACAGTCCCTGGCGGTGCCATTCGTTGGCTCAGCAGCTTTGAGGCCCACGGGGTTCAGGGTTCCCTGAAAACCCACAGGAAGCTGATTTTGTTCCTTAAACAGCTACAATGAAAAGCAAAAACCAAGTCCTGATTATGCCCGAGTCCATTCCCCTCCACCCAAAGTTTTTAAAAACCCAACAACAGATGATGGCATTGATGGTTTATGGATGGGCAAGGCTTGTACAACAGAAGTCCCAATAGCCTATATGCATGCAGAGTCCAAGGCTTGGAGCCATGAGCCCTTTAAGATGGTAAAAACACCTGGCACCAAGGGCTTCCTCATGTACATATTCATTGGGAGGCTACATGGGGAGAAAACCTTACGTGGGAGATGAGGACTAGCAGACTCAGTAAAGTCTGATCACTTTGCTTGCCAGAGCCTGAATTAGAAGGGGGTAGAAGTATTCTCATGCACTGTTCTGACCAGAATGACAGGGGAAAAAAAAAAAGCCTCTCTAAGGCCAGATGCATGGTAGGACTTGGGCCTCTGGGAGGCACTTCGGGGTTCTGTGAGTCCTCCCTGGAAATGCATGGAGGAATCCTGTACTCTGATTGGAGCATCAGTCTGCTCAGCCTTCTACTTGGCAGCTGCTGAGAGGCCAGAGCCATGCCCTCTGCCCTCTCCATACCTGGTTCTACCCAGGAGCTAAGATACAAAGGTGAAACCTGCCAGAACTCCTTGTTAAGAGTGTGTGCCCTCTGTCCACAAGGTCTCCCCTAGGGTCGGTCTTCCTCCTTAGTGAGAGGGGGTCTGTTTTGGGTCCTGGGGTGCATTCAAACATCTCTCAGATATGTTCTGGAATATTGATCAGAGAAGAGAGAGCCACAGAGACCTTGAGAGGGCTGGGAAACTTTGTGGTCTTGTTCAAATTTTCTCCTTTCAAGTAGGAGCATAAATAAATGGAAGAGAGAGAAGTGGATATTTCCATTAACACAGAATTTGGTTCTTCTGGAGTATTGGTTTTTGTCTTAATTTGAGTCTTTCAGGGATTCCAGAATCTAAAAAGGAGCATTGCCAATAAAACATTCACTCTGGCAGATTGTTTATTAGTAACTGAGCTTTCTTCCTTATTTTTATTTAATGACTTTGTTGGGTATGGATAATGGTAAATAATACATGTAGTTCTTATCCCTCTTGGAGCTTACAGTCTAGTGAAAAAGATAGTTACAAAAATGTTTAATTAGAAATTTGGGTAATACTGAGAAGGTCAAGAAGAGGGTGCTATGGAAAAGAATCATGGGGGCATGTGGGGTTATGCCCACATATCACCCCCAGGTTGGACGGTTTTCTAGGAAGACTCACAGGATTCAGGGTAAGTCATCCCATTACCATGATTTGTTACAGCCAAAGGATGCTGAGCAAAGCCAACCAAGGTAAAAAGGTGCGTGGGATGAAGTACAGAGGAAACAGGTGCAAGCTTCCAAGAGACATCTCCCAGTGGAATCCACAAAGGATGTGCAGAATTCCCCAGCAACGAGTTGTGACAATATGTGTGACTTGTGTAACAGAGACGCTACCTGGAACATAGATGTCCAGGGTTTGTATTTTGGGGACAGTTGCATAGGCAGCCTTTGTCAAGCATGTACCAAACTTCCAGACTCCCGAAGGAAAGCGGTGGTCAGCATAAACCATAGCATTTGCACAGTTCAGGCACAGTGGGCCGTTCTTATTAGGGAATAGGGAAAACCTTTCTAAAATCCAAGTTCTCAGACACCAACTAAGGGCCAACCTTGCTAGCAAACCTCTTTAAGGAGAGCAGTCTCAGCTCTCCTGTGTTCACTCTTCTGCGTAGGGGTATCTGGTATTTTAGATTGGGGGTACTGGGTCTTTATTGGAAATGAAATCGAGGTACATCATAAAAATTCAAATAGCATAGAAATATATACAATAAAAGTATTCCCTCCCACTTCTTGACCCACCTGTCCATGAATTCCCATTTTGCGTGTATAAGCAAATGAAATCACATTATTGAAGTGAAACCACATTATTATGTAATTTTTCACTTACCATTACCATGGTCATTTCCACGTGAATTCCTATCTACCTTGTTTGTTTTTTTTTTTAAAAAAAAAAAAAAGGCTGGCATTTTTTAATTAGGGAAATTGAAGGCTTACAGAAAAATCATGCAGAAAATACAGTTCCCATATACCCCCACTCCCCACCCCCAGTTTTCCCTATTATTAACACTTTGCATTACTGTGGTCCAACTGCTGGCATTTTGCTAATTCAAATAATACTGCAGTGTATGCGCTTTACATATATATCTTTGCTTACTTGTACAATTATCTCAGTAGGGTAAACTCTTAGAAGTGGATTTGATGGATCAAAGAGCATACGCTGGAGGTTTGGATGTTGCTAAATTGGAGGATAAAATAGGTCTAGAGCTACTCTTGACAGGGAACGTGCTCCCATCTTTTCTTCCCTCCTCACTACCGTTGGTTTTCTCTCCCTCACCAACTAAAGCACCAGTGACCTTTCTGCCAGCCTCTCTCGTGAGAAGTTGAGAGAGCACCCAGCAGCACTCAGGGCAGCCAGGAAGGGCCTCTAGGTCTGCTGGTGGTGCAGGAGGGGGCAGCTAGCAACCCTCCACAACACACCCTTTCCAGCCCCTTTCAGGCAGCCTAGAAGACAAAGGGAAGGTGGATACAGGCCTCTGTAAACCCACAGGTAAACTCCAGAAATGGCCACAAATCAGTCACTCTAAATGTGCTTCACATCATTTAAACAGGAATTTCTGACAGCATCTGCTATTTTTGCCATTTTTTAAGATCATTATTTACTGAGCCTATATTTTAGTTTTTCAGTTTTCTTAACAATCCTATGAGGTTTCTAACTCCATATCAAATTTAGAAAAATAAAGACCTGCAAAGATTCAAGGTCATATTTCATGGAATTAATGCCCAAAATTTTATTTATTTTTAATCTCATGAAGCATAGCTAATTTTCAAATCCAGTATGTAAATTCATAATTTTACTTTAGGTATTTTTATTTTCTAAGAGGCATACACATAATAGTTTTGTTTTTGTTTTTTTACTTTTGTATGGCATCCCTGATAAGAAATTAACCAGTCATTAATGAGTAATTAAGCACTGTGGGATGGAGGGCTCCCACACTTCCTACCAGCCAGAGATGTTTGAAGAACTCCCACTGAGAGCAGTGAAATAAAACGCTGTTAATGAGAATATAATTAGTAAAGCCAGTTACTCTGCATAAGAGGTTATAATGTAGCAAATTGCTTTCTCAGCTATTAGAGTGCTGTAATAGACACCAAGTAAAGAATCGCCTCTTAAAAACGTGACAGAATGATAATGTTTTAAGTTCTAAAGGCTGTAGGATTTTTCCCTCCTGTGCTTTTTTTGTTTGTTTGTTTGTTGTTTATATAAAAAGCAGTATTTTATCAACTTGAAAACACAATTTAAAAGAATTTTTTCCCTGCTCTCAGTTCTTCTGGGTATATACCCAGTAGTGGTATTGCAGGGTCACATGGCAAGTCTATATTCAACTTCTTTAGGAACTGCCAAACAGAACCAACCCAGGTGTCCATCAACAGATGAATGGATAAACAAACTGTGGTCTATTCACATGATGGAATATTATGCAGCTGTAAAAAGAAATGAAGTCATAAAGCATATGGCAACATAGATGAACCTGGAGGACATTATGTTGAGTGAAGCAAGCCAGACACAAAAGGACAAATACTGTATGAATGCGTTACTATGAGCCAAATATATTGTGTAATATATTGTTTGATTCAAAAAAAAAAAATTTACATGTATCCATTACACTTAATTGAGAAATGTATATATTTATTCATCTGTGTTTACTTTTTAGTTTTTAATTGTTTGTTTTCAATTATTAAATGTACAAAATGAAGTTAAAGAAAAAAAAAAATTTTTTTTTCCCTCTGAAAAATGTCCTATTCTAGGGCACCACTTAGTATAGGTCAGAGGAACGAACAGTGGTTAGAGGCTCTGCAGCAAGTAAGTGCTGGGCAGCCAGGCGGTGCTGGGAAGCGGGCAGTCCTGACCCCATCCCCCTGTGCCCTCCCAGCAGACGAGATGGCTAGACCATATTGGTCCACAGCCGTTTACCCTGGGCAGTGCCGGTCCCTGAGGTCCAGGAGTCACAATAGAGTGGCACAGACAAGGCCAAAACTGCTCTCTCTTCCCCATCACCTTTCTGCTTCTTACAACCTGATTTCAGCTCGTCAACTTACAATGTGCACATATCCACCGTTTCCGCAGTAGCATGTCCCTTAAAGGTTCACACACACTCAGTGTCCAGCAGATGAGTTTGCTTTTTTTTTTCATATTTTTTTCTTTTTTCAAAGATCCATTTATGTATTTATCCCCCCGTTGTTTTGGGCTTGCTGTCTGCTCTGTGTGTTCTTCTGTGCCTGCTTGTCTTTTCCCCAGGCAGCACCCGGAACCGATCCTGGGACCTTCTGGAGTAGAGAGGGGTGCTTAATCTCTTATGCCACCTCAGCTTCCTGGAGTTTGCTTCTTATAAATTTATTTTTATTTTTAACTTTCATTTTTAATTGTTTATGTATAAGCTTTATTGAGATGTAATTTGCATATCTTAAATGGTTGCTTTTAAATACACTTAGAACACTTTCTGTTGAAAATCCGCTTGTGCTGGTAGTTGAAAAGCATCTATCAATATTTAGTATATACTGGTCACCATACAGGAAATAATTATTTAGTTTAACAACATCACCATTGCTTTTCCAATGCTGGAAAGTCAATGTTTTTTTCTTCCTTAAAAAATGAAGTGCTAATAAAAGGGGGAAAGTGCTAAGACTTTTCCTCTAAAACCCATTTAAAATCCTGTTACATTTTGAAATATTTCTTATCTAAAAGTTGGAGTTACATTGACCATGTAAAAGCATTGATTGAAAAAATATTTTGTATCATATTTATAGCTGTAGTTTTTAAAGGTAAAATTCTAGGCAAGAGATCTCAATCAAGCTATTCTTAGAGCATGTCTCATTTTGGTCTCTCATATCTGTTTTAAAGGAGGTATGTTTTCTATCCTTATAAATAGATGTGGATAGGTGTGATTTCCAAGGTAACAACTATGTATGTAGCTGTAGTAGATATTTTTCTTATTTGCAGTCTATGTAAAGTGTTTTCATACTTATTTTAATCCCTTTTCACATACATTTGCCTCAGTCGTCTTGAATCTATATATAGAGTTGAGTAGCAGAGAATTCCGAAGCAAGCCAGTACCCACGGACATGTTTCAGATAAGTAACAGAGTATTAGGAAGTGCTTGGTTTGTCTGAAGGTGACGTCGTTGTGTTTTCAAGTTTCGCAGGGAGCAAACGTTTCAGACTCAGGTGGCTGCTGTTTCCTACAGCTGAACTAAAATGAGCTGGGGGAGTTCTATTGCTGGTCAGTTAATTTATAAACAGACTTTCCAGTAGTTCTAAAAGCGTAACAAGTTAGACATTTAAAGAAAAAAAACAACTTTCCCCTCTTACTTAGCAGTACATTCTTTTTCATGAATCCTTTATCAAGCAAGAAAGTGGTAAGCACTTTGCTCTTCATAGTGATTTCAGGGACGTTCCTGGGATAAGAAGGCCCCTCTCTGGCCCAGCCCTCTTATTTAAGGGGCGGGACCAGTAAATATTTCTTGCCCGTGTCTCTTGTAGCCCAAGGTGAAACATGGCACCTCTTGACCTTTCAATCCTGTGGTCACACTGGATCTCTCTCTAGCCTCTTGAGTTTATAAAGCAAATCCTCAGTAGGAGACCTCTCCTTTCTAGACTTAACGTCCTAACAAACCCACCTCCCTTCCTCTCAATACCAGTGATCCCTGTCACTTGCAAATACAAACTCAATAGTAGGGACCTATAATTAAACTCTAGCTTTCAAAATAAAATACAAATTCTCCAGAGAAAACCTTGGTGGTATTTGCTACCCAAATTATAGCACAGTGCCAGCTTAGGTTAAAAGCTGGGTAAGGCAGTTTGCATTTTCTAAGTTGTAAAACCTGTGTTTAATGTGTGAGATAAGGAAAAAGCATAGCTTCTCTGATTCCCAGCAAGAGGGAAGGGCTGAAATGTTAACATACTCATATTGGTGAGTCTGATTTGAAAGCTCTGTGTGTGGTTTTACTTTTCTTTTTTTTTTTTAATTTTTATTGTAACATACATAAAACTCAAAATTAGCCATTTTGAATTGTACTATTCAGAGGTGTTAATTACATTCACAATATTGTGCTACCAACATCTATTTACCCCCACTTTTTCATCCTCTCAAAAAGAAACTCTGTACTCATTAAGCAGTAACTCCTCCTTCCCCTCCACCCTCCCCATCCCCTGGTTGCCTGGAATCTACTATCGGACTGAAATTTGCTGCTTATGGGTATTTCATATAAGTGAAATCTTAACAATGCTTGTCCTTTTGCGCCTGGCTTGTTTGACTCACCATGGTGACTCCAAGGTGCATGCATGTTGAGTCCCTGCGTTCAGTTCTTTTGGACCTATTCCAAGAAGTGGGGTTGCCAGGTCATAGGTAATTCTACCTCAGTGTGATTTTGATAGATGTACCTGATCTTAGAACTGAACAGATTTTTCAGAGAAAGCTACTATCAATGATTGCTGTAAATTAGACTTCTCAAACAATTTAATTATGCAGTTTGGTAACTTCTACCCATGACCCAAACATCTTGGAAATCCATTTCAGAAAGTATATGAATTGGAATAATTTAATCAGTGTTTTATTTGGTTGTAACTGAGTCACAATGACATCTTTACAATGTGAACCTGCCTTTAGTCTCCCATTATTTCTCAGATGAGGCTGCTTTGCCCTTTCTCGTGTGCATCTTGGCTCTCTGGCAGCAGTCCATGGAACCTCCATGTGTAATGTGTCTTCCCTCCCTTCCCCTCCCTTCTGTTCCTGCCCCTCCCCATGTTCTCAGTTCATACATGTATGACAGCTTTCTGCATAGACAGGACCAGGAGGTTTGCCATGGGTCACTCAGCTAATTGGTTACAAAGTTGCATCTAAAACTCAGGTCTCCTGACTCTAGCCCAGTGCCCTTTCCACTACACCACATGACTTCCAAGAGACATACTAAATTGCAAGCTCTTCTAGTCTCTAAACTCCTCTAGGCACCTGTGATAGAGCTTTATGTGCAGTGGGTTCAGCCTGTTTGTTATGCTGCAGACAGAGTCATGTTTAGTGACAGATCACCAGTCACTGCTGGTTCTGGTCATTGCCCCACATTGTGAAATATTGTTGCTTGGGCTCTAGAGCCACATTGTTTAGGGCCATCTCCTGGCTTTGCCACTTACTACCTCTGTGATCTTGGGCAAACTAGTTAGGGCACTAAGCCTCAGTTTCCCGATCTGTAGAATGGGGGTGATAATGGCATTCAGGCCACATGGTTGCTGGGAGAATCGAATGAGTTCTTGCAAGCCTGACACATTCAAAGTGCTCAGTAACTGTTAGCTCCTGTTATTTTAAAACCCCTTAATGGCATCACATTGCTCTTAAAATAAATACCAAAATCTTCAACCAAGGCTCCTCTTCCTTCCCTCTCCTGCTGTACACTGTGGCTGTGCTGGCTTCACAGTAGTTCCCTGACAGTGCTGGGCTCCCTGGAACCACTGTGCCTTTGTATATGCAGTCACTTCTCATAACAGGCTTTCTTACCTGTCAGATGTCCACCAGCTCACGTCCTTTCCTGAGCCGTCTCCCCCCGCTTGGACCCCTGATCCAGCCTTGGCTTGGTATTATTTGGAGTTTGCCTCCATGATATGAGGCAATATTTGTTCACTTTTGTGTTCCCCATCGTAATACAATATTTGTTGCATTTGGTGGCTGATAAGTATTGGTTAATTGAATGAATGAATGAAAATGAATGGACTAGTCAATCTAGTTTCTTGACTTTTAGTAACCTTGTAGTTAGTTTCTCTTTGGCAGCATGCAGCATTGAGAATCTAATAAAAATATCATTACGATGTTGGCACACAAATTTTAGTCACGGATTTTAAAAAAAAAAAAGCATATCCGTAAGTCCTAATCTTTATTCCCCTGACAGCCTACTGATTCTATTCCCCTCCAAAGAGACAATATTTATGGTTTTGAAATGCTATGCATGAAGCGAAGGAGAAGAGGATCCATTTTCAAAGAGGCGAGGAATAAGAACTGAATCGTCACCTCTTGGCAGCTGAAACTGGGATGAATCCTTGATCTCAGGGACCTGCCTGATAACAATACAGCCAGTGTCCTTAGCAGGGACTAAAGTCTCCGTTTCCTTCCATGGAAACATTTTGACTCTGCATGTTATTGATAGGATTATCCCTGCAGGGCCCTCTGGCAGGGATGTGGAGTGTGCTTTGCTCAGGAATATGGTGGCCTTTCCTGGTGCTAATGTCGTGTCCTCAGGCTCTTGCAGCCACAGAGTACCCAGCAGTAAGGCTGGCCTATGCTGCGCTCCAGAGATAGTCACGTGGGTGCTTTTAGATTTAGATTCCCTGAACCTAAATCCCAGGGAATTCAAGAACTGCCACCTTTATTTGCACGAAATTCACTGAGAGGTGGACGCAGGTGCTTCTGATGACTGATGTATCTGGGAGACATAGCACAAGGGAAGAGTGGGCCTTCCAGCGCTTGTGTGCACTCACACTCCCACACCCACCCACACCCAGCGTGTAACTGCTTTGTAACTGGTATGGCTAGGTAATATGCTGTGGTAAATGGTATACTGGTGTGTGATATATAATTACTTTTGACTCTAAAATTGAGCACATGAAAACCGTAAGCTGATTATACCTAAGAGGTGGAAGGAAGTAATTTGCTTTGTATCCTTTTAGTTTAAAATATTTGCTATATAGAAGGTAAGCCTGTAACTTTCACCAGCATTAGACAGTTTTTGAGGTCAGCCGTCGTGACCATGTGCGTGAGGAGGGACACGCTCACTCCTGTGCACTGTGATTGTGAAGTAGTCCTGCGTGGGACTCAGATTGAGACTTGGTGAAAATGAACACTCCTGACCTACGCAGTTCACACAAATTCCCTTGAAAGCACAGCCTGCCAGAGATTGCAGGCTGAGGGCTGCTGGGGGAGCAGAGCACTCTCTCACAGGAAATGCCTTAGGTGTTGCCAGCGTTCCTGTGCTGGTCCCGGGTGAGGGCGAGTTGCAGGAAGCCCCATAAGATTGGGCATCATGTCTTAGGCTCCAGTCGCATCACCCTGAAACCCAGGCTACTTACCTAATTAAGTTGCAGACACGGCCTATGAGTGAGCTGTCTCTCCTGGATCTAATGTCCAGGTTCTGAGAACTGCTGCCACCTGTGCTGCCAGCACCATCTCGCCACTTTGCCTGGACTCTGTAGTGTATGGATGTCTGGGCGTCACACACTTGCAGTGACGTCATGTCTGTGTGTAGGAGGGGATGAGTCTGGGCCATCTGTAGATTGCAGTGTGAAGAAGCCATAATGTGTTGCCTGATATTGATTCACCACTAGGAATTTTTGTTTACATCCAAGTGTTGTGAAGTACAGATGGCATTTGCCACTGAGTTACTTCGTGAATTTTGGACGCAAAATGTTCTCTCTCTATATATATCTTTTAACATCCCCTGCCCCCCAAGCTGTTGGCATGATGGCCTATTTATGAATATACTCAATGTGCTCAGGAAATACTGGATTAATGGGGGCTGAAATTGCTAAAGACCTAGGAAGTCATGGGCAGAACAGTGTCGGAGCATAAGCTGATGCTCAGGACCTGTAACCTTAGGGAGGAGGATGTTGCATCTTGAGTACCTGCTTCAACTTAGCCAAAGTCTCCTGCCGTGACTTTCCCAGAGTGCTGTAAACCAGAGGGACGTTTCAGGGAGTGCCCTTTTATGTATTTAACCTGGCTGCAAACACCTCAAATATAAAGGTTGTGTCCTTGATGTTGCTGGTTTAAATGACAAGGATAGCTTTGTGCATTGACACAGCTCTAACCTGAGCACCCAGAGGCCGGGGTTCTGCCTGCCTCAGCTGTTAACCTGCGGCCTTGGACGAGCCAGGGCTGGCGCGTGCTTGGCGCCATGGGCTCTAGAGCTGAAACGGTCCTGGTAGGTCCCTTCTCCCTGAACTACTCCTGCCTCCTTACCTGCCGCATGAAGGTCAGAGCTCATCTCTCTGGTTTTCCCAGCTGTACAATTTGACGTGTCTAGGTTTCCCTTTCAGCTCAAAAATACAACTTCCTCAAGCACCTGTACTTTTACAGTTTTAGACAGATTTTACACATATACAACCCCTAATAAAAATAAACTAGGTAATGTTTGAGTGCTACTTCTGTGCGAGGCATTCTTCTCTGTGCTCATGCCTCCCTCAGCCCTCATCCTCCCAGCACAGATCTTGGGGGCCCCCCAGTGCCACACACCGAGCCTGTGGAGACGGGTGAGCGGGGGGAGCCCTCTGGGAAGGGGTCATGGGGGCTGCAGGGGTGGCTGGGCCAACCGAGGAAAAGTGGGGGCCAGGGGTGCTTTGGGTCAGAATAACATGACGAGCCACGGTGTAGAGGTGGGAACGGTGAGCGTGGTGGCTCCTGGGGTGGGGCGGTGGCCGACTGATTCCTTTAATACGGACAGAGAGTGAGTGCAATCAGATTGTGAAGCCTTGGAAGCCGGACCAGGGAGTCCAGACATGGAGTCAGGATTCAGGGCGCCACGTGCTTTAGTGGGGGTCTAAAGAAGGACATAGGTGAATTAGAAAAAGGAGAGGCTTGTGTCCAAGGCGCTAACATTTTAGCCTCTCTTCTGCTGAGGAGGAAGTGCTCAGGATTACTGAATGGGACCTGAAGACCCCTTTTGTTCCTTCCCTGGCAAGCGCGTGGTAGAGGCCTTATGCAATTTTATTCCAGCCCCAGAATTGACTATCCTAGGGGCCGTCCCAAGTACTCCTCTTAATCCCATGTAACAGGTTTATTCTTATCCCTGATTTACTGACGGAGCAACCAAGGCGCAGGGAAGTTAAATAACTTTATAAAACCCAATTATGAGAGTAGAAAAATTGTATTTAACATAATTTTATTAGAACATACTTAGCTTCTACTCCACAAAGAGATGAGCTTTTGCTCATTCAGTAAAATTGGGAAAGCTATTTTTTTTTTTTTTTTTTTTTTTAGATACAGTTCATGTACCACCAACTTCATCCCTTTAAAATGTACATTTCTGTGGTTTTCCTTATAGTCACAAAGTTGTACAGTCACCACTATATAATTCCAGAATATTTACAAACCTCCAAAAGAAGCTCTGTACCCATTAGCAGTCAGTTTCCCTTTCCCCTTTCTAAACCCTTGGCAACCACGATCCCTAACTCTGTTTCTATGGATTTGCCTGTTCTGGACACTTCATATAAATAGAACCAGTCTTTTGGGTCTCCTTTTATTTAGCCTATTGTTTGTGAGATTCATTCATGTTGTAGCATGTATCAGGATTTTATTCCCTTTTATGGCTGAATTATATTCATTGTTTGGATATAACAAATTTTACTTATCCATTCATCAGCTGATGGATATCTGGGTTATTTCCATTTTCTAGCAAGCAGGAAAATGATGCTTTGAGCATCCATTTGCAAGTTTTTGTACAGACATGTTTTCATTTCTCTTGGAGGTCTCTGAGTATCTTGAATGAGTGTAAGCAACGTAAAGTACAAGAGATCTTGTTCTGATTATTCATCCTGTCATTGTTTCTAGTTCCCGCTAGTGGCCGACTTGTTTCAAGATGACAAGGATCCTGTTCCTGCCACCTCATCTGGGAAGGGACCGTCTTCAAAGATCAGCGTGCGCTCTGCCAGGCCCACCATGAAAGCCCCCAACAAGGAGCACAAGAAGACCGTAGGCCACCAGGTCAGCCCCAGGCCTGGTGGGACATGTCTGTGGACTGGCCGCTCTGTAGGTGGAGGAGGACCATCGAGTCAGAGCCTCAGGTGCCCCAGCAGTAGCGGCCCCGGCCACCCAGCAAAGTCTGCCTGTGTCCTTGGATGAAGGAAACTTCCCATGCTTGTCTAGACAGCACTGACAGGAGAGAGTGGAAAGGGGGTAACAGCAGCCCCGAACAATAAGCGTAATCCCTGTGGTAGGACCACGGTGCAGGACCGCCAGAACCTGGTGGGGAGGCAGGAAGGTGTAGAAGTAGTCAGGTTGGAGAGGTGGGTTAAAAAAAAACAGGCAATTGAAAAATGAAACAGCCTCGGCTTATGGGGTCAGTGCGGTCTTTTCTGACCAAGAGAAGAGAGGGTCTGCACGCATCAGGATGCCTGGGTGCCTGAAGGTCAGGTTCCAGGGCCTCGGGTTTAGGAATAACTGGCCTCCAGTTCCCGGTGATCACCTCTCATATCTCACAGCCCTTGCCCACCTTCCATCTCATTTGATCCACAGTGCTGTGAGCAATGTATTAGGGGGTGGTCTCCCCATTTGACTTGAGGGAGCCCAAAGGTCACAATATGGAAGGGACTTGGTTTTGGTCAGACAGCAAAGTAGGAGTATTAGAGCTGGATTCTGGGGTTTTCTTTGTATAACCAAATGCTGGCTTTTGTCCACCCAGTTCCGTACCTCCCTGCATCTGCTCATGGAGACCCTGAACGCCACCACCCCACACTATGTCCGCTGCATCAAGCCCAACGACGAGAAGCTCCCCTTCCAGTAAGTGCCGCCTCGGGCATTAGTTCCTCTCAGCTGGGGCCAGGCCCACCCAGCTAAGCCTCTCCATGCTTCATGAGAGGTTCAGGTGGAAGAGGGGTGGGCACGGCCTGGGGGAGCCTACAGCCTTCTGCTTGACGACCGGTCAGGCTTACACTCCCCAGCTGGTTGATGTGCTGAATTCAGGTCAAACTACCTCCGCCAGATTGCCTGTGTGCTGTCCAGGGGGAGTCAAGAGAATGAGAAGATGTGGTTCTCCAATCCCAAGGAGCTTACAGTGGTGTTGGGGAATGTATGCCCTTGAAACAAATAGAACCACATAAAAGAGTGTAATTAAATGCAGAAGTGAGTGTCTCACAGCACACATTCTATTCAGGGGCGGATATTGCTGGAATGGTCAGGAAAGTCTAATTGCATCAAGGAAACTAGACCTAAAATGACATGTCAGGTGATAGGACATGCAGAGTGGTCCTGTTTTTCACATCCCTTTTACAGCCGACCTTCCAGAGTTATCCACATTGACTTTACCCTCACTTCTTTACCTGCTTTGATCCAATTTCTTCCTCTGTCACTGCCTAGAACTTTTCTTCTAAATCTACCCACACTCACATGGTTGACCTCATCCAAATCCAGGTAACAGTGAGACCCAATTATCTTTGTCTGTTTCTGGTTTCTGCCAAATTCCAGACCAGAATTTCTGGATGCCTACAACAGCTTCAACAACATGTCTGAAGCCAGACGACTCATCCCCCACACCTCTTTCCAAATGGTTCCTCTTTATTTGGTTTCTGTTTTAGTAAATGGCGTAACTTTCCTGGACATCTCATCCATCCACAAACTTGATCTTCCAAACTAGAAACCTGAGAATTTCTCTAGACTAGCACTGTCTGGTACAACTTTCTGTGGTATTAGAAATGTTTTATAATTTTGGTTGTCCAACATGGTATCCACTAGTCACATGTGACTATTGAACACTTTAAATGTGGCTACTGAAATTGAAGAACTTTTAACTTTTATTTTAGTTTAAAGTTAAATCACCGTGGTAGTTAGTAGCCACCATACTGGGCAGCATAACCCTTGATTCTTTCTTCTCCCTTCCTTCTCAAATCTTTGTTAAAGTCCTAAGGAGTCAACTTGAAAATGTCTTGTATTGGTCTCCTTTTTCTGTTGCTTCTTACTGCCACTTTGTTTCAAATTCCCCTTCTCCATCTAACTCAATAATTTGGTGGCTTCCTCTGGGTTCTTCCTGGGCTCTCTTACCTCATGCACATCTCTGTCTTAGTGCTTGTTACACTTTCCTGTAGTTGATTTCTTGTCTGTCTCCCCTTCTTAACTCTGAGCTCCTTTTTTGTCTTTGTGTTCTCAGTTCCTAGCTCAGGCTTCACGTTTGATGCAGAATGGTATGTGGTAGATAGCAGTGCATGCCTATTGAATGAACGAGCAGACAGACCCAGTGGGTGGATGGGTAGTTTTCAGTTCAGTGGATAAGACGAGGATGGATGCGCAGGCACACAGACGACCAGTGGGTGAATGAATTTGAAAGGCTTGGCAGGTGGGAATAGGTCTGCTCTACATCATTTATAGGCAAGATGCTTAGAAGAGGTATATTTTCAGATTTTTTAAGCACGTTCTTCCTGTCTTTCTGATTTCCTTTCTGGTTCCTGGTCCTAGCATAGTTTCTTTCTGTGAAATAATTCTTTTTGGCAGTTCTGAATCTCGGGCTGAATATCTGAGCTGTCTTCTACAGTTCCCATCATTTAATAAACTTGACTTCCATTCAGTTGGACTTTGTACTAGAAAGATTAGGAAGATGCTATTGAGTCAGCCTTCTTTGAACCGTGCCAATTGTTCACTCTTTTCCCTTCCTCCAAATTTCTGAGACTTGCTTAGAAATTCCACCGCGTGGCATCTGTTTACTGGCTGACTCCAGAAGAGAACAGTCTGTTAGAAGAGCAGCATGTGTGAAAGATGTAGATTATGTGTGAAGGGCAGAAAGCAATGTGCTGAGGCCTGTGAGAGTGGCAGGGCACCTCTTCCTCCCCCAGCCAGCAGTGACCTTGAGCAGTTCTTCCCTAGAACCTGGTACTGCCACCATGCTGTGACCTTGGGCAGTTGTTCCCTAGAACCTAGTACTGCCATGCTGTGGCCATGGGCAGTTCTTCCCTAGAACCTATTACCACCATGCTGTGACCTTGGGCAGTTCTTCCTTAGAACCTGGTACTTCCATGCAGCAGAGACTCTGCTGGGCCTCCCCTCTCAGAGGAAAGGAGAAAGGTGGGGTCTTGCAAAGAGCCTTTCTAATCCTAATATCCCATTTTTTTGAGGACCTTCCTTTTCCTTCAGGACCATAATTATTCCTTGTATTCCTCCCAATAAAGATGAAAGGTGGGAAGAATACTGAGCCAAATCATGAAACCTGGATTCTAGTTCAGGCTCTGCTACTGATTGGTTGGCTGACCACAAGCTAGTCTATTATGCTTGGCCTCATTTCTTCTCTCTTACTTCTCATTAAAATAGTTATCCTGGTGAAAGAATCCAAGGAGATAATAAATGGGATTAAGTTGTGAAATGTATCAAAATTTAAGATTAAAATATTAACATTTTAGAAAGAAATTGCTATATCCATCTCCCCATCCCCTACAACAGGGTTTTTCACCCTTGGTTCTATTGACATTTTGGCTGGATAATGCTGTGCAGTGGGAGTCTGCTCTCTACCCTCTAGATGCCAGTAGCATCCCCTAGCTATGACAACTAAAAATGTTTTCAGATGTTGCCAAATGTTCCCTGGGGAATAAATCCACCCCTGATTGAGAATCACTGTCCTACACTAAATGTTTTTATATCATCTCTCATGTAAAAGCCCTTTTCCTTCTTTCTGTTATCGGGAGCATCCATCCTACCTACTCACTAGGGACTGGGCTGGGACAGGTGGGGTGTCAAAACATGTCCCATCCTTAAGGATGTCACACGTCACTGATGATGACATGGCAGAAGTGACTGTCAGTGGGCCTGTGAAAGTGCTGGGGAAGTACGGAGGCTAGAGAGTGGGGGAGGGTCTGGGGGTGGGTGAGGCTGCTCGGGGACAATTAGAATAATCTGAGATTGCTTGTTGGAGGACCTGGCCAGGTTCCCTGAAGACCAGCCCACTGTCCTCAGAAGTGGGCAATCCCAAGAATTTCAGGGTCCTCAACTACATCTGTGGATGCTTGCAGAGCCTTTAAGAAGCAAATAAAAGGGAGCATGCAGCCCCGGGGAAAAAACAATTCTGTGGTGTGGGACTGCTGAGATAGAGCCCAGTTCTAACACCATAGGATTCTCACTGTGTACCTGGCAAGCTCCAGGTTCTGCTGAGCCTGCACGTTTTAGTGGAAGGGAAAAATCTAAACCTGGATTTCAGCAGCTTGATCCTAAATATCTCTAGTGACTTTTCAATCCAGAGTTGGTGTTGATAGTCCTCATCACGGTTCTCCAAAATTTAGTAGGCAGAAGGGCTCATCTTTCATTCTTGATCCCCTGATGAGGAATGCAGGGAAACAGTTGAGGGATGCATTGGAAAGAAAGAATTTTCTTTACTATGGAGGAGATAAGATTGAAAAACCAAAGGCTAGGGCTTTGTATGCCCCACTGGGAGATATGCAAACAGGGAAGGATAAGGCAATATCTTCTGTTTGTGGAGGGTCTTTTAATTCTTTTCTATTAGCATTCCTTTCTTGCATCACTTGATCGTTATAGCAAACTGGTGATAAATAGTTGGCAGATATGCCCAGCTGTCATATAGCAAAGGAGGAAAATGGGTTATTATAGAGAGATTACCTCACCCACCATGACACTGGCCATTAGTGGGAATGCTGAGGCCAGACTGCATTCTCTCCACCTTAATCTTGCTCTTTTCCCCCAGACCAGGGAGGAAGATGTGTCATCTCAGGAGGAAAGCGCATCTATGAGGAAGGAAGTGATTGTGTTGGGGTCATTGTGAGGCAAGGAGGAATTGTAAAGCTAAGTTCAAAAACAATTTGTTAAATGCCTTCCATGGGACCAGCACTAGGCGTGGTGTGGTGACTCCCAGAGAAGTTTGATGGACCCCCTGCTCTCAGCTTATACTGTGCCGCCTGGGGTGGAGGAATATACACTCAGCAGCCACTGGGACACAAGACGGCCAGTGCAGAGCTAGAATGCCCAGGGGCCACATGGCATTGTATAGGGGTAGGTACCCAAGTGGGGAGACATGAGTGGCTGGGGAAGAGCGATGGTCCTCTAAAGGTGGGAAGGGATTCTCAGGGAGCATCTACTCATTTTCCACTGGGGTCCTGGAGGAAGCAGGGACCCAGGCTGGACCTGCTGCCACATAGGACACGGGGTGGTCGATGGCTGCCGTGGGGCTGCCCACCCCTGCCATGCATACGGCATTGAATTTGACCCTGCAGAGGGAAGAAGCTGGTAGCAGGCCCGAAGAACACAGCTGCTGCTGTAGGGTGCAGAGTGCCTTGGGAAAGAGGCCCTCCCTCAACTGGAAGTCTTTTCCAAAGCTCAAGCGTGTCCTCTTTGTATTCATAACTCAGGGCCCAACTTACCACTTTAGAGGTGAGAGGAGCAGAGCCTGCCTCCCAAAGGCCTCCTTAGGATCGCTCGAGGCCATAAGCAGCCTTACCGTTACAAGGAGTTTCCATAACTGAATTGTTCGTCCACAAGTCCTTGTCACTCCATTTGATTAAGTTCCTTCTTTGATTCCAGAGCTGCTATGTTCTGTGGAAGACACAGAAAACCTGGCTGTGTGAATGGATTGGCACACAGTCACAGTGGGGTCTCAGTCATGTGTTTCTGCTTGTCTTGTGAGACCCTCTCATTAAGGAGCTTTTACTCTAATTAAAAAGACAAAATTAACTTCTGAAGTTCAGAAGGGTGTGGAATTAAGCACTCAGTTAAGTATTATGCACTCAGGGTGCCCTGGGTTATCTGAGACTGCCATCACATGGGGCTGGGGGAACTGGGGAAGACTTTACAGAGAAGCTGGGAATTGGGCAGGCCAAGGGAAAGCATGAGCACAGGCCTAGAGGAGAGTGTAGGTGTCTCCCTGGACAGTGAGATCCAGGACCACGTGGAGTGTAGAGTGTGGCTGGAGAGTGAAAGTGGTGCAGCTTGCAGTCTTCAGTCATGTGGGCAATGTCCTCTGCTTCTCCACTATCAATTGCCCTCAAGGCCAGGCAATTCTAGGGACAGGTTAGCACCACCTGCCTCAGTGGGCTTCTAAATCCCTCTCTGCATCAGAGAGCAACATAGAGCAGGGTTTGAGGGGGTCGTGTACAGAGATGGGAGGACATTGGAAGAGCCTCCAGTGGAGAGATGTTAATCTGAGGGTGGCAGACCCAGGCCAGATCTGCCCTGCAGAGTTCCCAAATCCTGGGAGGCCTTGCTGCTCGGAAAACAACACCTGGGTTGTCAGGGAGAATGACAGACAAGCATGGCAAGAGATTGTCCACTGGGCTGTTGCATCTCCTGGAACTAAGGAAGGCTCCATCTTCATTTATCCAGAAGGGCAACAATGTTTGTTGGAAGCCAATATTAATTAAATTCAGGATCCAAAGCTATCAGTGAGCCTGGTGGGTCCTCATCTCTGCCCTACTACTGCTTAGAGTGGAAGGTGCAAAACTTGCACGGCCCTTGACCTTAGCTGAGCTGCAGAACGGATGGAAGGAAAGGGAGCCTCTCTTCTTTGTCCCTTCTCGTGAGAGTAGTCTTAGCAGATATAAATATTGATTAATTCTAATTCAGCCGCCTCCTTTCTCCATGCAGGCTCTCTGGCTGCCCTAGCCAACCATGGTGTCTTTCCCTTCTGGTTTCTTTTGGCACATTTTCCAAGTTTATGATATCTGCCTTGCAGTATACTTCTTGTATACAGTTTCATCTTCTCTTCAAGCTTGTATAGTCTTAGAGAGCATGGACCTTGTCTGACCTTTTTATTCTACAACCTCATACTCATATGTGTGTTTGAATAAATACTGGGTTTCAGTGCTAGTCTTAGTACTGTGGGGCATGTGAGGGGTTGAAGGTGTGGCTCATGTATCTTCAGACGTGAAGGTGAAGTTCTTCATCTGTAAATGACAAGCTCTCATGATAATAGCTAACAATAGTTGTGCCCTTATCTTGTACCAGGCACTGTTCTGGTTCATGGGTCACTACTTTTAATCTTCACACTCTTTAAAATGGATTTTGTCGTTATCCCCATTTTTTAGTCTAGGATAATAAGACCCAAATACATTATTTGCTCCTCATGACACACACAGCTGGAAATGGTCATGTCACAACTCAAACTCAGGTGTGCCTGGCCCAGAAACTCACCCTTTTAACCACTGAGCTAAGACAATGCTTGTGTCAAATGTATACACTTTGGACATTGAGTTAGTGTAGCTGCCCGTGCAGATGGAGGTAATCAGGGATGGCTTTGGGGAGCATGTAAGAATGAGTATTGGAGAGTAGATAGAATTCAGGGAGGCAAAGTAGAGACAAGAATCTTGTGCACAAAAATCTCAGATACAGAACTGAAGATGCTGAAGTGGTCTCATGCTCACCAAGCATTGCCTTTCGGTCTGTGCTTAACCCTGGCCCTTGAGCTGGATGATCTGGGTAACCCAGTAGAGCAAGTGCTTCATATGCTGCAAGAAGAGATGTTTCTCATTTGCTACCATGGCAACTCCTCCCTTGTCCTGTTCTTTTGCAGCTTTGATCCCAAGAGAGCAGTGCAGCAGCTCAGAGCCTGTGGCGTGTTGGAGACGATTCGTATCAGTGCGGCTGGCTACCCCTCAAGGTAATGTGCCCACCAGATGTGCCCTGCTGGGAACCCTCTAGGTGCTGTTAGCCACAAATAGAGCCTCCAAAAAAGTTCCTGAATGCTAAGGCCCCAAGTGAAGTTATGATGAAAATAAGAATTTCAGTTTGGCCTGAAAAGTGTGGGAGTAAACAAACTAACATCCTCTTGGGCAACCTGTTGAAATTTTCATCGGCCTGGATGATGAGCTAACTAGAGTTACAAAGAGAATTTCTCCTCCTCTCAATTCCTGCCTTTCCCTTTTACCTTTTAATATTTAATTAAATCTATGGTAGAAAATACAATTTCTTTGAGTTAAAAAAACATAAAAAGCTATCGTGGCCTCGTTTACATGGTGGATAAGCCATTGAACCACTCCAGAGTTTTTGAGTCTGTGCCAAGAGTGTACACTCTGGACACTTGGCTCAAATGGATGAAGGCTGTGTGGTGAGGCCACTGGCTCTTGTGAAGTCATCCTGCCTACCAGTGTCGTGCAGGCCAAGCATCTTCTGCCCGGGTTTGGAGCTGAGCAGTATAGCAGCCCAGAGCATATGGTGTTTCCACAGGGAGCTTCTGTCTTAAGAAGGTCCTGTATGTGTCAGGAGAGAAGGAGCAAGCAGGGAGGAGGTGCAGCACAGGCCTTCAATCCTCCCTGCAACCTCTCCACCTGGCACTTTCTTGCAGCAGTTGAGGAATCATTTCATATGCAGTAGTTAATTACCCGTAAACAACTAACCCAAACAGTTCCCAATGTTAGGCCTGGGAAGGAAGTTGCTGATGGAATTAGGAATTTGCGTTTGACCTGAAAAGTGCAAGAGCTGTCAGTAATCTGCAGCACTGGGGCAGCATTTCAAAGCCCAGCAGATTCAGTCATTATTCAGGATGCTTAGCACTAGCCAGGGTCAAAGGCTATTACTCCTTTTTTTCTTTTTAACCACGTCTCTCCCTCGGAGAAAAGACAGGGAGTGTCTGGGGCACCGTCTCATTTTTGACCTTAGGGTCTGAACAGGACCAGCTTAACATCTCCTCCTCTAATGAGGTGGGCTGAGCTTGTCCTTCATAGAAGAAGGCCTTGTGCCCCTTTTCCCTTGTCTACCCTGTGGTGTCTAGCATTGGCCTTTTGCTTGAGAGAATGGGGCTCAGGCCATGGGCACAGCTTTGAATTTAAACCACTGTGGTCACACTACTTAGATAGCCTTTTAGTGTCTGCTGCAAGCACGGGATTCAGGTCAGACACAGTTTTGTTCAATGTAAGAATTAGACGAGGACCTTAGGGAGCTGCTAAGCCACTGGTTTTGAAATCGTGCTCCACCGACAGACAGCCTGACTCCACTCCTGCTCCTGACTCTTCTGTTGTTGGGCTCCCAAGAGAGGTTTCGCCCACCAAAAAATTACCTGCTGCTTTAAAAAGGAGCAGAAGCTGTGGGAAGTCACCGCCTTTAATCCAGTGTCCTCGCTGGGTATACATTGCAACCCATTAGAGGATCAGGAAATCAATTTAATGGGTTGTGATCAACAAATTTTTTTTTTGTTGTTGTTGTTGTTGTTTTTTTTAAGATTTATTTATTTACTTTATCCATTATAAACCTTCCCTTCCCCATTTGCTGTTTTGTGTCCATTTGCTGGGCAATTCTCCGTGTCTGTTTCCTGCCACCTCTTCTCATCCTCCTCCTCCAGTCTTCACCAGGATTCGATCCTGGAGACCTGCGATGTAGGAGAGAGGTATTCTGCTGCCTGCACCACCTCAGCTCCTGGCTTCTGGAGCTTCCGGAGCATCTCGTCTTGTCTCTCCCCTGTTATGTCATCATCCTGCTGCATGGCTCCTGGGGCCTGACGGCTCAACGGCACACAGAGCCTGGCAGCCCATGCGCCTTCTCTCTCTCTCTCTCTCTCTCTCTCTATATATATATATATATTTTTTTTTTTTTTTTTTTAATTAATAAATTGTTTTTTAATGAAATAACTTGGGGTGGAAAATACAAGAGGTCATTTTGTGGGAGAAAGGTATTGTCATGAACTGTATTTGTTTTATATTATAGGTATGGATGTGTTAACCATGTAAAATGCACTTTTACAAATGAGACCCAGAGAGGGAAGCAAGCTGCTCACGGTCACCAGCTGGCTGGTGTTTGAGTTGGTATTAGCACCACACCATCCCCTGCCCTTTGCTGTGTCATTGGCACGCATCTGCCTTTTCACGCCAGTGAGGCTTTGCCTTCCAAACAAAGGTTTATCAGAGGAGTAGGGAGTGGGGTGGGGTTCTGTGAGCCTGTCTCCTGGCACTGGGCCTAGCCCTGAGTCCCGGAAGTAGAACCGAAGAACTGCTCCTGGCCCTCTCCGGCTTGTAGATAAGAGTTTACACTGCAGGATGGGGCTGAGACTAGAGCCAAAAAACCCTGGTGGTCAAAGGGCTTCAGCTTTGGGGTTGGGCCTAGATTCAAGTCTCTTCTCCCACACTTCTTGGCTGTGCAACCTCAGGCAAGTAAATTAATCTCTGTGAGCCTGAGTTTCCTTACCGTGTAGTATAATACAACTTCTTCATTGATTGTTGTGAGGAATGAGAATGCATCTAAAGCCCTCAGTGCTGGCACTTTAGCATTTAATAAAACATTAGTAAATGTTGACATTTAAAAATACTAATAAATATTCTGATATGAGCCAGAAGCTGCATTCTGATAGGGTCAATTATCTGGTTAGGACATGTCCATACCAGACATTTCTAGCGTGGTTTTTGTGTCTGGTCGCCTCTGAAGAATATTCTGAAATTTCCAAACTCTTTAAGCAGTTGAAAAGGTCAGTGTAAAATACATATTAAAAAGTTTTTGAGCTCGAACAGAAGCTAAGATGCCCCTGTGTTAAGACATTTAGGGTCACTGCAAGAACCTAGGGATCGGTGGTCCTTCTCGCCGTAGCGGCTCTGGACAGTGCAGGCAAGCAGATGACCTCAAGGTGCCCACCGTGTGTAATATGTGGTTGATGTTACCGGTGGGCTTGTCAAGCTGGGAGGTGTAAACGTTGGGACCGTGGCAAGCCAGGGAAGGAGAAACACGGAAAGTGTGTGTAACAATGACAGGCTCTAAGGCAGGGGAGACCTTCTTGATCCATCTCAGTTATATCAGGAGCCACCTATTTCACTGAGTACTTTCCAACAGATGGGATTGTTTAATAGTAGGACCAGTGACTGGCAGATGATGTGAATCTCTCTTCTTGGAGAACTTCAGGAAAGGCTAGAAGTCCATGGATCTCACATGGTTTACTGCAGACCGTGCTACATGCAAAGGTCAGTACACATCTCCTCTGCCACCTCTAAGTCACCAGCCAAGCTTGCTCTCAGCCTCACTGTGTGAGATCCGAGTGACGGTGACGCTTCTCCTGGTTTTGCTGCCGCACTACAAGATTAACTTAGCAGTGGAGGAGGAAGGAAAGAGAGAGGGTTCTATGCTTCTGTGGTTTCTCATGAGCTTTTTGTAGAATGAGAAAGTTATCTTGCCCTCATGATGTCCTTCTTTCCTCTTAGTCTGTCTACTCCATGTCTTGTCCTGCATCAAGTATCTAGCCCCATGCCAGGTACTATAAGGGAATTAGAGATGGAAGTCATGGTCCCTGCCCACCAGGAACTCATAGTCCAAGAGCAGAGAAGTCATTCAAGCTTCAAACAGTTAGAGAACAACATATAATCAGATGCAAGCTTGTAGTACAAGTGTGGTAGGAGCCATGGCTTCACAAAGGAGGCGAGACTGGAGCTGGGCCTTGAAGGGTGAGAAGGATTTGCATTGGTGGGGAGGCAGCAGGAGGCCACTGCCAGCCAGGGTGGTGGCGTGATGTCCAGCAGCTAAGCGATTGTGACTTGCTTGTCCCATCCAGCTGATCCAGGATCAGTGATCTCTGCCTGCTCTGTCCCTTGTGCCTGCTGTTCTTTGGGAGCCCAGGTGTGCTTTTTGCCTCATCCATTTGACCTCTTCCTCAGCAGTTAAGAGAACATGTTCCCTGCAAGTCTTTAGGCCCATATAGAAAATGGCTTCTCCTACTGCTTATTCCACCTAGCTGGAATTAGAGTTGCCAGCAGAGGTGAGATGCCCACAGATTTGCTGGCCTCTTACAGGAAACTGGCGGTGTCTTTTCCTGCCTGCCTAATTGTTTCAGACCTCTTTCCAGCAGGCAATTACAAGTGTTTCTGTGCACCACCCCCCCTTTTTTTCCTTTAAGGAGGTACCAGGGATTGAACCTGTCATATTTTATTTTCACCACTCTTTTGACACTTTTAGTTACTTTTTTCAATATAATCTTCATTTCTAGACTCTCTTCCAGGCCTCTCTTTCCTGTCTTTTTTTTTCAGGCTGTAGCACACCCTTTAGTATTTCCTGCAAAGGCGATCTGTTGGTTACAAACTCTCAGTTTCTGTTTATCTGTGAATATTCTAAACTCACCCTCATTTTTTTTTTTTTTTTAAAGATTTTATTTATTTATTCATTTATCCCCCCCTTGCTGCTTGTGCTCGCTGGGTCAGCTAACCACGCCGTGCAGGCGGGCTTGTCTTCACCAGGAGGCCCCGGGAACTGAACCCGTCACCCTCATTTTTGAAAGACAGTCTTGCCGGATATAAGATTCTTGGCTGAAAGTTTTTCAGTATCTTAAATATATCATACCACTGTCTTCTTGCCTCCATGGTTTCTGGTGAGAAATCAGCACTTAATCTTATTGAGTATCTCTTATATATTCATTGCTTTCTTTTGCTGCTCTCAGAATTCTCTTTGTCTTTGGCATTTGACGTTCTGATTAGTATGTGTCTTGGAGTTGGTCTATTCAGATTTTTTTGGATGGGAGTATGTCATGCTTCTTGGGCATGGATATCTATGTCCTTCAATAGAGTTGGGAAATTTTCTACCATTATTTCTTCAGATAGTCCTTCTGCCCCTTGTCCCTTCTCTTCTCCTTCTGGGACACCCATGACACATATGTTTACATGTCTCTTGCTATTGTTTAGTTCCCTGAGATCTTGTTCAAGTTTTTCCAATCTTCATCTGTTCTTTTGTATGTTCACTTTCAGAGGCCATTTCTTCAAGCTCACCAAACCTTTCTTCTGCCTCCTCAAATCTGCTATTATATGATTCTATTGTATTTTTAATTTCATTTATTGCACCTTTTATTCCCATAACATCTGTTTTTCTGTGTATGCTTTCAAATTCTTCTTTGTGCTCATCCAGGGTCATCTTAATATCCTTAATTTCTTTAGCCATCTCATTGAATTTACTAAGGAGATTTGTTTGAACATCTATGATTAGTTAACTCCTTTATGTCATCTTGAAGCTTATGTTGTTCCTTTAACTGGGCCATATCTTCCTGTTTCTTGGTGTGGATTGTAATTTTTTTGTTGGTGTCTTGGCATCTGGCTTACTAGAGTATTCTGGGTGCAATTTTTCTCTTTAGTTTAGGGCTTCCTGCCCTTTCTCCCTTGCTGATTGTATAGTAGGAGCCAAGGATGTAGAATTGGAGCTCTAAGCTTTGGAGGCTCAAGCTGCCCTCATTGCCCCAAGGACCATTGAAGCTTCTCCCAACTTTCTCCTTTGCAAGGGGTAGAGACAGAGCCAGAGCTGTGTGGAATAATCCAACTCCTGCAGGCCTAGACTGTAGTTGCCCAGAGAGACTGATGAAGCTTCACGCCCCTTTCTCCCCTGCTTGGGGCAGGGATGGAGCTGCAGGTGTGGGCAGCAATCTGTGCAGCGCAGGTCCAAGATGACCACAGTTGTCCCGGTAAACTTCCAGTTATTCAGTCTGTGCCAGCCAAATGTACCTGCAGTTACCTGGAGAGACTAATGCAGGGCTTGCCAGCTTCCTCCCTGCTAGAGGTGGGGCTGTAGCCTAGGCTAGGGCTGCAGGCAAATCTGGTTGAAGGAAACCGGTCTTGACCATCACTGTGATTTTCATTTAGCCTGGCTTCACCTCATGCTAGGGGTGGATTCAGAATGGCAGCTACCAGCCTCTTTCTGACTTGGACAGGTTCAAATTAACAACCTCTTTCATTAGTGTAGTACATTTGTTAAAATTGATGAACACATATTGAAGCATTGCTACTAACCATGGTCTGTAGTTTACATTATGGTTTACACTTTGCACCACACAATTTTTTAGGTTTTGACAAAATGTATAGTGGCTTCTGTCATTGCAATATCATACAGAACAATTCCCATGTCCCAAAAATGCCCCATGTTATACCTATTCTTCCCTCTCCCTCCCCTCAGAACCTCTGGTGACCACTGCCTTTATATCAGTGTTACAAGTTCTTCCATTACTAGAATAATAAGTCTACTTTAGTCCATAGTTACATTCCCTCTTATGTTTATTCATTCCTCAATCTTGAGGATTTTGGTTGGGATGGTGATGTCTACTCTTCGTCTGATCGAGAGGGGGCTTAGCACATGTGGCAGTTGGATGGAACTCTCTTGCATGAGGGCATTTGTAGATAATCTCTTCTTGGGGGATGGGCATTGTCCATCATCATCCTTTTGTTAGTTGTTCTAGGGAAGTCTGATGAACTGGAGGTAGGTGTTGGCTGGAACTCTGCTGATATCCAGGGCTCAACCAGCATATGAACAGCTGGAAGATTTAAGTCTTTGGGACACATATTTAATGGGTATAGTGCTAATTATAGGTTCAAATGAGAGGGGCATAAGAACCATGTGTAGGAAAATTATAACTGTATACAATGTATACAACTCTGTATATAATGTATCTAACTCTGACACATTGGGGGGATAGGTTATATATTCCAAGGGAAGGCCCACTGACAGGGTGCCAAATTCCTGGGGTTGTCTGCCCTGCCTGTAGTGTCTAGATGCCTCTAGAGCTCTCAGGAGCCCCCTGCTTGAGGCACTGTTTACTGTGGCAGTGAGATCCTCCAAGATGGGCATAAGCGTAACCTCTAGAATGACCTCCCTACTCACTTTGAAATCTCGTTGCCATAAAAAACTCATTTGTATTTAATATTTCCCCCTTTTGGTCAAGGTCTTTTTCCAAATGCATTGCTAGTTGGTGTTTGGTAATAATCCCTCAGTGCCAGGGTGGCTCATCCCTGGGAGTCTTTCCCCACACTGGAGGGGAAGGTACTGAGTTTATGTGCTGAGTTTGACTATGAGAGAGGCCACATTTGAGCAACAGGGAATCCTTTGCCCATTTTCAAATTGCACTATTTGTCTTTTCATTACAGAGTTGTAGGAGTTCTTTCTATATTCTGGATACTAGATCCCTGTCAGACATATGACTTGTAAATATGTTCTGCTCCTTTTTTTTACTTTCTTGATATCTTTCGAAGCAAAAGAGTTGTCATTTTGAAGAAGTTCAATTTTTTTCTTTGGTTGCTTATGCTATTGGTGTCATATCTAAGAAACCGTTGCATAATCCCAAGTCACAAAGATTTCCTCCAGTGTTTTTTTTCTAAGAGTTTTATAGTTTTCCCTCTTACATTTAGGACTTTGGTTCATTTTGACTTAATTTATGGTGAGAAGTGGGGATCTGACTTCCAGTTTTGCATGTGGTTTTCCACTTGACCCAGCACCATTTTTTTTTTTTTTTTAAAAGATCACATTGACACTTGAGGTGGACAAGATAGGTGGAATTGCCTCCATTTTATGGGTGAGGCAACAAAGGTAAGCAGCAGATAATGGCCCCGTAACTAGTAAGGAGTGGGGCCACCAAACCACACTACTGCCCTTGTATTTGAAAAAGTCCATATCTCTTCTCTGGCTTCTTTTCTTCCCTCACTGTTGCAAAATGATGATGATCTTCTCACGGAGAGTTTGCCTTCATCAGGAACCCAACATCTTTTTCTTCCCCAATAGTTTCACAGCACACCCTTGCCCTGGTTCAAGTGTGTCCGAGGAAGCATCTGGGAGAAAAGGGGAGGAAGTTTGGGCAGGAAGGGAGGAGAGTACCTTAGATCCTTGGGAAGCTTTGTAGCTCTCAAGGCGTCCGCATGCCTGAACTCACTGGCTATTAAAGCACTGTGACATAGGGGAGTGTGGGTGCTATCTCCACTTTCCAGATGGGGCAGGTGCGCTCGGGGCTGTCTGAGCCAGGCCCCTGTGCTCTGCCCTGTGATCATTCCAGGCTCATCTCCCAACTCTCTCGTACTGGCCTTGAGACTCTAACCTCCCTGAGTTATGGAGCACTAAGCAGAAAGAGGTTTTCAAATTAGGTGCATTTGAAGTTTTTAGCCCAGCTAAATGCTGCTTTAATTATTTCCGTAGGGAAATTGCAAACTCATAGGGAGAAGTAGGAGAAGTGAATATACAAATAACCGTAATGCAGCCTGTGGAAGGTGCCCTCAAAGTCACGCAGAAAAGGCTGAGCCGCTTTCAGGGGAAAGGCTGCACCTGCCTGGCGGGGGTCAGTGTAGCATGCATAGCCAGAGGCAGGTTTTGATGAGTTGGAATGGGGAATAAGGAGACTTAAGACTTCTTGAAGCCATTTTTATGGGCATTATTTCATTTTGTTCTTGTCCGAATTCACCTAACCTATGTGGAAGTATCAGCAGAGAAAACTGTTTATATTTAAACCTCAGGGACTAGGGCAGAAACGACCTGGGGAAAAACTCAATGGCATTTGCATGTATTAAAAACAAAATATCCATTTGAGTTGCAGCTTATCAACTCTAACACTCTTTTCCCCAGGCCTCCAGTATTAGGTTTTCTTGACATTTATTGTGTATGATTGAAATAATTAAAATAGCATTTCACTGGGCAAATAACCTTAAATGTCTGTTTTCTAAGCCTCCTGTTACTGATAATTCAGGGAGTTTGGTTCCCAGTCACACCATAATGGGGGAAGCTGGGGAGGGTTTCTGCTCAGTGAGTGGTTAGTGAAGGGCAGAAGGCAAGAGGAACCCTTGGGTACCCTCCACCCTCCATCCTGAAGAGAAGCCATGTGCATCTTGAGTCTGTAACAACCTGGGGAGTCCTGAGCAGAATAATAGAAGCTGTCATTCCACGTTTGTCCCTAGATTTTTGACAGGTAGAACCAACTTAAAAGGTAGGGGGCATGGAGACAGGAAGTAAATGAGTCTGTTGTCAGGGGCTGGGAGGAGGAAGGATTGGAGATGGCTAATGGGTATAGGACTTCTTTTTAGGGTGGTAAAAATGTTATGGAGTTAGATATTGGTGATGGTTGCACAATTCTGTGAATATACTAAAAACCATTGAGTTGTACACTTTTTAAAAATGTGAATTTTATGGTACGTGAATTTTATCTCAGTAAAGCTGTTATTTATAGGAAAGAAAAAAAAAGTAAGGGACAGTCTCCACCAGCTCTCCTACATAAAGAAACTAAGAGGGGAAAACTGTTTTATTCTCACTTCTACCCGTCCCCTCCCCAATACTCATAGCTATGTTAATCTTTCGCTAAACCAATGTGCTTACAAAGGAGTAAGAGGGAGGTGGAAGCAAGGGGTTCAGGCTCCCTTTTTCCTTTTCATCCCAGAGAGCTGAGAGGAATGACTGGGGGGAAAGGCCTCGCAGAACCCTGAGGACCACACTGTATTGGGATTGTGGGTACAAGGAGAGGATCTCTGCAGAAACCCGCTTTCCAAGGACTCTGCATCCCATCTGTCCACCAGTGGTACCTGATCCACCCACAACTCTTGTTTCTTTGGATAATACCTCTAAAGGACCCCCTTTAAAGGTGAATGTGCTCCAGGAGAAGGGATCCCATTTGTCTCCTCTCCATTGATGTCTTAGAACGAATTTTATCTGAGTAGCTGGACACTCAGCAAGGCCACAGGTGTTGGGAAACGGCAGACACATTTTCTCCAATCGGCACCTCAGTGGTTTCCAGATGAGCGATGCCACAGGCCTACACACCTGAACCCAGGTGTGAGTAGCCTCTCCTGATGCCTTCTGAAGGGCGGTCACCAGAGGAGAGTCAACTGAGTTGGGCACCTCCACTAAAGACACAGGTTACACGGGGCTGGGCTGACTTTACCTTCTGAGGAATTTACATGGAAAATCCAAAGTCAAAGAAGGGGTTGTGCTAAATCCCAAAACACAATCACATGAGGTGGTGAGCTGCCTGTAAACACCGAGCTAAGAATCAGGAGGGTTGGGGGGGAGGGGGGGAACACCTGCGCTTGAATTGAGGCACCCTCAAAGAGGGCGCAGACACTGCCTAGACACAGCAGATTTGCTTAGAGCTCCATTTGTGTAGGTAGAGATGTCCTCAGAGGCTGACAGGGAAACTTAAGGTCTTCTTAAAAATTCCATTGTAAAACATACCAAAACAGCACTTACTTGTATAAGTGAAGAATAATTAAAGTGCTCTTTAATTTCTTCGTGTGAATTTCCTGTCATTTTCTTTACAGTAGGTGTACATTTTCCTCTACGGACCGGGAAAAAAAAACAAGCAAAATCTCCTTTGAGAAGAAAAATGGTTGGTTGCTTGTAAACTGTACTGAAAGGTGAACGTGTCTTCTCTGGAGAGAGTGGGATGTGGCTACTTTTTATTTCCTAAAGCATACTTTTCTGAATTAAAAAATGTTTATGCTAAGAAAACCAGTATTTGAAAGCACAGCGTTCTTCGGGCTAAGTTACCCTCCTCAGGAGCAGCAGAGGCGTGCGCCAGGAAACCCGCCATGAAGCACGGCCCTCTGCTCCCTCCTCCCTCCTCCCTCCTCCCTCCTCCCTCCTCCCTCCTCCCTCCTCCCTCCTCCCAGAGGTGCCTCCGAAAACAGCCTCTTCCTCCGTCCTGCCGCCCCACCTCCGCAGGTCAACCACACGCTGAAATTCTCCGGGGGCATTTGAGGGAGGCTCTGAGAGCAGCTTTGTGCCCCGTGGAGCACCATCCACGGTCTCCCGTGCCCTGCGCGTGGCCGAGAGGCGGGACGCGCCTCCTGAGGTGCCCCTGCTTCCCTTCCAGGTGGGCCTACCATGACTTCTTCAACCGGTACCGGGTGCTCGTCAAAAAGAGAGAGCTCGCCAACACGGACAAAAAGGCCACCTGCAGGTCTGTGCTGGAGAGCCTCATCAAGGTGAGCTGGAAGGGCCTGACCAGAACGCCTCGGAACAGGGCAGGGGGCTGTGGGGAGGGGAGCTGCGTGTGTTTGACCCAGTCTCTCTCTCTCATCCTCCTGTTCTGAGATCCTCTCTGTTTTCCTACCTCAGTGACTGTGCAAGAAAAGCCCCCTCACCTGTCTGGAGTACTTTCTAGCCTTTTCCTCATCACAGCGCACACAGAAAATGCAACTACTTGTACAGCCCACTGGGGCTCCTGGTGAGGCTGCTCCTGGCTAAGGCAGCTGGCCAGGATCTCTAGCTTTACAGAGGAGGGGGCTGGGCAACCTTAGCACACCTGCCACCCGCTCAGACTTGGAAGTCAGCAGAGGGGAAAGCAGGTGCATGTGTTATATCCTCACTCAATGCATAGCCAGCCTCAGGCCTTCGCCCAGATAATTGGTTTAAATAAGGCAACTGCATTCATGTGCTCATTGAAACAGCCTGAAATGACACTTTACAGTTGCGACCAGAGTACCATAAAAGCAGAGCCTTTGGGGAGTTTTTGTGAGGGACAAATCTTTAAACGTTTCAATAGTTCCTACAGTATTCAGGGATTACAGCAGAATATAATATTTAATGCTGTCGACACAAGGTTAAATTATATTTCGAAAAATCTTCCCTTTAGGAAAGCGATAGGATTATGTAAATTTTAATTTTTTAAGTATTATTTTCTTGGAAAATCCATTTACATGGAATAGCTCATTGAGAAATGATCGAGATTTGAGGTGTTTTTCATAATTGTGACAGTCATCTGAGCATCATTTTGACAAATTTGTAGCTATGCAGTATAGAAAATGTGTATGTAGTTTTTCATTTTTTTATTTTTAAAGAAGCTTTAAATTGCATAAACTTTACATCGAAAATATAGAGGATTCCCATATACCCCACCTCCTCCCCCTCTATATATAGTTTTTAAGTTGCCCTTTTGGATCCCAGCGTTGGCCTTCCTTGCCCCTTTTCTCTTAGTAGGGCCTGGCAGGCTAGTTAATTGGGGGTCACTGTTGATTGAACTCTGGCTAGTTGAGGTTTTTGATGTGCTGCATCTGTCAGTATCCAAATTTTAACATCTCACATCTCACAGGTGAGAAAATCTGTTCAAGGTCAACTGATTGCTGTTAGCATGGGGAAGCAGGGGGTCTTTCTCCTTGCTGGTAGAGAAGCCGGCCTTTTGGTGTGTAGTCAAAGCTAGCAGGTAGCCCACCGTTCTAGGCGGCCACCACCGCCTCTATCCAAAGTCAAAGGTGCACTTTTCTTCTCCCCTGGATTTCTTCGAGGCTACCAGCAGAACCTTTGCCTCCCACACAGGTGGGACCCTGCTCAGGATCAAGTGCCATTGCCCAGGGCGGCCTTCTTGATACGCTCAGGCCTCTGGACCTTGCCTACCACGGCTGCCTCCTCTCTCCGCTGATGAGGAGCCTTCTTGCTTCTCAGTGCCAGCTTGAACGCCCCCTCTGGCTTCCCCTGATTCAGCACGTGCCTCTAGCCCCTGTGCCGCTCTTAGAGCCCACTGCACGCTGCCGTGGCTCCTGCTGTGTGTGTCCGTACTTGCTTATCTTCCCAGTGAGATTGCAGAGGACCATGTTTCTGCACTGGCGCCTCCCCCTTGGTTCTGAGCCTGCCACGTGGAATGTACCAGAATGCACCCACTAAACCTTTGTGGAATAAATGAACAAATGAATTGCCTAAAGGAAAATCTTATGATTATCTGCTGTCTCCTCTGCTCAAAATGCTTGTATCCTCCTTTACCTGCCTGGCCACGTTCTACTCTCCTTCTAGAGTAAACTCTACAGTGCTTTCTGTGAAGCCTGTTCTGGCCTCCATATGGAGTTACTCCATCTTCAATGGGTGGATAGTACTCAGCTTGCTCTGCCATTATTGTGTTTATCCCCTTGCGTTGTAATTGAGGGATTAGTTGTCATTCCACCAGACTGTGAATATCTGATGGCAAGGATCCTATTGTTATGTTCCTAGCACAATTTGCAGTTGTCCTAGGAACTCTGAGTTTGTGCAAGTGACTGCATAGGTGACTGTCATAGAGCACCCAGTAGGAGTCGGGCACTTTTCTAAGTGTTCCACATGCCTTGTCTCATCTCATCCTCACAGTCACCTTATGAGGTAGCTACAACCATTATCCCCACTTTGCAGATGAAGGAATTGAGGCAGAAGGTTGATGCAGATTGTCCAAGTTTGCACAGGTGGCCTGATGCAGACCCGCCACCCTCTAAACCACAGTGCCCACTGTCTTCATCTGATTGCTGTCATCCTACCTGGAGACCTAACTGGGAATCTGTGCTTTGGAACATCCTAGAGACCTTGTGTTTTCTCTCTCATTCTTTCCCTTTTTCTTGGGCCACATCTGGATACCAGTGCTCCTAGTCCTCTTGCTAAGTGACCTGGGACTTTGTGGTAAGAAATTGCTACTCAGCAGAGCCATGTGTTAGCCTGAAAGGGCACGTGCCAGCTCTCTGCCCTTTCCCTAGCAAGTGCTATGTGCATTTTAGAACAGAATGATTAGAAGAGAAGCACTAGGAAAGGTGAGGTGCAGGCCAGGCAACCGGCACTTAATGGCCACATTTATTGGGAAACACTGACACTGAGGGATGGGTTGTTAGGCCATTAGTGAGGGTTTAATAAACCATTGTGACTGGTTTGGGGAGATATGGATTCTGGTGGGATCTCCTCCTGTGGGGATTTAAGGAATGCCCCATCATCCCTACCCTAAATGTGTTTATTCTTTAACTCCACTTATTTATCGAGTTCTTTCTATGTGCTGTAGCCTGGATTGGTGAGTGTGAGGGTTATAAAAGAGCCTAATACATGGGCCCTGCCCTCTGGGTTGGTTCATAAACTAGCATGATTATAAGACACAGTTGTGGGGAGGCACAGACTAGAGACTGCACCTTTCCCAGGGGCATCTGTTGGAACCCGCGGAGCATAAGGAATGCATGTGAGAAGTGTTACGGAAGGGGCCATGGCATGGTGTAGGAAGAGACCGCTGGCCTGGGAGTTTCGAGCCTCAGGTCTTGGGTTCTAGTCCTTGATATTTTCACTGTGGCTTTGATCGAGTCACCTCACCATTGTAGGTTTTGGTTTTATCATCTGTAAAATAAAAGGAGTGGCTTAGAATGGACTGTTAAGATTCCTTTCAGCTCCCTGAGCCTGTGACTCCTGCTGAAAGGCTATCACAGATGACCGTTGACTGATAAGTGAATAGTATGGTCAGTACGTTCTAAGGGCTTAGAAGCAGATCTGGAGTAGGAGATCTGGAGTAGGAGCTCAAGACACATGGACTAAGGAGTGCAGATATCAGGCCGACAGGGTGCTGCTTCTGTAGGTGGAACCTACAGAGAGATGCTTGTTTGTGAAAGTAAGTGGCTTTGAAGAGCAGATCACCCCCCTTGCTGTCTGTGCTCTGGCACCCTCCCCACCCGGGCTCTGCTGAAGCCACCAGGCTTGTTCCTTGATGGTGAGGGCTGGGCAGGCCAGGAGTAAAGGCAGGACTTCCACTGCCTCCCAGCTTCCCGGAATCCAATCCAGCCCCTGTTCCTTTCAGCACATGCTGAGGGCCTACTGAGCACCTGAGGGCCTACTGAGTACCTGCCTCTGAGCAGAGGCGTGGATGTGAGAAACAGGTAGCGCTTTTGTGAAACAAGAAAGAGATTTAATGACATTCTAGCTAGAAGCTGGGTCCCCAGCTCAGCCACACTGGTGCAGTCCCCTGTGTGGTGTGTGGATTGGGACATCTGTTACCCTGTTACCCATGTAGGGCTTACTCCAGGAAGAATGAGGATTCAGCATTATTCTAGAGCCATTTGCCAACATGAAACGTAGTCTGAGTTTATGTGGTTTCCTGAGACCTTGACTCTGTACTTCCTTTTTTCTTTTTTTATGGTTTGTCCCAGTGAGCAAAATTAGATTGACCTTTATTTACAAAGAGCTCTCAGCTCCCCACGTGTTAGCACCAAGTGTTCTATCCCACGCTTGTCTGTGAGCACACTGCTCGGTCATCTTTGTTTACCCCCAGGGTGAGCTCAGGGAAGGGCAACTAATTTTAACCTAAAAAAGATGGAATTAAGAGAGTAGTTGTGTATCCAAAACATTCTCCTACTAGAGTCTTAAGCTAAATAAAATTTCTTTGAAGGATTATTTATAATCTGAAATTACGCATATAATTGTATGGCCATTTGAGATCATCTTTTTTTTTTTTTTTTTTTTTTTTTTTTAATTTAAAATGGATAAGGTAATTCCCTAGCTCACCCCCCTCCTTCCCTATGGCAGTTCCACGTGTGGTCTGCAAGGCCTTTGGTGCTGGGTTCCTCTTCTCCCCTAGTAGCCTTCCTGGCCTCCTCTTCCTCGGACATGTCCAGCTTGTTGCCACTGCCAACGTTGGCCACTGCTCTGCTCTCTGCCTGGAGCCTCTTCCTCCAGACTTCCGTGGCTGCCTCCTTCGTTTCACTCAGATCTTTGCTCAGATAGCACCTCCACAGATGCCTTCCTTGAGCATCCTTTGTAAACAGCTCCATCCGACCTAGTTGTCTTTTCTTCAGGATATTATCTACTTAATATTGTTTTTTATTTGCTTGCCTGTCGGCCCTCACCATGTCACTTCCTTGAGGGCAGGCATCTCCTTTGCTGCTGAATCCAGTGCCTGTCCCACAGCAGGGCCTCAGATTAAATGACTGTTGAGAGCGAGTGTGCGTCTGAAGAGGAGTGACCTCATGAAATTTGGCGAGGGAATTGTGCATTGGATGGACTGGGGTGGGGTGGGGGGCATGCTACCTCACTGCTCCACTAATGACAAACCAGCTCCCCTCCTGCCTCGTAAAGGATCCTGACAAGTTCCAGTTTGGCCGCACCAAGATCTTCTTCCGGGCTGGCCAGGTGGCATACCTGGAGAAGCTGCGGGCCGACAGGTTCCGGGCAGCCACCATCATGATCCAGAAAACCGTGCGGGGCTGGCTGCAGAAGGTGAAATACCGCAGGTTGAAGAGGGCTACCCTAACTCTGCAGAGGTACTGCCGAGGGTACCTGGCCCGCAGGTGAGCCGCAGCCTCTCATCAGCTGTCATGAGAGCGGTTCCCATTAGGCCCTGTCTGCATTCAGGCTTTCTCCCAGCAGCTGGGCCCATCCCCTTAATGCCCTTGTCACCTGGGGGGGGAGTAGGTCTAGGTCCCAGGGCTCTTTTTCCCCATTTCACCAACACTAACCTTGGACTGGCTGGTTTTGCCACAGATTTTTTCCTGTGCCTAAACCCCCAAACTAAAAACTCTTCTTTTAGAAAAAGAGAAATTAAGGTTTTCTTACACAGTTGACTCACACTCAGCCTCACTACTGATGCCACCAATTTAAAACCCCTTAGGATTTGGGGAATTAGAGCTGGAAAGATCCTAGGGCCTCCCTTTCTTCTGCGTGGTTCCCAGCCCAGCACTATGCAGAAGACACCACTGTGTGTTATTTTTAGCTTTGCATTCCTCACTGACTTCATTGGGTGGATGAAGTGCTAAAGCAAAGTGAGCTGCCTCCACCAAGTTGGGGCAGGAGGACCCAGCCTCCAAGAGGATTCCAGCCACAGGCCGGATTTCAGACTAAGATCAGGTTCAAGACCAGGGACCTCTCTGAACAGGAATTTCTTTGGGAAAGTGACAGTGATTGCCATAAAGTCTTGCCCTTGGAAGCCAAAGTTTCACAGGTAGCTGCTTGAATATAAAAAACAAGAGGGTAGAAAACAGTGCATCTGCATTCTCCCTGTGGGCTCTTTATGTCCTTTATATTCTAGTGGGTATGCAGGACCCGTATATAAAGAAAGTACCTAGAGTAGGGAAGCAGGTGCCATTAGCAAGCAGGCAGTGTGGTGCAGGGGCTGGGCGGGCCACCTCCTTCTCTGTGGCTGCACTAGATGATTTTAAAGTCCCTTCTAGTTCTTGACATTCTGTTTTTACCTGGACACTTGTGATGAGCCACGCACCCAACAAGGCCCTGAAAAAGAGTTTAAAAAAAAGACTAATTGTCTCATTTGGGGGTGAAAAATAAAGAAATGAAACAAAGGAAAATGGATGTCCACGTTCAGTGCATCCCAGGCAGAAAGGCTGGGGGAGATGAGGAAGCGGGGAGGGAGCCATGTGGGTCAGGGAAGGTTTCCTTCATTCAGCCAGTGCTTGCTGGGTACTATAGGCCAGGCCCTGCGCTAGATGTAGGGGATAGAAGGACGATTGCAGCCCT
Organism: Tolypeutes matacus; assembly: GCA_026826555.1. Lineage (NCBI taxonomy): Eukaryota > Metazoa > Chordata > Mammalia > Cingulata > Chlamyphoridae > Tolypeutes > Tolypeutes matacus. The sequence continues at coordinate 29,554,267 of JAKSZT010054215.1, forward strand.
GACATCTCCAAGCCTGGCTGGGCACAGAGGGACAGAGAGGAGCATATGTCCATGTCACTGAGGACCCACCCAGGTTGCAGTGAGAGGCATGAAGGTGGGAGGGCTCAGGCAAGGATCACAGGGAGGTCATGCATTGAGTTTTAAGCCCATGAAAGGTGTTTCAGGCAACATGGAGAAAGCTCTTGCTGCTGTTCTGAGCTCCAAGTGCCAGTGGTTGAGGGTGACGAGGGTTTGCTTGGCTGGGTGTTGTCCAGGTGGAGCCTCAGGACCCGGGCATGGGGTGTGTGTGTGTCTTAAATTCGCAAAAGGCTCAGAGGCCAGGTTCTGTGGTCAGTGTGGCCAGGGCACTCTCCCCGATACCACCCATCCTCTTGCTTGCAGGCTGGCTGAGCATCTACGGAGGACCAGGGCGGCTGTGCTGCTCCAGAAGCAGTACCGGATGCGGAGGGCCCGCCTGGCCTACCAGAGAGTCCGCAGGGCTACTCTTGTCATCCAAGCCTTCACTCGGGGCATGTTCGTGCGGAGAGTTTACCGCCAGGTAGGTCGTCAGCAGCACACCGACCCTCCACCACCACCCCCCAAAAGGCAGCGACAAATGGATCGTCACTGCGAACCTTTGTGGGGTGTGATTTTGTCTGAGTACCTTCACGTCTCGGCTTTACCGCATCTTCTCCAGAAGTCCCATGCGGTAGGAAGGAGGCACGTTGTAATCCCCTTTGCGCAGCTCAGTAGGCAGAGGTGGCTCAGGGAAACTGAGTCACCTGCCTGAGGGTGTATGGTGAGCCCACGGCAGAGCCTAGTGGCTTGGCTGGGCTCTTTTAGACTCGAGAGCTGCTGGGTGCGATGTTAGGCTCCATCTGGTCTGGCCTCTTCGTGTAACGGTTAGGAACCTGAATCCCAGCCAGGGGAAGCCAGGAGAAAGGACCCCAGCTTGTCACTGCTAGGCTATTTGCTCTTCATCATTCCATTGAAGCTGAACTACTCGGCACAGTGCAGTTCTGACACTACGTCGCTTCGGCCACATTTCCCGTGGTCAGGGCACAGTCCCTGCATGACCACCCTCACGCAACTACCAGCCGCCAGCTTGGGGGTGCTCAGGGCCACCCTCACTTCTGACCAATGACTACAAATCTGGGGATTCCTATTACCATCCCAGGTGCATAATGTGCTGAAATGATTTGCAGAACTCAGGAAAGCACTGTACTTATAGTTTTATTATAGCAGAGGATACAAATCAGAATGAGCCAAATGAAGAGGTGCATGGAGCGAGGTCTGAGTTTTTCCCACATGTGAACCTTCCATGTCCTGAGCACATGGAATCAGGCCACATCCCCCTCCCGGTACACTAAGGTGAATTGCCAACCAGAGAAGCTCACAGGGTGTGTGTGTGTGTGTCCGTGTCCGACCAGGGATTGAACCCTGGACCTCGGATGTGGGAAGCCGGCACTCAACCTACTAAGCCCTATCTGCTCCGGGAGCTTTTATTTTGTTCTGGGGTTTCAGTGTGTAGGCAAGATTGAATCAGCCCCTACAAGGTTGACCTCAGTCTCCTCCACTACCCACCAGAGGCCAGGATGATAGGATTTGCTCAGCCCCCACTCCCAACCCCCCCAGTCACAGGGCTGGTCCTTCTGGTGTGGCTGCCCCTGCCTTGAGTCATCTCATTAGCATGAGCTGGCAGGTGAGGGAGCACCGTGTATGACAAAGATGCTCCTGTCACGGAGGAAATTCCCAGCTTTAGAGTTTATCTCCAAGGAGCTGGGACAAAGGCCATCCAAGGCCAAATTCCTTGTTCTCCACTTGGCCAGGTGGCCCTAAATTGGGATGTGGCTGTTCCACCAAGCCACGTGCACCACTGAAGCTCAGCGCTAGGATGAAAGTTTGGAAGGAAATGTCTAAAACATGTTTCTTTTTTCTTTTTTTTTTTCCTAAAAATAAACATCTATCTTTTCTATGATCAGATAAGATATTTTCCAAATGATAAAAGCACTAAACTGGCAATCAGAAAATGAATGTCAGGTGTCAGGGTGTAGCATACCCTGATACTATGTGGAAAATCCCAGGCCCGTGGGAGAATGTTCTGTAATTTTCTTGAGATTGGTGACATCTGTGTGATATCACCATGGAAGGGCAGGGGACTTCTGGGCGGCAGGCAGTGCTTGCAGAAAGCAAGCACAAGGTTTGAGTCCCAGCTCTGTCACAGCTGTGATGTTGGGCATGTTGATCTCTCAGCGTGTTTGCTTATTTATTTGTTCCACAAACATTTATTCTGCAGGATATTAGTGCGAGAACACTGATGCTTTAATTTCCTGAGTGGTTTTAAGCCAGAGGCCAGCTACTTGATGGAAAAAAAAAAAAACACAGTGAATTGGAAGCCGAGTGCTGGCTCTCCCATTAACCCACTGGATGCTCACTGGAGCTTTTCTCCTCACCATCAACAGGGCAGGGTCCTGGTCTGTTGCATGTGAAGATACCAGCTGGATCATCTTTAGGCCCCTCCAGCTTTGGGGTTTTTACGTCATGGTTTCCTAATGAAAATTTTTTAAAAAACTAAAACTAAAATTAAGAGTTTGATGACAGCTGATTCCCTGTGGGTACACAGACTGCAGAACCTAGCTAAAACTTTTTTATAAAACAGCCATCAAAGTTTTAAATCTGAGAGGGCCATGTGCTCCTTTTCTCTCCTAAAACTGGGCAGCCCTTGACCCTCACGTCTGGGCAGCTGTGTAAGCTTCCCTTGCTTCCCACCGTGCCACACACACTCAGGAAGTCATGTGCTTGTCCCCCGTCAGGTCCTCATGGAGCACAAGGCCACCATCATCCAGAAGCACCTGCGGGGCTGGATGGCGCGGAGGCGTTTCCGGCAGCAGCGGGATGCAGCCGTGGTCATCCAGTGCGCCTTCCGGAGGCTCAAGGCCAAGCAGGAGCTGAAGGCCCTCAAGATCGAGGCCCGCTCGGCGGAGCACCTGAAGCGCCTCAATGTGGGCATGGAAAACAAGGTGGTCCAGCTGCAGCGGAAGATTGACGACCAGGTCAGCTTCTGAAGCCCCCACCGGGTCTCGGTGGGGGTGTGGTGGGGCCCCAGGGAGAAGGGTGAGAGAGGCCCAGGGCTTCCTCTGGGAGCTGCCCGTGGCTGAGGCCCAAGCGAGCATGCATGTCCTCAGGTACCATCCCACTTGGCAAGAGCAGCGACTGACTGTGGGAGGCAGGATGACAGTCCCCAAATACATCCACTAGAAATCCCCAAGCTTGTGAATGTGTTACCTAACATGGCAGGTGCAACTTTGAGAATGTGACTAAGGATCATGCAATGGGCCCAGTGTAACTAGTAACAGAGATCCTTACATAAGCTTAGAGGCAGAGAAAGACACGTGCTGGCAGGCTGGAGTGGTGGGGCATGGGTAGAGGAAAGCGGTTGTCCTCTAGCAGCGGGAAAAGGCAATGGAATGGCTTCTCTCTGAGAGCCTCTAGAAGGAACGCAGCCCTGTTGACGCTTTGTAGATTTCTGACCTCTAGAACTGTAAGATAATAGGTTTGTGTTGTCTTCAGCCACTGCCTTTGTGGTAAATTGTTATAGAAAACTGACCAAAAGCTACGCTCTCCTGCCCTTGCAGAGGCAGCAGGGTATAACGGCAGCAATAGCGCCCGTGGAGGGTATGCCATGTCAGGCATGATTGTGGTACTTTCTTCGTATTAACTTGTTTAATCCTCACAATGGCCCCGTAAGGTCAAGGTCCTCCTCCTCCTCTTGCAGATGAGGAAACCGAGAGGGGAAGTGACTTCCTAGAGTGACACAGGTGACTGGTGGGCCAAGACCCGAACCCTGTCCATTTGGCTCCAGAGCCTGTTCTTCACTGCTCTGCTCTTTCGCCTCTCCATTGTGTGGTGGAAAGAGCGCTTGCTTTGGATTCAGAAAGAATTCAGGTTCAGTTCTGCTGCTTAGAAATTAAGTGACATGAACTTATGGGAAGATGGTGGACTAGTAAGACACGGGAATCTCTTCTCCAGAAAAATAGCTAGACGACAGGCTGAAACAGCCCCAAAAAAGATCTTCTAGGGTTTAGGACAACAGGTGAAGGCTGTACACCACCCAGAGGAGAGAGGGACAAAAGTGGGAAATCATGATGACAGAACCATGAGTTGGAACCAACAGTGACTGCTGCTGCCAGCACCCTCCCCCACTCTTTAGACTCTTTAGAATTCTTGGGCCTCTGGGCCTGTGACTACAGACAAGGGGGTCTCCAGGGATCTATCACCCCAGGAAAGCGGGGAGAGAGGGTCACAGCCTAAGGCTCACTCAGCTTCTGACCCACAAATTTGGGCTGCTGTGCCCCATGGGCCCTTCCAGGCCAGGTGGGACCACACGGTGGTTTGCCCTGGCAGCCGGTGAAGGACTGGAGAAATCCGACCCTTGCAATCTCTCTCTCTTCTAGCCTGGACTAATTGTTGAGGACTCCACAGGGGAGGGAAGAGAGAGGGACTCAGTCTCAGGCTGACTCAGCTTTTGACTGGCAGGTTTGGTCTGCTGTGTCCCTGGAGCCTTTCCAGGCCAGGTGGGGCTGCACCATTGTTTGCCTTGGAGCCTGCAAGGGCCTAAAGATATACAACCCTCCCAATCTCCTTCTCTACTAACAGGGACTGATTGTTGAGGAATCAGAGGGGAGTAGAAATATTTCCTAGCTGGGAAAAGGGTGGGGGCTGCCAGAGAAGGCTGGAGAACTATCTCAGAGAAAGTTTGAATTACAAGGCTCTTAGCCTCCAGACAGGAAGCTCTATCACATTGATCACGTCTGTGTACAACAAATATACTCTGACCAGGCATTGAATTGCGAGCTGCCAAAGAGCGCCATCTCCTGGCAGACCAAGGAAGTTCACGTAAGAAAATTAAAAATAAGTAGGACAGGCTTTTCCTGGTCTCTACAGCCTCCCTGCCCAAGGCCCTAGGAAGCGACTCTACAACCAATTACTGGGTCCAGTGCCCAGTTTTGAGCAACCAGTAGGACAATCCTAACAATCCAGGTTGAGCCAAAATTCAAAGAGCTGTGGTAACTCACAGCCTCCTGCCACTAAATTCCTATAAAAGAAAGAGATTGAGCATCTGAGTAATCTACATCCTAACCAGATGCCTAAACACCAGCAAAAGATTACGAGCCATACTAAAAAAAAAATAGAAGATATGGCCCAAGAAAAGGAATGCATCAAAGTCCCAGAAGAGATGCAGAATTTGAGAGAACTAATCAGCGAGATGAGCAGAAATTTCCAAAATCAAATTTATGAGTTGTAAGACAATATAGTTAAAGAGCTAAATGACATCAAGAAGACATTGAGCAAATGCAAAGAAGAATTTGAAGTCCTGAACAGAAAAGTAACAGAGCTCATGGATATGAATATACAATAGGTGACATCAAAAACACATTTAAGGCATACAACAGCAGACTCGAAATGATAGAAGAAAGAATAAGTGATACCAAAGACAGAACAGCTAAAATTGAAGAAAGAAAAGAACAGAGAGAGGAAAGAATGGAAAAAATTGAGCAGGGGCTCAGAGAGTTGAATGACAACACAAAACCCAACAACATACGTATCATGGGAGTTCCAGAAGGAGAAGAGAAGGGAATGTCAGAATGTCAAATGTCAAAGATAAGGAGAAAATTCTCAGGGCAGCAAGAGAGAAGCAAACGATCACATACAAGGGATGTCCAATAAGACTTAGCACAGATTTCTCTTCAGAAACCATAGAGGTGAGTAGACAGTGGTATGATACAATTAGGAAACTGAAAGAGAAAAACTGCTAGCCGAGAAATCTTTATCCAGCAAAACTGTCCTTTAATGTGAAGGTGAGTATAAAATATTCACAAACAAACTAAGAGAGTTTGCAAAAAAGAATCCACCTTTGCAGGAAATATTAAAAGAAGCCTTAGAACCTGAAAGAAAAAGACAGGAGAGAGAGGCTTGGAGGAGAATATAGAAGAAAGAATAGCAGAAAGGATAACCGAAAGAGTAAAAAGACGGACAAAAACAAGATGACATATGAAAACCAAAGAATAAAATGGAGGAAGTAAAATAGTGCATTTACAATAATAACATTGAATGTGAATGGATTAAACTCCCCAATCAAAAGATACAGGCTGATAGAGTGGATTAAAAAACATGAGCCATCCATATGCTGCTTACAAGAAACTCCGCTTAGACCCAGAGATACAAACTGGCTGAAAGTGAAAGGTTGGAGAAAGATATTCCACACGAATAGTAACCAGAAAAGAGCAGGGGTGGTGTTGCAGTTGGGCAGTTTGATGTAATTATGAATTCCAAAAATATAATTGGATCATGCTTGTAAACTGATCTGTTAATCTGGGCATGATTGAGTTACGATTGGGGCGTTGACTGGGCCACATCAGTAGGGCATTGAGCCCCACCCTTTGGTGGATGGGGAATCAAATATAAAAGGCATGGCAAGAACAGAGTTGAAGCAGTTTTTGAGAAGCAGTTTTGATGTTGGAGAAAAGGCCCCAGAAGAAAAGTGAGCCATTCGCCTGAAAGTCTACAGTTGACCTTGTGGAGGAACCAGAAGAGCTAAGCCCACAGAGAAACACAGCCCCGGGAAGAGAGGAACACTAGAAGCCTGAATCCTGGCAAATGTCGGCAGCTGTCTTGCTCCAACACATGACAGTGGACTTTGGTGAGAGAAGAAACTTAATGTTTTGTGGCCTGGTATCTGTGGACTTCTACCCCAAATATATACCCTTTATAAAGACCAACCCATTTTTGGTATTTCACATTAGCACCCCATTGGCTGACTAATACAGGTAGCTATACTAATATCAGACAAAACAGACTTTAAATGCAAAAAAGTGATGAGATACAGAAGGCCATTATATATTAATAAAAGGGACGATCCACCAGGAAGATATAATAGTCTTAAATATCTACATACCTAACCAGGGTGCCCCAAAATATATGAGACAAACTCTGGCAAAACTGAAGGGAGAAACAGATATTTCTACAATAATTGTTGGAGACTTCAACAATCATTAGATAGAACAACTAGACAGAAGATCAACAAGGAAACAGAGAACTTGAACAATATAATAAACAAGTTAGACCTAACAGACATATACAGAACACTGCATCCAAACTCAGTGGGTTATACATTCTTCTCAAGTACCCATGGATCTTTCTCCAGGATAGACCACATGCTAGGTCACAATGCAGCTCTCAATGAATATAAAAAGATTGATATTATACAAAGCACCTTCTCAGATCATAATGGAATGAAACTAGAAATCAGTGACAGGAAAAAAGTAAATTCGCAAATGCGTGGAGACTGAACCACACACCCCTAAATAATTGATGGGTCAAAGAAGAAATTGCAGGTAAAATCAGTAAATATATTCAGACAAATGAAAACGAGAACACAATGTTTCAAAACTTATGGGATACAGTGAAGGCAGTCTTGAGAGGGAAATTTATAGCTCTAAATGCCTATATTAAAAAAAACAAGAAAGAGCTAAACTCAAAGATTTAACTGAACAACTAGAGAAACTAGAAAAATAACAGCAACCCAATCCCAAAGCAAGCAGAAGGAAATAAATAATAAAGATTAGAACAGAAATAAATGAAAAAACAGAAAAACAATAGAGAAAATCAACAAAACCAAAAGCTGGTTCTTTGAGAAGATCAATAAAATTGACAAACCCCTCACTAGACTAACAAAGAAAAAAAGAGAAGATGCAAATAAATACAATCAGAAATTAAAGGGGGGAAGTTACAAATGACTTCAGAAATAAAAAGAATCATAAGAGGATATTATGGAAACTGTATGCCAACAGACTAGACAACCTAGATGAAATGGACAAATTTCTAGAAATGCACAACCATTCTACACTGACACAACAAAAAATACAAGAACTTAACAAACCAATCACATATAAGGAGATTGAATCCGTCATCAAAAATCTCCTAGCAAAGAAAAGTCCAGGACCAGATGGCTTCACAGGTGAATTCTACCAAGCATTTCTAAAAGAATTAACACTAATCCTGTTTAAACTCTTCCAAAAATTGAAGAGGAGGGAAAATTACCCAACACATTTTATGAAACCAGCATCACCCTAATACCAAAGCCAGTTAAAGATTCTACAAGATAATTACAGATCAGTCTCTCTAATGAACATAGATGTAAAAATTCTCAACAAAATACTTGCTAATCGAATCTAACAGCATATCAAAAGACTTATACATCATGACCAAGTGGGGTTTATTCCTGGTATGCAAGGCTGGTTCAACATAAGAAAATCAATAAGTATAATATACCACATTAACAAATTGAAGGGAAAAAAAAAACATCATCATCTCAAACAATGCAGAAAAGGCATTTGACAAAATCCAGCGTCCTTTTTTTGATAAAAATAATTCCAAAGATAGGAATAGGAGGAAAATTCCTCAATATGAGAAAAGGCATATATGAAAAACCCACAGCCAACATCATACTAAATGGGGAGAGGTTGAAAGCTTTCCCTCTAAGATCGGGAACAAGACAAGGATGCCCACTGTCACCATTGTTATTCAACATTGTACTAGAAGTTCTAGCAAGGGCAATTAGACAAGGAAAAAAAAAAAAAATTAAAGGCATCCAAATAGGAAAAGAGGAAGTAAAACTCTCACTGTTTGTGGATGACGTGATCCTGTACTTAGAAAATCCTGAAGTATCCACGACAAAGCTACTTGAGCTAATAAATGAGTTCAGCAAAGTGGCAGGATACAAGATCAACATGCAAAAATCAGTAATGTTTTGTACACTAGTACTGAACAACCTGAGGAGGCAATCGGGGGAAATTCCATTTTCAATAGCAACAAAAAGACTCAAATACCTAGGAGTTAATTTAACCAAAGAAGTATAGGATCTATATGCAGAAAACTACAAAACAATGCTAAAAGAAATTTAAAAAGACCTGAACAAATGGAAAGACATTCCGTGTTCATGGATTGGAAGAATAAATATCATGAAGATGTCAATCTTACCCAAATTGATTTATAGATTCAGTGCAATACCAAATTCATCTGGAAGGGTAAGTGCACCCGAATAGCCAAAAGCATTCTAAAAAAGAAGAGTGATGTGAGAGGAATTTCACTGTCTGACCTTGAAACATATTACAATACTACAGTGGTCAAAATAGCATGGTACTGGCATAAAGATAGACCCATCGATCAGTGGAACAGAATTGAGAACCCAGAAATAAACCTTCACCCATACAGTCAACTGGTTTTTGACAAACCTACCAAGCCCACGCTGATGGGGAAAAAACAGTCTCTTGAACAAATAGTGTTGGGAGAACTGGCTATCTATAACCAAAAGAATGAAAGGGAACCCCGTCTCACTCCCTATACAAGAATCAACTCAAAATGGATCAAAGATCTAAATATAAAAGCCAGAACCATAAAACTACTAGAAGAAAATGTAGGAAAACATCTTCAAGACCTTGTAGTAGGTGGTGGTTTCTTGGACCTTACAGCCAAAGCACGTGCAACAAAGAAAAAGTAGATAAATGGGACCTCCTCAAAATTAAACACTTTTGCACCTCACAGGACTTTGTCAGAAGGGTGAAAAGGCAGGCAACTCAATGGGAAAAAATATTTGGAAACCACATATCTGATAAGGGTTTAATATCCAGGATATATAAAGAGATGTTACAACTCAACAAAAAGACAAATGACCCAATTAAAAAATGGGCAAAAGACTTGTGTAGACATTTCTCCAGAGAAGAAATACAAATGGCAAAAAAATACATGAAGAAATGCTCCACATCACTCATGATTAGGGAAATGCAAATCAAAACTACAATGAGATATCATTTCACACCTATCAGAATGGCCACTATTAAAAAGACAGAGAACTACAAGTGTTGGAGAGGATGTAGACAGATAAGAACACTTATTCACTGTTGGTGGGAATGCAGAAGGGTACAGCCACTATGGAGGACTGTTTGGCAGTTCCTAAAGAAGTTGAATATAGACTTGCCACATGACCCGGCAATACCACTACTGGGTATAAACCCAGAAGAACTGAGAACAGTGATACGAACAGACATCTGCACACTGATGTTCATAGCAACATTATTCACCATTGCCAAAAGTTGGAAACAACCCAGGTGTCCATCAACAGACGAATGGATAAACTGTGGTCTGTTCACACTATGGAATATTATGCAGCTGTAAGAAGAAATGAAGTCATAAAGCATATGATAACATGGATGAACCTGGAGGACATTATGTTGAGCGAAGCAAGCCAGACACAAAAAGACAAATACTGTATGAATGTATTACTGTGAACCAAATGTGTAACATATTGTTCTATTAAAAAAAAATTTTGTATTTTTCCAGTACATTTAATTGAGAAATGTATGTATTCACCTGTTTTAGTTTTTAATTGTTTATATTTTCAATTATTAAATGTACAGAATAAAGTAAAAATATAAATATGTAAAATAAAAATAAGAAATTAAGTGACAGATTTGACTGCCATGAGCCCGTTTTCTCGGCCTTAAGCTGGGGCTGAGAATACCTGCCCACGAAGCTGTGTGGAGAGTGAATGACCTCACCTGTATGGAGGGCCTCAGGCATGCAGTCAGAAGCTCTGGGGAAATGGTTGCCACAGTTGCTGTCCTGACGCTTTTCCCTCGTCTTTCTGCCCTGGCTCCCTACCCATGCCAGCCATCAGTGAATAACAGGTCACTGCTTGCGGGGTGTGGGGTGCTGTGCAAGGTACTGCAAGGAGCTTAAGACGAGTACAGCGCGCTCAGCTCTCTCCTTATGGTTGGAAAGCCAGCATGTGCATGCACTCATCCAGGCACCCACTTCTTGGTGGCTCAGGTAGCCAGGCCTCCTCCCTCCTCCCCTTCAGAAGACCATTGTTTGATGCCTGCTTGCTCCAGGTGTTTTGTTAGGCTCAGTGAGCAGAGGATGACTGACCCTTTCCTCTATATTTTAAGGCTCTATCTTATCCCCGTGGGGCAACAGCAGCGGCGACACTAATGATTTTCTGGGTACCCACCTGGGTACCCACCATATGCCAGGACCTGTGATGTGTTTTATGGAGCTTTTCTATGGATCCTCACTTGACTTTGTCAGGCCGTTTTATAGATGAGAAAATTGTGCACCAAGAATATCAAGTACTTTGCCAAGGCCACAGAATTAGAAAGTGCTAGAACCAGGATTCTAACCCAGGCCTGTCTGATCCCACAGCCATAACGAGGATAATGCTAGTTTTTTTAACCCCCAAACATTACAAAAGTCTGTCGTTTCCTGTGTGCCGTGGTTGCTAAGTTGGGTTTGCAGAGCTGAGCATTGGCTCTCTGTTGCTCTGCTCAGGCAAGGGTATTGAGATTGCCATGGGCTCAGGCTTTTACAGTGCCCTCGGGAGTTTCAGGTGCCTCCTCAAAAAGGAAAGGACAGAGGGTCAGGAAGCAGAAAAAGTGTGTGCATGGTTTGGGGTTGTGAAGATAGAGTTGCGGCCATCAAGCATTGCCTTGGAGGCTACATGGTTTTGTCATACCTATTCTATGCCAGACCTTTTTAAGTTCCTCATGGCCCCAGTAGGGCAAGAAAATAATACACTTAAACCAGCTGCCCTGAACAGGTGCCCAGTAATGGTGCACAGGTATCAGTGGGATGTCCATGTTTCCTGCTCTTGGAAAAGACAGGGCTCTTTTCCCAACAAGAGATTCTTTCACTGGGTTGTTATATTCTTGGTGTGAGTTCCCAGGGTGTCTTCTTTGGCTAGGCTCCTTAATGGAGAAGCAAGGCAGAAAGCCCAGGCACAGTGGGGCAGACCCCTGGGTCCTGCCTGCAGGAATGTGCCAGGTCAGGGAGGAAGGCACAGCTGCCAGAGGGACAGAGGGTGGAGGGGAAAGTTCTGGTCTGTGGGTCTGGCCATTTGAAAACCACAAGCATCCACAGAGTCACATCTTGCCAGTTAACCGTCCCAGCAAAGCGTGATAGAGGAAAAATCAGGCGTTGCCCCGCTGCTGCCCGTCAGGAGCCCTGAGTGCTGGTCCAGCCCCCTTGGCCCTGAGTTTCCAGCCATAGAGGCCCTACATTGGCATTGCTGATGTCTGAAGGTGACTTGAAAGGTTAAGAGGAAATCTGGTATTTTACAGTGCATGAGTTTGAACATCAATCAGAAGGAGAAGCCAATTTTAAAAGCCTGTTTTCAGAAACAGCTTTTTGCCTTAAGCTTCGTGCTTGGCAAACATCTGTGAGTGGTGGCAGGTGTTGCCCACCCCAGGCAGGGGTGTCCTTCATGCGAAGGGTGATCAGAAGTCACTTTCTTACCCCTTTTCCCGTGCTGCCTGTGTGCTAGCTGCTATTCTGAGTGCCTTCCACATATACTAACTCATTTAATCCCCCTCACAACTCTGAGATGAGTATTAATACTCCTATTTTAAAGATGAGGACACTGAGGCACAGAGAGGTTAAGTAAGCTGCCCAAGGTCACACAGCTATTAAGTGGCGTGACTGGGATTGAAACTTGGCAGTTGGTTCCAGAGCATCTTCTGCTACCTCAGACCAACTTGTAGGATCTGTGCCCATGGGCAGACTCTTGGTATGTGTAGGGGAATTCCTCAGTCCAGGGAAAGGCTCTTAGCCTTGTTTTGGCTGGCCTTTCCCAGTCAGGTGTGTGACCCGGTGTCAGAGAACATGCCTGGCACTCTGCATGAGAAGGGCATCAGTGTAGCCTGTATCCCAGCTCTTCAGAGATGCTTGTTTATTGGAGTCTCTTAGCAGAGGGTGCCAGCATTTTGGAAAGTGAATGAGTTTCTTTTCTTCCCCTAATACCTGAAGGGAACACAGGCAGCTGCTCCGTGTCTTCAGGTTGTTAAGCCAGAAGGAGAGGGTTCATACGAGCCAGGGCTGCCATAGGTGAAGGCGTCCCAAGGTATTTGTCAGAGCCTGGGATAGTGGACAAAGTCCAGGCTGGACTGAGGCCTGGCTCCTGCATTAGGTTCACTCACAATTGGCACTGTTGGCTTGGCAATGTGGCCTTATCTCTAATTGGGCCTGGGGTTCTTCACTTGGGATTATCAAATCTCTAAGGTACCTTGTAGCTCAAAAATTCACTGCTGGCAAGATTTAGCTAACACATGGCTCCCAATTCTAGGCTGCACTGTAGATCACCTGGATGGGGAGGGGGCTTTTATAGAAATATCCCCACTGCCAGAGCTCAGAGAAGGAGAAAAGTGAAAGATAAACCAAGGTACCATCAGCACCCAAAATTCATGTTGTAAAATCTAGTATACCTTGATAGAAAAGACACAAATCTGGCACTGAGTTCCCAAGCAAACAACAAAATTAAGGAAACAGGGTCCTCTGAGAGTACTTGAGAGAGAAACAGGCTGGTTTAGAAGGATTGGCGCTGTCCCTGGTGCTGATTTTTTCCTTTGGGTTTTCATAATCTGTTGATATAATGATCCTCTACAATATCCTCTCGCAGTAGAAACAGTGACAGTTTCTTGTGGCACTATTCAATAAATAATTGGGTGGTATATGGGGGGAAAATACACCCTGATGTAAACAATGGACTATAGTTAATAGTACAATGATAACAGTCTTTCATGAATTGTAACAAAGGTACCACACTAATGCAAAATGCTAATCGTAGGGGAGATGGTATATGGGAATGCTGTATTTTTTTACATGATTTTTCTATAAACCTACACCTTCTCTTGTAAAAAAAATTTTTTTTTAATCTTGCAAGGGGCCAAAATGATGTAGCCCATGGATTCCGCTCTCTGCCACTGGACTTTATCCAAGCTCAACATGTAGAGTAACTAGGCCAGTGGCGCCTACAGTTTTTTATAATGAAGGTCAAATTTCTTAGACCTTCTGAGTGTAAGATTGTACTTAAATATATTTTATCTGAGAAAATGTTATAGAAATCTATGAATTCAGTAAGCTTTTAAATCAATGAGTTAGTACACTTAGTAGGCACTCAGTAAATATGTTAGTTTATATTTTTTGGTTCACAAGAGCATCATATACTTTTGGAAAGTAACCTGTTGCAAGTCTCAGCTTGAAGGCCTTCTGTGCCTCCATTTGCTCCTCTGTGGAATGGGGATTTGAATCATCCATCCCAGAGGATTTTTAAGAGAATTGGATGAGTTAATGTATGTGGCACGTGGAGCGCAGCGCCTGGCCTGTAGCAAGCCCCTGGTACGTGGGGGGGGGGGTTCACTGTACAGGCAGACTTGCAGGGGTTGCTGGCCCCTTCTTGCCCCCGGGGTCTGTAGCCTGTAGACTGGGAACAGCTCTAGGCCTGTGCAGGTTGCTCTCTGCACAAGGGCACCTGGCTGCGGGGGAAGGGGGCTGGAATCCAGCCACGCTCTGCCCACCTGCACCGGAGGTGCAGTGCTACCTGAGGAAGGGGCGCTGTCTGCTCCAAGCTGTGCACCCCTGGGGCTTTGTCCACCCAGAAGGGCAACTCTGGAGTTCATCTCCCCAGAGGTGGTGCCTTTTCCCGCATTACACAAAGGTGCTGTCAAGGCCAGCTGAGGCCCTGGAATCACCGACTGGAAGAAGTGGATGCCATATCTTTCAGGCAGGGGTAACATTTCATGCATAGAAAATATCTTGATGAACCAAACCTTTGAGGGGAAAAAATGAGCTTTTGAGAAAGTAACAAGTAGCAGAGAGTCTGAGGTTTATCTTTCCAGACAGGCTCCTGGCAGCCAGTTGAAGATAGACTTGTGCCTTTAGCAGTCGGCTGAGCCTGGAGCAGAGTGAGTATCCTCTCAAGACTCTGAGGAGCCCAAGAGGACAGAAGCCTCTAGAAAGCCCCAGCCCTCTCCACCCATGGTGGGTTGGCCCCCTGGTGCCAGGACAGTGTTGGTCTGTCTCCAGGTGATGCTGTCCAAGGCAGCTCTGGAGGCTCAGCCTGGCAGCACAGGGAGAGTCCCTGGAGTCTGGCCATGGACACCTCCAGGCATGAGGATGGGGCTGGAGATTGTTGAGCCATTCCTTGGGGCCTTCCTTTCTGACATCCTGGAAGTACAACCAGAAAATGAAAAGTCCTGGGTCAGTGAGTTCCCAATGATTATTTTTGGATGCCAGTGCCGTTGAGATGCGGAGCTGCCCATCCTCTGCTGTTGGAAACTTACCACCCAAACTACAGGCAGCCGGTAAAGAGTCCAGAGCACCTCTCCAAGGGACTCCTTAAAGGACTCTGAACAATGAAGTTAGCTACGTTTCTTGAGCACTTAACTGTGTGCCAGTCACCTGGCTGAGCGCACTCTCCCTGCATCCTGATAACAACCCTGTGAGGCAGGAGTTACTCATCCCCATTTACACATAAGGAAACTGGGGAACATAGAGGTTGCATAACTTGATCAGGGAGAGACCTGGGATTTGAACACTCTTAACCCCCAACTTAACCCCTACCCCCCCGACAAATTGTACTTTACATCAGGTTGTGTCCAGAGATGGACGCCATCAGCTGCCTGTCAGCAGAGGAGAGTTCTCCTTGAGGACCTTTCAGGGTAGAAAGAGATGGCTGTGCAACCCCTTATTTTGTAGCTCTCCCCATCCCCCACACCAGCCTGACCTAGAGACCCCCTCAGTCCAGGCCTTTCCCCACTCTCCTGATGAGCTGACCCAGGCTATGCCAGCTGTAGGACATGGCTAGGCTGAACATCGCTTCCAGCCCACAGCAGAGATGAGGTCAGGGGGCGGCTGGTGGCTGCTCCAGTACGCATTCCCTCTCTGAACCCCCTCTCCCCCTGGTGCAGACAGTCTTCAACCTGCAGTGGAGAGCCAGACCAGAGTGGGTGGTCCAGACAGGTATTGGGTTTCAAAAACAGGTGCTGTACAATTGGATATATTTGTGATTAGAGCAAGGCTCCTAGGCAGACTGGACGTAAGGCATAGGAAATTGTAATGGACGTCTCCATGGTGTGAGGGGGATGCTCTGTCTTCCATGTCAGGGCAGGGGTATACTTTGTACCCTGACATGTGATCATAGCCTGGAGGCCCCATGGTGTGCAAGGCAGTGTCTTACATCCAGCAAATTTCTTTTGCTTCCCCTCACTCCTTTCCATGAAGTTTCGTTTTATTATCAGTTATTTTTTTGTTAGAGCAGTTGTAGGCTCACAGAAACAGAAAGTTTAATTTTTGATGTGAATTAACAATTGATTCTTGACACCCCAGCATGTTGGTATTTTAGCCAATAGCTTGTTCTACTTGGAGTCGCTGCAGAGAATAGCAGTGAAGAATAATCAATGACTCTTGCTTGCATATTTAGAGAACCCTACTTTTTCCTCTCCGTTTTCCGCTACTGACCTCTTTTAGCTGATATTCTCTCAATTTCTGTGGTGCCAATTTTGGCCCCTAATTTATGGTTTAGTGCTTGGCACTGGCTCTAGGTTCCTAGCATTTCACGCAGGGCTCTTACCCTATGGTCCACTTCCCAGTCCCCCTCCTTACCTGGCTCCACGTGGGTGAGTGCGACACACCTACATCTGGTTGAGTGCGAATGTGATTGGGTAGCCAGCCTGTTGGGCATGGAATGGACACCTCTTGTCAGAGCATCGGTTTCTGGAGTCACAGTCTTGCAGGGAAAGCCACTGCTGACAGGTGGTAAGAGTGATCCCTAAGCCCCGTGGAGGGCCTCCGCGGCAGAGGGAATGCTGAAGGGGTCCTTTGTCTCAGAGCCAGCGATTAGGTTGCAGCTGTGTGTGCCAGCGAGTCCTTGGATAGGAAGGCTCACTGCAAAAGAGCAGGGGAACCTGAAAGCAAAGGCAGCGGGCCCAGGAAGCTGTCAGCCCCAACTGGAAACCGTGAGAGCTGTCCAGCCCCACATGGAAAGCTAACTGCTGTGGGCTTCCAGCTCTGCAACTGCTCATAAATGCTCCTTGGACTATTTTAGTAACATCAGTATTGGCGTATTTTGTTTTCCTGTATTCCTGCTAGGTTCACAATAGAGTTTGTTAGGGAGATGCCAGGAAAGCACTCAAGCATGTAATGATTATGGGATTTAATTCCACCTTGGTAGCTCCTTTTTTTTTCTTTTCTTTTCTTTTTTTTTTTTTTTTTAATACCACCTTCATGCCCTTTTCTGGCCAAATAACCTCTCTGCGCTCCTTTGTTCCCTCTGCCTGTTTGCTGATGCTCTCCACAGAACAAAGAGCTCAAGACAGTGTCAGAGCAGTTGTCCACGATCACCTCCATGCACACCGTGGAGGTGGAGAAGCTGAGGAAGGAGCTGGCACACTACCAGCAAAGCCACGGTGGGGATGCCAGCCCGAGGCTGCAGGCGGTGGTTGAGAGCCTGCAGACCGAGCTGCAGAGGGCCCACTCGGAGCGCAAGGTCCTGGAGGATGCCCACACCAGGGAGAAGGATGAACTGAGAAAGGTATGTGCAAGGCCAAAGGGGGGCTGTTTGGCAGGGGGCTGCAAACACAGAGTTACCCCTGTGAGGCTCTTCCTCCTTCAAGCTCTAACACTGCTGTGGGCTCTACTGGCGTTCCTGCCTACAGGCTGTCCATCCCTCTGTATTTAGACAGGGATGTAGCCCTGCTTTGGGGGGAACTCACACAAACATGCACCCATTCTGATGAGTGCTGTGTTTCTGCCATTAGTTGGATAGCTGGCATTCCCTGAGAGGGATACACTATGGATGTCTGCCTTTGAGCATTTTCCATGCAGTCTAGAATTAGTCCCAAAGCTCCTCTATGACTGGAATCCCTGTTTTTTGTTCTGGTGGCAAGAGGGACGTTAGAATTGGTGGCTGCTGTTCTTGTCATTGCCCTCAGGGATCCGGGGCAACTCTAGACATCTGGACTAGCCCTATCAGTAATAAACCATTGTACTTTGGGGAATTTTCCTAAAGTTTGAGTATTGATAGTTTCAGCCTGACTCACCTACTCGCTACCCCATAGAATAGAACTTCCTGGGATTTGCTCCCCCTCTATCTCTAACATCAGGATGCAAAGACCAGGAAAGTTCCCTAGTGCTACTGGAGAGCCTTTCATGGACTTGGGGCATGGCTGCTCCCTCCCCATCTCTATAGTAATAACCCAGCAGGGAAATAGCATGCTGCCCTCTTTCTAGTCCCTGTCTATCACTAGAGAGTCCCATTGGGTTGGGAAGCTGAGGGAGGGACTCCATTCTTCATAATGTTCAGTGCACAGAAATCGGGACAGGTTAAATCCTGCTACTGAAAGGGCCCTGGGCTAAATCTTGGGATACAGATCCCCATCCTTGCTCTACCACTACCAAGTGCATGCCACGTACCTCACTGGCCTTACTTCCTTCACTTGGGGGAAGGGGTTGGTCTAGTGCATCCCTAAGGCCCTTTCTAGATTTGCAGCTGGCTAACTCCAACTCCATAAGATTGTATTTGATGACTTCTGGGAAAAAAGAAGAACCTCAGCCCTGCTTTGTCCTTTTATTTTCTACTATCCCATTTTCTTCTCCTGGCCTGAGCCCTCCAACAGCTATGAAACATACAGGCTCCCATTTTAGATGAACAGCCTACAAGGCCAGCTTGTGTTCAGCTTGAATGTATCATTTTCCTGCCCTAGGCAGAATTTCATCACCATTCAGCCATGTTTTCACCCATATTCCCAGGGATTTCCCAGAGTCAGAGATGGAATCTAGGTGGGAATATGTGAAGAAGAAAGTGAGACATGGGACTCCCCATGCAGGCACCCTGGCATAAAAGAGACCACCCACCAAGTGTGTGGCTTTGAAGCACCACAAGACCCTCTGCCCAGATATACCTGCCAGGTTACCCACCACCCTGCCTGAGACTGACTTCATTACCTCCTGTTCAAAGGTAGTTACAAGCTGCAACCTCTAAGTGCGGTATTCCACACCTGTGTGGTCTGTTTACTCTTGGGAGCAGATGGATAGACAGATGGACAGACGGATGGTAACCCTTCTATATGAACAACTAATGAGGCAGAATCCCAAGGCAGAAAGAAGAGGGCAAGGGTAGAACTGGAAGCTCTTAGACTTTGAGATTGGGGACACAGGTGAAAAGAGAAAAAGTTCCCTACCTGTCCACATGAGACATCTTGGAAGCCAGGTAGCACAGCATGGCCACACAGCCTGGGTCTTCTGTCTCTGCCCCCACTGAGAGTGCTTGTCTCCTCATCTCCCCAGCTGCCCTTCCCTGCTTCCCATGAAACGCTGTGACCTGGGGGCTGAAAGCACTTTAAAAATATCATACAAGTTTACAATATGAAAATCTTTCAGGACAGAGTGAAATAGAGAAGCAGGTTCCCTGTCCCTCTCCCTTAAAAAAAAAAAAAAAAAAAAATGTTGCTATTTCCTAGGAGTGTTGTTGGCCTGGGCCTTAAATAAAAGGAGAGCTTGAAACTGGCAAGAGAAAAAATTTCAAGGACACTCAAGAAGGGAAACAGTAGGAATGCAGGCAGAGCAGGAAATCGCCTTCTCTGACTCCAAACATGAGCAAATACCAAGCCAGTAACACTTAAGAATAAACGGGCATCATCGTAGCCTGTAGACCTAAATGGAATGTCCACCTCTTTCCAGGAAGAGAAAAAGTACAAGCAAAATGTCCTCCTGCTCCTGCTCAAAAACCTTTCATTGGGGTGGGAGGAATTTGTTCTCTTGTCTTCTGTGCCAGGTCAAGGTTTATTATTTATCAAAGGCACTCTTTCCAGTCTTAATAAATGCTGAATAATCAGACAATTGGTCTCCTCTGGGGCTTGCCCAGGGGCCTTTGCATTGAGAGATTGATACAAGGGAAGTACAGCGTGGGAGCTGACTGCAGGTAGATGTTTAATTAATGTGGATTAATTTCTGTCAGCAAAGGAAGCAAATGTTGTGTTAGAACTGGCAAGCTTGGAAAACTTTGACTCTGCACCCCTGATATTAATTGGCAGATCACATGACCACTCTGCTTTAGCCTGTGTTAAGACTAGGCTTCCCTGGGGACAGAAAGTCACCACCACATCTACAGAGCCCTGGGCGGCACCCCTCCCCCTGCCCTCATCTCCTCACCCCTACACCGCCCCCTCTCCCCCCACCCCCCATCCACCAGGTAAGTTGGATGACAGCCTTTTCTACTTTTCTATCCATTGTTTTGGCCTCTCCCCAAGGTAATCCACACCTAGGCCTTTAACTTCCTTCCATTTTAGACTGCGTTTGTGTATGTTTTATTCTTTTAAAGTTATGAGTGATCCCTGTGCTGGCTGCTTTGTGCAGTTATGTGCTTTTGTGTTTTTTTTGTTTTGTTTTTTTTTTAAAGATTTTTTTAAATTTATTTATTCATTTATCCCCCCCTTGCTGCCTGTGCTCGCCAGGTCAGCCAACCACGCCACGCGGGCGGGCCTGCCCTCACCAGGAGGCCCCGGGAACCGAACCCGGGGGCCTCCCACATGGCAAACGGGAGCCCTACCGATTGAGCCACAGCCGCCTCCCAGTTATGTGCTTTTGTATGGCTGTGCTGTTTGGTGTCCCTGAAGAAAGAGAGGTGGCTCCTTGGTACAGAGGTAACAGCTCACCATCCATCAGTCTGCTCTGAGAGTTTGCTTGGTGTCATCAGAAGGGAGGACTGGCTTGGGGGCAAGCTGTGGGTGAGAAGTAGCCACAGCCAGGTGCCTGGCTCTGGGTGCTTGAAGGGTTAAATAGCAGGTCCCCAGGCCCTGAGCATTCAGATGGGGGTGGGGGCTGTGCCTTGTTTCATGTCTTCAGGTATGGAACCACCAGCCGCAGCTGGGTGCCTTGTGTAGTTCCAATAAAAACGTTTTGGATTTGGGATATTTCCAGATAGAAATAGAGTGACCTGACCATGAGGAACCTTTCACAGTTAAATGTTTTGAGCCTTCTCCCCAAAGGACTTCTCTTGCCAGCTAAGATTCAGGGTTGTGCCCTCAGGCTCCAGGATCCGTGATTCTTAAGAAAGGAGAGGCCTGCCCAAATCCATGGAAGGACATTCTCTCAATGCAGAGATCCTAGAAGTTCACAGTCCTTCACTTAGCAGATATTAAGTGCCTGTTGTATATTAGACACTGTTTTCTACACACTGGGGCCAAAGCTTCATCATCTTCTTATGGAGCTTAAATTTGGGGGCCAAGGGAAAAGGGTACAGACAGGAATCAAACACATATTATATACATCATGTGCTATAATGAAAAATCAGGGTCAAGGGATAGAGCATGACCTGGTGGTGGGGAGGTGTGGGTTTCATTTATGACATATGAGTGAGGTGCGGGGGGAGCCATGAGGATTTCTAGGGAACAAGTAACAAATGTAATGGCAGGTGCACAGGCCCTAAGGTGGAAGGAGGCTGGGCAGATTTGGGGACCAACAGGGAGGCAGGAGGGGGAGGCAGTGAGCAAGGAAACCAAGGGAGGGTGGAGTCAGAGAGGCAGTGGGGTCAGATCAGAAAGGACCTTCTGCCCTCTGGGAAGCATTAGCCCATGACATCTCCAGAGAGATGAACCACTCGGCCTGTGAACTTAAATGAAAGGAAGCCATGCCTTCTGGGTCCTATTAGGGATGTGAGTTTTAGTCATTGTTTCAAAGCTGCCTTAATATCTAGAAGGTGTTGATTTTTGACTTCTGCTCTAACATCTCACCTCCTAGTTAAATAATAATGTGCTTGCTTGAAAGAAAAATCTTTCAGAGAATGGGCAAGTAAGTCTTCACAGGATTTTGCACAATTAGAAGTATTGTCTCTGCCAAGGGCCATGCTTGTAAATTTCTACTAAATGGTAGATGTACAGCCTCGAAAGACAGGAAATGGGATGTAATTCTCTAGGCAGAACAGAGGGGCTGCATTCCCTTTGCTGGGTCCATCTCACCAGCTCTTACTAAGGTAACCTTCCGAAGACACTGCAGCTCCTGCCTTTCGCTGGTGCTGTTTCTGTACAAACCCTCGGCTCCAAAGGGAGTCTTTTCCCAACAGTCTCTTGATGTGATTTTCCTTCCACCTTCTTCATTCTGTCCTTCTCCAAGCCTTGACTTTCTTCCGTTCTCTTCAGCATCCTCAGTTCCTCCCCTCCTCCTGAACTTCAGTTCAGGTCCCTATTAGTCCATCCAGTCTTCCTTGGTCCCTGCAGCACATGCCACTTCCCTCCTGCCCTGAATTCTTGCCTTGGGGCCAGGTACCTGAGGCCTACCCTGAGCCATTGGCACTGCCAGTCTTGATGTGTCTGTCTTCTGGATTGTCGGGAGGTAGGATACACAGGGGCCCAGAGCACGGGCCTGGACATAGACTGCTCAGGGCAGCCCCCAGCTTTACCCCTTCCTGGCTGTATGACCTTTCATAAGTTCCCGAATTTTTTGTGCCTTAGTTTCCTTAAAAGCAAATAACGATGGTTCCTACCACAAGGGTGTTAAATAAATTTATAACAGTGTCTGGGATCTAGTAAAAGCGCAATCAATATGGCTTATTATTTGTGCAACTAGACTGTCATGTCCTTGAGGTCATGAATAGTAATTTATACTATTGAATCCTTCCTAGTTCCTAGGCCCTTGATTTGACACAGTGAATGCTGAATAAAAAATGTAGTGGCCATGATGCTGGGCCACAGTCTGGAGTCTGCTGTGCCTCTCCTCTAGGGCTTGGCTTTGAGTGATGGTAATGATATTCTTGAATGACAGGATAGACACCCCCCTTCCCTATGTCAGTGAGAGAGCTCCTCACACCTGGTTTCATTTCTCTAATTTGTAGGTGCCTAACACAGCCATATATCCCAGATCAGTTCAGATTTTGTTTCTGCACAATCATCTCTGCAATTTCTACTTTTCTCAAGCCCATTTTCCATCGGCTAAATAACTTTCCATTTATGTAGAGTATTAATGCTTATTTACCCAGAACCAGAGGGAATATAAACCTTGCCTGATAGGCATTGTCCAATCATTTTGCCCCAGGGTTTTCTCCCAGAAACCTTGCACTTGTCTCTCTTTACAGTGAACTATGCGAATATCCAACTTGAACAAATAAAGACAAAAAACCTACAGCTACGTTTTTACTCCCAAAGATAAACTTGGAAAGATAGTTCTTTAGCACAGAACTAGGATTTGTTTCATTTAACTTAGAGGGATGGTATTACTATATTAGCCTGGTAGTTGCAAGAATGGCCCCCAGTGTTGGTTCTGATGAGCTGACCCAGACAGCCTTCTTTCTACGCGTAAAGAGCAAGCTTAAGTCATATTACCTGCCAGCGAGAGTTAAAAGACAAAAACAAAAAAATAAAACAAAATGACAGCTAAACAGTGTTTAATGAGTCCTGAAGTCTAGGGAAGGTGTTATTTTATCAAGCTCAGACAAACACACCGTACCTGCCTGGTTCTGTGTTGCTAAAGCTCTCTCTGCACCCTGCATCCCTGATAGCTTTCAGAAGGGAGGCTGTTTGGCTGCAGAAGTTTGTCACCTGCAGTGTCTGTCAGCAAGCTCTCCCTGTACTGGCTGGCTGGGAGAACTTGGGAGGTGACCAGTACCTGGGGAAATGCCATTTGGGAAGACTTTTCTGATCTCCCTGTGGAGCCGGGTATGGAATTGGTCCCTTCCTGCTGTTTACTAAAGAGCAGGAACATGGGCCCACTTCCAGAAATGTTGAAGTGAGGAGGAAAAACAAATCTCCCCTACTGCCACTTTGATGTATGTATGGCTTAGGATAACAAAGCCGAGTTCATTGGAGGCCTGAAGTCATGAATCAAAGTGTTGGAGGAAGATGGAGGGAAGAAATGAAGCTCGAAAACAATTGAAGCTTCTGGGGCATATACACTGCTAACCATGGCTCTCTAAAACTGGTCTTGGTTCTGAGTTTAGATAATAGGTTGTTGCAGAGAAGTTCCCTGATCTTAGGCTGTGTGCTTAGGAGGGGAGATTTCAGATCCAACCCAGGATGATGAAGTGTAGTCTGTACTTGGTAGATAGCATGTCCCTTCTAGGGGGTGGTTAAGGGGAAGCATGGTCCTAGTTCCATGATATGGATCTGGTTTCTTCATAGCCTGCTACAAAAGCTCCCATAATCAGTTAATTCAGAGGTCCCAGGACTTGTCCCCCCCACATCCCCAGCTCCTGGCCAAGCCAGGGCTGGATCTCTCCCTCCTGGCGGCAGCACCAGGTCTGGCTTCGTGATGCCGCTGTCGACTTCATTTCAAAGAGGTGGGCACCACATGGTCTCTTCTCTTGGTGGTTTTCAGTTGGACTTGACTTCGTACACCAGAAAAGGTGAATGCTGTTTTGATCATCTTATTTACCAGGTTACTTTAAAAGGTACTCTTGAAATCATTGGGTGGGAAACTGCCTCCAATTTAATAGCAAATTAGATGCATTTGAAGAGTGTTTCCCATGTTGTATTGAAAAAAAATAAGTATGCTTCCCCAAATTGGGAACTACAAATCCAAGTATCCTAGATGTTTTACTCAGCAATATACATGTTGTTTAAGGGGAAAAAAAAAAAAAAAAACTTTAAAGGAATTTTTATTTTCTACTGAGGAGAGTTCAGGTTCCTCAACTTGATCTGCAAGACCCTTCAACAAGCATTGAGTATAGCCTGACACCCTGGTCCAGGCAGAGGCAAGCAGATGAAGGAGAACAGTGACAGGGTCTCTCACAAGATACTCAGGCATTATAAGAGCAGAACACAAAAGTGATAGTTAAGAATTAAATAATGAGAAGAAATTCACCAGTGAAGAGTGGGGAAGCGAGAGTTCAACAGAATGAATGCAAAAAGGTTGGGGTTGGAAGAGACAGGGAGGGAGGCTGGGCCCCTCTTTGGTGGGGTTTGGGAACGTGTTAAGTTTAGACTTTTTTTGGAGGACAGTGGGAGAGAAGCCATTCACAGCCTGAATTGACGCCGTCTACCCACCCAGCCTTGTCTGTTGGTCTCCCAGCCCAAACCGTACATTCCAGTGGCATGAAAGTCTTCACCTGCGCACACCATACCCTCGTTCCTCTGTACCTTTACACCAGCTGTTATTTCTACCAAAAATAACTGTTCCTGGGCCTGGCTGTAAAATTCTGCTTCAGGGTCTGGTCCAGATGCCCCTCCTCCTCCGTGCTGCTGTTCCTTGGAACCTCTTTTTCCTTGAAAATCATGTTCTGGTAACTCTCAACCAGGGACACATGGCGTTTGGGCAGTCACAACTGGGGAAAGGCCAGGTACTGTTGGGATCCCAGTGAGTCGAGGCCAGAGATGCTGCTAGACATCCCACAGTGTCCCCTCCTCCAGCAAAGGCTGATCTGGCTGCACATCAGTAGTGCAAGTGTGCACTTGAGAAACCCTGCTCCACAAGAGCTCAGCTGTGGCCCTTTGGGGTTTACTTCTATGTGTGCACCTGTCCCTCACCTCTACGAGGCCGGGTACTCCCTGAGGGCAAATGGGGGATTCATCTTGCATCCCCAGCTCCTGACCCAGCAGCCTGTCAGGAAATGTCTGCTGAATGAATGGCAGCCTTGCCCCGTGTCCTCCCAGAGGCTAGAACTGGGCTCGGTGAGCCGGAGCCTCTAATGATGAACCGTCTTTCTTCTGTCATTGCTTTCTCTTCTGTACCTCATCATCACCAAATCATGTTTCCTTTTTAGTCTAAGTAGACACAAAGCAACAGTAGCGTTCATTAGAACAGACAATAAGTTGAAGAACAGCAGTTTGGTCTAATTAGCTCCATGCCCCTCTCTTCTGACCAGCCTTCTCTCATCTGGTATCTTGTGCAGAAGCCGAGCGTGCTCCTCTCCCTGACTGTCCAGTGAGTCCCTGCCATCGAAAGGCTTGTACTGTCCTTGGGGTACAGAGGAGAAGTTCTGCTGAATATAGACATCAGACCAGTGGCTCTTAACCTAGAGTCGTGTCAGAATTACCTGGAAGGCTCTTGAAAACACTTGTGGGCCTCACTCGTGTAACACACAACAGTACAACCACAGGCAAACTTAAGACAAAACTGACTTAATCGAGAGGCTGGAAAGGAGCAGCAGTGTCCTGGGGCTGAGAAAGGAAAGATTCCTGAAAGGTAGTTTTGAGCCACATCTTAAAGGAAATTGAAAAATAATCAGTGAGTTTGGTGGCATTAACAGAGTGCTAGTAACATGCCTGGAGCTTTGTGCAAGCCCCATGACAGGATTTAATTTGTTTGGCGGTGGGGGGGTAACTCACGTGGGTGCCTGCTTCCCACATACGAGGTATGGGGTTCAATCTCCTGCCCTGGTACCTCAAAAAAAAAAAAAAAAAAGTTTGTGTCTGTTTTTCTCTGTACGGTGCCTGAGAGTAGCAGCTTAATGTAAGGCCCCCTACAGACCCATCAGTAGCTCCCGCAGAGGCACTGGGGCCCCTGAGCCCTGAGCGGGGGAGGGCCAGCGACCGCGCAGCCCAGCTGGTGCTGCCTCTGGCCCCTTTCTGTGTGAGCTGAGGGTGGGAGGCTCTGCTCTTAGCTCACCTCTTGATGCCTGGAGCTTAATTTGAAACCAGGAGGAAGGCAGGCAGCACTGAAACATGCCTAGCTGGCGGTCACGCACAAGGCCACTGCCCTTCAGCCAGCATCCCCGGGGCCTCCTTTCTCAGTTTCTCTGCCAAAGGAAAGGGGTCTAGCACAGCTGGGAAGGCCTTTCTCTGATGGACGTGCAGGTGGGTCCTAAGGATCTGCGTCGTCATCCGGCCTCCCCTATTCCAGGCTGTCATCTCCTCAGTAGCACCCAGTAGGTCACTGCCGCCTCGCTGCTGCTGTGCACGTGATTGTTGTGAGATGTGCTGTTATTCTGAGGATGGTATTTTTGGGACTCCTCCTACATAAGTTGGGAAAAGTCCTCCCCTGAGTGGTTCATAAAATTACCAACAATGGTCAGAACCTGAAGGCTTGAGCCAGAGAGTGACGCCACTCATGTGTCAGGACAGTCACCAAGCTGTTTGTGCAGAAGCTCGTCACTCAGGCCAAAACTGGGAGTCAGCCCCTCTCCCTCCCTCCCTCCCCCCCACCCCCACACCCCCAACCCGCTCTGCATAGATGAGCCTGTTACACCGAGCTGTGCAGCCATTAACACAATCTAATTTCAGAATATTTTCATCACCCATTAGAAGTCACTCTTCTAGCCCCCCACCCCACCGAAACCTAGGCAGCCATTAAGTTACTTTCTGTTTCTAGAGATTTCCCAGTTCTGGACATTTCATATAAATGGAATCATATACTATGTGGTCTTCTGTGTGTGGTTTCTTAGGATAATATTTTCAAGATGCATTCATGTTGTAGGATAGATCAGTACTTCATTCATTTGTATTGCTGAATATTTCGTTGTCGGGATAGACCATATTTTATTTATCCATTCATTAGTTGATGGACATTTTGACCGTTTCCACTTTTTGGCTCTTATAAATAATGCTGCTATAAACATCTATGTACAAGTTTTTGTGTGGATATAGGTTTTCGTGTCTCCTGGATATATTTCTAGGGGTTGAACTGCTGGGTCACATGGTAACTCTGTTTAACCTTTTGAAGAAATGTCAGACTGTTTTCCAAAGTGGCTGCAGCATTTCATATTCCCACCAGCAGTGTATGAGCATTCCAATTGTTCCATCCTTACAAACATTCACTCGTCTGTGGTTTTTTATTATAGCTATCCTAGTGGATGTGAAAGGGTTCCTCACTGTGATTTTAAATTGCATTTCCCTAATGATTAATGATGTTGGGCATCTTTTCATGTGCCTCTTGGCTATCTGTACATCTTCTTTGGAGAAATGTCTATTCAAGTCCTTTGCCTATTTTTAAATTGAGTTATTTACGGTTTATTGTTGAGTTGCAAGTGTTCTTTATATAGCCTGGATGCAAGTCTCTTATCGGGTATATGATTAGCAAATATTTTCTCCCATTCCTTGGGTTGCCTTTTCACTTTCTTGATGGTGTCCTTTGAAGCACAAAAGTGTTTTAATTTTAGATGAAGTCCAAATTACCTATTTTTTCTTCAGTTGCTTTGCTTTTTTTTTTTTTTTTAAGAGTTATTTAAGATTTATTTATTTACTTTATCCATTTTAAACCCCCCCTTCCCCATTTTGCTGTTTTGTGTCCATTCTCTGGGCAATTCTCTGTGTCTGTTTCCTGCCATCTCGTCTCATCCTTCTCCACCAGTCTTCACCAGGATTCGATCCTGGAGACCTCCAATGTAGGAGAGAGGTGTTCTGCCACCTACACCACCTCGGTTCCTGGTTTTCAGAGCTTTCAGAGCATCTCGTCTTGTCTCTCCCCTGTTACGTCATCATCTTGCTGCATGGCTCCCGGGGCCTGGCGGCTCACCAGCACACAGAGCCTGGCAGCCCATGTGCCTTCTATATATAAATATTTTTTTTACCGGGAGGTCCCAGGGCTCGAACCCAGGTTCCTCCATATGGCAGGCGGAGGCCCAACCATTTAAGCTACATCCGCCCCCCTGCTTTTGATGTTATATTTAAGAAACTAATGTCTTTAAAGACTCAACTGTGTTTTCATTGTTTTATAGTTTTAGCTTTTACATTAGGTCTTTCCCATACCTCTTTCCCATTCTTTATAGCGAATAATAATTTCTAATTCTCTTAGAATATGACTCTGAAATGTTAAATTTTTAAAAATCCATACAAATATTTGCTCTAATAGTAAATAGCAAAAATATTTTCATTTTTAAAAATCTTATGCTGTTCTAACTCTTCCTCTTTGAACAGATCAGGATTTTTTCTTTAATTAGTATTCCCTCCTTTTTCTTTTTCTTTTCTTTTTTTTCCCTTTTTTTTTTTTTTCCTTTTTTTCCTTTTTTTCCTTTTTTTTCTCTTTTGCCATTTTCTTTTCAGTAATATTCACCTCATGTTTCCTTTGGTAGTATCATCAGAAGCTAAATGCTAGACTGGACAATTGAATGTTGATAGCCACTTTCCTTCCTTTTGCCAGAATCTGGACTGAGCTGTGGTCTAGTAAGACAGAGGGAGGGCAAGCAGGATGGCCAGTGTTAATGTGCTCAGTGTTGGCTTCTGGCTTCCTGAGGACTGACTTGGGAGCTCAAGGTTACCAAGACAGGCAGCCAAATTCAAGGACAGAAAAGCCTGTTAACTTTGCAAGTTTCTGAACAAGGCATGTGAGATTGGGGTAGACTTCTCTTGAGGTTTAAATGAACATTGGAAGACCAGAAGCAGTGGTGAGCTTGCCTCTCTTGTTTTAATGGGATTTTTCTTTTAGGATACAATTTTTCTTTGAAATCAAAGACACTTTGGCTGAGTTTCCGAAATATAAAGAGCATTTAAACAGAACCAGTTGAAATTCAAACCCCACAAAAGGAGCCTTTCCTATGGCCATGATCACAAGGGGGAACTTTTTTCCCTGTTCTCCCTTTCAGCGAGTTGCAGACCTGGAGCAAGAAAATGCCCTCTTGAAAGATGAGAAAGAACAACTTAACCACCAAATCCTGTGCCAGTCTAAAGGTATGTACCAAAAGGCTTTTGTTCTGTTTTTTTCTCTTTTTCACTCTGTCTTCCCCCCCAAATGTCCCCAAAAGACTCCCAGCAAGTATGCAGTTAGAGGCAAAATGCTGTAGCAGGGGAAGGGCTTTAATAGGAGAGAAATGAAAAATAAGATGGTGATTTTAAGATCCTGATGAACTTTTGTTTCAAGAGTTTAATGAGGTGAGATGCGCACCTAATGGACAGTGCAGTTCATGAGGTTTGGGGTCGGGGGGTCTGGGCTCAAAGTAGGACTCCCCCACATGCTGCTGTGTGGCCTTGAGCAAGTCACTGAATGACTTCATCTGCCAGATGGACAGATACAGGTCAGATCTCGGGGCTCCCGTCGGGGGAGAGCGATACCACCTGTGAAGGAGCACTTAGTCTGGTGCCTGACACATAGTAAGCACTCAGGAGCTGTTGCTCTTGCTGTTTGTTAAATTTGTCTTGAGCACTCCTAGTGCCTGTCCTGGTTTCCTCTGCCCATTGGTTTTGCTGAAGGAGATGGTCAGGAAGCAGATCCCAGCTGGATGTCTCAGGCACTGGCCAGCTCCCGGGTGGCCTTGGCTGTGGGAGGAACAGTGAGATGCAGAGCCGGCCCTCATCCCCACTCCACATGGCCTGAAGCAAATCACTCCCCACCTCTCTTCCTCAGGCTCCACACCTAACCTCCTAACTGCCTAATCGTATCAAAAAGAACCGAGCTAGACCTCGCAGTCCCCTCCAACACAAATTCTTGTAGAAAAGACACTATGTCTTTTTCATTCCCTTTTTAAAAAACAACTGTTCCCTTCTGCAAATATGAATAATAAGTTTGGGCAGAGGAAATACCTTTCCTTATTATTTGCCTTCCCTCCCTCCCCTACTTAAACATTTGGCTTTATCATCTCTTAAATCTCCTTTAATCTCTCTGCATTCCAAGAACCTGAAACATCAGGTATAGGGAAGAAACTGTAGAACAAAACTTTGGTTCTTCCATGGATGCTGCCAGCAGTTGCTGTAACAGCTGCCAGGAGAGAGACAAGCTGGCACGTTGAACTAGGGAGCTCTCAAAGAGGCTTCTCTCTCCCCACTCCCCGAGGGCATGGTTGTTCCTTCTCCCCCTCTCTGAAGTCTTAAGCCAGGGTAATGAGCTTCCCCTTTGCCCTGCAGTGAGTTAATAGATTCATCAAGTGCCTGTGTTATGAGCTTGTCTTGGGCAGCCTTTCAACAAGAGATTAATCAGACAGCATGAATCAATACATGTGAGGGGAGTCCATTCAGAAAGCCAAACTGCAGCTTAATATGCTTGCTTTCCAGATGAATTTGCCCAGAACTCTGTCAAGGAAAATCTGCTGATGAAGAAAGACCTGGAGGAGGAGCGTTCCCGGTACCAGAACCTCGTGAAGGAATATTCCCGGTTGGAGCAGAGATACGACAACCTTCGGGATGAGATGGCCATCATAAAGGCAAGCAGGGCCGTTCTGCTGCCCACCGAGCCAGGCCTCTGGCTCCCACCCCGCTTTATAGCCCTGTTGTCATGCGCCTCTGCTTTCTGATACTTGTCAGTGCTCAGTAAATGTGGGGACAGTGTGCTTTCCAGCTTCTGTTCTTGCCATTCTCCAGCAGAGAGATTATTTAAGGAAATGGCTGGTCGAGATGATTCATTCCCAAGGACAGCTCCTTTTTCGACTTTGAGATCTTATAAAGATCTGTTATGTGTTTAAGGAAAATCTCACCCAAGTGTATTTATCTTTCTTGTTTCCTACTCTGGGAACATCCCTGTATTGAAACAATAATGGTGTTGGGAATAGTAGTCTTGGCTTCACTCGTGTGTACTGCAGAGAGGGGCCCACGGGTTCTGAATGTTTCTCCTAATCTCTGATGAAATGCCGTGTACATAGAAATGTTTTCATGACAGACCAGAATTTCAGTCTTTCTTTTTTACCCCATCTAAGCATTCCTTCAAACAAGATTTAATACATTAATTACATAGAAACCAGGAAGAGAAGCTGAATAGGAACATATATAGAAATTTAAAATGTACCTGCTTGCTCAGTTTTTACTCTCAAAGCCAAATCAGATGCAAAACTGAAGTATTTTTAAATGAACGGTATAAATAGTAAACTCTATTTCTAGTATGCTACTGTTCTAATAAACAAAACTTGTGGTGTGCAGGCTAAAGGGAGAAGGTCCCTAGGGGCAGGTGCACAGTGATCTTTTCCAGAGGCAGGCCAATGACAAGGCTGCCTTTGGGTGCTTGGAGAGGAAGACCAGGAGTTCAGGGTTATTTCACCAGGACTTGATGGAGAATTAGGCCTTCTAAGTGTTTTTAGATTTTCCTTTCATGAAGAGACAAAGGAACTTGGTCCTTAGATGGAGCTGTGTTCTCTTTTAATTGTCATTTATTGGTTGGATGGCTCTAAAAACTGTAGCTGAAATGTTTTGTGGGAATAACTATTTAGCTCTTGTTCCAAGAAACGATACCTATGCTTGTTGACAGACGAGGCAGAAGGAATGCTGGTTTTGAGGAATGAATAGTTATTAACATTAGTTTCTTAGGAGTTTTCACATTTTTCTCCTTAAATAGCAAACCCCAGGCCACCGGCGGAACCCATCAAACCAAAGTAGCTTAGAATCCGACTCTAATTACCCTTCTGTCTCCACATCTGAGATTGGAGACACTGAGGATGCCCTCCAACAGGTGGAGGTAAGTAATGCCGCCTCTGCCACTGTCTGTGCTCCAGGGCGAGTGTTTCTTTCCTGCGTGCAGCTGCCCAGTAGAGGCTTAATATTCTGTCTGTGACCAGTGTGTTCAGGGCTAATGCTTAATGGCAGGATCGTGCAGACTGCAGTGGGTTTTTATAGACAGTATTCTGGAGTAACATTTACTGTGCAAAGCAGCACATTATTGTTCACCTTCTCCATATCCAGAAATGAGAGGCGGCAGTAGATCCCTGATTCCTCTTGCCAATCAGGGAAACTGATGCAGAGGGAAGAAACAGCTAAGTCATTCGAATAGATAGAAAATTATCATCCCCATTTCATACCATAGTGCATATAGTAATAACAGTAAATATGCAAGAAAATGTTCTTCCCTGACTTAGAAACTGGATAAAATTCAGGGAACAACAACAAATAGTTGGAATGAAAGTGTGCTGGGTGGCTGTACCTCTGTCAGTAATAGCCCTTTAGAGTCACTAAATAATGCATCACCCAGTGTACTTTATGATCTGTGTGTAGTTTTGTCAGAGGCACATAGCTGCTTGATCCAAATAGCCATGCGATTTTTCCTGTGGCATTTGAGAAGAAAATCATAAGCACATACAACGAGCACTTGGAGAAGTGAAGGAGAGACAGTTATAAAAACGCAGGTTTCGAGCACGTGCTTTGGGTCATATGCTGCTATAGGTACTGAGGAGTCAGCGAGGACCAAGCCAGAGAGGGTCCCTGCCATCACGGAGCTCATCTGAGGGGGTGTCAGGCAATAAATAATTAAGGAAACAAATCTGTACTATCATTACAGGTACTGCCAAGTGCTATAAAAAAATAAAGGACAATAAGAGACAGCAAAGGAGTTGAGGGTGGAAGGATAGAAAAGGAAGCCCTCAGGGTCAAAGGTCTCTTGTCTGTCCCTCAGTTCTAGGTGGTTTGCCGTTTACCATATGCACTTCATAAGCTCATATTAAATGCTGACTTAAGGCCCTTGGCTTTGCTGTGCAGTTTGCCTAAGTCTAGGCCCCTGGAGGCCTCAGTCAGCCTGAACTCCAGCCTCACCATCCAGATGTCTCTGCGTGTGGCTGGTCACATGCGGACATAAGCACTTCCTTCCGTGGGTTTATGTTCTTCAAGGAAGCTGAGACTGGGTCTGCCAGAGCAGCTGGTACACTGCTGGCTAGACACAAAGCACTTATGAAATGCTGGTTGATCCGAATTGTATTGCCATGCGCATACACATGCATCCTTTAAAAACCCAGGCAGATGGGCTCATACAGAAACATTCACGGGCAGATGCATACATGCCTGTACATACTTATCCACACATTACAGCACCCTGTTGTGCAAACCTAGGCATGAATCTGAAGGGGTGAAATCTGGGAAATGGATGCTCCAAGATCTGTTGGATAATTGAGCTCTGTGGCAGGGCAAGTGTTGTTTGTCTTCCAAAGATGCACATTTACAGTGATTAGTAACCACATTGATTCTTCAAGAAATGTATGTCCTCAGTGTTATCATTTCTTTGGTGTGGCGCCATTCTCCAGAAGTGTGCTCTTTTAACTTCCAAATAAAATGACTGTCTTTACCCATTTGTTCTTGTAATATATGGTGGGTCATTTTAAATGGTTTGCACTGGAGGAAATAAGTGGCTGAGATTCAGATGTTATCTAGACAGAAAATGAGCCTGGAGCGCCAACTTTAACATGAGAAATGAGAGCTGGTTGGCCTCGGCTTTGTATTTGAGGCATGGATGATGTTTGGGAGGAGAGAGAAAATGGCTGGTGCAGAGGTGGGAAGTGAGACGTACTGTGTGTCCTCTGAGGTGGCAGCACTGGTGAACTCTCCTTTTCCTGGCTCTCCCATCTCCCTTTGAAGGAAATCAGCCTGGAGAAGGCGGCCATGGACTTGACAGTCTTCCTGAAGCTGCAAAAGAGAGTGCGGGAGCTTGAGCAGGAAAGGAAGAAGCTTCAGGTGCAGCTGGAGAAGAGAGAGCAGCAGGACAGCCAGAAGGTCCAGGTGTGTGAAGGGGTGCAAGTCCGCAGAGCAGCCTGTTGTGGTGCTGGGATCAGAGAAGGACCCAGCTCGCTCCCACCAGGGCTCACATGGCAGGGTGTGACCATGTGGGGTGATGGTGTTGGGTTTCAGAGAATCCCTTCCATCTTGCGTTGGAGTCTTATAGGGTCATCTTTGCAAGTGTCCCACATCACCAGTGGACAGGAGTGAGCATCCCAGGTGCTCCTAGGCAAAGGATTTCCACTGGGGCAGGTGCGGAGTTGGAGACTATGGCATCATCCCCCATCATGGGGGTGGGGGGATATAGTTTCCTGTACAGCTGGTGCCTGCAAAGACAGGAGCTTGTGCCAAGAGAACCAGGGCATGCAACTCCAGCAGAAATAGAGGCACCGGTCAAATTTGAGCAGAGAAAATATTTGGCCTTATCATACCTGCAATCTGGCAAGGGCTTGAGTTTAGCCTCGTGGGGTCAGAGCAGATCAGGTTTCTAGTCACTCACCCTTTCTCCCCATGATGCCACCCTCATCCAGTCCAGTTTACTACCAGTATCTTGTGTCTTTGAAAGGATATTGGTTGAAAGCTGAGTGTCCCCAGAAGTTACTCACTCTACCTGCAGGACTTATTGGTCACCTCTGTGCTCTCAGCATTGTGCTAATGCCAGGTTCATAGGAAGTACTCAAACTGTTACAAATGAGAGGAGATAAAAATTTAGGAGAAATCCCCAGCTATCAAGGAACAGACAATACCAGTTATAAATAAATAACATCAGTGGTGCTTAAATAAATGCAAAGTTAGGTACAAACAGGTTGGTGGTATAGGAATAGAGAGCCCTTTGAATATAGCAGTATCAGGAGGCGAACACTTTTTACTTCTTTGGAGGTACCTGGACCTACAAATCCACTGCAGTCAATCTCTCTAAGGCTTGGCCTTTAATGGGTTACAAGGCCAGCTCTGACAAGGATCTCTCAGTAACTGACCTCACGGGTTTGTCAGAGGCCTTTCTTAGGCGTGTGAGATTTGACACCCTCCCTGCATCTCAGCCCCACCCCTACTCCCACCTCTACACCCTGTCTCCTTTTGCATCACCTGCCATCTTTCCAATCAAATGATATGACTCTGATCTACATTGCTAGTAAATTCTTGGGTTTTCCAATGATCCACAAATGGGGAGATAGATCCTGCTGATGGATTTAAATCTCTCAGGTGGATTAGATTCAGAATGCAGTGAAAGGATTAGGTTTATAAATGACTCATTCCATTAGCACAGAAGCCTCCACGGCAGGCAAGTGCAAATCAAATGCATGAGCAGCTGCACAGGCCATGCCAGTGCCCAGCTGAACCTAAAGTGTCATTCTCCAGGTCTCTCAAAGCAGAGATTCCAAGCAGTTTGGGGAACTTGGCTTCAGGATGGCTGTTTGTCTCGATACTAATTAACAAAGGATATTTCATTCCTTAAAATGTAATCACTGATTGAGAATGAGGAAAGTAGGCTTGGACAGTAGCTCTGTGATGTGTGATGAGGTTCTCTCTTTAGGAGAATGACCTTGTTTCTGACAGTTCAGTAAGAAAGGCTAGGGGGGGAGAGAGTATGGAATCCTCCCCAGCACCCTGAAACTGAGCTCTCAGAGGTTGTATTCCTGGATCTGCCTTTGGTCCCCAGAGGAATCCAGAGCAGAATCTGTATCACATTTGCCTGGAAAGGAAGACAGGTGTTGCAAAAGGAGACAGCGTGTAGAGGTGGGAGCAGGGGGACAGAAAAATCACAGCTGCTGGCGGCCTTACCTTGGCCTTAAGCATTGCTGACACTATAGATAATTGAATTAAGTACTTTGAGTTTTTAGCTCTAAAACACCCATAGTATTCAGGAATTATCACCTTCTATTCGAAATCATCCCAGGCAGTTAACCATTTACTAAGCTGTTTTTACCCTTCTTCTTGGGCCATTCAAGTTTGATAGCTGCCAAAGAACTATAGGAACTGTAGTTCCTATAGGAACTGCTAAGTCTAATGACCTGGTGCTGTGCTTGCCATCCACATGCACATACTGGTTTTGGAGTTCTGACATCAGACAGCATTTACATTGTAGGTTAACTATAGTACTACTTGTAGAATGACACGAAGGAAGCAAGTGCTTCCCAACCAAGATGCTTAGAGTGTTGCTGGGAAAACAGAATACACACGTGCACACGCCTCCAGAAGCCTTAAGAGTAGCTCATGTACTTCATTAGTAAAGGATTCTTACAGTATAAGATGTGTTCAGCCTGTGAGTGCCTGTGGGGATCATGGGACAAAAGGGGAGGGGGGGAAGTTTTTTATGGACAGCTTCAGGCTGGCCGTAAGTATTGAGGTGCATTTGGAAAGTGGGAAGGAAGTGGACATGTGGACAGTGTGCAGTGGCGTTTGTGCCAAGGCTGGAATGAGCACGTTTTAACCCCTCTGTGGGATGTCTGCTGTGTTGGAATGCTCACCTTTTTATCTCTTTATCTGTGCAGGTGGAACAACCAAAGAATGAGCTGGATTTGGACCAGGATGCAGATCTGGCCTACAACAGTCTGAAGGTAAGACTCTTGGAGGACAAGCCTCCTTGAACTCTCACCCTGTGGGGGACAAATGGTGAAGATGGGGCTCAGGAAAGCTGGTCCTAAGCTCTAGTCTGCTAGTAGCTAGACCCATAAGTCATTCTGTGGTCTCCTCACCTTTGAAATGAAGGAAAACTTGTATTTACTCTAAGGAATGATAATGTATGCCTTAGATACCTGATACAATTTTAGTTAAAATGTAACCAGTGGAATAAAATAACTTTGAAAAAAAAAATCAACCCTTGTATGGCCAGACATAAGGCTGAGGTAACTCCCAGTGCATCCACCTCTGGCCCAGTGGGAGATGGAGAGGAGGCAGGGACGGCCTCAGGTCCAGGGGCAGGCAGGGAGGAGTGTACACAATGGGGCATCCAAGCAGCCCACCCCCGGTCTCATTCCCAGAAACTTGGTAGTGTGGGATTTTATCTGATCTGCAGGGTCAGCCAATCTGACCCCACTTACAGGACCACAAATAACTCTTTTTTTTTTTTTTATAATTAGAAGTTTTCTTTTTTTTTTTTTTTTTTTTTATTTAAGATTTTATTTATTTATTTATCCCCCCTTGCTGCTTGTGCTTGCTGTGTCCATTTGCTGTCGTCTTGCTGCATTAGCTCACTGGGCCGCATGGGCTGGCTTGCCTTCACCAGGAGGCCCTGGGAATTGAACCCGGGGCCTCCCATATGGTAAATCGGAGCCCCTTTGATTGAGCCACATCCGCTTCCCCACAAATAACTCTTAACGGCCACATTGCCCAGGAGAACAGCCCAGAACCATTCCCATAGCTTTTTAAACAACTTGGGCCATGCAAATGGTATAAGAAAGGGGCCACTTTATAGGGTTTTCTTTCTTGAATTATTGAATCGATCTGTTTTGCCTATGTGATATTTAAAAGATTTAAAACTCTCCAAAGAGTGAAAGAGCCTCTCCATGTGATACATGCCTGAGGGAGGCTTAGCCCAGGGGGAGGAAAGGAGCCTGTGAAGCTAATTAACGCTATTGGACCTCAGTCCAGCACAGCTAATAAGAGGATCTACCCAGTGATTGTCCAAGAGTGGGCCCATCACTGGGCACTTGCTGGAAATGCAAATCCCCAGCCCAGATCTACCGAATCCAGCGACCTGTGTTAACAAGTCCTCCAGGTGATTCTTCCCCTTTGGTTCTGAGAACTAGTGTTCTGTCAACTGGCACTGCCTCCAGGGCTCCTGTCTTCAGGTCAGCTCAGAAACTCCTCCTCCTCCCATTCAGCTCCCTCAGGAGGAAGACGTCCCCACCTCTTGGCTCCCGCAGGCCCCTCTCACTGCCTAGCACTGGGCCTGGCATGGAGAAGGCTCAGTAAATACTCATCCAGAACTCACAGATCTAACCATTCCACACTGCATCCCACCCTGTTCCAACCAAATGCTGTGAGGGCTACACAAAGATGGAAGGGGTACTCTGCCCTCCAAAAGTGTAGACTCACCTGAGCAGGTAAAATATCTAAGACAGATGATGAGTCTCACATCTTGCTACTCAGCCATCTTTTCCAACTTGATTCTTATCAAATTGGATTTAAAACACCTGCTGTACCTGGCGGTACGCTGAGGCTACACTGAACTCTGACCCCTTGATGAATGATTTTTGCTTAAACTCTGGATGGCCCCAACCAGAAGTTTAGCAATTTCCGCTGATCCTTCTAGAATGTACAAAGGGAGGAGACTGGTTGTTTGGGTGCTGCACATAGGCTTAGGTGTGCCACCTGGGGGTGAATCAGGTGGGAGGGTCCTGGGACCAGCCATGCCTCGCAGAGCATTGTCCCAGGAGGCCTAGTAGCAGGCCTAGTAGCCTGGCTGGGGAGGAAAATGTGACTCCCTCGAGGGGCCAGAAACCCGGGCCAGTGGCGAGAAGGCAGAGGAGGAGCAGTCGTGGTGATGGGAGGAGGCCGGGCAGCCCCCGGGGGCTGGTGAGGGAGAAGCTCAGCAGGAGCTGAGGGACAGCCTCGGTGGCCACCAGGCACCCTCGTTGTTGCCAGCCTGGGCGCTTCTGGGCTCCGGGAGTGGAGCCCACGTTGTCTCTCAGGACCGCTCACCATCACTGACCATCCACATGCTGGCTGGTGGGAGCATGAGTCAGAAAAGGCCCAATTGAGGACTTTGGGGAATTTAAAAAAATTTTTTCCTTACTATGCCTTTTTTATAGGCAAGTTTTTCATTTTATTTGTTAATCCATCCATCAAAGTAAATTCTGTTCCTCTTAGAAAATTTTTAAAATACAGGAAAACTGAAAAGATTTTTCAAAACCCATATTCCCACTATTCCTACCGCTTGGAGGCAGCCCTGATATTATTTGGGCATTTCTCTCCAAAGCTTTTTCTACACATATTTCTAGGCATATTTTTATATCGCTGAGATCATTTTATACATATATAAATATATAAATGTGCATATTTATATACATAGTTTTATTTTATAAATATGATTTTATTGGATGGTTAATATTTTGTCATAATTATAACAATTTTATGAATCATTTCATAATTGCTAAACATTTTACTTGTTCTCATGTTTTATTAATATAAATAATACTGTGATGAATCTAGGCTTTTTTTGAGACCTAGACCATTTATAATGATTCCATTAAAATAATTCAAATTTTAAGAAAGTATAAACTCTTGATTACTGTTTATTGCAGCTAGACTTGTGAGCTGGAGCAGGTTCCACAAATCTAACTTATGTCATGGAACATGAATCAGTTTTACTGCTTTAAAATACTACAAAGAATGAAAGTGTGGTATACTGTTGCTCATATACAGAATTTATCTCTCAATTGCAGTTGTTCAACCTCCAATAGCACTCTTCCCATGTGCTTTGCAGTGATCACCTTTTTTATTATAAAATATCTGTATGTCAGCTGTCCAGCCCAGTGCTGTGCTAACTGAGCCAGTTGGAATTCTGGGACTAGAGATACCCAGGCCGGGGAGTGTGGAGTGCAGGATTAGCGGCACCTCCGCCTGGGCCTGCTGCTGCTCTCACCCTGTGCGTGCTCCTCAGCTGATTTCATCCTCCACCCCACACCACACTACCTCGTAGAACTTCCATCCTCAGCCACATGCTGATCTGTCTCTAGCTCAGCCCTTTATCCTGAGCCCTAGACATGTTTCTGGCTGCTCACTGGCCCTCTCGACCTCACTGTGCTGTGGGCACCCAATGTGTGCATGGCCACACCCCTCCCGGGCTTCCCTGTCTCAGTAGACATGGACGGCAGCCCCCATGCCCAGGCATCCCTACTCTTCCTTCGGTCTCACCTCCCACATCCAATCTCCAAGTCCTTGCAATTCCAGCTCTGAAACCTCCGAGGCACCTCCACATCTCTGTCCTCACTGCTGCAGCCCAGGCCAAGTTGCTTGTCTCTCCTGACGCTACAAAAACGGCCTCTAGCCTGATGCCTGGACTCGCCACTGCCCCTGAGGAGATCTCGCTGAAGCTCTACAGGGACCAGGCCACTGTCTTCTCAGTCCTTAAGTGACATCCTGTTCTCCTTGGGATAAAGTCCAGTGCCCTTCCCCAGGTTTTCACAACCCCTTGTGATCTGATGGGCACCTCTTCGCCTGGACTCCCTACCCCCACTCACCTCCTGCATTCTGCATAACTGCATTTCCTGAGCAAGTCATGCTTGTGCTCCTTTTTCTGGGGCCTTCGTTTCTGGAGGCCTCCTCTGGCCAACCTATAACTCTCAGGTTAGACATCACCCATCACCTCCTCCAGGAAGCCTTCCCTTTCCCCCAAGACTCGGTAGAGGTCATCTTCTGTGTTCCCTCAAGCATCTGGATTCCCTCGTGTCATGGCATGTTCCACGCTGCAGCATAATTACTTGGTTCTAAGTGAGTATTATGCCTGCAGCACTGAGCACAGTGCTTAACGGAAAGTAGGCAGACGATATTGGTGGCATGGAGGGAATGGAACTCTACTGTTCTCCAGTGGGAATAGCATGACATTTGGGTACATCAAAAAGATCTGTCCCTTTTGGCACTGTTTGACCAGGAAGAATGATGTGGAAATGGTAGTAAGTCATGGTAGGCAGAAAAAGAAGGGGGATAGCGGTGTTAGTGTCCAGGAGATGGCTAGAGAATGGAATGAGTATAAATTTCACCGATATGTCCTGGGTGGAAGTTTTTGTGAAAAACAGCCTGGGTGCTCTGTCACCCTGTCCTGCCTGTCTCTCTCTTGGGGCAGGATCTCTTTGATAAGTGGGGACCTGGGATTGTTGTCATCACAGACACCCAGCCTACAATGTTTACTGAGCCCAGTTATGGCTGGGGTAGGAGCTGGTGAAAACTTTAGCCCCCATCTTGTCTCACTCCCTTAAATCACACCTGAAGAAGCTAAGGTTCCAGAGAGT
This sequence comes from Tolypeutes matacus, assembly GCA_026826555.1. Taxonomy (NCBI): domain Eukaryota; kingdom Metazoa; phylum Chordata; class Mammalia; order Cingulata; family Chlamyphoridae; genus Tolypeutes; species Tolypeutes matacus. The sequence goes on from JAKSZT010054215.1 coordinate 29,595,344, forward strand.
GTACAGGGTGCACTTGAGCCGGGACGAGGAGCCAGGACTCCTGCCTGCAAGCCCAGTGCTCTTTCACCCTGTGATGCTGGCTCTCCTGAGGCTGGCTCTCTGCTGGCAGAAGGAAAAGCACCCAGGCCTCCAGTGGATCCTTAACTCCTGATCTTAGTAATTAAGACTCACTGTAGGCATGATGAGATCAAGTATGACTCACCCTACCCTCTTCCTTCTGCAGCTTGAGCTTTATGTGTGTCTGTCGTCTTGTGATTCTAAACTCCCAGAAGCTGCCACTTAGGTGGGGAAGTGGGGAAAGACCCTGGGCACAGGAGTTGGGTGTCCTGGGCTCTCGTCCTGGCTCAGCCTCTAAACTCCCTGTGAGCCTTCCCTTCTCTGGCTTCATCTTCCTCATTTGAAAGAGAGATTATACTCAGTGGTCTCCTCTTCCTCTCATCTTAGGGCTGTAATGAATGTGCAGCCAGTGCCTAATTATCTATATATTGGGTTTTCTGTGGGAAAATTTGAATTCCCTTTATGCCAGGGCCCTAGCAGCAATTTGTGTGATTATCAGATGTCATCTCACCATAAAGGCAAATATACTACCCAGAAAGTTTAAAATGCATTCTGAAATTGAGTGTCAGTGACTTTTGCTTTATGAAGGTATTTTTCCCTCTACTGACATTGACCTTCTATGGACCAAAACAACACAACAGTGTTCCTGGCATGTTCCCTAGAACAGTAGTCCATGTGATGCTCCTTGACAAAAAATGAGTTTAGGAAATCCTGCAATCTGTAGCCCCTCTTGGAGAGTTACAAAGTACAGGAACATATTAAGGCTCTAGGGAGCCTTTGTTATTTTAAATTGTTAACCCAGCATTTCCAGAAAGAAGGGCTTCACAGCCAAGTAAGCTTGGAAGCACCAACACTACTGATCAGTGGTCTCCCGGCTTTGGGGAAGGGGACTATAGAGACATCGAGTCAGGTGCCTCACACCAATGACGTGTGGCTCTGGGTTCAAACAGGCTCTAGCTTTGACCAGTTGCTGATGCCAGTCAGGTTCCCTCCACTTCTTTGGCCGTGTGTTTGGTTGTTAAAATGAGAAGGTCGTGCTCACTTTCCAGCAGGAGGCGAAGGAGGAGTCCATGGGGGAAGAGTGCCCCGGCTCAGGGGTTAATGCAGTGTGTCGCTTGGGCTGTTTTACAGAGGCAGGAGCTGGAGTCAGAGAACAAGAAGCTCAAGAACGACCTGAACGAGCTGAGGAAAGCCATAGCCGACCAGGCCACACAGAACAACTCTACCCACAGCTCTCCAGACAGCTACAGCCTCCTGCTGAACCAGCTCAGGCTGGCCAATGAGGAGCTCGAGGTTCGCAAGGAGGAGGTGCTCATCCTCCGGACCCAGATCGTGAGCACTGACCCGCGCAGGCTTGCTGGCAGGAACACGGTAACAAGATGGCCACCGGCGGTCAGGCTTCTTAGGGGTAATGCTGGGTAGTAGATTTGGTGTTTGGCTTGCAGATTGTTACTCATGAAGGTCATAAGCCTGAAAGACCAGAATCTCTTGCTCTGGGGTCTCCTCTGAAGGGAGAGCCGAGAGACTTACTGCCCTCACAGCATGACCTTTTGTGGGAGAGTTAGTCGGAAATTTCTAGAATCTTCTAAAGTTACTGTGAAATGTCCAAAAAGAGCGAGGCCCAAAATTAGATAGGTAACCTCAAGGAGAAATAAGGGTCACAACTGAGCCTGATGTTAATAGTGTCCTCTGGACTTGGGGTGCTCTCTCCTCCCAGGGACACTGCCCTTTCCATCTTTCCTGCACTGCTCCACCTTCACTGACTTTCACAGCCAGGCCTTGTCATTCTGTGTCTCTTCCAATGTGAGCTTTAAAAGTCACATCCTGCTTGGGTTTAACTGTAGCTCCTGTAGGTCTTCCTAAGACCTCTGTATTTTCCCAGATATACCTCTAGATGTAAAGTCATTTTGTGGCAATTGTTAATATAACCACAGTTACTTATTTTTTAATTTGGGGCCATCTAGGAGCCGAACATTAATGCTAGAATGAGTTGGCCTAACAGCGAAAAGCATGTAGACCAGGAAGATGCCATCGAGGCCTATCATGGGGTCTGCCAGACAAACAGGTAAGTCTCGTCTCTCGAGCGATGGGGAGGGGGACCTGTTGGACTTGACTTGTAAAGGTTCCTCAGGTGCAAACCCTGTTTGAGCATCAGGGTGTTATCTTTTTTAGTAGATACAAGAGAAGGAGCAGATTCAATGAGCTCCAGGCCCTTGGGAAGCTTCCTTTTAGCTTCAGCAAGACTCGAGTAACATACCCAAAGCATCTAGAAGCCAGGTCCTCTGAAAGGTGTTAGGAAAAGGGAACTTCTTCGGAGGTGTGATAGGAGGCGAAGGGAAAGACTGGCTGAAAGTGGCTTTTCTCATTGAGAGGGAAGTGGAGTCCTGACTCAAAGGTGAGAGGGGACCTACTCCAGCTGTTGGCTGCAGTGCATCTTTACTCATCCCAGCTGGTGGGCCTCACCATAGCAGGCACGCCCCCCATCAAGGATCGTTTGAGGGAACCCAACCTAGTCATGACAGGTTGAAAGGGAGAATATTGCCACCACTGTATTGGCTAAAATGAGATTGCCCTGGATTTTAATTAACCACCTCTCTTCCCTCCTCAAGGAAGAGGTAACCAGGAGTCAGGCAGAAGAGAATGGTGGTCTGAGGAAGGCAGCTGGGCCGAGGGCATGGAGGACAGAACAGAGACCCCCAAAGTAGTACAGCAGAGGGTTGAGAACACGAAACCTGGGCTCCACTTCCTTTGTGCCTGGGGCACATCTCATAACCCCTCGTGTCTCAGTTTCCTCATCTGTGGTTTGTAGATGGTCATAGCAGCGTACCTGTGGTGACTGGTGGTAGTGAAAGGTTGAGTTAGTCCATGTAAAGCACGTGGCGAGCACGCAGTAAGTGTTAAGGGAGTTAGTATGCCCCATCGCCATTGTTGTTAGCTTTGTCGTCTTGGGCCTCTTCTTGGACTTCCTTTCTCTCTCACCTCAACTAAACGTGCACTCAAAATAGCTGAAAACAGCAAGCATTTCCAAAAAAATGTCATAGGTGGCACCGTGAGCACGACCTGAAGTTGTTTGCAATAACGTCCCGGCATCCCTAAAGACTTCTTAACCTTTCATTTCCACGTCGTCCAGCCCAGCTCCTCTTTCCGCAGTGGCACGGCCAGTGGAGCTGCTCCTTCCCGTGGCTGGTCTGTCACCGAGTCAAGGGTGTAGAACCCAGGCGGCCTGACTCCCAGGCCTGGGTTGTTTGCAGCCCCTGGGAGAAAACTAAATTTATTTCAAGAGAGAGGGAATTCTTTTCCCTAAACGAAGGAAAGAAGGAAATGAAGCCGAATATCTCAGTAAAACTGGAGCCAAGATTTTGTTGTTTAGTTGGGTAAAGATAAGAAATGAGAAGGATAAGAAAAAGAGCACAGGTGACATTAAAAAGAGAAACTGCTGTGTGCTTGGTTCTGTGCACACTCGCCCGGTCTTCAGAGCCACCTATGTCATCAGCGCCCTCTGTTCCTCCAAAGGGCTGTCGGGTCCCGTCCCAAGTACAGGTGTTCCCAGGGGCTGCACTTGTCTTCCCTCACCGCAGCAGTAATGATGGTGATAAAATAAAAATAGCTTTTATTGTGTCCTGAAATAATCCGGTTCCCAGCAAGCCTGGTGTACAATGGAGAACTAATAGCCTGCGAAACCAGTTAAGTACAGGAGAGAAGCCGCTGCCTCGGGGAGGGGAAGCCTGAAGTACTGGTTGCTGGGGCAGCCCCAGGGTGGCCAGGGGCCACCAGGGTGGGTTTCTCTCTTCCAGTTTAGAGGAAACCTGCTGACCGAGGCTGTGAGGGAGTTGAGGCTGCAGGGACGGCCGCAGGGGACCTGGTGGCCTGGAGCCCAGTCTCCAAGGGCTTCCCATGACAGCAGGGGCCACCCTCAGTGACAACGGGGCTTTTTAGGGATAGGAGAATTGCTTTTTCCTTTCCTACTGTTGTCCGGTAATGGAAATTTTAACAGTTTAGATATAAACTGTATGTATGCACGTGATTTGGCGGGGAGAGGGATTGGAACTCATTAAAATTTTGTTTATCCTCTCCCTAGAAAAATTCACATTCATACACTGCACTTTGCTTAGATTTCAGGGGAGGGGGGCATGTTCCAGATTCCCTGATGCCCAATCATAGTCCCTCTCAGGGTCCAAGGTCCCCAGGTTAAGAACTTTTTTTACTTGCTATCTTTGAGATTATAGAGTTCCATTTGGATCTTGACAGCTGTGTCTTTTCCCTTGTTTTTTAATGTGAGGCGGAAGACTGGATGGAGGGCTTGCCCTGGGCTTGGCTATAGGAATATGTAGAGTACTTCTGCTTCCAAAGTGCATCCTTGTTTGTACATCTTGGGAGCCAGCAGAAACCAGCATTGTCATTACCATTGTATAAACGGGGAAAGAGAGGTAGAGGGAGGACTAATCGCTGCCCTAGACAGGCTGCTGAAAACCTGCTGGGCATTCTCAGTTCTTCTTGGCTTCAGGCTGCCACCTCTCCCACCCGACCTGGACCTCACGGTGGAGTAGGGCAGAGGAAGTGCCATCCTCAGAAAGTCTTCCTCTCAGGGCTGTCTGGAACCGTGTCTGTCGGGGATGGAACTGGCAGAGGGATGGGCTAGGAGCACAGAGGGGGCTGCTGCTGGCAGGAGGCCTTAGCTCCAACATGCGCTTAAGGCTGCAGGGCTAGGTAGGGGCAAGAGTAAGTGGCCAGGGCTCTAGCCTGGCTCCAAGAACAGTGCTGCTTTGACCACTGGCCACCTCCATACCAGCCTTGCCAAGACTGTAGGACTCCAAAGGGAGGCTTCTGGTGCATTCTTGGACCTTTCTTCAGGGCCCAGGAAACCTCCTTGAGCCCCTCTCCACCCAGCAGGCCCTGGGTATCAAGAGGAGGCCTGCCCAGGAAGTGGGCACCTGGTTTAACAAGGCGTGTGTGCAGTCTCCTTAAGATTTCCCTGGGGTTTTGCAGCTCATTTTGTGCTTGAATCTCAGCTGCTGCAGAACATCTTGTCCAGAATGGCAGAGAAGGGGTGGGGGGCCAGCAGGGACGGGGAAGAGCCTGATTCTGCCCAGCTCCTCGGTAGAAGCTCTTGGCTTTCCTCTAGGAGATGATCAATCCCTTATGGTTCCCCAAATTCTGTTGATCCTGAGCCATCAGCACAATTTCTCTTTGCATAGCCATATTTATCCCCAAACAATTCACCCTTGTATGGCCAGGCCTGTAGCTTCAAATGTTTCTCTTGTTTATGGCATTTGGAGTCCTGCCTCCCATTTCTCAGCAATCCCAGGAAATATCCTGGAAACATGGATAGGAAGTATAAGTACAAACTAACAATAATATCCATGGAGCCCAAATTGGTCTTTTTAAACACTCTCCAAACTGGCGGGAGCCTTGTCTACTCCAGTCCACGGGTGGGGGCGGGGTGGAGCTCAGGCCATCACAGAGGAAGGGTCCTTGGGTCCTATTTTCCAAGATCTCCAGAGAGGGAAAATTAATATTAATAAGGTTATATAATTAAAGCTCTAAAACGGACTCTTAATCATTTTTGTTCCACGGACCCCTTTGCCAGTCAAATGAAATGAATACTACTGTAATTTATTTATTGCATATATTCATAAGTGAAGGAAATGCTAGATTTCAGTTAGAGATCAGAGAAAATAGAGTAAGTTGATGTTTTTCAATTCAAGTTCATGGACCCCCTGAAATCTGTGGACCCCTGGTTAATGATCTAAAAAGAACCCTTGCAGTAACTCAGCCGAGCGCTTTCATTTGGCAGAAGAGGAGACAGAGGTTCAGGCAGTGTAGGTGATTGGCCAGGGCTGCACAGCCCAGGGAGGCCCGGCTGTGGCTTTTTTTTTTTTTTTTTTTTTTCCTCTGAGCTAGGTTGTTTGGGTTTTCCGCCTCAAACCACCAGGTGGCGCACCTTCCCTGGCCGTTGCCATGATGATGTCAGTGGCGGGGCCTGGGGAAATCTCGGGTGTGTTTCTCTCTCATCTGGGAACAAAGGACTGGACCTGGGGGTGGTTGGCTTTTAGTTTACTCAGGTGCCTGATTGCCTGATGCCCTGAGCACTGTGGGGTGGCTGGACTAGCTGTTTTCTCCTCTTGACCTTTGTCTGTAATGGTAGGATTACCTTTTCCAGGAGTAGGAGGCTGGTGGTCTCAGCAGCACAGCCCCCCGCCTGGAGAGCAGGGGGGGCGCACCTTGGCAGTCATGGGCTGCAGGAAGGTGTGCCCTCTACAAGGGGGACGTGGCAGCCCTCGCTGGGGCCTGCCTGTCGGCCATGAGGCGGGGAGATCCCATTCCAGCCCAGGTGTCAGCGACAGACAAGCGATGGCCTCCGCGTCTCCACATGTGGAAAGCAGGACGGGTGGAGTAAAGTGTTTCCTAAGTTCCCTCTCAGCTCTGCCCTCTGCTTCTGGCCCTACCCAAGAATCACTGCCTGGAGTGCCTTCCTGCAAGCTGCTCTGGGTTAAAGCACCAGCTGCTAAAAGGTCCTAGTTAAACACAAATTAATACCCGAGAAGGGAGAGGCATCACTCCCCCGACACTGCCCATGTCGGTTTTGGATTTGCAGGAACAAGTGGCACACGGCTGCCGAGTGCCAACCATGGGCGGAGATGGCAGTCTACCGCCAGAGCTGCATCTGGCGGGGGCAGGCCTGGGCGAGGGCTCTGGCACTGGAGGGCAGTGTGAGGGAAGTGGGGCAGGAGTCCTGTCAAGGAGGGGGTTCCCCTCACTGCCCAGCTGGAGGGGGAGAGCAAGCTGTTACAGTAAGGGGTGACCCAAGGAACAGAAGCCGTAGCTTGGCCCCCAGAAGTCGACACACCACTGTCTCCTCCTCTGTTGGTTAAGCTCTCTGGGGAAGGGCCTGCTGATGTGCTCAGCTCTGCCCAGGGAGCAGCCCCTGGGAGCAACCACGGGGGCCGAGGACCTTCTCCATGAGGCCGAGCTGGAAGGAGATGTAGTGGGCCTCACCCAAGACCTGGTGGGCAGCCCAGTGGCTGACCATGGCCCAAAATACTCCTGGGGCCGCTTGTTGTCCACCAGGGCATTGGGAAGGGGTTAAGGGTCCCTGTGTTGGGCAGTTTGGATGCAGTTCCTGGTGCTGCTTCCTGCCTGGAGAGCTAGAATCCACCAAGAGGAGGTTCTCCAGTACCAGGCATGTCAGGAGGAGGGGAGGCAGGGAGGGGGAGAATCAGCTCCTGGTCAAGGCTTTGCTGCCTCCACCACCCAACTCCACAGGTGCTTGAGGATCCCTTCTGTACACAGGCTGTGCCAGGGGGTGAGGGGCGTGTGGTGAAGGAGCACACACTACATGTGCCCGACCTCCAGGACCGGCTCTTGTCATTGTCAGGCAGGCATTTAGCAACTTGGAGACGGCAGAACGTGTGTTCTACTTGCTTTCCCAAGTAAACAGGAGTGATGCACCCCAGCTCATCACACGATTTTTATTAGCTATTTCTTTATGCAGGACTCTGCAAGGGGGGCTAGTTAATATTTTTGTGTCCTTAAGTGACAGGAAGGAAATGTGCTTGAAAAGCAGATAAAGTAATTACAGTCTCCTTCCTTATCTGCTGAGTAAGCTTTTCCCTAGGCATCTCACCTGATGGGATACGATGACCTGGGCAGCCGCCTCCCGCCTCCCTGCAGTTCCCACTTACTGCCTGCGGCTTCCACCACTCATGGAGTCTGCCCTCCTTGCCCTTTTTGGATCTCTCCTGACTTTTCTTTCTCTTTTCTAAATCATCATGATAAATGCGGAGCACAGGGTGTGAGAGCATGTAACTGCTTTTACCCAACCCATGGCTGCCGTTTGCCAGACTTATTGGAACAAACCCACCCTTAGCGCTCTCCTTGGCAGCATATTTTCCCACCTGTGATTATTAGTGGGTCCCTCATGAGACCACACTGACCCACTTCCAGGACAGTAGCAAACCTGGGAGATTCGGGAGGAAGATAACATTTGCAGGTGCCCAAGAGGGCTGGTGACAGGAGGAAGGAAGGGAAGGGGTGGCACTCCTTGAGCCTTTCCTTTTTTCATTTCCAAATCTTGGCTAGGAGCGCCTCACTTTCCTGGAGTTTCTTTCCTCCACACACTGGATGCCCTATTTCTCTGCCCTTTATTTCTAGCAAGTCTGAGGATTGGGGATATTTGAATGAAGATGGAGAACTCGGCTTGGCCTACCAAGGCCTAAAGCAAGTGGCCAGGTCAAATACATTCCCTCCTTCCTGTTCCTGCTTTGTCTGTTGTGCCTGCTCATGTCTACCCTTGTTTTTCAGCCAGAGTGGGTGCAAGGGCGTGGGGCACCCCCGGCCCTCGGGTAGCCCCTCTGTCACTTTGTGTCCAGGCTCTAGGTGAGGTTGCTTGTTTCCAAGCACTTGATGTTTCCATTGAACCTTAGCAATCACCTGGTCCAGCCCACTCGTTTTATAGATGAAGAGATGAAAGGAGGCGTTCCTGTGGCAGCAGATGTACAGCTATTTAGGACAAGGCTGAGAAGGGAATTGAATTCTGGGGACTCCTGGGCCTGTGTTTCTTCCATTCTCCACGGGACCTCCAGACAGTCTGTTGGCCCTTCTGACTCCACAGGATCGGCCAAGGATGTCGGCTTGCTTTGTGCAGTGGGCTCCAAATATCAGGGCTCCTCAGCTCTGCCCCCCATGCGGGCTGCTCCCAGCCTCAGTGATTCCCTAGCACTAATAACAGCTGGCGAGTCCTGTGCTAAGTGCACAGGACATTGCCATCTCTGATCCTCCCAGCAACCTCGTGGGGGTGAGGACACTGAAAACTGGAGAGGTTAAGGAACTTAAACCCAGTCCATTTAATACCAGAGCCTTAACTTGTAACCCATTGGCCTTCAGGAATGAGCAGGGGTGGACAGTTTAGCAAAGGAAATTAGACAGGCACAGAAATAGCACGACCGTGTTATCCCTTTACTTCTAGCATGTGGCTTTTAAAGGCCATGGCATAGCTTTACCCATTGGTGCCTCACTCATAGGCGCCTTCCAACAAAAGGGGATGAGTGTTATCAGGCTTATTTTCCAGAAGAAGAAACTGAAAGTAAAGGTCAGAGAGGTGGATTGAATGCCATGCCCAGGCTCACGCAGCTTAGGGGTGGCAGAGCTGGAACAGAATCCTGGCAACCTCACACTCTTTACTCTGCCTCTCAAGAGATCCTCTCCCTCCACCTCCTCCAAAGTCCTGCCTGCTAGTTATGCAGTGGAGTTCCCATTATAGCTACAAGAATGTCTTTTCTTGGCAAAAGAAAGTCAAGCTGATGCATGAGGCAGCATGCCTTGGTGGCATGGAGCCTCTCTGGGTTCAAATGCTGGCCCCACCACCTGCAAGCAAGGTGACACCTGTGCCTCAGTTTCCTCACTGGTAAAATGTGGATAATAGGACTTGCCTCCTAGGATCATAATTAGGAATAGGGCTAATATAGATGAAGCACTTTGTACATGCCTGGCAGGTAGTAAGCATGGAATAAATATTAGCTGCCACTTCCAGTATAACGGCCATTAATCAATAAGATCACATTTAAGTCCCATCCAAAAATTTTATTGGAGAAAGAACCCACATATGAAACCAGGTAATTCGTCTTGCTCTTTATTACAGAACAAAAAAAGAAAGTTTGGGCCTATGCATCAAGAAACCTGGCTTCTAAGAGCAGTTTTGCCACTGGCCGTGGCCTTGAACCTCTCATGTCCTTAGTTTTCTCACCAGCAAGATGAAGTGGTTTAGCCTGATGCTCAGGCTGGGAGTCTTGTACCTTGCACAGAACAATAGGCTAATTCACTGTGTGCTTCCAACTATGTTCTACTTAGAAAACTAGAGAGATGTGAACAGTGAACTATCAACACAAACGAAGTGGATCCTTGGGAGTAGCGCACCTAGAGCCCAACACACTGCTGTTAAATTTATAATTTGTGATTACTTTTAGTATACTATGAACACTGGTGTATATTTTCTAAATATTGTATGTCATCTAAAATGCTGAGTTAATTACCAAGTCATCCTCCACCACCATCACCTTATTATTGCTTTCCTCTGTGGGGAATAGAAAAATCAGCCATTCTTTTGGTCGTTCATTCATTCATTTTGTATAATTTTATCATCAGCCACTGGGAGCCAGGCATTGCACCCAGTGCTGCTATGGAGCTGACTGAGCCACATAAAACATGATTGTTTCCATCTAAGAGTTTACAGTAGACTTTCCCTGCCCCTTCCTCTCATGGCCAGTCTCGCTTCCCAGTCCAACAGAACCACAGAAACATGGTGTCTGTACACCGCCTTGCCTCCAGGGCAGCCAGGGGCTCTTACTAGGTGTCTCCTGGGCACTTCAGATTCCTAACTAACTTCATGCCTAGCTCTGGTCCTAATCTTTGTCTGAATCCCAGGAAGGGACTAGGGTGAATTTGCCCTATGAGGACCTTGCCTAGAAGCTTTTGACTGTGTCTTCCATTCAGTACGTCTGCACTGAATGAGATCTGTGCAAGTAATTAAGTCAAGAAGATAGCATTGTAGTCATATCGTATTCAGCTTCCTGAAGATGAGGCTGCTAATGAATTTCCATTCGTTTCTTGCCTTCTGTTGTGATGGAACACATGCTATCCCAGAATTGCCCAGTTCACTGGCACCCACTGGTCTTGGGCCTTTAGTCACAGCCCTCTCCCAGTGTTCTCCAGGTCTCTCTGCTGCTTGTCATGATACCAGTTGAAGTTAAACCTTCCTTTGATGACCTGCAAATAGTTTGTTTTGGCTAGGGGGAGGGTATATGAGGTCAGAGAGAAAGTGAGGGTAGTACTCATGAAGATAAAAAGGAAGGGGCCTTTGTAAAGGGAAAATATGCAAATAATATAATTAGCCCAGTCTACCAGTGTTTTGTCTTAACAAGGAGATTCTTATGGGTTTGGGGGAAGATATTAGATGCTTTTATTTAAAAGATGCTATAAGAAGTTTATTTCTGCTGATGACATTTTGAAGTGGAAACATTCTCAATCCCAAACCAAAAAACTGCTCAGAGAATGAGGAGCAGGGAGTGAGGTCGAGCAAGGGAAAGGCCTAAGACCAGGTATGCGTTGTGTGGCCTCAGGTCCCCATTCTCCTAGAGGAGGACAGATTGGCCCACTTGCCTGCTCGTCCCTAGAGCATCTGCTTCCCCGCTTCATTCATCCCCCTTTGGGGACCTGCAGTTGCTGCTGTCTTGCATGCTTGGCTCTTCCCCTTTGTGTTTCCATCTGCATCCCCTCGCTGGGGGCACTGATCTTATCCACAGGGTCTCCCGCCCTCCTTCCCCATGCAGGTTGTTGGAGGCGCAGCTGCAGGCCCAGAGCCATGAGCACGAGGAGGAGGTAGAGAGCCTCAAGGCCCAGGTGGAAGCCCTGAAGGAGGAGATGGACAAACAGCAACAGACCTTCTGCCAGACATTGCTACTGTCTCCAGAAGCCCAGGTGGAATTTGGCATCCAGCAGGAGATATCCCGGCTAACCAATGAAAATCTGGTGAGTAACCATGCCTGGCAGACCCAGCTCTGGGAAGTCATGTTTGGGAGAAAATGAGACCAGGAGTGGTCTTCAGCCAAGTGGACAAGGTTGGTATCCTTGGTTCTGTCATGGGAACAGAGATTCTAGAAACATACCAGTCAGCAAAGGTCTGTGGAGGTAGTCCAGCTACCTACTGTGGCATAATAAACCACCCCAAAACTTGGTGGCTTAAAACGGCACCTCCAGTTGTGTGGCTCAGGAGTTCTGCCAGGCTCGGTGGGCACAGCTTGCCTCTACTGCCTGCAGTGCTGCCTGGGCACCGTGACAGGGCCGCTGGCAGCTGGGTCCTCAGTCCTTATGCGCTCTCCCCACCTGTGGTCCAGCCAGAGCTGCTTTACCAGGCTGCCGGCTTCCACAGGGTGAAAGCAGGAGCCCGAGGCCCCATCAGGCCTCGCCCCAGAACTAGCACAGCATCACTTCTGCCAAATTCTGTTGTTCAAAACAGTCACATGGATTGGGGAAGAAGACTCCAACCTTTTAAAGGAGGAGCAGCAGCATATCTAAGGATGGGAGGGATCGTCAGTGGCCATCCTTGCAGACTGTCCACCAAAGGAGCCCGGGAAGATGCCAGAGAAATGCCAGGGAGTCTCTGTCCTCAGAGAGCTTATGGGTTTTTTCCCCCCACTTACAAATCATCTCTTATTGGGGGAGGAGGTAGGTTAGAGACCTTAATAACTTATCACTTGGGGAACCCCCAGAAGTTTCTCCCTACAAACCCTTGAGGGCTGTGGGGAAAGGGTAGGCATCAGGAGCCCCCTGAGAGGGCCGTCTGTTGGCGGGTAGAGCAAACCCGTTCAGTCCCAGGCTCACAGAACACAGGAAGCCAGGAGACAGACCCCCTCACGTAGGAAAATAGGAAGGAGATAGTGTTTTTAAAAACATGGTTCTACATGGGATGAGCAATAAGAAATATGGAAAGAGAATTGCAGGAGAGGCTTGAGCTGAAACAGAAGGGGATGTGAGCTGCAAGATCTGGGTGGGGCGGGGGTGAGGGGTGTAGAGATGTGTGGGTGAAGGTCCTGGGCAGGAGTGAGGGCAGGTGGAGGGTGACACAGCCCCACCTGGGATGCTTTTAAAACCAGTGCCCAGGTTGCACCCAGCCAATTAAATCAAGCTCTGGAAGTGGGGCCAGGTGTCAGTAATTTTTTTTAAAAGATCCCTGGCTGATTCCAGTGTGCAGCGTTCGCCCCCCCACTGCTTTATGCAACTCCTCCTAGCCTGCTAAGGAACACCTAAGGAACAGAGACGGGAGAGGAACACGGGCCGAAAGAGCTGGCAAACAAGATACAGGAGTTGAGCAGTGCAGAGTCGTGTGTCAGGCTCCCGGCTGCAAGGTGGCTGAGGAGTCAGAACCCTCGGTCCATCAGAAGACCTGGAAGTAAGACAGCAGGAGCCAAGGCCTGGCTTCCAGATTAAGCTTTCCTTGCTGCAGCTTATTAGCTGTAAATGGGTGGTGCACCACTTACTGCCAGACCTCCCAGGTTGTAGTAAAAGTTTTCAGAACCAGTGATGGAAGAGTCACAAGCAGCAGTCCTGTCCTCTGGATTGGGTGATATACCACGGAGGGGTCTGGGTGCTGGCTCTGAGGCAGCCCTGGCTCCCTCGTTCACCGGTTTGGCCAAGTCATTCACTTCCAAGCATCAGCTCATCATTTGCGAGAGTAAGAGCCATGGTTGTGAGGAATCAGTGCACCTGGAAAGAGTTAAGAGCAAGGTAGAGGTGGTGAGGGAGGTGCGGCAGAAGCCAGTTGCATCTGGAGCTGGGGAGATGGCTGGGGGAGCTGCAGGCACATTTACAGCAGTGGGCAATAACCACTCCTTTGGCACAGCTGGGAAAAGATGCCTGAGGATGAGTTGGAGTCTGAGTAGTGCTGAAGGTTCTCCAGAGACTTTATTGCAGCCCAAAGAATCCCATCTAAAGTTTTTCGTGACTCCTAGGTCCTTGCTGTGAACTGACCTCTGACTCAGTGTGGACCTTAGGTCTGTGAACTGGATGTTACTCTATGCTGCCTCTCCTGCCTGGGCTAGGCTTTTTGAGAGTGCTCAACTTGATAACCCTTTTTAAATTTACTTCATTAAGTTAAATAAATTGAGTCCTTAACAATATCTAGAACTTGGTTTGTAGCTCGCCATCACGACAGCTCCGGGATTGGGCTTTTGGCTGACTTGTCTGTAGGCCAACCCTAAAAAATTGTCACCCAAGATGTTTTCTTAGGTCCCAAGATGGAAATGTTTATTTCCATCTTCCGCATCACTCTGTAGTCACAGAGACTCGGTTATAATGGTCACGGAGCAGGGGCTCCTTGTATCCTCCCCCTCCTCCCTGCCTCCCTGGCCAGAGGACCACGTGCCCTGCTGGAACAGGCTGCTATTGATGGCAGCAAACCTTCTCCCAGAAGCTTGCTGCCCAGGGGCCCAATGGGCCAATTTGCTTCCAGTGGTAACAGTTGCTCAGGATTGGGCAGCACCAGAGGGGCTGTGGCCCCGGCCTGTTTTGCTTCTGAGCCCCAGGTAATCTTGCCGTCCTACCAGCTGTTCCAGCAAAGAGGCCTCCGTTCATTCTTGCACCTTACCTGTCCTTTCCTCCTAAGGGTGCTGCCCAACCCTGGCTGGCAGGTGTCTCCTGGGGGGTTGTCATGGCAACCTGCAGAGGCAGGGCTTTCAGGAGCCTTGGGATTCCACGGGGCACCAGGAAGCCTGGGCAGGGAGGAGTTTGCCCTGTTCTTATTGGAAAGACGAACTCTGACTCAGCCCTCGCATTCTGGGGCAGGGCTCCTGGGTGGCCAGGTCACTGAGCCAGCCGCTCCCCAGGTGGTTGCCCACAGGCCACCCGGGGCCCCTTCCCAGCCTCCCTGCCATCTCCAGTTTGCTTTCACACTGCTTCCCTCTACCTTCAGGACCTTAAAGAACTGGTAGAAAAGATGGAGAAGAATGAGAGGAAACTCAAAAAGCAGCTGAAGATTTACATGAAGAAAGCCCAGGACCTGGAAGGTAGTGTGTGCGAGCGGGCAGGCGTGTCCTGTGAGGCAGAGGTGTGCTCGGCTGCGCCTGAGGGGAGGGAATTGCCTGCCTCTTTCTGGAAACTCCACTACACTGATTTCCTGGTGGCTATACCCAGCCCAGTCTTGTGATAAAACGGTCCAGACACTGAGCTTTAAACAGCCTCAGTCTGCCAGAATCTGGAGTAAGGACACTTTGAGGTCAGCAGGTACTTGGGCACCTCCTGTGTGCAAGGCTGTGCAGGTGGGAGGGCTGGGGGGTCCAGAAGGTGACCCTCGGCGCGCTTCGAGTTGGGAGGCAAGCCTTTCTGGTGTGAAAACACCCAAAGCCCAGGAGCCGCCTTGTGCTGTGGATGCTCAGGCAGGAGAGAGGCCGGTTCTTTGATTAAACTTCCAACCTGGAATCTAGCGCAGAGGAGTCAGGCGGAAATTCAGACCATGCTTTCAGAAACACCCAGAATGCTGCCTTCTCTCCCTTTGCCTCCTACCCCTCGTGGCACACATCACCCCTCAGCTTGGATCCCTCTCCCAGTCCCTGGTCCCCTTGTCACCTACGTACCCCTCCACATCCTCCCGCCCTCAGCTCTGGGGCCACACCCCAGGGCACGGGTCCCTTCCTACACTGACCTGCTACAAGCACAGGTGTCGTTTTATTCACTTGCTTGTGATGGCTCCTGCTGCTCTGGACCCTAAGCTCTGGGAGGGCAGCAACGTCCTGTCCCACTCAGGTCCCATAGCCCGGCACAGGCTTGCGTGTGACATAACCTCTTCCTAGCAGACTGGCTCCCCATGCCTGCCCACGTGCCCCCCTTGTCTTTGGATTTCTTTTTTTCTATTCAGGTTCTCATTTCCCCGGCTGTCCCAGCTTCATTGCTCCCTGTCCTCAAATGCTTCTCTGCACCCACCCCTCTCCCCTAGGACCCGCCATCATCCCGCAACTGCAGTAGCTTCCCGGTTCCCTGCCTCTCGGCATAGGCAGGTTGATGTCCCTGAGCACTCTTTGGCCTCAGCACCTCCTCACTGCCTGCAGGATGAATTCTGCCTTGTCATCCCCGCTCTGGTCTGGCATTCCTCTTCAAATTTGCCTCCCCCGCCCACCCCCAGCCAGTCTGTGTGCACAGAGCACATGGAGCGCACGCCCACCTCTGGGTGGTCCCTTCTGCTCCTCTCCCATTCGTCCGGAGCCCTCTGAAGTGGTGCCTGGTGGGCTGATGGATAAGCCTCTTCCCACCGGGCTGTGAAGGTCCCACCTGCCCTTCACCCCCCTCCTCTGTCAGGGCTCTTCCAGCCCCAGCAGTTAGTCTCCTGCCAACCACCATCACTACCCACGGACCGCACACCTTGCTTGGCACCCAGGCTGAGCTGCACAGTGTGTTTTTTTCCACGTGAGCGTATAGACATGTTTAGCTGGACTGACCAGAGATGATGCTGGATACTTCTTCGTACCCGTTCCTTTGTTTAGGACAGTGTCCTGCGTGCAGTAGGCACCCAGACATGCTCAGGGATACTCTGCAGCTGCCCACAGGCCTCTCCCACAGCATTGGCCCTCCGGTTGCCCCTCTCCAGGCCAGAGCAGTTAGCTGTGCTCTTGCCTCTCTCTAGGGAGTGAGCTGCCCTGTCATACGGTGAGGCTTTCTGGGTGCCTGGTCTCTAAGAGACCTTGTAGGGAGGGCTTGAGTTGTGGAAGTCTAACAGCTTTCACTCGTAAAGCTCCCTTGGCCCAGCCCACACCCATGCCTCCCACTGTGAGGTCACGGTGGATGTGGGTGAGAATTGCTGAGCTGTCCACCCATCAGAGTTGTCAGTGATGTGTTCCTGTGGAGGGAGAGCTGAGTCCCCCGACCCTGCCTGCCCCAAGATCAGCAAGATCAACCCCTGGCAGGATAGAGCCCTTCTGAGCACATGCACTTGTCCCACCAAGAGCTGGGCTCAAGGCTTGGTGAAGCAAGCACTCTGATATGTGGATCCTGGCACAAAGGGTGATTTTCTGCAGGGCATGGCAGGTGGCATCACGCCAGGGTGCATGGGAACACGATTCTTGGGCCGCCCCAGGTCCTGGGGGCCACATTTGGGTTGGTGTGATGGGCTGTGCCTGGCTCTGTCCCCCCAGCCACCCACATGCTCTCTTCTGTAGGTAGTTGCAAAGACGTCCTTTAGCAAGGCTCACCACCTGACCCATATCTGGGAGCTGAGGATGGTTTCTTACTATGCCCAGGCACCTCTTGCTCCTCTGTCCCCACGTCACAGGCTGACCTGGGCATCATCTTCTAGGCTGGGCCATACACAGGGACCCGAGTATGGTGGCCCTGCCAGGACCTACATCATCCTCCCAGAAAGAACATCCCCTTTCCCTGACCTTGGTGGGAGAGATGAACAGCTGCCCACAGCATAGCTGTACCTCTGCCACCTCACATCACTCACGTGTTTTCTCTGGTCCAGAGCCTGTTCGTTGCCTTTTCAGGCATTTCCCCTCCCCTTGTCCTGCTTGGGCCCGGGGCCCTGGGGCTCAGCGGCTTAGGTCACATTGTGAGGGAGTGTGGAGCGCAGGCCGCCAGAACAGATCTGGAAGGAGCGGGGGGAGCTCAGAAACCCAAGGCCTCAGGTCCCTGGACATGTGTCCTCCCCACGGCCTTCAACTCCTGCTCTCTGTTGTCTCTTTCCTGCTCAGCCACCCAGGCATTGGCCCAGAGTGAGCGGAGGCGCCATGAGCTCACCAGGCAGGTCACAGTTCAGCGGAAAGAGAAGGACTTCCAGGGCATGCTGGAGTACCACAAGGAGGACGAGGCCCTGCTCATCCGGAACCTGGTTACAGGTCAGGACCCACTGCGGCACTCCAGCTCCCGCCCTGTCCTCTGCTCCCCATGAGCCCAAGCTGACACCCCCATACCCCTCTATCCTCCATCCCACACCCATCGTCTCAAGCTGCTGCTCCTGGTAATGACCCACTGCTTTTCCAAGGAAAAATGTGGTCTTTTGTCATCTGCATCAGTTGTAGACTAAGACAGACCCAGGAAAGGGAGGCCTCTCTGTTCTGCCTGCAGAGATGAGCTGGGAGGAGAGCCACCAGCATGACCCCCACCGGCCTAAGCTCTTCTCCCCCCGCTGTAACCACAGGCTCCCTTTCCTGGTGTAAAACTCTCTGTGGGCAGCAAAGCGCTTTGGCTTTTGGAAGACATCCTGCTCCTGCTAAGCACTCACCCCATGCCTCACTGAATCCTTACAACACCTCTTCAAGCTCAGGGTTGACCCAGACAAGGGCACACCCCACTAGCCTGCCAGCGTTTGGCCACCGGTCAGCTCACTCTAAAAGACTCCCTTCCAGCACCTGCCAGGGCTTCACTGACCTAGAGTGCTGGCTGATGCCCTGGAGGAAGAGAGCGGGGAAGACCAAGCCTGTGGGAAATGAGACTCAAATCACAATAGGACATTCCAAAGCAGGACAAACTGTTTGCATTCTGCAGTGGGTCGGGCTCAGAGCTGTAGGTTGGAAGTCTGAGTCTTAAAATGCACTTTTTCTGGAAAAGTGTTATTGACATTCTGCTTAGTGGCAACTGGCCAATCTGTTGAATCTAGAAAATGTCTAAATGTTAACCATATGCCCAGAGTATTATGGCTTGTAGTCAGCATTTAAATAGAAAAATATATTTGAGGAGACGATATAATCCAAGTCCCAACCGGAGATGCTGAACCCCACCCCAAGACAATGCTGGCAGACAATTTGCAGGTGTTACCCCTTCCCCTGGCCTACCTGCAGGTGTATGGGGGGGTGGCTTCCCCTCATTGCCATCCCAAGCCTGGGGATGGCTCATGAGGTTGCGGGAAGGGGGCAGGTAATGAGAGTGAAGGGCAAGGGCTGGGAATTCAGAGCTGGGGCAGGAATGCGAATGCCTGGGGTCGTGCCCCTGTTCCCCCATTCCCCAGCCCCCATTTT
This sequence comes from Tolypeutes matacus, assembly GCA_026826555.1. Lineage (NCBI taxonomy): Eukaryota > Metazoa > Chordata > Mammalia > Cingulata > Chlamyphoridae > Tolypeutes > Tolypeutes matacus. The sequence goes on from JAKSZT010054215.1 coordinate 29,613,895, forward strand.
CACTTGTCATCTCTCTCTCTCGCACTGGGTCTCTCCTCCCACTTCTCTGGGCTCCTCCACCACCCATTGCTTTAAGTCTGGTTCCTCGCCTCCCCAGGCTTGCTCTGAAATAGAAAGCAGTCTTAAAGCTTCTCCCTGGCCTTCTGGGGTTTTAGCAGGGAAGAGCCAAGGAGCTAGGTGTGAGTCTGCAATTGATGGGGAGAGTCACAAGCCGATCTCCTGCCGGGGAGGGGGCAGGAGGGGGGTGCAGAAGAGACCAGTTAGGGGAAGTAATGGACTGGGGTAGTAGCTGTCCCTGACTCTAGCCAAGTTAGCCCTGACCAAGAAAGAGGCTGGCAAGAGACCTGCCAAGAGGTGGCACTGTGTGGAGAGAGTGGCTGTGGCCAGCCAGCAGACTGCTGGATTTGTTTGGCTGTGATGATATCTGGGCAAGTACTGCCAGGCAAAAAGTTCCAGAACTGATGGGCCACAGGTCAGTCCAGCTGTTGGCAGACGTGTGCAGTCTTAGGAAATGCACACCAAATCCCCCTGGGACCAGCCCTCGCACTCCTGCTGCTGCAGAGCCCATTGGGCACCCAGTAGGAAGTAGTGGTAGTGGGGAAGAATCGGAGTCCACGCCCTGGTCGGAGCAGCCAGGTCCTGTCTTCAGCCTGCCTCTGGTCGCAGGCCCCTTCTTGGACCTGTGTGTCCAAGCAAGAAGCTACCTTTTGTGGGCTCTGCTCTTCCATGTCGTAAGGATGAAGTGTTAGGAGCCCGCTTTACTGTAATAGTCCAGACAAATATGAAGGTGTTTGTTTGCTTTGGTTTCCTAACCATAGTTCTGAAACTACTAGTAGTTGGGATCAGGAGTTTGTTAACCCCAGGGCAGCGGCTCCCCCACTCCTGTCAGTTCCCAACCCCCAATCCCTGAGAGAAGCCTATTCTTAGAGGAACTGTGGGAAAAGATGGCAAATCTTTATTTCTAACCAGGATCTCTACAGCCCCAAGTGTGCCCCTTGAGTCTAATTCTTGCTTTTCGGTGTTGCCGTTGCTGCTAGACCTGAAGCCGCAGATGCTGCTGGGCACGGTGCCCTGCCTTCCTGCCTACCTCCTCTACATGTGCCTCAGGCACGCAGATTACGTCAACGACGACCTCAAGGTGCACTCCTTGCTGACCTCCACCATCAACGGCATTAAGAAAGTACTGAAGGTAGGCGTCCCAGGCCGGCAGTGGTGGTTTGTGGGGGACCGAGTGAAGTCAACACTTGACCCTTGCTTCTCCACATCTGGGTTTTGCAGTAGTACGTTCTCTAAAGCTGCAACTCTGAAGGCAGATGATACAGGCCAGAGGCGGCTCACCCGTGTAGCTGGGCTGCCTGGGGCAGTCCTGAGAAGGCTGCTAAGCTATGGCAGGAAGCCCAGAAATCAAGTCTCATATTCCAGCCACCTCCATGCTCTGTCTCCTGGGGGCACAGTGCTTACAGATGCTTGAGGAAGGATGAGGAGTCAGGGAGGAGTCCAGGCTGGCTTGGTCCTATCCCCATGTGATCAAGGGGCACTGATTGCTGAACAGAAGCTGGGTCAAGTTCCATTGCCAGAGATGCTGGGGAGACATCCTATGTCGGTGAAGGGCGGGTTGGCTCTCACAGAGAGAGGTTCAGGGAAACAGCCTGAGCACAGGCTCTTGGCCAGACCTTCCCCAAGGCTGAGTACTTGCTCTTGGGGTGCTGACGCCCATTCACTCCCAAGGTGAGGCAGCCTGGGCCAGGGCGGGGTGCTTGTGGCGTGTTGAGGCAGTTCAGGAATGCCACCCAAAGACTCAGGCTCTTCACAGACGCGGTGGCCGCTGAGCCGCTGCAGCAGCAGGCTGGCCTGTGGAGAGATGAGGCCCATCCATAGAGGGGCTAGGGACCATCAGTGGGAGGTAGGATTTTTCAGGGAGACGAGCCCTCAATGAGAGGGATTTAACCTCCTTGCAGGCCTGAGCCCCAAGTGCTATTGCTTGTAGAGACGTCGTCTTCGGTCCTCACAGGTACTACCACTTGCAGGATGGAAGCCGTTCTCTAAAGGCCCGAGGCCAGACCAGTTCTGGAGACTGAGCCACAGTCTCCTGCTTCCACTTTTCTCCTCTTGAGAGAATTCCAGAGTTAACTTCTGTCTTTATGGCAATTTTATATCAGTAGCTCCGCTGCCTTGCCTGCCATGGGCTCCAAAGGCAGTTTTATCCATTCACTGCTCTTATGGTCTTCATCTACATGCAGGTGACTCAAATTTCTGAGCTCCAACTGCCTTCTTGACATTTCTGCCTAAAGGTCTAATAGACAACCCAAGCTGAACATGTTCAAAACTCTTGATTCCCCACCCCCCAAAACTTGCTCCTCGCCCCTCTTTTGCCAACTTATTTAATTGTAAACCATACTCTACCCAACTGTTCAGTCCAAACCATAGGAATTATCCTTCATTACTATTTTACCCTTTCCCCATTTTCTAGTCCACCAGCAAGAACTACCATTTTAACTTCAAAATACATCCCAAATTGTCCCATTTCTCACTGTGGCCACTGCTTCCATCCTGGTACAAAGCCCCATTCCATCCTGGATCTGCAACAGCCTCCTACAATAGGCTCTCCTCACTTCTGCCCAGAGTGGTCCTTTGAATGCCTAAATCAGATCACACAATTCCCTTATTTAAAACTCTCCATCCAATGCAATCCCTATCAAATTCCAGCTGGCTTTTTTTTTTTTTCCAGGAATTGACAAGCTGATCCTAAAATTCATATGAAAATTCAAGGGATCCAGAATAGACAAAGCAATCTCAAAAAAGAAAGTTTAGAGGCCTCACAGTTCTCAGATTTCAATACTTATTACAAAGCTGCAGTAATTGAAACGTGATTACTGGCATAAGGATAGACATACAGATAAATGGAATAGAACTGAGAATCCAGAAATAAAGCCTCAGTTGGTTTTTTACAAGGATGCCAGAATAAACAAGTGGGGAAAGAATAGTCTTCAAATGATGCTGGGATAACTAGGTAGCCACATATAACAGAATGAAGTTAGATCTCTGGGTCATCTCACTTATAAAAATTCAAAAGGCATCAAAGACTTAAATGTAAGAGCTAAAACAATAAAGCCCTTAAAAGAAAACATATGTGCTAATCCTTGTTACCTTAGATTAGACAATAATTTTCTTAGATACAACACCAAAAGCACAAGCAACCAAAGAAAAAAATAAATTGTACTTCCTCAAAATTTAAAACTTCTGTGCTCAAAGAACACCAGCAAGAAAGTGAAAAGGCACCCCACAGGAGGGGAGAAGATCTGTGCTAATCATATGTCTGATAAGGGACTTGTTTCCAGAACATATAAAGACCACTTACAACTCAACAATAAAAAGACAATCCAATTTTTAAAATGGGCAAAGGATTTGAATAGATATTTCTCCAAAGAAGATACACAAATGGCCAGTGGGCACCAGAAAAGATGTGGAGTCATTAGACATTAGGGAAGTGCAAATCAAAACAAGATGTCTCTTCACATCCACTTAGGATGGCTATAATAAAAAAGATAGTAACAAATGTCAGTGAGGATGTGGAGGAATCGAAGCCCTCAGTACATTGCAGGTGGGATTGCAAAATGGTGCGGCCATTTTGGAAAAGTCTGGCATTTCCTCAAAAATTTAAACAGTTATCATATGACCTAGCAATTTCACTCCTAGGTATATACCCAAGAGAATTGAAAGCATGTTCACATAAAATCTTGTATGTGGATGTTCATAGTAGCATTATTTGCAATAGCCAAAAAGTAGAAGCAATCCAGGTGCCCATCAGTGGATGAAATAATAAACAAAATGTGATATATCCATACAGTGGAATAGTATTTGGCTATAAAAAGGAATAAAGTTTTAATCCATGCTTACAATATGGGTGAACCTTTGAAATATTATGCTAAGTGAAAGAAGATAGACCCAGAGGGCCACGTTTTTTTATAATTTCATTTATATGACATGTCTAGTATAGGAAAACCCATAGAAATAGAAAATAGAGTTTGCCAAGCCAGGGAGGGAATGCAGAATGACTGCTGATGGGAAAGGTTTCTTTCTGGAGGATGAAAATGTTCTGGAATTAGATAGTGGTGATGGTTGTACAACTTCATGACTGCTAAAACCATGGGATTTTATACCTTAAAGGGTTAATTCTGTAGTATGTTACTTGCATCTCAGTTAAAAAACAAAACAAACAAACAAGAAAACGTTGGCTTCACATTGCAATTTAAAATTTCAAACTCCTGCTGTGCTAACTGGCCCTCTCAGCTCAGTCTCCCTACCTAGTTCACCATGCTTTAGCCACCACTGTGTGCCCTTCTTTCCATCTCTTGAATGTGCTAAGCTTGACAGTATAGAAAAGCCAGGACCAGCCAGCCCAGGTGGTTAGACTAGAGCCCAGGACTGCTGATGTTGAGCCTTGTCTGGTCCCTTGGCTTTGTGTTCTTCAGCTGTGGAAAGCCACTGGTCCTTGTGTATGGGCATGTGTGTGTGCCAGTGACAAGGGGACCCAGAGGGAGGCTCTGTGTATCATCCCCAGTAATGGAGGCACGGTCACACCACCTCTTGGCAATGGGTCTCATCTCTGAGGTTGGCGAGTGCCCTGCCCGTATCAGGTCTGGTAGGGGCATGCTGGAAGTGTAGGAAGCATGGAAAGGGGGGGGGGTACTAAGGAAACATTTAACCAGATGGGAGCCACTTACTTATAGCTGGGAATTTATTTTCACAGAAGCACAACGATGACTTCGAGATGACATCGTTCTGGTTATCCAATACCTGCCGCCTCCTTCATTGTTTGAAGCAGTACAGTGGGGATGAGGTGAGTGGTAAGATGGTAAGATCAGCCCAATTTCCTAAAGTGTCCTTGAGAACTATTAAAATACCCCCAAATCCTTCGGCAGTTTGTTCTTCATTTCCTTGGGCACAGCAATGTGTTCCACCTCAGAGCACCTCAGATCTTAGCTCAAAAGAGTTTTCCCCCAAGATAGAGTAAGAACATGAGTACCTCAAGAAGTAACTCCAAAAGGAGGAGACAGTGATAAAAGGCTAATTCCCATCATGGAAGCCGCACAGAAAGCATTTGTTCACATGGTTCTGAGGTGCTTCATATCTCCTAAGGAGAGGGGTGTGAGGTCCTCATGCCCACAGGCTGAGGACCCTCTGGGACCTCAGCCTGTGGGCATGCCTTATCTCTATGCCCCGTGTCTTGAAACAGATCCTGAGGGCCCTGAAAGAACCCCTGAGTCAAATAAGTAGGCTTTGTGGGAAGATGAGTTTGTAGAACCCTTCCCCTTGCCTGAGAGCCCCTCCTGGAAAACCCGTGTGCCCCCGAGTTTCTGAATCAGTGCTAGAAGAGCCAAGCCCCATTTCAGTGACTGCTAGAAGAAAGCTCAGTGGTCTTGTGTGTGAGACTGTGTCCTAAGCCAACCGATTAGCTTATCCATTTTATGACTGACAAAGATGGCCACAAGAAAAGAGGCACACCATAATCAGAACCGTATTTGTACAAACTGACCTTGAGACCCAGCTTCATGCTTCTAACCATATATGATACCTTAACCTGAGGCCCAACTGACCCCAACATTTCTCTCTAGAGCCCAGCTTTGGCTCCTGAAAGAACTTCTCCCATGCTCTGCATTGAACCCAATGACCTAGTAGCATCATAAGGCATTTTCAGTCTAATCTCTAGTAAGAAATCTAGCTTCTCCCAGACATTGCCTATTCCCTGGTCTCCACAGGTCTCCTTGAGTCTCCTTTCTCCCCATCCTTTCACATATCTCATTAACCACCCTTCCCAAGGTCAAGACAAAGTGTGAATCAAAAGAATGCAATAATTTTTTTAAAAAGATTTATTTATTTACTTTGTCCATTTTAAAGCCCCACCCCCATTTGCTATTTTGTGTCCATTCGCTGGGCAATTCTCTGTGTCTGTTTCCTGCCTTCTCATCTGTCTCCTTCTGTCTTCACCGGGATTCAATCCTGGGGAACTCCGATGTGGGAAAGGGGCGTTTTGCCACCTGTGCCACCTCATTTCCCAGTTTTTTTTTGGCGCATCTCGTCTTGGCTCTCCCCTGTGTGTCTCTCCTGTTACGTCGTCATCTTGCTGCGTGGCTCGGCTTGGCTCACCCGCGCGCAGGACCTGGCGGCATGCCCACGCACAAGGTCTGGCGGCATACATGCCTTCTATATTTTTCTTTTTATTTTACCAGAAGGTCCTGGAGATCGAACCCAGGTCCCTCCATATGGCAGGCGGATGCCCAACCATTTGAGCCACATCCACCCCCCCAAAAGCAATAATTTTTAAAGCCTATCTTTCTTTCATCCTTTGTGCCAGAACAAGTTTTGACAGATTCTTCTCCCTGGGATAATAGGATAGGCCATCCAGCTGTCTTACATCTTGGGAATGTCACTGTATAGCACTCCCTAGAATCAGAACTTAAGTTTGATCACCTGCTTTTATTATGTAATTTCTGAAAAGGATGGGTTCACTGTTGGGAATGGTTTCTACTGTATTAGTGGAAGACATGTCCTTCACTTCAAACCAGATGCCCTCTCTTACATAACCCCAATGTAGTATACAGTATATAAGCATAGAACTACATTTAATGCTATTTCCTTGAGAGTCATCACTTTAGCCAATGGTGTATCTATCCTAAATGGAATGTTATGTAACATTAAGGCAGGACCAGGAACTCAATTCATCAGTCTCTTGTTGGATGTGCTTTTGTTTTCAGGGTCAAGACTTGAACCAAAGTATAAGCAGATCTTTGTAATCTAAAGAATGAGGGAGACTATATTTTTTTTAGAGATCAGTTTTCTTCTTCCTCCTACCTTTTTTTTTTTTTTTTTTTTTTTTTTTAAATAAAAACTGCTTTGGATCTTGATGCAGTATAAGAGGCTTTGTTGGGGCTGGTCACCTTTGTGACAAGATTGATCTTTATGGCTGCTCTTGCTTTCCCTTGGCCTAACTGCAGAGGGACATTGGTCACATGAGACCTTCTGATATTAGTGCTTCTTTTAATTTTCATTTTATTCCATCTTGTTAATATAGAACACTAAGAAGGCACAGTGCTGCACTGTGGAATCATTTCATCTGTGAATTCTCATACCCAGTGATGCTCACTATAAAGACATAGAATCTGGCCCAGGGCCCTGCTCCCTAGGAACTTTGTATAAGTTAATGTATTAGGGTCACCTAGTACGTTGGAAAGAGCTTTGGATGAAGAATCAGAAAGCAGAGATCCTTCTTTCCCTGGACCTGCTTACAATCTGAGTTTTGCTGCTTGGGACTTGGACTGAAGGATTTAGGCCTTTTTAATTATATAGTTCCGACTTCTCTATCCTGTTACCTTGCCTTCAAGTTCAAGGTCCATCACCGAGGCCTCAAATTACTGACAGGATTTTGTAGAACATCCTTATAAATAGCCAGGGGAGGACACCAGGACTATGGAGATTGCTAGAATGACCACAGCCCCAGAAGTCCTGCTGAGCCTGGTGATCACAGCATCTCAGCCACACCTGCCTCTCCCTCTGCAGGGATTCATGACTCAGAACAGCGCGAAGCAGAATGAGCACTGTCTTAAGAACTTTGACCTCACTGAATACCGTCAGGTGCTGAGCGACCTTTCCATTCAGATCTACCAGCAGCTCATCAAAATTGCCGAGGGCGTGTTGCAGCCTATGATAGGTAAGCTGGCAACTGGAGAGCTGCATCTCTCATTGGGGGTTCTGAAATGAGGTCTAGGAAAAATGTGGTAAGTGCAGTGAACCCTTAGGGAACTGGATATAATAGGCATGGTCCCCAGAAAGCCCGAGGAAGACCTTCCCAAATGAAGGCAAGGAGGAGGTTAGTGCGCTATGTGCGAGAAGAGCTGTGAACTTTAAACACCAGCCCAGAAACGTACATGAATTTGGGGGAGTGAGAGTATAGATCATTTTTTCCTTTATCTCTTTTTCAGTTGTAGATCATTTTTTCCCAAAATGAAATAATTTTTAATAGGTAATAAATATAAAATCAAAAGGTATAACTGCATATACAGTGGAAAAACATAATCCCCTTGATCATTATGTACTTTCATTCATGAAAAAAGAAAGCATTAAATGTGTCCATGTGAAAGAACAGAGCAGCAAACACTCATTCAATATTTTTTGCACATTGACTTTGTACAAAGCAGTGTACTTGGGCATTTAACATGAGATCAGATATTGAAAAATAAGAACAGTTAAATTTCAAGTTAAAAAAAAAAAAAAGATTAAAAATTAGCTATGATGTGTACATGTATTACTTACTGTGCTCCATGAAGACTGGGGAAGAAATGTTCCCTGGAGCCCATGTGTAATGCTTTCCCTGGATTATGGGTGAAATCTGAGTAGAACAGAATGTCCTTCAGGCCAATCCAGAAATATATCCCTTGTTATGAGGTTCGTTCAAAATCCTCCTTCCTGCCTGGGAATCTTCTTATAAAACACAAGTTTATTCTCACCAGACACATGCAGAACTGACATATCAAGCTGAAGACTTTGTGACTCAGAATTATATAATGGTTAAATAATATCAGATCTTTTGAGTTGAACAGACCTGGGTTTAAATCCTGGCTCTGCCACTTCACAACAGTGTGACTTTGGACAAGTTATTTAACTCTTTTGTGACTCAATCTTATCATCTGTAAAATCTGTAGTACCTCATAGGGTTATTGGAAGATGAAAGAAATACTGATCATAAAGCACCGGCTCGTAGTTAGCTGCTGCTCTGTGTGACAGACGGGCTAACCTAAGGTTTTCATGGTCAGTGGCTGGACTGGCACTACACCCAGATTTCTCAACTCTCAAACTTTGGGCTCTCAGCACAGAAGGCAGTACAGAATCAAACTGGTCCATATCCATTATCTTTGTTCAGTCATCAATAAATTTGAATGTAAATTTGGCCCATAGCTGTTTTCTTCCATAAAGAGACCAACACATTAGAAATTCTATGCCAAAAGTAAGGTGCTGAATATGTCAGGATTGGCCACCCTGGATAATATCCTTGCTAAGACCCTGAGTACAATATGATTGCCCAAGTCCAAAACAAATCTTGTTTGTGGGGAAAATTCCACCTTCTCTAATCATGCTTTTCTTTCAGTTTCTGCCATGTTGGAAAATGAGAGCATTCAGGGTCTATCTGGCGTGAAGCCTGCAGGCTACCGGAAGCGCTCCTCCAGCATGGCGGATGGGGATAGCTCGTACTGCCTGGAGGCCATCATCCGCCAGATGAACTCCTTCCACACAGTCCTGTGTGACCAGGGCCTGGACCCGGAGATCATCCAGCAGGTGTTCAAACAGCTCTTCTACGTGATCAATGCAGTGACTCTCAACAACCTGCTCCTGCGGAAGGACGTCTGCTCCTGGAGCACGGGCATGCAGCTCAGGTAAAAGAGAAGCCCCTGAATGGAGCAGGCCACCACTTACACAAGCCAGAGGCAGAAAACAAGACATTTGTCTCTAAATATGAAATCCCAATCTGGTTGATTAGTATGTGATTCAAATCTGTCACTTTATTTTATTTTATTTTATTTTTATTTTATTTTTTTTAAGGAGGTACCGGGGATTGAACCCAGGACCTTGTACATGGGAAGCAGGCACTCAACCACCGAGCTACATCCACTCCCCAGTGAGAGTTGGTTTTTCTGTTTGTTTCGTTTTTAGGAGGTACCAGTGATTGAACCCTGTACCTCATACATGGGAAGCAGATGCTCAGGCACTTGAGCTACATCCTGTCCCTTCTGTCACCTTTTTATTTCATTAAAATTCATCAAACATGAGATGGTGACTTGGTAAACAAATTAGTTCAATGCTTAGAGAAGTTTACACACTCTGATTTAAAGATTGTAAACCCAGTGTGGTTAGGTCAAAGAGAAAAATCAATAAGCTAAGAGGCCTTAAGGCTCACATAGATAAATTTGTGAATATTAAGTATAAAGTGTTTTAATTCAATATATTGAATGCCTTTTTTCCCCCCATTAGCTTTTACAAACACTTCAGGTATTTCATCTTTTCTTGATTTTAAGCACCCATTCTTTCTTTCATTCATTCATTCATCCTTCATTCAACAAATAGTTACTGAGTACCAGGTACTTTCAAGTCTTTACCCACATGAGATAACTCTCAAGTGAGGAGAATAATAGTGGTTGCAAAGAGGCTGTACAATGCAGCAGGTGTCCTTGTTGAGAGTGAATTAGGGAAACCAGCTTAACAAAGTTCCCATTTTGCTTGTGTTTAAGGTACAATATAAGTCAGCTTGAGGAGTGGCTTCGGGGCCGAAACCTCCACCAGAGTGGAGCAGTTCAGACGATGGAGCCTCTGATCCAAGCAGCCCAGCTCCTGCAGCTGAAGAAGAAAACCTCTGAAGATGCGGAGGCCATCTGCTCGCTGTGCACCTCCCTCAGCACCCAGCAGGTCTGGTCATCCTGTACCTCTGTCAACCATGGTACTCAGAGCAAGCCCAGCTTCCGTTCTAGATCCGTTCTTGCCAGCGGTTATTTGTTATGACCTTGCACTCCCAGCCTTTAAATACCCCTAACAATACAATTTTGAAGTTTCTGCTCGTGGGATGTCCCAGGGTGACCCAAGACCACTTTGGTCTATGAAACAAGATTGCCACAGTTACTGTTTTCCAGTAGTTCTCTGAACCTACTTGCTCACTTAGGAAGTCAAGGTAGTAAACACACAAAACACTAAGCCAAGGTGTGACTTTTTAAAAAACATAGTTCTGGAATGTTTCTTATCTAGAAATTTAAATGTTTTCAGGAATTGGTAGCATCAGCCATTTGGCATTAAAAAATTGCTTCCTTTACATCTATAATTTCCGTTTATGGCAATAGTTTTACTTAAAATCCCCTTGCATTGTTTTAAATACAGCCATAAAGAACCTAGAGGAATTTAAATGTTCGTTTCCTAACCCCCGCCCCCTGCCACTCTCCAAAAATTATATTTGTACTATGATTCAGGTGCATCGGGTTCAGAGATATTACCAATCTATAAAAAGATAAATCCTGTCCAAATGCAGGGAAGCCTTGCCCTCCATGCAAGTGTGTCTCTTTGAAAATGAGCCTCGGAGACCAGCACAAGGAAGAAGAAACTCCTGTTTATCTTATAAGCCACCCAGCATGGGTGGGGGGGAGTGGGTGAATATGTAGGAGATACAGAGCAATGAAAGGGCAATGAGATGAAACTTAGGGATTCTTATTAACTCAGTTTAGTCTAGTGTCAGCTCAGCCCAGCCCCATCTAAGTTGTGGGTCCTCTCTAAAGAGGATTGTACTCTTGTGCCAATGTCCTATATTCTTTAAAGCTCAAAAGTTGTCTAATGTTCATTTATCTTTTAAATTAAATTTTAAATTAAGCTTTTATTTTTTTTCCTAACAGATTGTCAAAATTTTAAACCTTTATACTCCACTGAATGAATTTGAAGAACGGGTAACAGTGGCCTTTATACGAACAATACAGGTGAGTTTTAAGGTATTAACCAAAATGGAATATTATTTGATCGTTAAAGGGAGTGAGGTTCTGATGCATGCTACAACAATGAATGAACCTTGAAGACATGTTGAGTGAAATAAGTCAGTTACAAAAGGACAAATACTGTATGAGATCACTGATAGGAAGTAAGCCCAGAATATACAAATTCATAAAATCAAAAACTAGAACACCAGGAACTGAGTAGAGGTAGGGAATGAGGAGTTAATGCTTAATTGGTATGCAGTTTGGGGTGATGGAAAAGGGTTTGGCAGTGGATGATGGTGATGGAGTTATGACTTTGTGAATGTAATTATAACCACTAAATTGAAAGTGGATAAAATGGGAAATTTTAGGTTGTGTATGTTACCAGAAAAAAAAATCATAGAACTGTACAATACAATAATAAACTATAGTTAATAGTATAATTATAATGTTGCATCAATCGTAACAAAAGTATCACACTAATGCAAAATGTTAATAGGGAAAACTGAGGGGATGGGGAAGTACATGGAACTCAGTACTTCATGATTTTCCTGTAAACCTACAACTGTTCTAATATTTTAAAATTTAAAGACTTAGTCTAGAACTAATAAGGGAAATTAAAAGTTTAGATTTTAACCTTCTCTTTATTATTAAAATAACTGTTACATCATATGCTAGAAGATCTTATCTAGGCTTTCTATTTAGGGAAGTATGAACTATATCATCTGTGAAGAACTTGTTATATACACACACAGAGGACTGAACTTTGATCATCTCTGTGCCTCAGATTGTAGGATAGTTTATGTATTATTGCATTTGCCACTAGCATGTTACTAAACTATAGCACCATGGAATTAACAAAGTAAGCAAAATATCAATCCTAACCTCGAAACTAAGAAATATTCTTTTAAAAAAAAAAGAAATATTCTTTTAAGAAAACAATCTGAGCTCTCAAATCTTGTCTCTAAGACTCATATTTGTCCTTAGGAATATGCTTGAAAGGAAGCAAATTAGAGAAATAATTTAAATCTGTCTTTTCTTAAGATTATGGGAATTTAACTTTTTAATGTAACTTTTAAATTTTACATTTTTAGTGAAAGATGAGCTTCCTAAAGTGGAGCCCCTGGGTGATTTTTAGCTGATGCCTAATCGTTAGCATCTGAGTGATGAAATCACATAGAGATTACTCAGAAAAACAGTGAACATTTCTCCCATTATTATATGTGAGGTACCCCTTCAGGAGACATACTACTTTCTCAAAATTTTACAACCTCTTTTTAGCCAGTGAAGTGGTGCCAACAAGAGACAAAGATCAAAAGAAATGGGGGAAAGTGATCAGAGGAGGAAGAAGAGTCAGGAAAAGGGAATCCAAATTGAAGGTTTATCAGAGATGGTGAAGAATCTTCAGAAAACATGGGGCTTTTGGATAGGAGGTTATTCCCTTTGAGATACTCTGGGAATTTTATTCAGAGCTCCTTATAGTATTTCAATGTAGAGAGCCTGATATTTAGAAAAAAGAGCACCCTGGGTCTGAAAAGTGTTATGGCAAAGAATAAGTTAACTTTAGCATGGTTTATAAGGATAGAATAGAGGCCGAAGGTCAAAGAAGGAGTGCCAAGTCAGACTAAAGGTTGTTCCCTTAAGGGCACTGAGGAAAACACAATGGGTTATTAAAGATTCACCCACAGAAAGAAACAGACACACATGGATATATGGAAAGGGAGGGGGGCTGACTGAAAGGACCCAGTTAGAATCATGTATAGTCAGCTGCTAAAAGCAGAGGAAGAATTGATGACAGAAAAGAAGCCACTTGGAAATCTGACCTTGTACCATCTGATTTTTATGGAAAGATGGCAATTTACACAAACCAAAGTACAAGTTTGGTAAGTCTTATTTGGTTTTAAATAACACTGGGACAAACATTAGAAAGAGCTAGCTATACTTGTTTATAAGTTGATAGCAGCACTGTTTACAAGAAGGAAATTTAGGCCATAGGTCAAAAAACATGTGCCAAGTCAGACTGCAGGCTTGATTAATTTAAATTTAGGACATAGGAAAATGTAATGGAGGTTAAGAGTTAGATACTATCTCTGAAAATATGTATTATCAGATTCTGAACCTTCCTCAGTAACCAATGTCAGTGTCTGACAGACAATTCTATCAAAAAAAAAAAACCAAAAGTTTTTTTTTATTATTTTTTTTTACCAGTGATAGTTTTAAGTTCCATTTCTCCATATACAGTGTTCAAAGAAGATAGAAAACAATCATTCCAACCCCCTATACTTGAACTCATATGTACCATATATGTAAGTTCCTTGTTTGAGCAAACCATTTGGACAATGCAGGCAGTGTATATGCTGACCTTTAAAAATGTAAATTTGGGGGGTGATTAGTCCCAAAAGAATTCACAAGGGAATTCCTGTGAAATGACTGCCTTGTAAATTTTAAATAATGAAATATATACACATGTTTGCTGTTGAATTGTAATAATATAGGTAATATTTAACTTTGGTGGGGGGGGTCATTTTATACTCTCCCCAATCCTTTACAAATTCCTCAAATCCTTTAGCAGAGCCTACTTATAAACTGACTAATGTACAGAAATAAAAAGGACTTAGGGTTTTTTTAAAGAGTGCTAGGACTAGGAGAGCATTTACAGTTATCTGACATCCAAAACCCTACACCAGCGCTTCTCTCCCCACTAAGTTTCTTCAGGAGTAGGACAATCATGATTTCCTGGTCCCGGCTATCCTAACAGCAGTCTTTTCATGATGTGTGCCAATTCACTTCGGTGAAGCCACTTAAACTGGCTGTTTTTAGGCATAGTAAGTATTTGGCATGCTCTGATTCTTTCCACAGGCACAGCTACAAGAGCGGAATGATCCTCAGCAACTGCTGTTAGACTCCAAGCACATGTTTCCCGTTTTGTTTCCATTTAATCCATCTTCTCTGACCATGGACTCAATCCACATCCCAGCATGTCTCAATCTGGAGTTCCTCGGTGAAGTCTGAAGATACACATTTCCAACCATGGCTCAATTCCCAGTGAGAGCAAGAAGACAGCTACAGGAAAGTGAATTCAAGGATATGTTTGAATTGGGTAAAAGTATATGAAATCAAAGATTGAGGGCCAGTGCAGAGTGCTGAACTATACAGAATAAGACACAACTATGTCATTATTTTTTATACCTAGTGCTCAGAATAAAAACACTTGAAATATGGGATTTTTTTTTTTTTTTTAAGTTTAATTTCCATCTGAAATACACAGCATAATCTACAGCCACTAAACCCATCCCCGTGGCCATATAAAAGTTTCCATTTCTATAAAATGGAAGCTGCCTAGTTTGGACATTTGCATGTAACTGGAGAATAAACAAATTAATATGAAAAATGCATAAGTCATATAAATTGCCTTCAGAGAGCTTTTAACAAATAATGGTACTAACAGCAGTGAGAGGGGGCATACACTGACATTTCCCCACGTGGGCAGATCATAGGTGCAGATAAGTTTGTGATAAGATGTTTTGAGAGCAAATCTACAGGCACAGGCATTCTGAGATAGTTCCCAAAGTTTTTTTTTTTTTTTTTTTCAATAACCTGGTGAAGGAGAGACAATGGTATAACTGACCTTTAGACCAAACATTTTGAGTACTAGTTTCTGAAGCAAAGTGCGAAGACCCAGTCCCTAATATGCTCAAACCCTTTTGCTTATTGTTAGTCTTGGGTTTATGGAGGAGTTATGCTAAAAATGCTGCTGTGCTAAACTTCCTTTTGTAAACAAAATGGAAAGATGTTTTTTGTTTCCAGTGCTAGTCCATGGACTTACCAAGTCCAACAGAACTTTCATAAAAATCTGTATAAGCTAAATGTTAGAAAAGAACAAGTCTTGTTTTATTTACAGATGTAAAAGCCAAACAAGTCAGTATGGAAGCTGATAATCCCTCAATGCCATTCAACCTCCAATAAGATCATCCCATGCCCACTAGTAATTCTAGGTAACTGAAACAGGAAAGAAAAGCATACTCTGCATCTTAAGACTCAATTGACTGTTTGAAAACCTTAAAAATAATCAGTACAGTGACTGAGATTATCAAAGGTTTTTAATTTAAAAAATATGATTTTTCCCTTTTCAGGCTATTTTCAACATTTTTCAAATTTTCCATATAAAAATCATTGTAAATACCTCTGCTTTGAGATAAGGATTTTCAGAAAATTTTATACTCAGTAATGAAATCACAACATAACACTTAGATATTTGTTTCTTTTTAGAGCTTTTTGGGGTGCTGCTTTTTTTTTCTGGACTTTTTTTTAAAGGATGCATTTAATTAGAAAACCCTACATATTCTTTATACCCATTTTTTACTGCTTGTCCCCATATTTCTAGTAGATAATAGTATACTGTCCCCATGATGGTGTTTACAGATCATATAAAAGCAGACTTTACATCACATCAAGATAAGATCATGAATTGCAAGTAGAATGCCCCTCTGCCAACACCTTCTTTTCCTCAGCCACCTGGTCAGGCCCTAGGAAACAAGGTACCCCTGACCCTAAGCACTCTTCTGTACTCAGCCCTTATATTTGTTTCCTCAGTGATTTTCCTTAAGCCCTGGGGCTAGAGCAAGGCAGAGCACCTGGATTTAGACTGGCTGCTCATTGTGTCCAAACCAGGTGCCATCCTACCTTCACATTAAATGCCCTGGCTTCTGTCAGGCACCTGCGCAGATCTGTGCCTTTCCCTTCTCAGTTACAGTTACATAATCACCATGACATCACCGTGACCCTCACACTGACTTGTTTGGAAGGCCAGTCTAAAACAGTTGGGTCTGTGGCTACCTCTTCTAAGTTGTCTCTTAGATTTGCTTTTTGATGCACTTATGATTTGCTTTTTGATGCACTTTAGTTTAAAACTGAGTCTCTTATGTAAGGACTGTCCTTAATCAAGATAACCAAAAAGGCCTTGTTCAAGTGTTAAGGGGTTTTGATAAACGATTTCACAAATAAACAAATACAGTAAGCAAATGCAATAGCTTACATTCTATCTTACACTATCTTTTTGGGTCACTGTCTCTGCTGTCACAGGTTAATCGCTAAGGTGCCAAGGATGCACAGAATATAAAGCTTGGCAATGAGAATAATTGGGGGGTGGGGTGGAGACTTTATTTATGAATTGTGTTCTATTTGGCCCAAGAAACAGCAGGTTTTGTTCTTTTCCACTGGAGCTAAACTTAATTTATATAATTTTAAAAATAGGCTTTTATAGACCACTGACAATAAAGAAATATAGTAATCAGTTATTTAACATTTAGATCTGTCCTATTTAACAGTCAGAGACTGAAAGAAGCATCTTTAGGGAAACTAATCTTTCATTAGCATTTTTATTCTCGCCATTTTTAAAGTTAGTTCAACACAAACATTTTTCAACTTCATGAAATCAGTAATGATTTTTAATTTAAGTAATTTAATTCAACATAAAGGTTTGAACTCTGCACTAGATACCTATCTTCATTTTTTAATATTTAAAATTTAGTTGACACTTTTCCCACTGTGTGCCTTCAGCTGTTACTAAGGTAACTGACTTAATTATTTCTCTGAAATAAGTGTTGCTGTGGGAAGGATCGTAATGGTCAATATAACATCATGGTGTTTTGATTTGTATTTTGAAACAAACAGAAGCATTTTAAAGAGTATTTAAGAATCAAATATTTATAGTTCAAACAATTTGTGTTTGAAGTATTATATGGGACCTGTCTGCTTACAGTTATTGTTCTATACATACCAGTTAATAGTTGTTTAAGCTGACAAGCTCGTTCCCTACATGCGCTCTCCCTGTGCCGTCACAGCTGCAGTTGAGTTATGGAACCTGTAGGCTCACTTGGGAAGCAAATTAGACCCAAAGGTAGGTAGGCTTTTTCTTTTTTTTTCCTTTTCCCTTGGAGCATGTCAATAGGACTTGCTCCCCTTGAATTTCCTAGTACTAAAATCTAAGGCTTTTGTAAAACACAAAACAAAACCAGAAGCTTGGAAAAGTTTTTTAAAAAATAATGTTGCTAACATCAATTCATCATCACATATTTACTTAGAGTCCTAATGCATTGATGACAGTAACAATAAATTAGGATCTATTTCTTTTGCATACAGTAAATTGTTTTTATACACTTAATCCTAAAGCACCAAGGGTATCATAAATTAAAGCACTTGTATAATGCCTACATGACTAAATGGTTATTAAAACGTGACAGTATGGGGCAGGACCCTGTAGTTTTACCTCCTAGAATGTTTCTCTACAGTTTCTCTAATTTGTTGCATGAGCCAAATATTCATAAATCACTTTTTGTACACATTGGTGCCATAGAGTATGTGGGAGGTGTAGAAATGAGTTTAATGCTAGAGACAATAAAACTTTTTTTTTGTATTATAAAGGTTATTAGATAGTACATATCGTTTTTCAAAAAAAATTCTAATTCTAGTAAAAGTTATCAATGAGAAATAAAATTAAGCTACTTTCTAAAGTGACATATCAGAATAGTCCAGATTTACATACAACATTTTACCGCCAACTGATGTTTAGATGGACTGCCTTTCTGAAGGAGTTCACATATTCAGGGGTGAACCTAAAATTGTAGAAGAAATACTACTGATAAAAATATTTTTCCATTTTGAACAAAACTGTAAACTATACCTTTGTTTATAGAAAACTGCTTGTAATAATTACTGTAATATTCAGCTGTGGATAAAAATTTGTGGAAATAAATGCTTTTGAATAAAGTGGTGTGCCAAATCTAACTGAAATTTAAAACTATAGCTACACTTTGGCTCAAAGTTTACTATTAACGCTTTCTTGGGAAACTTCATTCTGGGACCTATATTCATGCATGTGTCATGACTTTTTAAAATTTATTACAAAAATACATACTTGCAAAAACTTCAAACAAAACACAG
Organism: Tolypeutes matacus; assembly: GCA_026826555.1. NCBI lineage: Eukaryota > Metazoa > Chordata > Mammalia > Cingulata > Chlamyphoridae > Tolypeutes > Tolypeutes matacus. The sequence goes on from JAKSZT010054215.1 coordinate 29,632,335, forward strand.
AAATAAAAGTAAATACCCCACACCTAACATACATACAACCACATCACCCCTCCCCTCCAATCCCATTCCCTGGAGGTTATCTTTGTGAACGATTTAGTTATCTATCCTTTCAGACTTTTTCCTTTGTGCAATTACAGATGTAGGTTAACACAAATATATATATACATGGCTTTGTCTTTTACAAAAATGGGATCACTGATGGTTCAATTTCTCTTTCAATATACAGAAAATTGATTATATCACTCCTCTAGCTTATTTCCCATAATATGAAATTTGCTCAGCATCAAATACAAAGTTATTGATAATATGCTTCCTTCCATCTCAGTCTCTCTAGCCACTCCCACATTAAAGGACTGGAACATAAACCACCTTAAATCCTTTCTGGAACAAGGCAGTTAAAAACAGAATATACTCTGCCATTTCTATACTTTGGCCTCTTCTGGTTACACTCTGCCTAGACTTTTCCATCTGACAAACTTCTAATTCTTTCATAATCAGCTTAAAAATTACCTCTAGAAGAACTTCCTAGACTTTTCAGATATCACACCCCTATTTTCCCCGATACTTTATATCCAGCTTCTTAATTGCATTTATCTCAGTACTGTAATTAACATGTTTAGAATTCTCCTCTCCCCCAACTTGATGATGAGCTCTTTGGGTAAAAGGGATGTGTTTGTTTACTTTTGCATCCCAAGGATCTGATAAGAGTATTTGTATGGAGCAGATGTTCCATAACATATCTGTTGAGGATTTTATGATTCTAGAAACCCTGAGTACCTACTATGCACAGATCCATAACTCAAGCATGAAAAGAAACAGAAGACAGTCTTCCCTAAGAAACTATTTCCCTACTATTTCCCCTGGGGGGTGGGGGTGGGGCATGATGAGGAGTCCCCTAGCATGACCATTTAAACCAAGGGTCTGCAAATTATTGTCCATGGCCAAATCAGGCCCCACCTCCTCTTGTACAGCCTATAAACTAAGAATGACCTATATTTTTAAATGGTAGGAAAAAAAAAAACTTCATGATGTGAAAATTATATGGAATTTAAATTTCAGTGTCCCTAAGGTCTTACTGGAACACAGACATACCCATTTGTTTGCATATTGTCATGGTTGCTTTATTGCAGAGTTGATATGTTGCAACAGACAGTGTATGTCCTGCAAAGCCTAAAATATTATGTGGCCCTTTACAGAAGTTTGCTGATCCGATTTAAACTCTAAATTCTGGTCTTGCCACTGGCTAGCTGTGTAACCTTGGTGAGGTTATTTCACCTTTCTGGGCTTCAGTTTCTATGTTTGTATGATGACCTCTTACATTGTCCTAGACCTGGAGCCATTTCAGCTGTTTGCCCGCAGAGGGTTAAGACCAGGAAAAACCACATGAAATTTCCCTCCAGGATTGTGCAAGAGGATATGCCTTGCTTTGGCTTTAGTGCCAGGACATAGTGGTGCAGCTGGTGGGCATCTCTGCTCTTCCATATCCTTCAATCCCCTCTTCCCCTTTTCACTTTGCTTCTCTCCCAAATAATTTCATAAAGAGAAAACCTAGTCGTTTACAGTATTACAGTAGTTGAACTCATTATGGGGAGCCCTGGTTAATACATGATTGTTTTAAAAATGAGGTAAAGAAAATTCAGAAGACCTGCATCATACACATCTATTTTTAAAATGAAATTATTTTTAAAATTGCAACTTACGTATTTAAAATAGGCCCTATCAAAAGTAAAAAAATTTTTCTCATTAAGCCGGTTCTTCCTCAGGCTAGACTATGGATATGATCACACTGCAAGCAATTATAGGGAGAGAAGTAGAAAGAAAACCTTAGCAAATACAGTGGGGCTCAGGGGGAGCGGCGGGAGTGGTGCCAAAGTGGCGTAGGCAGCCCAGGTGGCGGCCCGCCAGTAGTGGGGGAAGCGGCAGGGGTGGAGCGGTGTGGGTGACCCACGTGGGCGACTCCGCTTACCTCTGGGAAAGAGCGTGGGGAGCGGTGCGCAGAGGAGCTGCGAGCGCGGTCCTGCCAATCTCAGGCGGAACAGGGTTGCGCGGGAGTCGGGGGAGCGGCAGGGGCACAGCATAATTGCTGTGCAGAGGGCCCACGAGGCGATCACAGGGGAAGGGCGGGAGAGCAGTGCGGGAGCGGCGACCCGGCCCGGGGTGGAGGAAGTGGCAGGGGAGCGGCTCGGGTTGCTGCCCAGCCAGGCTCAGGGGGAGCGGCGGGGTTAGCAGCATGCGCAACCCGCGGGGTCGGCCTCCCAGGCACGGTTGGGGAGCAGGGAGTGTAGTCTTGGCAGGTGCTGGGGAAGCGCGGGGCTTGGGCAGGGAACAGCGAGCATAGCCGTGAGGGCGATCTCATTAGGCAGGGGAGTGCAGGGGAAAGCCAGACAGAGGAGCTTGGACTCCGTAAGACAGGGTACGAGGTAGAACATCAAGGAAGGAGCGGGACAGGGAACTGAGAGAGGATGCCACAGAGGAAGTGGCTCTTTGGAACTGATTTGTGCCCCCTTCATGGGTCCCTCGCCCAGTTTTGATCAAAGTTGGGCAAGTCTAAAGAACTAGAATAAGCTGAAACAAGTGTCAAAGAAGAGCCTTATCACACCACCAAAGAACAATAAATCCCTAGACAAGAGAGAGAAACTGACCATCAGAGTAAACTCCTCAAGATAAGCAGATGCCTAGACAACAGCAAAAAATGACAAACCATAATACTAAGAAACTGGAAGATATAGCCCAATCAAGGCAACAAATTAATCAGAGAAGACACAGAATTTGAAACAACTAAGCAAGATGTTCATACAAATCTCCTATCTCAATTCAAGGAGATGAGAGAAGAGATAAAGGATATTAAGAATACCCTGGAACAAAAGACACTGAAACAGAGTACACTGGAGGGAGCAAATGTGGTTCAAGTAGTTAAGTACCTGCCTCCCACACATGGGAGGTCCCTGGTTCCGGTTCTGGTGTATCCTATAGAAAACAAATGAGCAAAACAATGAGCAAACAGTCAAAGGAGCCAACATGGGAAGCCAGTGTGGCTCAGTGGTTGAGCCCCAGCCTCCTCCATAGGAGGTCCTGGGTTCAATCCCCAGTCTTGGTACCTCAAAAAAAAAAATAAAAAATAAATACACCGGATGAGCTTACAGAAGAAATTGAAAATATAAATTAAAAATAATGGATCTTATGGAATGAAAGGCGGAGTAGAAAATATTAAAATACACTAGAGTCACACAACAGCAGAATTGAACAGGCAAAGGAAATAATTAGTGAATTAGAAGACAGGACATTCAAAATTGCAGACAGAACAGGGTTTCAGGGGATTGAATGACATTTCAGGGGATTGAAATGCACAAAAATATGTGCTATAGGTGTCCCAGAGGGAGAAGAGAAGGGTAAAGGGGGAGAAGGAGTGTTTGAGGAAATAATGGCCGAAAATTTCCCAACTCTTAAGAGGGACATGGATGTACATGTCAGGAAGCACAGCATACTCCAAACATAATAAACACTAACAGACACATATTAATCAGATTGGCAAATGCCAAAGTTAAAGATAGAATCCTGAAATCAGCAAAAGTGATCCATCACATACAAGGGAAGCTCAATAAGATTAAGTGCTGATTTCTCATGAGAAATCATGGAGGAAAGAAGGCAGTAGTATGACATATTTAAGGTATTGAAAGAGAAAAACCTGCCAGCCAAGAGTTCTGTATCTGGCAACACTGTCCTTCAAAAATGAGGGAGAGGGGAGCAGTTGTAGCTCAGTGGTTAAATGCCTGCTACTTCCCATGTATGAGGTCCTGGGTTCAATTTCTGGTACCTCCAAAAAAAAAAAAAACAGGGCGTGATCTTTGCTGCGTTGGGCTGGTTGGCTATTATAACTGTGGCGGGGACTCCCTTCATGCAGCCTTTTAATACTTTCATATCTGTAGGTCTTCATATTTCTCTAAGCTCTTCCACCCAAATATTCTTTACCCCTGCTTTGATCATTCTCACAGTCTAGGTCTTTGGTTTTTGTTTCCCTTCCTTCTACTCAATAACATGAGTGTGTATCTAGCTTCTCCCCAAAGCCTGCCTTGATCTGAAACATCGAATTTAAGGAGACTTCACCCAATGCCTGAGATTTATAAGGCCAAAGAAAATTATGCATCTTTGCAAATGTCATCTGCTGAGGAGCACCAGTCAGAGACAGGATAGCCCTGATTTTTCCACCAGTCCCAAAGTAAAACTACCTGCTTCTGTAGAGAATTGCACAGCAAAGAAGGAAGGGTCAGGTCAAGAAACATTAGAACCACGTTCTCTCAGACCCAGCTGTGTATACTCAATGACAAATTTCAAAGAAATACCTTAGCCTCCAGCAGATGCAAGAACTTTCCAACATTCTGAACTTCAGCTACAAACAGGTCAAGACCTGGTTTCAGAACCAGAGAATGAAATATAAGAGGTGGCAGAAAAAAGCTAACTGGTCAACAAGTGGCAACAATGTGACACAGAAGGGTTCAGCATCTACAGAACACCCAGGATTCTACTCTTCCTATCCCCAGGGTGCTTGGTGAACACTTCTGGTAACCTTTCAATGTGGAGAAACCAGCTTCCCAGTCTCTCTGCCCCTCGGCGTTGGCTGTTAGGCCATTTTATTTTCCGATTTCCAGGACTCGAATTCCCTGCCATGTCGTCTGAAGAAGGGAAACTCTTTGTGGGAGGGCTCAATTTCAACACTGATGAGCAGGCATTGGAAGACCACTTCAGCAGCTTTGGGCCTATCTCTGAAGTGGTTGTCGTCAAGGACCGGGAGACTCAGCGGTCCTGGGGTTTTGGCTTCATCACCTTCACCAATCCAGAGCATGCCTCAGATGCCACGCAGGCCATGAATGGAGAGTCTCTGGATGGCCGCCAGATCCGTGTGGACCATGCGGGCAAGTCAGCCAGGGGAACCAGAGGGGGTGCCTTTGGGGGTCATGGGCGTGGTCGCAGCTACTCTAGAGGTGGTGGGGACCAGGGATATGGGAGCAGCCGGTACAACAGTCGACCTGGAGGATATGGATATGGTTATGGAAGGTCCAGAGACTATGGTGGCAGAAAGCAGGGTGGTTATGACCACTACTCTGGAGGGAATTACAGAGACAATTACGACAACTGAGATGAGGCATGCACACATAATATACACAAGGAATAAAAATTCTTCTGATCCAGCATCGTCCTTCCAAATGGCTGTATTTATAAAGATACTTGGAGCTGCACTGAAACATCTTTGTTTTAGTACATCAACTTCTATTTTTGAATTGAGCTCCCAGGGTAGCCTGTCAAAGACCTTTTAAAAAGCTCCATGTGTTCAAAGTTTTTTCCTTCCATTTAAAGACAAATTCTGGGACATTGTAAAGTCTGGGTATTTCTCTTTTGCTAGTTTTTTTATTTTGGCCTCAGGATTATTGGTTCTGGCAAAAAAAGTTTGGTCAGGAAGATATTTTTTTTTAATTAATGTGCATCTAGGAACATTTTTAAAATTTGTACACAGTGTTTTCTTAACACAGTTAGGAAGCAATTTCTGAATGTACCTACAAGAAATCTCCATCAAGAACATGATTGCTAAGAGGTGTTTTTTTACTCTACGTTATAAGACCACCACCCTGATTATATATAAAAGCTTCTTAAAAATGTTTGTGAATGTCATCTTTTTTAATACTGGAAGAAAGAAATATTCTGTTGTGTCTCATAGTGTTTAGGATGTCCTTCGTGGAGCTGATTAAAAAGATGGAATTTGAAAACAAAAACAAACAAACAAACAAAAAAATGTGGAGAAACCAGACCTGGAATAACCCAACTAGGAGTGGAGTCATCATTTGTCAATATTCACAGATAAACTGAGTGAATTTGTAAACAAGAGGCCTTGCATACAAGAAATACTAAAGGGAGTTCTGCAGGATGAAAGGAAACAGGTGAGAGAGGTGTGTAAGAGAGTGTAGAAATGAAGATTATTAAGTAAAGGTAACTAAAAAAGAGTAAAAAGAGAGACAAAACTATGATATGCCATGTAAAAGCCTAAGGATAAAAATGGTTGAAGTAAGTACTGCCTTTACAGTAGTAACATTGAATGTTAATTAAACACCCCAATTAAGAGACACAGATTGGGAGAATGGATAATGTGTTTTTATCCATATCCATCTATATGCTGTCTACAAGAGACTCACCTTAGGCCCAAGGACACAAATAGGTTGAAAGTGAAAGGTTGGAAAATGATATTCCATGCAAACAATAACCAAAAAAGAGCTGGGGTAGCTATATAAATATCGGACAAATGCAAATGCAAAAGTGTTATAAGAGACAAAGCAGGACACTTAATAAAAGGGGCAATCTACCAAGAAGAAAGAACAATCATAAATATTTATGCACCTAACAAGGTGCCCCAAAACACAAAATTTGGCTAATGAATTTTGCAAAAATCCTCAACAAACACTGGCAAAACTGAGGGGAGAAATAGATGCCTCTACATTAAGAGTGGGGGGCTTCAATACACCACTGTCAGCAAAAGACAGAACATCTAGACAGAGGATCAATAAAGAAACAGAGGTCTTGAATAATACGACAAAGGAACTAGACTTAAAAGACATATACAGAACATTACACCCCAAAACAGCAGGATATACAGCTCATGGATCATTCTTCAGGATAGGCCACATGTTAGGTCACAGAACAAGTCTCAAAGAATTTAGATAGATTTAAATTATACAAAGATCCAAGACTCAAGGATAAGAGGCACAAAATAAATAAATAAATAAATAAATAAATAAATAAATAAATAAATTATACAAAGAACTTTCTCTGACCATAATGGAATGAAGCTGGAAATCAATAAAGGACAGCGAATTGGAAAATTCACAAATATATGGAAGTTAAACAACACACTCCTAAACAATCCATGGGTCAAAGAAGAAATTGAAGAGAAATCAGTAAATATCACCAGGCAAATAAAAATTAGAAAACAACATATCAAAACTTAAGGAATGCAGCAAAGGCAGTGCTGAGAAGGAAATTTATAGCTTTAAATGATTACATTAAAAAAGAAGAAAGAGCTAAAATCAAAGACCTAACTGCACACCTTGAGTAACTGGAAAAAGAACAGCAAACTAATCCTAAAGGAAACAGAAAGAAAGAAATAACAAAGATTAGAACAGAAATAAATGAAATTGGGAAAAAAAAAGAGCATTAACAAAACCAAAAGCTGATTCTTTTGGAAGATTAACAGAATTGACAAACTCTTAGCTAGGCTAAGAAAGAAGAAAGAGAGAAGATGCAAATAAAAGCAGAAATGAGAAAGGGGACATCACCATTGACCCCACAAAAAATAAAAAGGATCATAAGAGGATACCATGAACAACTGTATGCCAACAAATTAGACAACTTACATGAAATGGAAAAATTCCTAGAAACACAAGAACAACTATACTGACTCTAGAAGAAATAGAAGACCTCAAAAGAACAAACAATCATAAGTAAAGAGATTGAATCAGTCAACAAAAACCTCCCAAAAAAGAAGAGCCCGGGACCAGATGGCTTAACAGGAGAATTCTATCAAGCATTCCAAAAAAGAACCAATGCCAATCCTGCTCAAACTCTTAAAAAAAAATGAGGAGGAGGGAACATTACCTAACTCATTCTATGATACCAACATCACCCTAATGCCAAAGCCAGACAATGATGCAACAAGAAAACTATAAACCAATCTCACTAATGAATTTAGATGCAAAAATCTTCAACAAAATACTGGCAAATAGAATCCAACAACACATTAAACAAATTATATACCATGACCAAGTGGGTTTTATCCCAGGTCTGGCAGTTTGAAATTATTTAATGAATCCCCCAAAGAGAAAGATTATATTTATGACTAATCCATTCGTGTGGGTATGAAACCCCTTCAATTAGACTATGTCAGTGAGTCATGACCCAGACTGAGTCTCCACCCTCTTGCTGAGTCTGATAAAAATGGAGACACAGGAAAAGGGAACTGCCATACTGATCAGGCAATGTGAGAGAATGGACTCCAGTTTCACCTAGAATTGAGCTACAAAGAGAGAAGCACCTGAGATGCTCAAAGAGCTGAGGCCTAGGGAGAGATGAACCCCATATACCTGATAGCTTGAGTTGAACTTAGGAAGAAAGTGGATTAGCCGAGAATGAGAGAGGAGGCCCAGAAAGAGACAAGCCCCCTGCCTGGTTGCCCTCAGCTGAGCTCCAGGAGACAAGAAATTCTGGAGGGGAAGGCAGAGACCTCAGCAGAGATCAGTGGCCATCTTGCTTCACCACATGGCAGCTGACTTTGATGAGAAAGCGTCTCTGATGATTCCTTAATTTGGACATTTCATGGCCTTGGAACTTTAAGCTTTTACCCCCAAATAAATCTCCATTATAAAACCCAACATATTTCTGGTACTTTGCATTGGGCAGCCCTTTGGCAAACTAAAACACCAGTTATGCAAATGTGATTCAACACAAAGAAGTTCAATTAATGTAATACACCACATTAACAAAGCAAAGGAGAAAAATCACATGATCATCTCTATTCAACAAAATTCAACAAAATTCAGCATCCTTTCTTGATAAAAACACTTCAAAAGACAGGAATAGAAAGAAACTTCCTCAATATGATAAAAGGCATATATGAAAAACCCACAGCTAACATCATACTCAATGGTGAAAGACTGAAACCTTTCCAAGACCCAAAACAAGACAACAATACCCACTGTCACCTCTTTTATTCAATGTTGTGTTAGAAGTTCTTGCTAAAGCAAGTAGGCAAGAAAAAGAAATATAAGGCATCCAAATTGGAAAGAAAGAAGTTAAACTTTCACTATTTGCAGATGACATGATCCTATATAAAGTCCTGAAAACTCTACAACAAAGCTACTAGAGCTAATAAATGAGTTCAGCAAAATGATGGGCTATAAAATCAACACACAAAAATCAGTAGTGTTTCTATATACTAGTATGAGCAAGCTGAAGAGGAAATTAAGAAAAAAAATTCCATTTTCAATAGTAACAAAGAATCAAATATCTAGGAATAAATTTAACTAAGGATGTAAAGTACTTGTACACAGAAAACTATACAACATTGCTAAAAGAAATCAAAGAAGACCTAAATAAATGGAAGGACAGTTTTGTGCTCATGGATTGAAAGACTAAATATTGTTAGGATGTCAAGTTCTACCCAAACTGATTTACAGATTCAATGCAATCCCAATAAAAATTCCATCAGCCTTTATTTGCAGAAATGAAAAAGCAAATTATCAAATTTATTTGGAAAGGTAAGTGGTTCCGAATAGCCAAAAACATCTTGAAAAAGAAAAATGAAGTTGGAGAACTCACACCACCTGACTTCACAGCATATTACAAAGCTACAGTGGTCAAAACAGCATGATACTATGGAGTGGGTAGAGCTCAGTGGTTGAGTGCCTGCTTTGCACATATGAGGTCCTGGGTACATTCCTGGTATCTCCTAAAACACAAAACAACAACAACAAAAAGCAACAGCATGGTACTGGCACGAGGATAGATATATTGACCAATGGAATTGAATTGAGAGTTCAAAAATAGACCCACACATCTATGGTCAACTGATATTTGACACGGCTGCCAAGTCCTCTCAACTGGGACAGAATAGTCTTCAACAAATGGTGCTGGGAGTTTTATCTTACACCCTGTACAAAAATCAATTCAAGATGTATCAAAGACCTACATATTAAGAACCAGGACCATAAAACTCCTAGAAGAAAATGTAGGGAAGGATCTTCAAGATCTTTTGGTAGGTAATGATTTCATAAACGTTACACCCAAAGCAAGGGCAACAAAAGAAAAATTAGATAAATGGGACCTCTTCAAAATTAAAAACTTTGGTTCTTCAGAGGAGTTTGTCAAGAAAGTGTAAAGGCAGCCTAATCAATGGTAGAAAATATTTGAAAACTATATATCTGATAAGGGTCTAATATCCAGCATATATAAAGAGATTCTATAACTCAACAATAAGACAACCCAATTTAAAAAAATGATTTGCACATTTTTCCAAAGAGGAAATACAGATGGCCAAAAAGCACATGAAAAGATGCTCAGCATCACCAGCTATTAGGGCAATGCAAATCAAAACCAAAATGAGATATCATTTCACACCTACTGGAATGGCCACCTCTAAGAAAACAGAAAACTACAAGTGTTGGAGAGGATGTGGAGAAATAGGCATACTCATTCACTGCTGGTGGGAATGTAGAATGGTACAGCTGCTGTGGAAGACAGTGTGGCAGTTCCTCAGGAAGGTAAATATAGAATTGCCATCTCAACCTGTAATCCCACTACACCTATATACCCAGAAGAACTGAAAGCAGGGATGCAAACAGATATATGCACACCAATGTTCATAGTGGCACTATTCACAATTGCTAAAAGTTGGAAGCAACCCAAATTTCCATCAAAAGACAAATGGATAAACAAAATGTGGTATATACATATGATGGAATATTATTCAGCTGGAAGAAGGAATGAAATAATGATGTATGTCGGCGAGCGCGAGCAGCAAGGGGGGGATAAATGAATAAATAAATAAAATCTTTAAGAAAAAAAAAATAATAATAATGATGTATGCCAACACATGGATGGGCCTCAAGGACCTTATGTTGAGTGAGATAAGCCAGGCACAGAAGGACAAATATTATATGCTCTCAACAAATATTGTATGAATTTACTAATGTGGACTAATAAAAAGCAAACTCATAGAGGTAGAATCTAGAAGATAGGTTACCAGGAGATTTAATCAGGGTAGAGAATGAGGAGCTGTTGCTTAATCTGTGCATAATTTATAATTAGGTTGATTGTAGTGGTTTGGGGGTTGGCAGAGGTGATAGTAGTGTGATATTGTCAGTGTAGATGGCAGCACTGAGGTGTATGTGTGAGTGTGGTTGAAGGTGGAGGTTTTGGGTCATATACATTACTAGAAGGAAAGCTAGAGGATAAAACATGAGATTGTATAACACAGTGAACCCTGTGGTGGGTGAGGATTGGGGTTAATAATATAAATATAGGAATGTTCTTTCAGGATCTAAAACAAAAGTATGACAGTAGTACAGGGTGTTAATAATAGGGTGATATATGGGGGGAAATATGCCTAAAGCAATATATAGACCATAGTTAGCAGTAGCATTTTAACCTTCTTACATCAAATGTAACAGAGGTACCACACCAATATTAAGTGTCAACAATGAGGAGAGGGGTTGGGAATGTTGCATGTTTTATTATTAGAAAAATGTCACAGAAACAACCAAATTTCCCTATAAGTTATACTGTTTTACAGTCAGGTGTCTAGATAGACAGTGCCTTTTAAACAACTTGAACGTTATATAGCTACATACTTCTATGGGACATAAATGTAGCCTTGTTGACATTGGTATGTTTTCTGGATAGATAGAGGGTAGTTAACAAAATATTAAACTTCTCTCCTGGGTAAGTCCTACTATTTTCTCAAATAAGATGGCCAGAACCTCTAGAACATATAAGCCTTGCCTAATAAAGGAAAATAGGCTAATAAGACCTTGATTCTAATGATTGTACTTATGAACTTCATTCCTATAATAATGAAGTTAAGCCTAATTATAATTAAAGCCTAAGAATTCCCTTCTGAAAACCTTCTCGTTACTCAAATGTGGCCTCTCTCTAAGCCAAACATTGCAAATAAATTCACTACCTTGCCTCCAACATGAGACATGACTCCCAGGGATGAGCCTCCCTGGCACCAAGGGATTATTACCAAACATTAATCAGTGATGCTTTTGAAGAAAGACCTTGATCAAAAGGGGGAAATATTAAATAAAATAGAGTTTTTATAGCAAAGAGATTTCCAAGTGAGTCTGGAGATCATTCTGGAGATTACGCTTATGCAGGTCTCAGTCAGACTCCACAAAATGCCACAGTAAACAAAGCCAAAAACAAAAGTGCCTCTGAGGGCTCTAGGGACGTCCAGACACCATAGGCAAGCCACATGAAATCAACACCTCCTTGGTGAGCTCTATCTGGGAATATATGAAAAGCTATTTCCCCAATATACATAGTTATACTTAGATATAAATCCCCTAATCATGATTCTTCTTATTTTATTTGAACCTATAATTTTCAATTTACTTTATAAGTATACTACTCTCCAGTTCCTTAGGCCTGCCCTGGACAACTAACAAAATGATGATGATGGACCAGCCCCAGCCCAAAAGGAAGGAGTATCTTCAACTGCAAGCAAAGCAATTCCATTCCTCTGCCCCATAATATCTATGTCCCTTCTCAGCCTGAAGTAGTCAGAGTAGACATTGTCTCAAATCCCATAAGATTGAAAAATGAACAAAAATAAGGAGGTAGTGTAACTGCTGACTAAAGCAGATTTACTGTTATTGTAGTTGTTGTCTTGTGTTAGCTGAGTAAAATGTAATATTGCTATTAAAAAAAAAAAAAAAAAAAAGCAGATGAACACTATGTGCAAAACATGATAAGAGACACAGGCTTCCAATCTGTTTATATCGGTAGATGAGATGGTAACGGCACACAACTGTCACCCTGTGGGCTTGATGAAATGTACCAAGTGCTTAGTGTTTTGTTTTGTTGTTTGTTTTGTTTTTTGCATCATCTTTTAATCCTCACAACAACCTTGTGAGGTAAGTAACTTTATTATTCCATTTCTCAGATGGCTCAGAGAGATTACATAACTGCTGCTTCTGAACCCTTCCTCCTAGCTGGGCATCCCATCCAGAGACTTCTTACTGCTCCACCCCACCTCTGCATCCCTAGCCGCACATGACATGAGCCAGGACTGCTGGACCAGGAAGAGAACCGACATGGTGCCAGAGATCGCCGCCACTGCGGGCTTCCTCTCCAGCCTACCGAGGACCAGAGGCTGCATGAGCAAGCAGAAACAAGGTTTTCAGTGGGCTCTCCAGGAGGCACTAATAGAGCACTACCAACACCACTGGTTTTCCAGAAAGCCGCCCAAGGGCTCTGGCTAACACTGCATCTGCAACTGCATCAACCACAAGATGGACCCCATTATCAGCAAGGTGGCCAGCCAGATCAGACGCAGTCAGCCCCAGCTGCATCGGCTGCACCCCAGTGAGCTGACTCTGTGGGTGGACCTCTTTGAGGTGTCCTACCACATCAAGGAAGATGGTTCCATCTGTGTCCTGTATGAGGAGATCCCAATGGCTGCCTCCTTTGGGCTCCTCACCTGCAAGAACCAAATGATGCTGGGCAGGAGTAGCCCCTCAAAGAACTACGTGATGGTAGTCTCCAGATGGATCCCCCTGCCCCCACCCCGGCACTCTACTGTGCTGATCTGCTCTGACACAACAGGCCACTGCATACTCAGTCTGGGGAACTGTATTTTTAAATGAAAAAAAAAAAAAAAGAGAGAGATTTTTTAAAAGAAAAAAGTCCTTAAGGGAGCTGCTTCTAAGTGGCCTCCCCAGGTGCCTTCGGAGAGAACTGTTGTGCACTTAAGTCTGGGAGCCAGTGTCTGCCTATGGGAGGGGGAGTGGCTGGGGGTGAGGTAAGGGAAGCTTGGCCAGCACCCCAGGAAGATGTGAGAGGGAGCAACCAAGGTTAGCAACTGTAAATGAGAGAGGTCAGGATCTGCCCCAGTGCAAAAAGCAGCTCAGTTCAAACCTCTCTCTATCCCATCCTGGGCCCTTGCATCCCTGACCTGGCTCTTACTCAGGGGCATTCAAGCCTGGTCTTAAATAATACTATGTTGCCTACTTTCTCTTTTCCTTTTCTGATGAGATCCCAAGCAGAGAGTGAAAAGTCTTCTCTTTATTTCTTCTGTTGTAAGCATCTTTTCTTGAAATCATTACTTGTTTGTTTGTTTGTTTTTTAATCATACAATCTATATTCTCTGACCACAGTGGAATGATGCTAGAAATCAATAACAGAGAGAAAATGGGGAAATTCACAAATATGTGTAAAATAAACAACAAAATCTTAAGCAACCTGTGGGATAAAGAGGAAATCAGAAGCATAATTAGGTATTATCTTGAGGTGAATGAAAATGAAAATACAACATATCAAAACTTTTGGGATTCAGCAAAGGCAGTGCTGAGAGGGAAATTTCTCTTGCTTATCCAAGACCTTTACAGTGTGAGTTCTTTCATTTATTGTCAGTGTATTAGTCAGCCAAAGGGGTGCTGATGCAAAATACCAGAAATCTGTTGGCTTTTATAAAGGGTATTTATTTGGGGTAGAAGCTCACAGTTACCAGGCCATAAAGCATAAGTTACTTCCCTCACCAAAGTCTATTGCCACATGTTCAGGCAAGATGGCTGCTGACATCTGTCAAGAGTTCAGGCTTCTTGGGTTCCCCTCTTCCTGGCGCTGTTTCTCCTGGGCTCAGCTGCTGTGCTATCTCCACAAGGCTAGCTGTAGACCATCAGGTGAACACCTCTGTCTCTCTCCCAGGGCTTCTGCTGTGTCTAAGGAGCCGTCTCTATTCCTCTGTGTTCTTCTCCTGGGTGTTCACTTCCCGGGCTCTAGCTCAAAACTCCAACTAACTCCTGTGCCTTGTTGTTTTCTCTGTGAGTCCCCACCTACCAAGGGGGCGGGGATGCTATGTCCTATTGATGTGGCCCAATCAAAGCCTTAATCATTATTAAATAAAAGTGAAACCTCTGAATCCAATATACCCTAATACACCCAGAGGAAAAGACCAGCTTACAAATGTAATCCAATATTTCTTTTTGGAACTCATCAATAATACCAAACTGCTACAGTCAGAACCCTGACTTATGGCTTTCTCACATAGATAACATTGATTGGGTTTCTCTCCAGTGTGAGTCTCTCATATCATCTAACATGAGAATACTGACTAAAGCCTTTCCCATATACACATGTATTAGTCAGCCAAAGGGGTGCTAATGTGAAATACCAAAAATGGGTTGGTCTTTATAAAGGGTATTTATTTGGGGTAGAAGTCCACACATACCAGGCCATAAAGCATTAAGTTTCTTCCCACTAAAGTTCATTGCCATGTGTTGGAGCAAGACAGCTGCCAACGTTTGCCAGCGTTCAGGCTTCTTGGGTTCCTCTCTTCCCGGGGCTGCATTTCTCTCCAGGCTTATCAATTCTGGTTCCTCCACAAGATCAGCTGTAGACTACCAGGCAAATGGCTCACTTTTCTTCTTCTGGGGCCTCTTCTCCAACATCGAAACTGCTTCTCAAAAACTGCTTCAACTCTGTTCTTGCCATGCCTTTTATATTTGATTCCCCACCCACCAAGGGGTGGGGCTCAATGCCCTACTGACATGGCCCAGTCAACACCCTAATCATAACTTAATTGTACCCAGATTAACAGATCAGTTTACAAGCATGAGCCAATTATATTTTTGGAATTCATAATTATATCAAACTTCCCAACTGCAACACTCCACCTTCTGAATTCCAAAAATACATTACAATATTCAAAAAACCTTAAATCAGTAACAATTCAGGTACAAAATCATATCATAGGCAGTTTAAAGAAATACAGTGTCTTCAGGCAAAATCCCGTCTGCTATAGACCTCTGAAACTTACAAAACCATTTAACTGCTTACAATATACAAATGGAAAGACAAACAATAAACATTTTCATTATCATAAGGAGAAACTGGGATGTTAAACATGAGTCATGGATCCTCTACAGTTCTGTAAACCTGCAGGGCATCCTCCAAACGATTTCAAAGTCTGAGAGTCATTCTTAAGACTATGGTTTCTTCCCCTTGGGGCCACATGGGAACCCACCCTTTCCACAGGCTTGCCCAACAGCCATATTCTTGGTTCCACCCTCATCAAGTATCTGGGTGTCGACCAAGCTCCAGACCTCACCTTCCAAGAGTGTTGGGGTGATTGCCACACCTTACCCAATCTCTGGGTTAGAGTCTTAGCCCCCCTAGTACAGTGAGGTGAAGACAACATTCCCCCTAACCTTTGGCATACAGGTTCAACCCTCTCAGAGCAATGGGTTGACCACCTGGCCTTCTCTAATCCATGAGGGACAGGTACACCCCTCTCAGACCTATGGGGTGTTGACCTTAACTGCCCTAATCTTTGAGGAATGTGCTCCACCCTCCCTGCACCCTGGGGTGGCAAAACTCTCCCAGAACATTGGGTGGAGACATCCACCCTCTTCCACTGCTGGGACAAACTCACCCTCTCTGTACATATGGGTGGGGCTCCTCTCTTGACCCAAGGAGATGTCTTAATCCCAGATCTCTGCTTCCACGGTTTTCTTCTGAAGGCTGTTTCTCCTTCAGTCTCTCCTTTCCATGTCCTCTTTTGTCCAAGCTGACAGTGGTTTTGTTCATACAGCTCTCTCAAAAACTTTGTTGGTTTAGCATGCAGGAAGCAGGGGTCTAAGCCATCAGAGAGTAAGACTTTCCACAAGTCTCTCCAAGATAACTGCATCTTCAATTCTGATTTACAGGTTCCAAGTTTAGTAAAGTCTTCAAATAGGGCATATTCTTCTGGGAATTTGATTTCCAGAAACTTGGAAGTTCCAGAATCAGTTTCTGTTTTCCTTGTGCCGAAAAGTTCAGTCCTTAGTGTATTTCACTCATCTAGTATTTCGCTATAAGCTGCAAGGAGAAGCCAAGCCACATTCTCCGAGTTTACCTTGGAAAGTTGCTTAGCTAAATGCTCTGGTTCGCCATTTTCAAATTCTGTCTTCCATATAACACCAAGAGTTAACCTTGCTAAAATCTTTGCAACTTAAAACTGGATCACCTTTCCTCCAGTTTCCAATAAGAATTTCATCATTTACTTCTAAGGCATCATAGAAAGTCTCTTTAGCATCCAATTGCTATCAACAGTCTCTTCAAAGTGATCTAGGCCTTTTCCATCAAGCATTTCACAATTCCTCCAAAAAAATACCCCTTACCCATTTATAAAACCATTCCAACATTTTGGTATATGCAAAAGCACTTCCCCACTCATCGGTACCAGATTCTGTATTAGTCAGCCAAAGGGGTGCTAATGTGAAATACTAAAAATGGGTTGGTCTTTATAAAGGGTATTTATTTGGGGTAGAAGTCCACAGATACCAGGACATAAAGCGTTAAGTTTCTTCTCACCAAAGTTCATTGCCACGAGTTGGAGCAAGACAGCTGCCGACGTTTGCCAGGGTTCAGGTTTCTTGTGTTCCTCTCTTCCTGGGGCTGCGTTTCTCTCTAGGCTTATCGATTCTGGTTCCTCCACAAGGTCAGCTGTAGACTACTAGGTGAACGGCTCACTTCTCTTCTTCTGGGGCCTTTTCTCTAACATCAAAACTGCTTCTCAAAAACTGCTTCAATTCTGTTCTTGCCATGCCTTTTATATTTGATTCCCCACCCACCAAGGGGTGGGGCTCAACACCCTACTGACGTGGCCCATTCAATGCCCTAATCATAACTTAATCATGCCCAGATTAACAGATCAGTTTACAAGCATGATCCAATTATATTTTTGGAATTCATAATTATATCAAACTTCCCAACTGCAACAACATGATTCCTGGGGCTTCTGTTCACTGTGAGTTCTCTAACATTGATTAAGGGAAGAGTAATGAGAGAAGGCTTTCTTTTTTTTTTTTATTTATTTTTTTTTTTTTTTAAGATTTTATTTATTTATTCATTTATCCCCCTCTTGCTGCTTGTGCTCGCTGGGTCAGCTAACCACACCGTGCGGGCAGGCTTGCCTTCACCAGGAGGCCCCGGGAACCAAACCCGGGGCCTCCCATATGGTAAACGAGAGCCCTACTGATTGAGCCACAGCTGCTTCCCGAGAGAAGGCTTTCTTACAAAGATGGCATTCATAGGGTTTCTCTCCAGCGTAAATATTCTCATTGTCTAAGAATAAAGACTGAAGGCTATTCCACACAGATGACATTCACGGCGTTTCTCTCCAGTGTGAGTTCTCAAATGTTTTTCAAGGGCATAGGAATAAATGAAGGCTTTCCCACAAAGATGGCATTCACAGGGTTTCTCTCCAGCATGAATTTTGTCATGTCATCTAAGATGAGAATAATGACTGAAGGATTTCCCACACAGATGACATGCATGGTGTTTCTCTCCAGTGTGAGTTCTCTCATGTCATGTAAGATGAGAATATAGACAGAACCCTTTCCTACATACATGACATTCATGTGGTTTGTCTCCAGTGTGAATTCTCACATGCCATTTAATGGAAGTCACAAAAGAAGCCTTTCCCACAAAGATGGCATTCTTAGTGTTTCTGTCCTTTGTGAGTTCTCTCATATTCTCTAAAATGAGAATACTAAATGAAGGCTTTTCCGCATAGATGACTTTCACGGGGTTTCTCTTCAATGTGAGTTCCATTGCATTGCCTGAGACCAAAGCATTGCATACAGGTTGTAGCACTCTGGTGATATTTATATGATCTAGTTCTACTGTGAATCTCCTTATGTTGACCAAAAGATGGTCACTGAGGACAGTTGCAAATTGTTTCCTGCAATATGGTTTCTTTGCCATGTGAATTGATGAATTTTGAGTCATAATAACATGATTTTAGAAGTGTCTTTCCTACAGAGAGGTGGGTTGAATATCATTTCTATCATTTCCTGTTCTTTAAAGGCACTTTTCCTTCCCACTGAGACCAGGTGATTGATATTCTCCAGCATCACGTTTCTGAACAGCTTTTTCTGGGATGTGTCTAGCAGGTCCCACTCTTCCTGGGTGAAGTCTACAACCACATCTCTTAAGGTCACTAACTCCAGATTTCATTGTCTCTCTTGTATCTTCATTTCATCTGTCTCCTAAAGAATAAAAGAATTCTGTTCTTTGCTTCTGGGTCTCTCCAAATCTTCAAAATTATACAGCTCCTGTGATCACATTGTCACTACCCCAGTTGGCATCTTTCTTCCTCTGGATTTTCCCTCACAACCAGACAGACAGAAAGTGAGCAAAGCTTAACAATGCAGGTCCACTTTTAGGTTTAAGGCACTGGAGCCGATATTTTCTCTTTCTTCAAATCACTGTTTGTGGAGTCCTTCTCCAGTCTCTACCATTCTCCAGACTATCTGCAGAGGATTTTTCAGGGGATGATTTGTTTCTAATTCTAATCTCAGGGACCTATAGATGTTGCTCCCCAGCTGTGAATCTGCCTTTTGTTTTAGGGGTTTGGGGAGAGGCAGGGGTTGGAGCTCTTTGGAGGTGGGATGGAAGGGAACTCTGCATAAAACCTTTGCTTTGCTATATGCTGCTCTGTGTCTTTATGTGGCAAATAATTTGGGGGTGATTTGTGATGAATTTTGGGACCCAAAGAGTATCCACTGGGGAGGTTTTTTGGCCAAAACCCTTCTTTTTGGAACCACACAAAAGTCCTGATCCTGCTGCTATTATCTCTTTGAGAGGTAACTCAAAAGCTACAGGGAAATCTGGGTCCTTTATTCTTTTCTAAAGCACAATACTCCTTTCCTCTAATCCTCTCTTCTCTTATCCCCCTCTGGTCTGGCCATGGGGCTACCCTCTTTTCTAGGACAAGAGTTCTCAGTCACTGTGCAATATGGCTTCCTGTGTCCCAGGAGGGTCTGGAGAACTGACTCTCAGAACCACTGGTGCCCTGGTGGACCTTGGGAATCATCTCTTCCACTGTCTTTGGGATTATAGCTGGCTGGTTTGGCTTGCAGGTACTCCTTGGCTGAGTGGGAGAGTGCCCCAAATTCTGCAGGACTGTTTGGTATTCCTGTAGGGTTGACACTAAAAGCCAAACCTGGGGCATTGTTTTATCCCCCTGGTGCTCAAAGCACCTGTGATAGAAGTTGCTGTCTCTCTCAGTATGATCCCAATTTGTCCATAGACCTGTGCAATGTTTACTGTTCTAGGTTGGAGAAAAATGGAAAATTACACTGGGAAGAAATCCCCTTTCCTTCATTTTCTCAGTGGCATTGTTGAGGGGTTCTCAGAATGCCTTAAGTTTCCCAAACCAAATCACCTTAAGAAGGATGTAGCTACAGCATCCGGACAACTTGGCTACCCTCCTGCTGTTTGGCCCTTAGTGAAGAAGCTTCCTCCCTCCACCTCCAGGCTCCCCTCCCCACTGCCAAGCCCCATTCCTGGATTTCTTAACTACCCAATTCTGACTCAAAAAGGTGCTATTTACAAAACAATCTCCCTATCCATTCCTGCCAGTTCTGCCTCCTGTTCAACTCTCCAGATGCTGGGCTGCCTTCCCAGACCCTGCTTCCAGTTTTTATTGCTTTAAAGTTAATTTTGGGCCCCTAGACCCAAGAGCTTATTTTCTGGCCTGTGAATTGAAACAAAGCTGTGAATCACTGCAGATTGTGTTCTTACCTCTTGTCTGCAAACAAGTCCCTGATTTTTTAAGAAGCAACCTCATATAATCATGCTTAATCTTTTCTCTCTTCTTTTTGATGTTCACTTTAAAAAAAAAAACAAAAAACCAGAGCTGGACTATTGAGCAGTAAAAATAATGGTAGTATGTTTATAAGCTATTCTGACAGAAAAGACAAAAGTTACTAATTATAAAATAGTGTTTTTATATGGAAGAATTTACAGCTTTATGGACAAATATACTTTTTTGTTACTTTAATAAAAATGTAGCAGATGAAAAAAATATATATCTATTGGATGCCTACTGTTGGTGGTTAGTATAGGTCAGGTAATATGCCTCAGGCTCATAGAAGAAGTGGGTAGAACTAGGCTGTGGCAGTTTGAAATTCTTTTATGAATCCCAAAAAAGAGAACTAATCCATTCCTGTGGGTGCAACCATTTTGAACCGAGCCTGGGACCTTGTATGTGGGAAGCCAGCACTCAACCACTGTAACCATTGGGGAATTTGATGTAATTATGAATTCCAAAAATATAATTGGATCATGCTTGTAAACTGATCTGTTAATCTGGGCATGATTAGGTTATGATCACCCTTGGTGGGTGAGGAATTGAATATAAAAGGCAAGGCAAAGAACAGAGTTGAAGCAGTCTTTTGAGAAGCAGTTTTGATGTTGGAAAAAGGCCCCAGGAGAAGAGAAGCAAGCCATTCGCTTGATCGTCTAGAGCTGATCTTGTGGAGGAAACAGGCGCTAAGCCCAGAGAGAAACGCAGCCCCGGAAAGAGAGGGAGCCCAGAAGCCTGAACCCTGGCAAACGCAGGCAGCTGTCTTGCTCTAACACGTGGCAATGGACTGTGGTGAGAGAAGAAACTTAATGCTTTATGGCCTGGTATCTGTGGACTTCTACCCCAAATAAATACCCTTTATAAAAACCAACCCATTTTTGGTATTTTACATTAGCATCCCTTTGGCTGACTAATATAACCACTGAGCCACATCAGCTTCCCTGAGTTGGTTTTTTAATTTGTTTTGCTTGTTGTTCATTTCCACCCCCCCCCCCCAGGAAGCACCGGGAACCGAACCCAGGACCTCCTGTGTGGGAGGTGGGAGCTCAACCACTTGAGCCACATCTGCTCCCCTTGGTGTGATCTTGATTAAGTCTCTCAACCTCTGGATATTAGAAGCTCCATCATAAAATGAAAGAGGTGAAGTGAAGTTATCTTGAATATTCTTGCCAGCTCTGTTGTTTTGTAGTGCTATGAAATCATAGTTAAATGCTCCAAGCTCTTTTGGGTCAGGGATTTTAGACCCTGTAACCAATATATAGTTCTTTTTAAATTTCTACTTCTTTTTTTAGTCTTGTTATTAATTTTAAAATATATTTAATGTTTTTCAGAGCATTTAAATGTTTTCCTACTTAGCCTCTTCATTGTTAGCAGTTAAAAAGTTTCTCAAGGATGTATTTTTCATTTCTGGCCTCTATTTATTTTCAGCTTGCTTTTTAAATTTCTCCAAGATCTTCTGAAGTTGTGGAGGCCAAAAGCTTCACCACCTTCTCACAAGATTTTCCACCCTTATCCAAAACCACATCACTCTTCCTGAGTTCTAAGACCTTGGAAAGGTACTGACAGAGTACCTTCCTTCTGAGAGAGGTGCTGCAATAGCTACATTTATGGCTTCAGGTGTCAAATCTGTTATAGCATTTTGCTTGGCGCCAGGTTTGGCATGGATGGCTATGGTGACACAACCTTTAGGATCAACTGCCACAGGACCAGGAGGAGGAAATGTTCTCTCTGGTTCCTTGCTCTGGCTTTTACCCTTAGTTCTGGTTCTTATGGACCAATTCCTCAGAGGCAGGGATTATTTATTATTCATCTTTGTATGCCATGAAGCAGAGCTAATAAGTGTTGGTCTGTGAACAGCTAAGGTTGGAAGTGTACATGTGTGCGTATGTGTGTGTGGTGGGGAAGAGAGAAGAAGGAACAACAGTGACTGATATTTACATGCTTGCTATGTGACAGAAGCTGTGCTCAGAACTTTAATTCATTCAACAAATATTAACTATGCACTGGAGCAGTGTTAGGCGATGAATATGTAAAGATGAGGAAGAAAAATAAATAAATAAATAAACAAAAAACAAAAAGATGGGTAAGAACACATGGTTCTTGCCCTCAAGGAGCTTGGTCTGTAGTGAGGGAGAAAGAACTAATGTAATCATAATAAAACATAAATTATATTGTACTAAGTCCATGGATAAAAGCTACTCATGGGGTATTCCTGCACACAGAGAAGGCGGCAGCCCAGCCTTGAACACCGGGGAAGCTGCCAGCAGGAGGCATTGCTTGAGTCTTAGAAAAAGTTGGAATTAGATGTGCAAACGTGGTGGAAGGCAAGTGGGAGTGGTGTCTTCTTGACAGAAGGGATGCTATTTAGGGAAGGTAAGGAAGTAGAATGCAGACAGTATTTCCCAGCGGTAGCAGTTTGATATGGGTTATGAATTCCAAAAATAGATATTGGGTTATGTTTGTAAACTGGTCTTTTCCTCTGGGCATATTAGAGTGTATTAGATTCAGAGGTTTTACTTTTGCTTGTTTAAATAATGATTAAGGCTTTGATTGGGCCACCTCAGTAGGACATTGAGTCCCCGCCCCCTTAGTGGGTGGGGACTCACAAAGAAACCACACCCCAGAGAAGGGAGGTTGGAGTTTTTGAGCTGAAGCCCCAAGAAGTAAGCACACAGAGGAGCTTGGTCGTGAGGAAGGGGAGAAGGCCCCGGGAAAAGAGACAAGCCGTTTGCCTGACAGTTCACAGCTGGCCTTGTGGAGAGAACAAAGCAGTTGAGCCCGTAGAGAATTGAGCCCTGAGGAGAGAGACAAAGCCTAGAGAGCATGACCATGGAGTTTAAGAAGAAGAGGAAGGCTGAACAGCAGCAGCCATCTTGCTCCAACACGTGGCAACAGACTTTGGTGAAGGAAGTAACTTAAGCTTTATGGCCTGGTAACTGTAAGCTTCTACCCCAAATAAATACCCTTTATAAAAGCCAACAGATTTCTGGTATTTTGCATCAGCACCCTTTTGGCTAATACACCAGGGAAGCACAAGCTACTTTGCACTGCTGGAACAAGTGGCTGTCTGAGAGTGTGAGAAATGAGGCCAGAAAGCCTCGGACTTCACCTACAGGACTTTATCTAACCCCTGGGCCTGCCTGGGCAACTGGCACATGGCAGTGCCACCTAGTGAGGTGAGAAGTAGCAGGAGCCATAGGCCCGGGGGTCCTGGGCCCTGGACTGAGCAACGAGCCGTTGCTGGGCCTTCCACCCACCTGTGGGTGTCCCAAGCTCACCCGGCCCTGTGCAGTCTGGCCCCGCTTCTCTCCTACGCTGCCCAAGGCACATCCCTGCGGCCCACCCTCTCACCGCCACAAGACTTGTCACTGGCCTTGTTCCATGTACCAGCTTTCTTAGGCATCTCGGAGCAGAACAGAGGTCCGAGTACTGGGTCCAGCCCAGAGCTGCCTCAGCTGAGTCACCTTTTTTTTTTTTTTTTAAACGAAGTTTAACCCTTTGATAAAAATTCTGATCAGACTAAAATGTGACTAAAACTTAAAACATTGTCAGAGTAACATCTCATTTAAACTTTTCCACAGTTTACACAAGTATTATGAGATTTCAGTTTTGGAATATATTTTTCCATTGTGAATATAAAGATTAATATATTGGTAATGTTAATTTTCATAAACATATAGGCTTTAGCACCTCACTTTTTTTTTTTACATGGTTAAAGAACAAATTCTTTTGTAACAGTTTGAAATGAAAGATATCCTTAAGGGTTTTATTAGAATTTTAAAGGTTGTCAGGTTTGAATATTATATTTAAACAGACCTAACAGACCTCTATCCCAGTGACAAATAAATTAATAAAATAGTTTAGAAAAGACTTAACTTCCAAAATAGCAGAAACTTTGTATTTAAAACAAACAAACAAACAAACATTAAAGATATGGTGGGAAGCGGCTGTGGCTCAAGCAATTGAGCTCCCATTTACCATATGGAGGACCTGGGTTCGATCCCTGGGACCTCCTGGTAAAAAAAGAAAAAAGTCAGCCCAGACCTGCGCAGCACAGAGAGCTGCAGGCCCCAGCATGGCGACGCACCAAAAAGATGCTGACGAAACCAGATAGAAAAAAAAAAAAAAAGATACGGTAAGGTCAACCTGCCTATTTAGCATAGATCATAATAGATTAAGGTGGCATCCAACAGGTTTTTCTACTATAAAGTTACTTTTTGTTTTTAATATCAGCTCCTAGATTTCTATTTAATAATGATTTCCTGGAATCAGTCATTTACATTTTAATCTTTCAGTTTAGAAAATGCTTTTACAATCTTTCCATAACCATCCATAACCACATAGACTATTTACTTCATCTCAAGACAAATTTCATCTTTAAATAAGCTTATTGAATTTCAGTCACCAAAAGTGAAAAATTACTTCCACTAACCCTTCTACAATTTTCCATATTCATTCAAGTCTTGGCCTACATATTTCCACCTAATTTTATGAAAACCAGCCATCTTATCTTAGTGAGGCAGGTTAGTATAGGGAAAAGGGAAGACGAGACATAGCTGGAAACCGGTAGAGACCATGGCTGTGAGACCCTGCCCGGAAACCCCCTGAGGAAGGCCACTACTAAGAACAAAGCCAGAAAGACCCTGCCAAGACCCTAGGACCTTCCCAGGTCAAGAGGAAGCCCCAGATAACTCCAAACAAAAGGCCTCATCATTGGTGCCCCTGAGAGCTAACAGGTGGGGATCGTAAGGCAACCAATCAGAACTGCAAACAAGGTGGGGCCCCTCCCGGACATTAGGAAAGTGGGGGGGAGAGAAGATCAGCTTTAGTAAAGGCAACCCCCCACCCACCCCAGGTGCTCCTCTTTGCCTGGAGGTAGCCAGCATCTATGTCTTGGGTGTGTACTTTTCACTTTCCTCTCGTTTCTCAATAAACTCTTTTTACTGGCTTAATTAAACTGGCATGTTCTTAAATTCTTTTATGTGACATAGCCAAGAACCTAGATGAATCTAGCATCTTCCGACTACATGAGGATGAAAAATACTCCCTTAAACAAATTTTCACAACCCTTCTACTTTCCATATCCATTTAAGTCTCATATCCCTCATTCTGTTCTGTGGAAAACTTGTCATTTCAATTTAGGCAAAACAATTATTTTTAAAAGGGTTTTAAAATAATTTCATTACCCAAAGACTTACAATTTTCATCATCTTAAAGATTTAACAGACTTAATGCTACCTTATTTTATATCCATATAAACCTAGGGAGATTACACTTAAGTAGAATAAAATCAAAATAATGATAGTTTACGTAAGAAATGTTTTTTGTTTTTTGTTTTTTTTTCCTTCATAAGAGGTTAAAACCACTTTGTTTCCATAGTACCTTAAAATTGTAAATAATCTCAAAAGCATACTGACTATTAGGTTCTGGAGGATATATTATAATTGTTTTGTTTTAATCATAATTTAGAAAAACCTTTTCATAGCTTTCAAGGACTTTTTCTTTACTTACTGAAATTTGGTCATTGGATTATTACTCTCATCTCAAGGCTGTTACAATTTAATTGGGGAATTACAAAACAAGGTTTAGTCTGTAATATCCTCTCTGACCCTATCATCTTAATTTCCAGGCCTAGTAGACAGAATTCTAAGCTAAACTCACATCTCCCCTATATTTCCACACCTAGCCCATCCCCCATAGTTTCCTAAACCAGTTTTAACAAGTCAGTGGAATCCAGTCAAGGTTAGGGTAGGAAAGGCTATAAAGAGATTATGGAAAAATGCAGGACAACCCTTTTAAGTTTTTTTTTTTTTTTTTTAATAGTTTCTTTAGTCAGATTTTATATGACCTTTTTTATCCTGTTTGGCTATTCTAATTTGAGCTCCAGGAGTATTCATTTACCCATATAAGCATTTATTTAATGTTAAGCAATTTGTTTTTGTTTTTTTTGTTTTTTTTTTTTTGTTTTTTTTTTTTATTTTTTTTATTTTTTATTTATTTATTCATTTATCCCCCCTTGCTGCTTGTGCTCGCTGGGTCAGCCAACCACGCCGGGCGGGCGGGCCTGCCTTCACCAGGAGGCCCCGGGAACCGAACCCAGAGCCTCCCATATGGTAAACGGGAGCCCCACTGATTGAGCCACAGCCGCTTCCCTTTGTTAAGCAATTTGAATAAAGCTCTTTTAAGAATTTTCAGTTGTTAATTTGATATTACCATCCAGAGATATGAAACTATAAACCAAACAGACAAACACAAATAGAGTTAGACACATGTGGCCATTTGATATAGTTATGAATTCCAAAAATAGATATTGGATTATGCTTGTAAAATGGTCTGTTCATCTGGGCATGATTAAGTTATGACTAGGCCTTTGATTGGGCTACGTCAGTAGGAATCAAAGATAAAAGACATGGCAATGAACAGTGTTGGTGTTTTTGATGTTGGAGTTCTGATGCGGAGTTTTAATGCTGGAGCCCGGGGAAGTAAGCACACAGAGGAGCTTGGTCGTGAGGAAGGAGAGAAGGCCCCAGGAAAAGAGAGGAGCCTTTTGCCTGACAGTTCACAGCTGGCCTTGTGGAGAGAGGCAAAGCCTAGAAAGCCTCATAGTCTGCAGCTGACCTTGTGGAGGAAACAGAGGAGCTGAGCACAGAGAGAAACAGAACCCCGGGAAGAGAGGAACCCAGGAAGCCTGAACCTTGGCAGACGTCAGCAGCCATCTTGCTCCAACATGTGGCCATAGACTTTGGTGAGGGAAGTAACTTATGTCTTATGGCCTGGCAACGGTAAGATTCTACCCCAAATAAATACCCTTTATAAAAACCAACAGATTTCTGGTATTTTGCATTAGCACCCCTTTGGCTGACTAATACAACACACCAAGAGAAACATAAAACTCACTAATTTGACTCATAACTCTCACTCCTTTGATATGGCTGTCTCCAAATTCTCCATCATTTAACATCTCTGTTTTATACTGCTTTTAAGATCTCCTCTGGGATCAGTGTTGTCTGTAATATGTAACCTTGCTCTTGGAAACACTTTTATTAGTAACCAGCAACCAGTTAGGAATACTTTAGCAGTACAAATGCAGTTAAACACTAATTTAGTATTTTTTTTTTTTAAAGATTTTATTTATTTATTCATTTATCCCCCCCTTGCTGCCCACGCTCGCTGGGTCAGCCAACCACGCCGTGCCGGCGGGCCCGCCCTCACCAGGAGGCCCCAGGAACCGAACCCGGGGCCTCCCAAATGGTAAACAGGAGCCCCACTGATTGAGCCACAGCCGCTTCCCCTAATTTAGTATTTTAGACAGACATTTAACACATATATTCTGGATTATGCTTCAGGAGTACACTTAACAGACAGACTTAAGGCTCAGGAGTATATCCAATGGACAAAGGGGTGCTGATGCAAAATACCAGAAATCGGTTGGCTTTTATAAAGGGTATTTATTTGGGGTAGAAGCTTACAGTTACCAGGTCATAAAGCAAAAGTTACCTTCCTCACTAAAGTCTGTTGCCCTGTGTTGGAGCAAGATGGCTGCCAATGTTCAGCCTTCCTCTTCCTCTTAAGGCTCTGTGGTCCCAGCTTCTTCTAATATCAGCTGTATGCCTTCAGGCTCTCTAGGCTTTGTCTCTCCCCAGGGCTCAATTCTCTCTGGGCTAAGGCTTGCTTCTCTCCACAAGGTCAGCTGTAGATTATCAGGTGAATGGCTCATCTCTCTTCCCAGGGCCTCTGCCATGTCTGTGGAGCTGTGTCTATTCCTCTGTGTTCTTCTCCTGTGTTTACTTCCCAGGCTCCAGCTCAAAACTCCAACTAACTCCTGTGCCTTGTCATTTTCTCTGTGAGTCCCCACCCCCTTGCAATGTCCTACTGACATGGCCTAATCAAAGCCTTAATCATTATTTAATTAAGTAAAAGTGAAACCTCTGAATCCAATATAATCTAATACGCCTGGAGGGACTGACCAGTTTACAAACATAATCTACTATGTATTTTTGGAATTCATAAATGTGGCTGTCTGGCAATTTGATGTAATTATGAATTCCAAAAATATAATTGGATCATGCTTGTAAACTGATCTGTTAATCTGGGCATGATTAAATTATGATTAGGGCGTTGACTGGGCCACATCAGTAGGGCGTTGAGCCCCACCCCTTGGTGGGTGGGGAATCAAATATAAAAGGCATGGCAAGAACAGAGTTGAAGCAGTTTTGATATTGGAGAGAAGGCCCTAGGAGAAGAGAAGTAAGCTGTTTACCTGATAGTCTACAGCTGACCTTGTGAAGGAACCAAAGGAACTAAGCCCGGAGAGAGAAACGCAGCCCTGGGAAGAGAGGAACCCAAGAAGCCTGAACCCTGGCAAACGTTGGCAGCTGTCTTGCTCAAACACATGACAATGGACTTTGTTGAGAGAAGAAACTTAATGCTTTATGGCCTGGTATCTGTGGACTTCTACCCCAAATAAATACCCTTTATAAAGACCAACCCATTTTTAGTATTTCACATTACCACCCCTTTGGCTGACTAATACAATAAATAATATCAAATTGCTACCTCTGCCAAATTGAAGAGGGGCCGGGGGGTCCTTGGCTAGGCTCATTTGCTCTGCATGGCAGAATAGACAAACACACCAAAATAGGCTAGGAAGGAAAAGAGGATTTAACTGCTGGTGGGAGACTGGAGATATACAATCTCAAATCAGCCTCCCTGAACTTCAGAAATTCTAATATTTTATACCATTGGGGTGCTAATGAATAATTGGGGTGGAGATGTACACAGGTTACTTAATAAGTCATGGCCCGGGGTAGGTCTTAATCCTCTTACTGGAGTCCTTTATAAACTGGGATGAATACAGAGAGAGAGAGAGAATACACAGGAGCTGAAAGAGAAAGGTAGAGGAAGCTAGAAGTTAAAGGCAAGGAAACATGGAAGAGAAGGGAAAGGACAGCAGACTCTACCATGTGCCTTGCTGCATGAGAAGTCCAGGATTGTCAGCAGCCAGTCTTCAGGGAGAAAGCATCATCTGATGATGCCTTGATTTGGCTGCTTTTACCTTTCCACTATTGTGAATAATAGTGTAATAATAGCTGTAAACATTGGTATACAAGCTAATTCTTAATCATGATTGTTATCACCAAAGGGGTAAGAGTAACAGTGAATGCGTACATAACTTTCCAAGCTACTCAAGATTAGTAAACTCATGTGCTTCATTCATTCCAATTCATACACTAATTTTTAAAAATTGACCTAGTTCCTACTGATTTTAGCAGCTTTCCCCACCATCCATTATGGAAGTGTCTAAAGCCATTTCTGCTTAAGCTATCAATACTGAATCTTAAAGGGAGGCAGGTGAAATTGTGCTTCTGCATAGAACAATTACACAGTAAATGTAGGAGAAGGGCTGAGACTGAATATTTCTGAAATCCTGGTGAAATCTTGGCACTGGAATTTACAGATTTACAATAGAGTCATTAATTTCAGTCTTATGCTTTAAATAGTACTCTAATGTTTTGTATTTTTCCCAAAAATAAGTACAGAAAAAATGACAATGCATTTCTTGAAATGCTTGAAAGCTGAATGCCTAAGATTAGAACAAGAGCAGCCACTTTCTTCTCTTACTAAAGGAGAATGTATTCCTTTTCAATAGCTCCAGAGACCAAGAATTTTCTTTGCATTTAGACTAGTTTTGATGGAAAAACCCCTAATATTTAAAGATTTGTTTATTGTCTCATGATTTCATATTTAGGTATAATTTACTTCACATCATGCTCTTTAATTATTTTTTCCTTCACTGCAAAACACAATTAACTTAAATTCATCAAATACCAGCCTGAGGTAAAAATATGTCAATTTTGGTTCACCTAATGACTTCCATTTTGATTTCAATGTTATTATCAGTAGTTCTGATAAGGACCACAAATATTTATTGAGTGCCTCATATGTGCTAGGCACCATACCCATTATTAGCATTTCCTATGTGTCACTCATTTTTTGTAAAATTTTAACAAAATGTGGTAAAAAGGTCTTAACAACTGCCTAAACAATGCTGTGTACCCTCGTAAGAAGACACTGCAAAAGCTGAACTTCTGGTTGACAGATAGTCCCAAGATACCAGAGCTCCAAATTTTCAAACACAAGAAATATGAATGTCTAAATTCATCCTAGCAATGTAGAGATGTCAATATGCAATATAAGTAGATGCAGATTGTATAAAAGTCTACTGTATGATGGCTAGTAAATGCCTTTGTGGCTGACACCAATGGTCACTTACATAACAACGTTTTCTAGCGTCTACCTTCCTTACCAGCAGAGCCCACTTTCCCAAACAGGAGCTCTTAAGCATACAAATCAATTCTGCCTAGTGGAAACTGAGGGAAAGATTTTCCTTGATAGAGAGAATGTGAACATGGTTTTGTGAGAACATGATGCCCACAGCTGTAGCAACCAAAACCTCAGGTCTTTGATGACACGGTAGAATTGCTTAATTAATCCTGGGCCATCTACCTACAGACTCCCTGTTATGTGAAACAATAAAAGTCCTATTTTTTAAACCATTTTGGCTGTTACTTGTAGGTAAAAGCAATCTAACTGAAGAACTAACCCTTTAACAGTATCAAAACAATGACAAAAAATACTGGAACTGAGTTATAAGCTTTCCAATACTCGTCAGGCTCTAGTTAGCTTTTTAACTCCCTAAGGAATCCTTTATATGTAATGAAATAACTATTCATCTAGAATGGTACTTGCTCTGTACTATCTCTGGGAGAATTAAGAAAATAGTCACTCGAATCATTTCATGTAAAACTTAATTCTTCCATGGAACCCTGGTTGAGAAAGGCTGGGCATCTAGTGGTAGCATACTGTCTCACTTTTCCATCTACCTGAAACCATAGTTTTTCTCATACTTCCATCCCCACTTCCCCAAAACAAAGCAAAAAAACCTTCTGAAATTAGGGTACCCTATACTGGCAAGTATAAAAAATTAACCTTATCAAGGTTTCTTCCCAACTACTTTATTTCTTCTTTCAAGGACAATTCACATACTTAATGGCCACTCCTTTCCTATTTTCTATAATATACATCTCAGTTAATGATACCTATCTTTGTTTCTACCCCTATGCCATATCTGCAAACCCTGGAGAAAACATGGGCCTTGGGCTTCTGAGAGTCTTGGGTTCAAAATTCTGATTCGGCAGTTTTCTAGATGTGAGGCCTTGGCAAGTTCTTTAAGCCTCTCTAGGCCCAAGGGTCTTCATTTATAAGATGAGAGGAAACCACCTATTTCATGGTGCTGCAGAATGTCCCTCAATTTGGATTTGATGCATATGAATTATAAATCACTATATATATTGTCTGGATATATGAATTATAATGTATATGAAAGGCCTGGCACAATGTTGAGCACATAGTGTCCAATAAATGGTAGCTTTATCATTACTCCCTGTTTATCATCCAGAATAGGTGGGTGAAAAAATTATTATTGAGTATGTTGAATGCTTTGATCTAAGTCAGAATTCCACACTATATACATTTGTTGTGATAAAGGAGTTTACATACATATTTAAAAAGTTAATGACCTTCAGAACTTAAGTATTGAATTGACTATCAATTTCCTTGAATAATTCAAATTAAAGCCATGGAAGGGAGACAAGGAATAAACCAGAGGGCCAATTTGCCAGAAATGGGGAGAAAAACAAAAGAGAAAAGTAGTTGCCTGGGAGGTAGAGAGTGGGTAGGGGAATGAAGGAAATCAGACATGTTCTAATTATACCCTGATACTGGTTTGGGTTACAAGACTGTATACATTTGTGACACTCGGATTGAATCATGTCTGCCACAAAAGCCATGTTCATGTCCCAACCCCTGGTCCTGTGGGTATGAACCCATTTGCAAATAGGACCTTTGAAGATGTTATTAGTCAAGGTGTGCCCAATCAAGGGAGGGACTTCATCCCATATGGTTTAAGTTCTTATAAGCAAAGGAAATAGGATACAGAAAAAGAAGCCACGGGAGAGGCAAGAAGCTGGAAGTCAATGGAACCAGAGAAGCGGAAGATGCTGCCATTTCCACTGTAATGTGACAGAAAAACCAAGGAAACCCAAGATACTGACCCTGAGAAGAAGCAAGCCTTCTAGCCTCTGAAACTGAGTAAAAAAAAACTCCTGTTAGGCCAACCCATTGTTTGGTATTTGTTTTAGCAGCCAAGAAACTAAAACATTCATCCAACCTAATATTTATATATTTGACTATAGAAATTTGCCTTAAATGAAAATCAAACTAAATGAACATTGAACTCTAATGAAATGCATGCAGAAGTGTTCAGGGATGAAAGTACTAAAGTCTGCATAAAAGTGTACTGACTGCAGAAAAACTATGATGGTCTGAAGAAAGAACGGGTAGATAGATGTAATATGCCAAATACAGCAAAATGTTAACCATTGTAGAATATAGCTGGTGGGCATGTGTGTGTTCACTCTACAAGGCTTTTCACTTTTCTGTATGTTTGAAAGTTTCCACAATAAGAAAGCTGGGTTTAACAAAAAAAAAAAAAAAAAACACTGCGAGAGGGCCACCAAGGCGTCTAAAAAGCAGGATTCTTGGGCGGGCATGCCGTGACGACTCACAAGAAGACCAGTGCTACCCAACAGTCCTTCCCACCCACAGCCTGGTCCTTGTCTGAGTCCTGGCGCTGAGGAACTGTCCAGCACCTCTGCCCAAGCCGCCTGCTGCTCGCCCGGTCTCAGTCCATTCCCAGCCACACTCCATCACCTGGTTCCAAGAACTCAGATTGCGCAGTGGTCACGTCATCACCGACCAGGGCTCACAGTTACAGCAGCAGAGGCCTCCCTAAACCTTCCCCATGTCCGGCCTAACTGCCTACCCATCGCCCCTTATCTGCCCGCGCCCGGTTCCCTGGCCCCACATCACCAGGCACGTTTTCATAATCCTCTCAGGCTCCGGGCAAGCGCCGCCGCCCACAAAGAGGCCCGATCATATAAGGAAAATATTGCGGGCTCATCCGGGGGCTGGATCAGGGATCCCCGGGCGCCCCTACCCTACCACATTCGCTACAGCCCCCGACGCCAACCCCTTCGCCTCCCACCCACCAGGCCTCCTCCGCCCCGCAAAGTGGCCTAGGCCTCTGCCCACTGGTCTGCGAAGCCACAGGGCCCAGAGCCCTGAACAGAGCGCCTCAGCGGAAGCCGCCGCGCCCCGCCCCCCACTTCCGGGCCCGCCCCTTCCCGCCCGCGCAGGCGCTAGGCCTGCCCCGAACTGTTTCCACGCTTCAGGCGTGAAGACGTCCTGGCACCCACCGTCAGTTTTCAGGAAAAGCCGCCAGCGGGAATGAAGTGGGATATTAATTACCTGGGGGGAGGGAGGTTTGTAGAGGCTAGGAAGAGGATGGCCAAGGGCGAGTCAAATCATTTTCCTAATAAGGAAATCGTGAAGGAAAACCTCTGTAAAAAATTAAAACCGCTCGCAGGGAACGCTCGCTCTCCTCCGAGCCGCGTATGCAGGCCGTTTTCGTTACCCCGGGCTCTCACGCGATGGCGCGAAGAGGGCAGCAGCGTGGGGGCGTGAGGGGGCGTGGGCGGGGCCGCGGGAAGTGGGTGAGAGGGCAGAGGCGTGGCGGCGTGGCGCCGCCCCCGCGCTGGAGAGCTTGGGGTGTCGCTCGCGGCTTCTCAGCAGCCGCTTGAGTCTTTGCGGAGAGAGGCCTTGCACAGCCGTCTCTGAGCTGCCGCCATGTCCCTGCTGCGAGGTGAGAGCCGGGACCGCCGCGGCCCTGCACGGTCGTCCCCTGCGAGCAGGCTGCGGGCGTGGCCCGCTCCTCCCTTCTCGCCCCTTGGGGTCTTGTCCTCCCGGGGCCAGGCCTCCGCTTCCGGTCTCGGCCTGGAGTCGGGGGTCGGGTGGGGGGCCAAGGTTCGGAATACAGTCTCACCATCTCTAAAGGGGACTTGGTGAAACTGAACGCGAAAGCATTATTTGGTTAGTGAGAAAACACTTGTAAGGCACTAGCGACGATGATTTCGGTGGAAAGAGTTGAGTGCAAGGTTTGCTCGCCGCTGACTTGGACGTCTTTCCCTCTCTCCGCGCGGCAGTGACCCCCCTACTGGGAGCGCAACTATGAGGAAAAATGGGTCCGTGCCATAAGCCCGAGGCGGCCTGGGACGGAGGAAGTGCGTAAGCCCTTCCGGAACCCCGGCCCCAAGGTGGACCTGGCTGACTCGGACTTGGTCGTGGGGTGGGCAGGGCTTGTGGGGCGAAATTGGTGTTTTCTGAGGGTCGCCAGAGATTCTTAGATCAGAATGATCTGTTCCCAAAAAAATGCTCGGTGGCGTTCTCTTTGACTATATGCTTTATTCCCTTTTTCCTTCCTTCCATTCCTTTAGTTTGAGTGACTGCAGGAAAGTGCGTTTACTTCAGTATCTAAGTTTTAAGGTTATTAACGTAAAAAAAAAACTATGTAAGTTCCGTTTTCATAACAAATGGTCACAAGTCAATGGAATTTTAACTCAGAGCGTTTTCCGTGTACCTGTTGAAGAACTTTCAGATAGAGGAATACTCTATATCAAGGCCCTAAGGCAGGAAGGCGGATGTGGCTCAAATGGTCCGTCTGCCATATGGAGGGACCTGGGTTCGATCCCCGGGACCTCCGGGTAAAATTAAAAAAAAAAAAAAAAAAAAGGCCCTAAGGCTGGAAAAAACTTGGCAGGACCTAAGAACCACGTGTTCACATGGTCCAGGGCTTTGTAAAGGAGGCGGGGTTTTAGTCTAAATGTAGCTGGAAGCAATAGGAGGATTTAAAGCCGGGAATAACAACATCTGATTTACACGCTGGTTGCTGTGAGGGCTGGGGCTGGTACTGGCAATGAGGAGCAATGAGGAGACCATTTAAGAATCTATTGCAGAGGTCCAGACAACAGCAGATGATATGATGGCTATGACTTGGGTTTGGACAATGAAGTTGGCCAAAAAGGGGAGGATGGATTGAAAGATTTGGAGGTGGAATTGATAGAATAGGATGATAGATTGGATGTGGCAGGTAAATGAGAAGGGAATGTCATGAGTGACTTCAGGTTTCTGGCTTGAGGAACTATATTCATGGTAACACTTGTGGAGCATAGTAACTGAGGGAAGAATAGATTTGGAAAAAAAGGTTGAGAATTTAGTTTTAGGCAAAGAGGTTTTTGTTGTCTGTGAGGCACTCTAGTAGAGATCTCAGGAACCCATAAGAGACAGTCGGCATGTGAACAGCTCAAGTGAAAAATAGGTATTCTGGGACAAAATGTAGTGCATCCAATTACCTAGCATTGAGGCAAGTTAGTTTAGGAAAAGGGAAAATGAGTCGCAGCTGACACCTGGCAGAAAGCATGACTGCGAGACACATCACCATGAAACCCCACCTGGAAACTCCCTGAGGGAAAGACCACTGCCAAGAATAAAGCGGGAAAGATCCTGCAAGACCCAGGCCAGGGGTCTCCCATTTGGAATGAGAATGCCATTCCAGGTCAAAGGGAAGCCCCAGATACCTTCAAAAGGCCTCACCTTTGGCCCTCTGAGAATTAACAAATTGGGTAACCAATCAGAACATCAAACAGCTGGGGTCCCTCCCCAACATTATAAAGAGGGAGGCGTAAAGGTTTTAAAAGGCCTAACCGGGAGCCCCCATGTGCGCTGCTCACTCTGCAGCCCCCATCTGCGCTGCTCATTCTGCAGCATGCCTGCCATCTATTCCTTGGTAGGTGTATATTTTGGATGGTGTACTTTTCTCATTTTCTTGTTTCTTAATAAACTCTTTACTCCCTTGCCTATCCTATGAGGTGTCCTTAAATTCTTTTATGCAACATAAGCCAAAACCCTAGAAGCCAGATCACTTTGCCAGTAGCATGAGGATTTAATTTACCAATTTCCTTTCCAACTTACTATATTTGCCTAATAAAGCAACATGTTGATTTTTTTTTAGGAAAGGTGTTCAGAAAACCCAATTCATTTAAAAAGCTGCATTGTAATGAGTTCTCTTTTTTTAAGAAAAGGAAATAGTATTTTTATTGGTTTCTCATTTTAATATTTTACCAGTGGCTTCCTTTTTCTTGTAATGCAGATCTTTTGAAAATTTAAATGAAAACTATGTACCCAGTTTTTAAAAATTTTACATCAACATCTGTATTAAGGAAATAAATGGTTTACAAATTTGTGATACCGTTTACTTTTATGTTAGCGCTAGTGATCATATTTTTTCCCATTTCCCTGTTTTACAGATGAGGGCACTGGTCCAAAAAGGCAAAGTGGCTTGTCTATAATAACACAGGTCATTAGTGTTTGTGACTAGAACCCTTTATCTTTCCCTTTATCTTTGGTTTTCAGAAGTTTGACAGTGATGTGCAAAGATATTTATCTTTTGTGTTTATCCTGTATGGGGAAGCCTTGGGCTTCAAATAGTGATTGTTAGGGACTAGTTAGAATACATTGTAGAAATGAGCTTCTCTCCAAGTGCTTACAGGACTAGTGGATAAGAGAGAAGACTATGTGACTGACCATTGTAGCAAAGAGGACACATCTGAGTGGGGGCATAATTAAGTTTGGTAAAGATTGTCATTAGCTTGTCAGATATCAGCCCCCTGTAAAACACAGTTGCTCAGGTTTTTATTAGCTAAGCATGCAGTTTGCACCCAACAAATATTCTCTTAACTCTTGTTAACATTATTGGCAATGTGCCTGTATTTCCTCAGGCTAAGTACACGGGGCTGCCAAATTACTTGAATCCTGAAACTGAAGTGGATATAGCAGCAGCAGCAACAGTTTGTCTTAATTTGCCCTGGTTGCTGTCTGTCGTTGCTCTAACTAAATGAGAAAATATTTACCCTAACTAATAATGTAAAAGAAAGGAAGGCAGAGTTCCTGTTTCTTGTATTGTTTTTCTATTTTACTGTGAACAGCCCACCTTTCCAGGCCCCCTCTTGGCACTCCTGTCTCATTACACTTTGGATGAATATGTCTTCACTGTCTTTTAGTTTTTTCTTCTGAATTTTCAGAGTTTTTAAAAAATAAATGAGATTTTAGTTTGGCATTAAAAATTGTTAAATTTTAGACCTCTCAACATCAACATAAATTTGACATCAGAGCAAAAACATATTGACATGATAGCCGATTTATGAAATTACAAGGAAAAAAACTTAAAATTGTCTAGTCTTTGTACCTGCATATCCAAGATATTTTAAAATATATATAAAGAAAAAATATATATATATTTAATAGTGTTTTCCCCATTCAAAAGAACTGTGTTAATTTACTGTTAGCCTTACTCAAGCTAACATTTACAGTCTGGAAATATCAAGTAAGGAGAAGTATTATAGGGAAAGGGGAAGTTCTTGTGTTTTTTAATTGTTTCCCCACACACACACGCTCTTCTTTTCTTACCATAGCTCACTACTAACTGGGTCTCCCACAAAAATACTTTCTTAGATTATGAAGTATGAGGGAGAAAAGCAGGAAAGAAACTTTGGAGAAACAAATTAAATTAGTCTCCACTGTTTCTGATGAGAAATCAATGGTCATTATAAACATTTCCTTGTATGCAATACATCATTTTTCTCTGGCTCCTTTTAAGATTTTCCCTTTATCTTTGGTTTTCAGAAGTTTGACAGTGATGTGCAAAGATATTTATCTTTTGTGTTTATCCTGTATGGGGGTTTACTGAGCTTGAATCTATAAATTTATGTCTTTAACCAAATTTGGGGGGGTTTCTGCTATTATTTTTTCAAATATTCCCCCTCCCCATTCTCTCTCCTCTCCTTCTATGATACTACTTACACATATGTTAGAGGTTATTCACTTTTTTCCCCAATCTTTTTTCTCCTTTTCAGAGGAGATAATTTCTATTTATCTACCTTCAGGTTTACTGAATCTCCTTTCATCTCTATTCTGCTGTTAAGTTTATCCAGTGTTTTTTTTTTTTTTTGTTTGTGTTTTTTTAATTAAAAATATTTTTAAGTTTTAGAATTTTCATTAAAAAAATAATTTCTTTCTCTAGTGAGATCTCCTATCTTTTATTCTGAGCTTATTTTCCTTTGCGTTATTGAGCATAGTTATGAAAGATAGCTGCTTAAAAATCTATGTCTGCTAATTCCAGTGTCTGGGTCATCTTGAGCATAGTGGCTGTTGATTGTCTTTTCTCTTGAGAATGAGTTATATTTTCTTGTTTCTTCATATGAGGATTTATTTTTGATTGAATTATTGGCATTGTGAATGAAACTTTGTAGAGACTTGTTTCTGTTACATTCCTCCAAAGAATATTGATTTATTGGTTGGCTATTTATTTATTTAATTTTGCAGGCATAAATAAACTTGACTGAATTCAGTCTGCAAAATATGTCTTTCCCTGTAGTAAGTGGCAGCTCATATCTAACTTTAGTTCTTTTAGCCATAGCTGAGGTGCTTGCAGTCTGCCCCACACATACATGTTTAAGGAGTCAGCCAGATATTTGGGCAGATTTGATAAGTAAAATTTGGTTACCCCCTCTGTGGCACTCTTCTTTCCCTGCTTCCCCCTCATTTTCCACTGGCTGTGGTTGCTATGAGCTGTGTTCTTTGATTCTTCAGGTCAGTAAAACTGAGTCTCTGAGTTTTAGCCATTCCAACAGCATAGACTGCTAGCCTTCAAGCTAGAAGCTATAAATAAATTGAACATTTACCCTGTACTGTTCCCTTTTTCAAGCATCAACTCTCCTCCAGTATCCGCCTGGTTTTGTTCACTCTTCCAGGCCTTCCATTAGTTATTATGTATCATACAGAGTATTTAATTATTATCTGCTGAACTGTTGGTCAAATAGGAGTTTATGAGCCATGACCAGAAACAGAACTGTAGTTAGGAAGAAGGCGTGAAAGGGAAACAAAAATGAAATTAAAAAAGGGAAACAAAAATGAAATTTAAAAAAGTGATTAAAAAAATAGGTAGAGGGGAGCGGATGTAGCTCAGTGGTTGAGCACCTGCTTCCCATGTGTGAGATCCTGGGTTCAATCCCTCGTACTTCCTTTAAAAAAAATAGAGACTATTTTTTTTTTTTTTTTTTACCGGGAGGTCCCAGGGATCAAACCCGGGTCCCTCCATATGGGAGACGGATGCCCAACCAGTTGAGCCACATCCGACCCCGAGACTATTTTTAAGCAAGGAGGATTAGAAGACATTTGCAAAGATTCAGGAAGTCAAAGGGGTACTGAATAACTCATCTACCAGAACAAAACATTTGTGATGTACCAAATATTCATGGCCTTTTGTAAATATCCCAATATTATATGTAAAGAGCTGTGATTGGATCTGTTCTAAACTATAGTATATATGTTGCCCCTAACATTCCTTTAGACTGTAAATTTCTCAAAGGGGAAATGGAAAGAGAGGCTGAGATTTTAAAGGTAGATTTAGTTTGTTCCATGGAAAGAGATCACAAAACATAAACTGGAAACTTGCACTTAGATGCTAATAGTGGTTTGATGTTTGAATAGTCTCAATTATTGGTCAATATCTAGACAAAAACCCATTGAAAGTCCCATAATTTCTTGAGAAGATGTGGAAATGCAAGCTCAGGTTATTGTGGGAGAATAAAATAGTGTTTGAAAAGTGCTTAGCATGAAGTCTATTACATAGTAAGTAATCTCTCATATATTAGTTATAATATTTACCTTGCAGAGTTGTTGAGAAGATTAGATATTGTATGAAAAGTGATAAAATGTCTAGTAGGTGCCTAATGTTAGTGTGATGAAACTGCTACAACAGATTCTGCTTACTGGTGTGCACAATATTGCATTCTCAATTCAAATGGGTGTTGCTCACATCATTGTCATTATAGAATTATATAGTAATAACAGGTTTTTGGGGTTTTTTTTGCACATGGCAATAGAATGCCTTGGAAAGGAGAGTGATTTTTATTAATTTATATAGGAATAACAGTTAAATTGATGATACTGCAAATGTATACTCTTGGTTTACATTACTAGATATATAGATAATTCTCCTGTCTTCATTGTGGTTAGAGCAAATGTAGAGCAGTTTGTTACATTCTGAGATGACACACTTTAATAGGATGTTGGCAAACTAGAGTGTCTCTAGAGGAAGGCAACTACAATTGTGTCAGATAAGGAACTGTTGAAAGAATTATGTCAAAAAAAGGAACTTTGTATTTACAGGGGAAAAGAGTTTTGTTAGGTCTGGGGAATTTTACAGGTTAGCTGACTGCAGATCCCATGAAAGTTTCTGAGCCAAGATTGGAGAGGACCTTTTTGTAAGGAATTTTCTAGAGGGAATTCTTGTAGAGTGAGTGGCTGGCCTCAGACAACCTTTAAGGGACTTCTAGTTTAGAGTCTTTGATTCTATGACTAGGCAGTATACTCTAGCACAAAGAAGAAGCATTTCAGTTTTTAAAAATATTTCTACCATTGTAACTCACCAAAGCACAAGGATGTTATCTAACCAGTGTGAATCTTACATCTTAACATGCAGTATATTAGTATCTGCATATAGGTATTAATCAAACTGATAACTCTTAAGACTCTGTTTTTATGGTCATGACCTCTTATTCTATGCATTATTGTGTGACAAAGACTTTCAGTTGCCTAATTGAAAATTCTATTTTTTCAATAAAGCTTTCATAGTAAGGTTATTTAAAGTGTATTATGGTTACTGACTAATCTGTGATTGCTTACAATTCTCTCCTCATTACAATAGGTGTGTTCATTGTTGCTGCTAAACGAACACCGTTTGGAGCTTATGGAGGTCTTCTCAAAGACTTCACAGCTACTGACTTGACTGAATTTGCTGCCAAGAGTGCCTTGTCTGCTGGCAAAGTCTCACCTGAAACTATTGACAGTGTCATTGTAGGCAATGTCATTCAGGTTAGTAGGGCAGAAGGGAGGTATTCACTCTTGCTGCTTTTCTTATCAGTTTCTAAAAATAATTCCTTTTACATGTCATATGGTGGGCAATGAGTTAATAATAGTTAAAAGTATTTGGAGTTGTAATTTGAGTCATCTTCAGACTTTAGAAGCAATGGTATACATAATTCAAAGTAGTAGGTTGACCTCCTTGACTTATTGGAAGTTAATTGTTTTTCTCTAATTATATGCTGCCCAAGGAGGGTAGCAAACCCAAACAATACAACGTATTTCCCATAATTTCTTATACATTGTAGGAGCTTGGTCAGTGTTTGTTGTGAGAAATAAGGAGATTCCTTACTTTCTACTTGTTATGGCTATATGTGGTATATAACATAGATTATCCATATGCAGGTAATTGAAAGCTGTATTTTCCTTCAAAGTGCACAAGCATTCATTGGGTCCCTGAAAAGAGGCTCTGTCTTTCCTCCCCCTACCCCACCTTTTTTTTTTTTTTTTTTTTTTTCTATTCAGACTAATTTCAATTTTTATTAACCTGTTATCAGGTTAGCTGACAGTTTCTTCTGTCACCTCCAATCTCTGGTTAAGCCAATCCAGTGAACTTTTTATTTTAGAAATTGTACTTTTCAGTTCTACAATTTCCTTAGGTTCTTTTTGGGCTGTTTTGTATTTTTGTTTTGTTTTCTTTTTTTTCTTTTTACTATATAAGTTGTGAGCTTATAAAACAATTATGTATAACATGCAGAATTCCCATATATAACCCCCGCCACCACTTAGGTTCTTTTTATAGTATATATTTCTACTAGGATTTGTCATCTGCTTAATAATAATGTTAATATTTATTTTTTAAAACAAATTTATTGTCAGAACTCTCAAACTATACAATTCACCCATCTAGTGTGTACAGTTCAATGGATTTTAGGGTATTCAGAGTTGTGCAACCACACCATAATCAGTTTTAGAGCATCACCTCAAAAAGAAACCCTGTATGCTTTAGCCATCACCACCCTATCCTACCCCCACTTCCACACTGCACCCCATACCCCAAATCTAAGCAACCACAAATCTGCTTTCTGTCTATAGACTTGCCTATTATGGACATTACATATAAATGAAATCATATAATATGTGGTCTTCTGTGACTGGCTTCTTTTACTTACCATAATGATTACAAGCCTCATCCATGTTGTGACATATATCAGTGCTTCATTCCTTTTTACAGGCACTCAACCACTGAGCTATACCTGCTCTCCATGGGGTGGTTTTAAAAGTAACTGCTAATGCCCATGCCCCACCTCCAGGATTTCTGGCGTAATTGGTTTGGTAAGGGGTTTGGACATCAGTACTTAATAATAAAGCTTCTAGGGTTATTCTAATGTGCATCCAAGGTTGAAAACCACAGCCTTGATACTTCCTCTGTTAAGGAGCATACTACTTTGAGATAGCCTATCCTGTTTTTAAACAGCTTTATTATTTTTTTTTTTTTTTTCAAAGATTTTATTTATTCATTCATTTATCCCCCCCTTGCTGCTTGTGCTCGCTGGGTCAGCTAACCACGCCGTGCGGGCGGGCCTGCCTTCACCAGGAGGCCCCGGGAACCAAACCCGGGGCCTCCCATATGGTAAACGGGAGCCCCACTGATTGAGCCACAGCCGCTTCCCTAAACAGCTTTAATTGGTATAAATTTCTGTCTTATATTGAGGACTTAATATAAGGATTTCTCTAAGTAACAAGCATTTAGTATGTTTAAAACCATTTGATGCTGGTGGGAATGCAAAATGATACAGCCACTTTGCAAGACCGTTTGGCAGTTTCTTACAAAGTTAAAACAGTTGTGCCATACAATCCAGCAGTCACACACTTATGTATTTACTTAAATGAGCTGAAAACATGTCCACACAAAACTCTGCATATGAATGTTTATGGCAGTTTTATTCAAGTAACCAAGATGCCCTTAAGTAGGTGAACACATAAACACACTGAAACATCCATACAATGAAATATTATTCCGTGATAAAAAGAAATGAGGTATCAAGCCACTAAAAGATAAGGATGAATATTAAATGCATATTGCTAAGTAGAAGAAGCCAGTCTGAAAAAGCTACGTACTGTATAATTGCAACTATATGACGTTCTGGAAAAGGCAAAACTTTAGAGACAATGAAAAGATAAATGATTGTTGGGGCAGCGTATGAATGGGTAGGCATAGAGCATTTTTAGGACAGTGAAACTGTTCTGTGTGATACTATAAAGGTGGATACACGACCTTATGCATGTGTCAAAACCCATGGAACTGTACAACACAAACCATGGACTTATAGTTAATAATAATGTGTCAATATTGATTCCTCTATTGTAACAAATGTATCATACCAATCTTCAAGATATTAATAATAGGGAAAACTGCAGGGGCGAAGGGTGTGGGGAGTGAACAGTATATGGGAACTCTTCTTTTCTGCACAATTTTTCTGTAAACCTAAAACTGCTCTAAAAAAAAAAAGTCTGTTAAAAAAACGTTGACCAAATTACAGTTTTTATTCAAATCATAAACATACGTTTTATATAAAATATGTTGTGCCTATATGCATGGTATCTTATGTCTTATATTAAACCCATATAGATTTTCATTTTTGATAGATTGCCAACATTTCTATGTATTTTGTCCTTGTTCTTAATTCCTAGATTTATAGAGGATATTTTTCCTCCTTCTTCTGTTCCAGAGTTCTTCAGATGCTG
The DNA here is from genome assembly GCA_026826555.1 of Tolypeutes matacus. Taxonomy (NCBI): domain Eukaryota; kingdom Metazoa; phylum Chordata; class Mammalia; order Cingulata; family Chlamyphoridae; genus Tolypeutes; species Tolypeutes matacus. The sequence goes on from JAKSZT010054215.1 coordinate 29,676,352, forward strand.
CATACTTAGCAAGGCATGTTGGTTTGCGTGTAGGAATCCCAAAAGAGACCCCTGCTCTCACTATTAATAGGCTCTGTGGCTCTGGTTTCCAGTCCATTATAAATGGATGTCAGGTTTGGACAGCATTTTATTTGATTCTCTGAAAATATGGTAACAGTTGTTAGAGGAAATGCCTTACTTCAATATAATATTGTAGGTTTTTATTTTCCCATGCTTATTAGGAGTATTTGACTTTTTCCTGGAAAAATATTCAAAATATTCAAAGGAGAAAAAAAAAAAGTTTTTGAAAAGGTTATCATAACTACCATTTATTGAATGCTTCTTATGTGTCAGGAACTGTGCTTATTTATGTACAGTATCTCATTTAATCTTCACAAGCATCCTATGAGGCAAGAACTATTACTATTCCCGTTTTACAGATGAGGGCACTGATTATTAAAGGTATTATGGTTACTAAGTTTTGGAGGCAGAATTTGAATCCAGGTCTGCAAGAAGAGTTCCCTGTTTGAAACACTGAATAAAGACTGTGAAGAGAAGAAAAGAATTGGAAATTTTAGAAGATGATAAGAAAATGTATTTTATTAAAAGGAATTAAATGATATTGTAGGTAGAAGTATAAATTAGTTTGACCTTTTTATAGTACACTTGAGCAAATGTTTAAGTTCCCCTGAGAATACAGAAGAAGACACGCTGAAACCAGTTTTAGTTGTAAAAATCTTCATTTTATTACAAAATAATATAAAAGTCACAGTTAATATAATGAATAACTTGTTTTCACATTAATTTATTTCTATAACAGTATATTTTAAATAATGACCCTGATTTTAAGCATCAGCCTCTTGGGACCTTGCTATTTACTGATTTTCTGAGAAGTACAAATGGTGGAAAGAACTGGAAGAATGAAATGGATTGCTTTTTATAAGCCCCTTAGGTTGAACTAGTTCTTATAAATCACTGGTCTCCTTCAGATTTATTTTACCATTGCTTTTTTAAAGGTTTTGTCCTTTATTATCTACTGGCAATCTGTTCATTTATGCCAGACATTAATATCTCTCTTATTTTCAAGATTTCTAATCAGTTAAGAATTAGAATTCCTAGTCAAAATGTAGATAAGGTCTGCTACTAAGGCACAAATGATTGAGGTCTACTAGTTTTTTCCTTCTTCATCTTGACAATGGATACTTTTGCCTTTCAATTAGTTTAAAAGCATTTCCTTTTGAGGCACTGTAAGCTAGGATACATTACTTATTAGTATTACTATTCATTTGTAAAATCTGTATACTGTTTAATATGTACTTCTGGCACAATGAAAGACTCTTTTTTTTTATTTGTTTTAAATAGGAAATCTGTGTTAAAGAGGCTGAAATTGTCTTGTGTGGAGGAACTGAAAGCATGAGCCAATCTCCCTACTGTGTCAGAAATGTGCGTTTTGGAACCAAGTTTGGATTAGATCTCAAGGTTAGAATCATTAAAATTTTTTTAAAAATCATTTCTTATGCTATTATATTAATAATTTTAATAACATAGCTTTTAGGGGAAAGAGAACTAAATTTGAAATCAATTTTATTAAGAGATTGGTAAGATTTGAATGATTTGAAATTAGTAAACTATTTCACAACCCTATTTTGGTTATCAGTTTTGACATTTTAATCCACAAAAAATTAAACTGTATGTCAGGACACCTCTAGTCATGGAATTAACATCTAGAAATGGCCATAGGCATGGGAGAAATGGAAGAGAGGGGAAAGTGGGTTAATAAGATGGAGAAAAGGCTGCATTAATCTCTGCTGAATAATGGGTAACTTCAATAATTAAATCTTCACTATAATTCATGGAAGTTTTATTTCTGGGATAATTTCTATTGAGTAGATTTCTTTTTCATTACAGAAAACATTGTCTTGGAATACAGATTGCATTGTCTGTCCCAAATCTGTCAGTCAAAAACTGTTATTTCCATTTATGAGTGCTACAACCTAAAAACATTAGTACTGATAAAGAATGATATTATACTGTCCTTCCCGTATGGCCTGGGGATTGGTTCTGGCTTCACCTCCCTGCTGATGGAACATCTCCCTGTTGATAATGGCAAGAAGTCCAAGCTAGAGATCTCTACTTACCCAGCCCCCAGGTTTCCACAGTCTAGTTGAGCTCCCTCAACACCATCCTCACCACCCATACCACCCTGGAGCACTCAGAGACTATGCCTTCGTGGGAGACGATGAGACCATCTATGACATCTGTTATAGAAACCTTGATATTACATGCCCAACCTACACTGACCTTAACAGTTAACCTTAACTGCCTTGTTAGCCAGATTGTGTCCTCCATCACTGCTTCCCTTAGGTTTGATGGTGTCCTGAATGGTGATCTGACAGAATTCCAGACCAACCTGGTGCCCTATTTTCCTCAGGCCACTTATGCCCCCATCATCTCTGCTAAGAAAGCCTACCATAAACAGCTTGCTATAGCAGAAGTTACTAATGCTTGCTTTGAGCCTCCAACTTGAGGTCAAAATGAGATCCTCACTACAGTAAACATACAGTCTGCTGCCTGTTGTACTGTGGCAACATGGTTCTCAAAGACATCAGAGCTGCCATTGCCACCATCTAGACCAGGTGCAGCATTCATTTTGTGGGTTGGTGCCTCACTGGTTGCAAGGTTGGCATTAATTACAAACCTCCCTCTGTAGTACCTGGTGGAAACTTGGCCAAGGCACAATGAGCTGTGTGCATGCTGAGCAACACCACAGCTGTTGCTGTGGGACACAGTTCGGGCTGATGTACACCAAGTGTGCCTTTGTTCACTGGTATGTGGGTGAGGGGATGGAGGAAGGAGAGTTAGAGGCCCTTAAGGACATGGCTGCCTTTGAGCAGGATTACGAGGAGGTTGGTGTGGATTCTGTTGAAGGAGAGGAGTACTAACTATCCATTTCTCTCAGCTCCAGTATGTCATACTTGCAGTACTTCAGCTTCTATGTTACCTGACAGACATTAAAGCTTTCTGTTTAGATTTCTTCACTCTCAGCTGTGATCATGTCTTATTTTTCCATGTGTACTTGTAAAATTTCCCCATCATATCTCAAAGTAAAGACTTGAAGAAAAAAAAAAGCATAGTTTGAAGACTCAGCATCAGGTTTCTAAGAAAATGTAATCTTTAAGGGTTTAATTTTTTATTTTAGTTTAACTTCCTTCATTCTTTTCCTGCATATTTAGCACTATTGGCTCTCTTTAGAGCCTCACATCTGGAGAGAGAAGAGAATGTGTGCACTTTATTATGGCATTGAATGTTATTTTTTTAAAATCACAGAATGAAATTTGAATAGTAATAACAGTAAATGCTTATCAGAAAGTCTAATTTAATTTGTATTTATTGGAACTCTTAATTATTTAAATTTAAAGAAATTGAAGCATATTGCCTTTAAAAGATATACTTTAACAAATCACTTTCTTAATGTCTTTTAATAGTTAGAAGATTCTTTGTGGGCAGGACTAACAGATCAACATATCCAACTCCCCATGGGCATTACTGCAGAGAATCTTGCTGCAAAACATAAAATAAGCAGAGAAGAATGTGACAAATACGCTCTGCAGTCACAACAGAGATGGAAAGCCGGTTGGTGAAATCTGATAACATAAATATCTGTGGGGAAAAAAATCTACAGGAAAGATTTTCATCATATCAGATTTTACTGATCCTATAATAATAGTTAAAAATTATACCTTTGATACTACATCTTTTTCATCATTCCTTTGTTTTTAGCTGATCAGATAGTCTGTTAATTATTGTAAAATTAACTGGAAATTTCTCTTTTGAAACAAGTTAAACTGTTTAAAAAGTGGTATTGCTAATTAGCCATATCTGGACATTTGAATTTTGTCCTGAACTTGCCCAGTTGTCGGTAGAAAACATTGAAGGATATGATACACTTCATCGGAGAGCATTGCTGTCTGTGGCAACGGAGTTGGGGAGGATGTACTCCCCCATGAGGCATGTCGTAATCATAATGAGGGGTTGAAGTGTTTTGAAAAGACCCATTGGGTGTTCTTGCATTCCTCCCACGCCCATTCTTAATTGGGAATCATTACACCTGACCTAAAGACTTAAAAATAGTCCAAGCCCCTAATTATAGTGCTGTTGTGTAATATAACACACTGCTATAGAACCGGTCCAGAATTACCAATATGACCACAGTTCTTTTATCAATATGGTGAGTTATGGAAATTTGTTAGTCTTCTAAAAAAATTTTTTTTAAATTAAACTGTGTCTTAGAAATACATTGAAACTCTTGTTTGGAGGTATTAAGTATTTGGAATAGTGAGGATGAGGTCCACCTTAGCATTTCAGAGGGTTGAGTGGAATGGAGCTGCTACCATCCAATTAATTCACTCTCTTTTTTAGTTATGCATTTATATTGGAAAAGTATTGGTTTAGAAGTCAAAAGTTATAAATTCTATTTCCAGTTCTGCCATTTAGAAGTTATCAGATCTCAGTCATTTATTCACTGAGCATCTGTAAAATGGATATAACAATAATTTCCTGTCTTGTGAAAACTAAATGAGGGCAGATGTGAGAAGTGCTTTGCAAACTGTAAAATGACATCAGAATTAAGGTGATGACATTATTCCTGACTTACCCTATCCTCTGCTATTTTATATATATACATAAGCTATCCTCTGCTTTACTGTAGTCCATTCAGTCTGTGAAGATGGAAGTAGGTGAGATGTTTTACTTATTATAGCTGTGTCAGTCATAGCTCAGATAATTTCTTCAGGTTGCCTGGAATTGTTAAATTTTAGTCATAGATAACATGGTGAAATAGATAATTTTATATCTCACCCAGAGAAATTAAAAAGGGATATTAAGGGAAGCGGCTGTGGCTCAATCAGTAGGGCTCCCGTTTACCATATGGAAGGCCCCGGGTTCGGTTCCCGGGACCTCCTGGTGAAGGCAAGCCCACCCACACGGCGTGGTTAGCTGACCCAGCGAGCACAAGCAGCAAGGGGGGGATAAATGAATAAATAAATTAAAAAAAAAAAAAAGGGATATTAAGTCCAATTACCATTACATCTGTACCTAACAGATGAGCCAGTCTAGCAGTACTGTGTAAATTTGACAACAGCAGAGTAGGGAATCCAGGGGTCTGTGACAAGCTGTTCTAGAAAAAAATATTTTGCTAGAATATTTCTCTAGTTAAAATAAAAATTATTTTAGTTAAAACATATCTTGTTTCAGTATATGGCATTTGGAAGTCCCTTGTATATACCTTTTTTTTAACTTGATAAATTTTTATATTTAGTGGATTCCTAAAGTCCAGATGGTCTTCCTTGTCTTCTGGTTTCTGAGAGTAGATGGAATTAAATCAAGCTTACTTTTGAAATACAAGTTTAGGCATCCTATTATCTGTACACTGATTTATTTTCAATTAATGATTAGAATAGATGATGAGTATTTCTAAAGAAAAGTGCTGATTTACTTTTTAGCCACTGACCAAGCTTTAAACTAGGAATTTCCACTCAAATATGAGATTTAGGCTATTGGTCATACAGTTTCTTTTTTTATAATAGCTTTATTGAGATATAATTCACATACAATATAATCTACCCTTTTGAAGTGTACAATTATAAAACATTTCATCGCCTCAAAAAGCAAAACCCCATGCCCATTAGCAGTCCTCCTCATTTCCCCCCAACCTTCTCAGCCCTAGGCAACAACTAATCTACTTTCCGTCTTTAAGGATTTGTTTATTAAGGACATTTCATATAATTAGAATCATATAATATGTGATCTTTTGTAACTTCTTTCACTTAGTACAATGATTGCAAGCTTCATACATGTTGTAACATGTATCAGTACTTCATGCTTTTTTATGGCCAAGTATTTCATTGTTTGGATATACCACAATTTGTTTATTCATTCTTCAGTTAATAGACATTGGGTTGTTTTCATCTTTTGTCTGTTACGAATAATGCTGCTATGAACATTCGTATACAAGTTTTGGTGTGGACATGCTTTTCATTTCTCTTGGGTGTGTGCCTAGGAGTGGGTATACACTGGGTCTTATGGTAATTATGTTTTATTGTTTGAGGAACTGCTATTCTGTTTTCCAGAGCAGCTGTACTGTTTTACATTCTCAGCAGCTGTATGTCATGGTTCCAATTTCTTTACATCCTCACCAACACTTGTTAATATCTCCTTTTTTTTTTCTAGCCATCCTAGTGGGTGTGAATTGTATCATGGTTTTGATTTGCACTTCCCTGATTGCTAATGCTATTGAGCATCTTTTCATGTGCTTCTTGGCCATTTGTATGTCTTCTTTAGAGAAATGTCTATTCAGATCCTTTGCATGCTTTTCACTTTTGCAGTCTCTCAGAATAGTAGTAAAATGGTTTAATGACTGCTGTTTCCATTGTCTAATTGATAAAGAATCCCTTGGATGAATACTTCCCCTGAGTTACTCAGCAAGCCAGAATAGTTTTGTGCTTTGTTTTGTTTTGTTTTGTTTTTGGTGCTTGACCTTCTTATTCCTTAGATTTTGCTCTTGTTTCTTCATTAGCCCTTTGTGGCAGAAGTTCCTAACAGGACATGTGTGCCCTATTAATCTTTCAAGTGTGGCTGGTTTCTGATAACCATGGTATCTTGAAATTTGGACCTGACTTTAATGAGATTAATAGAGTATATGTCCAAAAGCACTCAATCAAAAAAAAAAAATGAGGGATTGTTGCTACTGCTGTCATCTTTTATTTTTTGAGGATTTTATTGCTTTTTCCCCAACATATTTCATAACACGGTCTCCTACGATTTTTCAGTGATCATTCCCCCACCAATCACCTCCCTTCCTTTGGTCACCTACCACCATACACATTTTGCCTTGGTAGAGTTTTCAGGTCTATGCATGCATCAGGGAAACACTGCTCTAGAGCACTGATGTCCAAATGAACTTTCTGTGATGATAGAAATGCCATCCAATACAGAAGCTACCAGCCACACTGGCTCTTTTATAATATGGCTGGTAGAGCTGAGGACCTGATTTATTTTATTTTATTTTAATTAATTTAACTTTAATTATGGGAGGCGGCTGTGGCTCGGTCAGTGGGGCTCCCGTTTGCCATATGGGGGGCCCCGGGTTCGGTTCCCGGGGCCTCCTGGTGAAGGCGGGCCCGCCCGCACGGCGTGGTTGGCTGGCCCGGCGAGCACGGGCAGCGGGGGCGGGTGGGGATGAATGAATAGAATAGATGAATGAAATCTTTAAAAAAATAAATAAATAAATAAATTTAATTAAATTAACCACATGTGGCTAAGGCAATGCAGCTCTAAAGAATGGAGATGGTCTTTCATTTGTTAAGCACCAACTATGCAGGTCACATTCAAATAACTTGTAAAGTCGGTTATTCTTTATCTCTTCCATGACTGATGTATCCTTTTTATTTCAGTTTCCCCACAGCTACATATTAGCTCTTTTATGGGTATTTGACTTTAACAGTCTAGATTAAAATTGGTTGGCCACATTTTTCTACAGATTATCTAATTATATTCCATCTCTTTCTATTTCAAATTACTTTACTCTCACTTGACCTATTGATCAAATTTTCAAAGACGCTTTTGCATTTGAATAGTGCCTGTATATACAATGATGGAACTTATACAGTGTGTGTGTGTATATGTTGTTTTTTTTTTTTTTTTAAGATTTATTTTATTTCTTTATCCCCCCACCCCGTTCTTTGCACTCACTATCTGCTCTCTGTGTCCATTCGTTGTGTGCTCGTCTTCTTGTTTTTCGTTTTTTTTTAGGAGGCACCGGGAACTGAACCCGGGACCTCCCATGTAGTAGGCGGGTACCCAACTACTTGAGCCACATCTGCTTCCCATACAGTATATATTAATGGAACTTTAGGGGTTGCCTTGAGAAGCCAGGTACATTTGCATATTTGTACCAGCTATTTAAGAGATTGTCTTATCCTTTTGTTTCAGAGGAAGTATAATTGACTTCCATAGAACTTTTTCCCCTAGGAATCATGAGATTTTACAGTTAAAAGGATTTACAGATGAGAAAACCATTATCAAGAGGCAATGACTCTTTTAATATTAGTCTTACACAGTAATGCCTTGAGGTACAAAAGTGTTTAGTTTTCCTTATGATTTATAGAGTTTCTAAAACTTAAGTCCAGCAAGTTATTAAATGCTTACTATGTTCAAAGTACTATGTTCAGCTCTAAATCAGGTGAATAAAGTAGATGGGATACAAATAATTATCAGACTTGATTTTTCTAGTCTTAACTCAAATTTATTTCATATTTCTCAATCCTCAACTAATAGAATTCCTAGAAGATAAAATGATATATTAGTTATTGATGTCCATTTTGCAACAAGCATATAGTAAGTACTCAGTTAATATTTGTTGGATTTTTTGAAGAAAATGATAAGCGTACATCTTTTCAACACTAGATCCTTATCAGAAGATGAGTATCTGTTCCTTATTTTGTCAAATCTTAAGATTTACACTTGGAAGAAAACTCAGAAACTTTGGAAAACAAAGTTCATTGGAAAATTCCTATAATACTCTGGCTATCTAGGCAGTGAAAGTCTGTCTTCATCAAAATGAAATCACTTGTGTGACTTTCATTATTGGATACCTCTCATGGTTATAACTTTTTTCATCAGGTGAAAAGAAAATCTGCTTTCTTTGTAACGCCTGCTGGTTAGTAACCACAACTGTGCCTTCTTAAGCAAGGTGAAATAAATTTCCTCCTTGGTAATAGGTCTTCAGATAGTTGAAAACTGCAATCTTGTCTTCTCTTCACTATCAGTTAAAAACACCAATTCTGTCATTCTTTCCTACATGACAGGATTTCTTCTATTCCTACATGACAGGTAATTTCTTCTGTTACCCTCTTCTGGAGATGCTCTAGTTTGACAGTGAGCCTCCAATGTGCCTTCAGATCTGTAAGAACTAAAAGTGTTATCCCATGTGGTCCAACCAGACCACAAGAGAGCCAGACTGCTATTTCCAGTGATCTGCACCCTACCTTTTTATTAATGCAGACCAAGACTTTCAGTCTTTTAATAACCACATCACATGTTGGTTTCAGATTAAAGTTTGCCTCACAGCACATTTTATCCATATCATGGAAAAAGATAAGTCATTATGAGAAAAGTTCTTCATTAAAATAATTGAAAAAAAAGGAAAAATTATAATTAAAAAAAAATTTCCACCTTCTGCATAGATGCATGAAATATATTAAATCCTCCAATAGGGAAGATAACTTACATAAGTAATAAAAGCTCAAATTAAAGTAGGCTGAGTAAAGGGTGGACCAGAAATTAAATCAAAGAATGTTTCTTTTCTTGTTTCTGTCTTTTTTTTTTTCCTTTCCATTCTTAAAATCTTTCTACTATTTCAGCTAATGATGCTGGCTACTTTAATAATGAGATGGCACCAATTGAGGTGAAGACAAAGAAAGGGAAACAGACAATGCAAGTAGATGAGCATGCTCGGCCTCAAACAACCCTGGAGCAGTTAAATAAACTTCCTCCAGTATTCAAAAAAGAAGGAACTGTCACTGCAGGGAATGCATCGGTAGGTATCACAATAGATTCTCTTGACTTCCCTGATGTGTCCAATGCAGAATAATCATGAAGTATCTTTTAGATCAGGGGTTCTTAACCTTTTTGTTCTGTGGACCCCTTTGCCAGTCATATGAAAACCATGGACCCCTTACTAAGTCCACACTATACTGCATGTTATTTAATAAATATATCACACCTGCACCAACACAGCCCCACAAGAATAATGTTTTTATGAATTTTCAGTTCAAATCACAGATTCCGGTCCGTGGACCCCTGGTTAAGAACCGCTGTTTTAGATACTGTTCATGCTAGTCTTTGGTTATTTAGGTAGTAGTAGTGTCCTCTAGCAGTATTCATACTCTATTAATTTGGGTTTTCCTAGTCCAAAACAAAATATTTTAGTGAAGGACCCTTTTATCTTCTAATTTCTAGTCTTTTCAAGATGTTGCAAGGAAATCTACCTGGTTTATTAACTTGGTTTTCATACTGATTTTTTGTTTTGGCTTGGTTTTGGCCTCACTTATACAACTCATTAGATTGCTTCTTACATCTACCCACATCTGTATATAAGCTTTTCTTTGACATTGTTTTCTATTTGCCCTTAGTGAGGTTGTATTTAGTGCTTTAAACAATCCCCTTAATCCACCAGAGTACTACTAGTACTAATTGTTGTATCTCAGATTATGCCACTGCTTACTATGTATTGCCCATGTACCTAATACTACTCTATTAGTGCAGACCTTGATCGTTGTCCTGGATTCTTGTCTGGATTCTTTTACCCTCTAGTTATTTTACTGTTTCTGTTTTCAAGGGGGTATCTGATGGTGCTGGAGCTGTTATCATAGCTAGTGAAGATGCTGTTAAAAAACATAACTTCACACCACTGGCAAGAATTGTGGGCTATTTCGTGTCTGGATGTGATCCCTCTATCATGGGTATTGGTAAGTTTATAGGAAGCATACTGGTTCTATTTCTGGAGATAAGTCATCTTTGGCCTCAGATGATTGAAAAAGTAACTATATCAAGGTTACTAGTGCAAACAGGAGATTGGTAATCAGTCATTTAAACAACTAATTTATATGAAGTGCTTAAAATATTCAGAACTTGCTAAGCAGAATAGGAAAATCAAGACAGTATAACCTCCTTTTGGACAATAATCATATATTATGATCCATTTGAGATATTTAAAATTAACATACAGAAAATAACAGAAGACTTGTATGGTACTGATGAGATAAAAGAAATTCTGAGATAGGAGAAAATTGTGGAGTTGAAATAGAGGAGATAGCACTGCACCTCCCTGCTGGGTGTTTTACTCATTAATGCGTCTCATTTAATCTTCCCACCACTCTAATAAGGGAGACTTCTTTGCAAATGAGGAAATTGAGGCTTAGGGAGGTTGCCTTGTAAGGTTCAAAACTAGTAAGTGATGTTATCAGGGTGTGAATCTGGTCTCTAATTTAAGTGCTCTTTACACTGTGAGTTAAACACATTGTCTGAGGAAATCAAAATAACACTCACCCAGGTTCAGCTAATACTTGATAGCAAAATGAGTAATTATAAACAATGTGTCTAGATTGGCAAATTACTAGCTAGAGAAAATTTGGAACTCCCTATAAACATATATCGGTTTGAAAAAATATGAATTAAAAACAGAACAAAGAGTTTTTTGCTAGATTCACTTCTAGGGACCACAAGTAATGCTAAATTTTAATAGTTCCTCTCATTATTCTCTGGGAATTAGGGATCTAGTTAGGTGCCTCATTTACAGAGGCCTTGTGTCCCATCTGTACCCTCATATCCAAAGGAAAAGCCTGCCCAAACTTATAGATTCTGATTCTTGATAGTTCCAAAGAGTTTTCTCTGATCTTAGGCCCTTTTCTTTTGACTAACTAAATTGTTGTTGTTGTTGTTTTTGAGGGAGGATACCAAAATAGAAGGGGAATGACCTGTTGTTGATCTGCTCTCAGAGGTCTTTGAGTGAAGCCCTCTGCTCCAACTCAGATAAAACCACTTAAGCTGATATGGGAACAAGTTAATACCCAACCATATTTGCTGCATGTCCTTCAGAGAAGATACCTCTATACAGAATTCCTAAGAAAGCAAGCTGTCATGTCCATTCTTCACCATCTTTCACTATGTGTCCCAAATTATGTCAACAGAAACTGCAAGATATTTAGACATCTGTTAAAAGTCGATTTTTCCCTATGCTATAGTCTTTTAAAAGCTTATTAGTTTTCAGCTGCCCACTTTCAGAAAAAATATAGTTTTAGTCTTAGAAATAGAAGGTAGCTTAAAAATTTAAACATCTGTATATTGGTATGACCCATTTATTATTTCAGTATCTTAGAGCAATGGTCCCCAACCTGAAATGATCATCAAAATCCACCTGTAACTCCACAGTATTCTAGGACAGAGCTCAGTAATGTAGGTTTTCTTCAATGTACCTAGATGCTTTTGATGATCAACCAAATTGCTCTGATATAGATAAATAGATATTTTATAGTTCTGATAGATTAACATTGTCAGGGAGAAGAGAAAATGTAGTTTTCCTTCCTTCTATTCTAGGACCTGAATGTTTGCCCTAAAGAACAATGAAGACCATTGTGGAAGGATTGGTTTTTTTTACCCTCAGGGCTTGAACAGAGCTATAAATGCCAAGTGTCCTACAATGTCAGGTGTCACCTTCACCCAGAGAGCTTATCTCTCAGTTGTAGAACTGGATTACACTAGGTAACTACATGAATTGCACCACTTGAATAAGCAGGGAAGAATAGGTTATCGACTATCTGGTATGGGCTGATTTGTCAGTCTAATTTCTAAGAATAGTTAGTAGTTCCTCAGTTAATGCAGGTATCCAATATGTAGCAAACCTTAGCCCTGCAAAATAGTTTCTGGACCAGAAAAATGGGGGAAAACCAGGACTTAGAATAGAAATGGCTCCAAGAAGGACACAGTTATAGAATGAATAGTGCTCCCTGGAACTCTTCAGGAGTGGCAATGGCCAGAGTTGGTGGAGCTTTGAGCCTCTTCAGCTGGTGCACTTGTGACTTTATCTATTATTGAACTTCATTTGTAGAAAGGATACCACTGCTTAAGAAGAAAAAGGTTAAAAAAAACTCATTCAAAACACTTCTCATGAGAAGCTTGAAGCCCAAACGGGTACGGTACCCAGGGTCACAGAGTTATTAGTGACAGGAGCCAGGGCTAGAAATAAGGTGTCCTTTTCCGAGCCAAGAATACTATATCTTGCTGCATCTTGGTAAATAACAGAGTAGTCTGGAAAGAGTCCTTTAAAAATCAAGTTATGGCCTAGCAGTTGTTACAATTGACTGATTCTGAGTTAACAGAAAGTATTGAATCATGCCTGCTATGTTGTTTATGAAACCAGGGAGGTGCTTTGTTCTTTTATAACCATGCTTAAAAGCCTTCTCAGCTTTTAGGTGTGTGTGTCTTTCACTACTATGGGATACTTCATTCCCTGACCATGCCGGGTAACAGATACTTTACTACTGACTACCCATCCCATTTTCATGTCCTAGAGATACAAAAAGAATGTTTTGAATTAGATTCTGTATTGAATCAGTAGCCAGCACAGAACTGGCACTTTAAATTGAAACTCATTAACTGGATGGCCCTAACCAATAAGCAGACGGTTGTCCAAAGAGAATTTTAACAGGGCAACTAAATAAACTAACATTATATTTAAATTGCATTATGCTTTTCTTGTAAAGACTGAGTTTCCATTCTGCTTTGGGTGTATTTGTGAAACTCATTTCAGAATGATTGCCTACTTGAACTCAACAGAACATACCACATATTTTTCTTTTTAGACATTTAAGGGAAAGAAGTAGGTCATTTCAAGCCAGATTTTTTTTACCCTTTGGGAAAAGAATATTGATTTACTGTAGAATTATGAAAAATATTAAACTGTCATTGGTGATCGTAAAAAAATATGGGAGCTAAAGGATATTTCAGAAGTCTTATTAGGTGGGTTAGAATTTCTTGAGTTAGGGGTCATGTTTTATTTAAATTTCTCTGCCCAGAATTGGAGTTATAAATGTATTCCTTGTTTCAAATATCTTTGCCCTAGAGTGCTTCAAAGTTTCCTTTCTTGTTGTGCCTATTTGGAGATGCTGCTGCTATTTCTTGCCTCTTGTCCAAATGGTCCTGAAAGTTCAGAGGGAGCCACTATCACTTCTGTTCTAGGAATGCATATGGGTTGGATCCCAGGAGAGTACTCAGACTGCCTTGCCATTTGATATTAAGTATGATATATAAATGACGGAAAATCCCATATACGACTTCTTTGGCTGATTAGAATCTTAAAGCCGTATGTAACAGAACTCATCTGCATTTTGATTGCATAAACTGCTCTTTACCTTGGTCCAATTTTCTATTTCTTTATTGTTACATCATTTAATAGAATACTGTCAAAGTAGCAAAATTTGTGTCTACTACTAATAATAATTCAGTCACATTATTTCCTCCCTACTTTTGTGAAGAAAGGGAAATTTGATAGATACGTAATATAAGGTGAAATTGATTTTTATTCTAATACAGGTCCTGTTCCTGCTATCAATGGGGCACTAAAGAAAACAGGACTGAGTCTTAAGGACATGGATTTGGTGGAGGTAGGTGTTCTTTTTTTATAACATGAATAAAGTACTTACTTTTGTGACATAAATGGCTTTAATTTGGTATTTTATAGCCCTTTTTGTTTGTCTGTGGTTACATAAGGTGGGTGAGAAAAATCCTATTTTATAGATTGAAGTGAGAATATCAGGTAAAATAACTGGCCTAATAGAAAAGCAATATCTAGTAGCAAATCTAGATGTTTCTTGCCTCTCCCCAAGTTGAGGGTCCCCCAGACTTATCTGTGGCTCTTCCACCATAGTGTGGGTTGATTTGGTATGTGCCTATCATAATTTTTGACATTGGAAGCTTAGATTAATTGGTTGGTTGATTTTTTTTTTAAGTGTCAATGTTAGCAAAGGCATTTTAAGTATTAGTGGTGGAGAAGAAAAACTTAAAAATGGATTTGTATATATTCTACATTTTTAGAATATTTGAAAATTTTAGTTGCTTAAGCATTTGCTGTTTAGGATTAGGAAATAACTGCTATAACAAGAAAGCTGTCTATTTAAATTGATAAGCAAGGAACCCTTTTACACTAGGAACATGTGAGATTTCCTCTTCTGATAATCCAGGATACAAAGTCTCTAGCCCAGGAAACCATGGTTTACCCTTACATCTCTTCTTCCATTCTTAGATCACAGTTCAGAGCTTCATAGGGACTCTTTAATTACCCTATTTTGTATCAGCAGATAGTTATTGCTAAATTGCCAACATCAGATTCTTCGTGCTAAGAACTCTGATGGCATATATCAGCTCTGCAAAGCTGTTCATAGTTATTTCTACGTAATACAACTACTCAGCACTATAGTTGATGTGGTTGTCTTTGGGATTTTTAATGATCATGCAGAAGTTTTTCCCTAGATTCAGAAGCCTATTTTCACAACATATTCTAGGTCTCTTAGGGCCTCCTTGAGCATGACTATATTTATAAAATAAATAATGTTAGCTCTAAGGACAAGTATGGCACCATTGTGAGAATGCACAAAATATAGTAGGTACAATCACAGGACCAGGAGTGAGAAAACCTGGGTTTTGATCCCAGTTTTGTAAAAGTTTCTTAGACTCTGTTTTCTTATCTATAAAATTCCTGAGCTAAGATCATATGAATATATAGTACTATAAATTTGAAATATGGTACACATAGGAAAAGTGATTATCATAACCAGCCTTGGTAGGTATGATATAACAATATGATTCTTTTCATTTCTGCCCCATTTCAGCATAGTAACCATTCCCTTCATGTATCTGGCTCTGAAAGTTTATTCTCTGTTGTCTCTTAGTTTGTTCTTGGACTATGGTTGATAGTAAGGGTTAAGAATAACAACAATAAGAAGTAACACACCAGACGCTTAATACCTAGGATTTCATTTAACCTTGGCAATAACTCTGAGGATGATACAACTGTCACATTTTACCATTGAAGAAAATTGGATGTCAGAGAGTTTAAATAATATGCACAAGTTCATATATAGCTAATAAGTAATACAGCCAAGAGTTTAACTGCCCATCTAGCACCACAATCTATGAACTTTCTACCGGATCCCACTACCTCCAGTATATATCCAAATACAAAATTACTGAGGACTTCTAGTCTCTAAGAGATGCAAGAATATCATTTAGTAAATATACTCATTTTCAAGCCTGCTATCTTTACACACAATAATTTTAAAATAATTTAAGATAACCTTGCAAGATAATTTAGAAGAAACAGTAAAAGAAATATTAAAATTAGCTATCAATAGGACTGGAAAATTCTTGGTTAAAAATCGGTTTGTGAATAAGGATTTTTATCAGTGTTTTTGATTTTTTTAAGGTGAATGAAGCTTTTGCTCCCCAGTACTTGGCAGTTGAGAAAAGTTTGGATCTTGACCCAGGTAAAACTAATGTGAATGGGGGAGCCATTGCTTTGGGTCACCCATTGGGAGGATCTGGATCAAGAATTACTGCGCACCTGGTTCATGAATTAAGGTACTTGCTAGAATAATTGCTGCATTTCAGATTTGCTATCTTTAAGAGAAATGCATGGATTTGGGTTTTCCAAGAACAGTCCAACATTTTTCATTCTTCATCCTATCTCCCTGCAGTGGTTCTCACAAGAAATTAATTATTTGGGCACGGCTTTTCAGCCGAGCTGGCCTTGCAGATGATCCAGTCGATTTGTTAGTGGTTCTGCCTGTGGGACCCGCACTTTTCCTCCTGTTTGCTCTGTGCAGTGCAGCCACTCAGCACATGCTCAGTGGGGTCCATTGTGTGCCTGACCTTGTCCCTGGTGCTGGTACATGGCAGTGAACAGATAATGAGGCCCTGGTTCTCATGGCATGGGCATTTTAGTTCCTGTTACAGAAGTAAGATAAGTTTAAGAAAACAAGCAAAATACTGAGGGCCTACTGATCTTGATCTGTCATTTAAGGAGCTTAAGCAAACTAACAATTTGGGTTTGAGCTTAGTTGTTATTCACAGTTTTCAGGAATCCAGGAGGGAGCCTTCTCTGTCTTT
Source organism: Tolypeutes matacus (assembly GCA_026826555.1). Classification (NCBI taxonomy): domain Eukaryota; kingdom Metazoa; phylum Chordata; class Mammalia; order Cingulata; family Chlamyphoridae; genus Tolypeutes; species Tolypeutes matacus. The sequence continues at coordinate 29,693,050 of JAKSZT010054215.1, forward strand.
GATACTTTTCAATTATGATAAAAGAGCTCTTCCTTCTGGTACTGTATATTTTGGGCCATTTTGCTCTGTTGGTAGGGCAATTGCAAATATAACCAAGTATGTCAGGCTGCAGATTGACTCTGGCTCCTTGTAAGGTAGATGAGACTCTTATTTCATTTAATGACATTGAGTTGAAATGAGTAATTGATATATATAAATATAATTCCTGGATAGTTTACGCAGGTCTTTCTATCAGAACCAGGAAATGAGAACAGATGGTACTTTAAAAGATGCTGATTTTTATAAAAGGGATATGAAATGTTTCTAAAGTATCTGCCCTTTCATGCCTACAGATGTCATTAATTACATTTATTCTAAAGTGCAATAAAAATCTAAAACAATATAAATCAAAGGGCTGAGTTCATTCCCCCTCCCTCAACTTCCTATCTTTATCTAAATTAGCTCTTATCCTCCCTTCTTTCCCACAGCACACTTCAGTTTGATATATCTCTCAGTGCCTCTGATCCTGAATCTGTTCATCCCTTTCTCAAGTTACTTTCCTCTTCTGTGTTGCCACTTTAAAAATAAATAAATACAAGTATTCAGCTTTCCAAAGTCTTTCTCCTGCTGTGACTATAAACCAATATTGAGGATAGAAAGAAAGGTTATGAAGATGATCTGAATGGGAATGAGTAATGCAAATGTGTCTGTTAATTATTTATAGCTTAAGCTACATTTACCCTCTTTCTAGTAGATTTCAACCACTGCTTGCTTTCTTAGGCGTCGAGGTGGAAAATATGCTGTTGGATCAGCTTGCATTGGAGGTGGCCAAGGTATCGCAGTCATCATTCAGAGCACAGCCTGAGAAGAACAAGAAGCCTGCCATGCCCTCCTCTTACTTCACTTGGCTAGGCCACAGTGAAACAGTGGTCTTCAGAGCAGCTGCCAAAAATGGCCATGCCCTGCCACCAAAACAGTAATTGAGTTTGATCAAAGAATGCTGAGCAAAGATGGATTTATCATGAATAAGAGCCCATGCCAGAAATGAGTTCTCTCAAATTTGCACCACTGGAATATGATGTATTTCTGAACTAAATCCAAGTATAAAAGGCCTTAAAAGAAATTGTATCCTTGCCCAATAACCACTTCTTATGCCTTAAATGTTATAATTACAAGGAAATTAAATAAATGTTGCCTTAACTTTAGCTAACCCCTTTCCTGTCATTTCTTATATTAATTTTCTTAATATTTTGAGAACCAGTTTAATTTGTTGTTGAGTGATGTTCATATTCATTTTGAGATAAATGTCAAAGGAACAAAATTGCTGAACTTATTCTTGATGTTAGCAAATGATGTCATATCAGATTGTTTTTCCCTTAAATAAGGTCAGTGCTGTTCATGTGTTACAACTCTTCAGACTTGAGTGGAACATAGCTTCCTTAAGGAAGATTTATGTTCATTTTAAGGACCAGATTTTCAAATGGGAAATCTGAGGCTGATAAAAGACTAGAAGTTATCTCTGAAGTAGGCACATGACACCCCTTCTCCCACCACTAGGGCTTCCCAGCAATCAGAAAGTATTCTGGAGAGAGTGTAGACTACAATGTGAACTATGGTCCATGCTCAGTGGCAAAGCCCCAGGATGCATTTATCAATTGCAGTGAATGTGCCACACTAATGAAGGATATTTATGTGGGAGGGTATGGGAGGTGTGGGGAGTGGGGCATATGGGAATCCCTATATTTTTTGGTTTAACATTTATGTAATCTAAGTATATTTCAAAAAATAAAAAATTATTTAAAAAATATATATATTCTGCCATTAATGCCTGCCATGTGGCCAACTAAAATGAGACATTAGGAGACATCTATTATAAATCATTGAGCTTGTGCTAAAATTTAGGGAAGCCTAATTGTATGTCATTGGGGCCACAAAGTAAGGAGGCCAGTTTTTTCTAGATTTCATCTCCCTTCTTCACCTTTCCTATTCATCTGGATACCTCCTGTCCTCACTCCTTTTTCATGGCACATTTCTAACCAACAGGTGATTCCAACAGGGAGCACCTTCATTCCCAGGGAACATGTTGCAATATCTGGACAGATGTTGCATTGTCAAGACTCTTAGAGGTGTCGATGCTGCTGGTGTCTAGTGGGTAGCAACCAGGATGCTGCTAAACATCCTGTAATGCACAGGACAATCTACAATTAAGAGATCTCTGGCCCAAAATATCAGTAGTCCTGCTGTTTGAAAAATCCTGCTCTAACCCTAAATCCATACTTCCCCTTGTCATATCATCCTCCCCTTTTGGGTTTATATATTTTTTACAGAAAAATACATTGGTGTTTATATATGTGTTTATATGAAAGTACTCAGCTTTTCAAATTCTCTTGCTGGGACTATAAAGCAATATTGATGATCAGGGGAGAAGTTGGGAAGGTGAGGTAAGTGGGAACTAGTAATACAAAAACGTGGTCATCATTCCTTTTTTTTTTTTTTTTCGGGGGAGAGTGCGAACACAGTACTCCACTACCACAAATCATGCAGTTGAGTTTCCCACATTTGGGGAAATCATGGGGTCAGCACATCCAGAGTGCAATGGATAAGCCTCGCCCTGGGAAAACCAACTTTGTGATCATGCATTACTTCTTTATAGTATAAACTCCTTGTAAATATAGAGATTGCACCGATCCCTTAAATATGCCTCACGAATAAATCTTTATTTCTCTCACGCCCCAGTGTGTCTCAAGGCTGGAGGTGGGTCAGTGATCTTTGCTGCTCTCCAGTACTACTTCCAGACCAATCCTTCTTTTCGTAAAACTCCTTGCTGATTTGAGGTTCATGCTAAGCAATTATGCCACCCTGTCACTATCCTTATTTCCATACTGGCTTCCTGCTTATGTCCTTTCCTCCAGTGACTATAGCATCACTGCTTTACTCACGTTGTTATACCATTAAATCATGTCTTAATTCTTTTCTTAAGAAATAAGCATCCAATTAGTAAAGGACCTCTCAGTTCCTTGACAAAACACAATGACTTTTTCTTCACTTTTCTTTTAGACCCCCACTCCCTTGGTCACATCTTGCACTTGGTATCACTAGAAACAGCATCACTTTAGAATCTCAAACATCCCACTCTGACCACAACCTCTGCTCCTTCCTTCCAGCTTACCTGCAGAAGTTCCTCAGTGCAGTAGTTCCTAAGCTCATTAAATCCAATACATTGACCCTACTGGCTTCTAGCCATAAACCTTACTTCCTTTCTTCCTAGCCTAGAGTCCATGTTATCCCTTGAAAATACCCCCCAATATTCCCATTGATCTAGACATCTCTCCTAAAATCTAGATATCTGGTAGGGCAAGTCCCCTCTCCTTTTTCTATTCACTATTCTTGTTAACTTCATGGAAAATCCATCAGGGCTTTTAATTGATATTAAATTGGCTTCTAGGTTATGGATTTATAAGGGAAAATTGACATCTTTGTAACACTGAATCTTCTTGTCTATAAATACTGTTCATCTTGTAATTTACTCAGGTTCTTTTATGCCTTTATTTTAGGGATTTCCTGATAAAAGATCAGAGCTGGTCCCCTTTTCCTTGTCAAGCCCTAACTCATTAATTGGTTCCTTTTTTTAAGGCAATGAACAAAGGATTCAGAACTTTTAGAGGCAGACATAAGCCAAAGTTTTTCCAACAAAGTTCTAGTTTTCTGTACTCAATAATGTTAAAATAATACTTGTATTGGATATTACCTTCACTGGTTTCTCAGCCCTTTGCTGGTGTGTTTTCTTTCCTTTGGTTAATGATGGGAATAGCAGAGGCATCCCCTCCCCTCACCCCATCCCCATCATAGGAGAGGCAGATACAAGAGGTCCACCCATGGTGAGGCTCCAGGGCAGCTTCCCAGAACGGGTCTGACCACTTGTTTATAACTGAGATAGTGGACTAGTGATGACACACAAGTATAGTGTTTCTTATTTGGGATCCTTAATAGGAGGCAGACTTCCTATTGTCTTTCACAGAAATATTGAAAAGTAACAAGCCTGCATAATTTCTCATAACAAAAATATTTTTGCAGAACATTTTCTACTTTAACTTTCCTTCTTATCTCTATGGGATGAAATGACCAAGGTCACATGTTGTTATCCTCTAGAAACACTAGTGACAGTTTATCAAGCCTGTGACTATCCAGATGAAGGAGGGATTGTCACAGAGCAAAGAGCTATAAAGAGCCCCCTCCCAGGGCATCTCCTGACACAGTCCTTGGTTAAGATTCATTGCTTTCTTCATAAAGGTCTTTTATATTTTTAAGATGTTATTTGAATAAGATATTTTTTCTATCTTACTTTCTGTTTAGTTATTGCTGGTGAATAGTTTTTGGATATTATGTATCTAGTTAGTGCCCTTGTATTAGTTCTAATCATATAGACAATATTTTTTATTGCCTTTGCATTGACCTCTGATGCAATGTTTGGGGGAAAGTGTGGGACTGCTTATATTAGTTTACCATTAAGTGTGATGCTTACAATAGGTTTCAGATGTACTTTATCAAGGTATGGAAATTCCCTTCTATTCCTAAGAACTTTATGAATAACTCACTCATTCTTCAAACCATTCTAATCTGGCATCACATCCACCACTTTACCAAAACTACTCTTACTAATGTCACTGATCACCTTCATATTGCCAAATCTAGTGAAAACTTTCCTGTCTTCAGCTTGACTTCACTAAAACATATGACCCAGTTGGCCCCTCCCTGTCCTTGCAACAATTCCTTTGGCTTCTCTCCTGTTTTTTTCCTATCTTTTTGGTCACTTCTTTTGCTCTTCAAAAGCTGTTTGCTCTTTGAAAGCAGCTGTTCCTCTACTGGGCTTCTGCTTCTGAGGGTTTCTCAGGATTGGTCCTAGGGTTTTTGATCTTCCAACTGTATTTTCTCCCAAAGTGATTTCATCCCTATTCCTATGACTCTAAATATGATAAATTTACTTCCCAGCACTGTTCTCTCCTCTAGCTCCAAATTTCTATCTAACTGCCCTCTTCACATTTCTCATGGGCATCTCCATTTTAAACACACCCCAAACACTACCTTTTATTTTATCCACCAAACCAATTCCTTTTTCAAGTCTTCCTCTCTCAGTGTCACCACCATCTACCAAGAACTTAAGTCAGAAATCTGGAAGTTTTCCTCTATTCCACTCTCTTAGCCCTCATATCCAGTCCATCAGCAAGTTTTATCAGTTCTTCTTCCAGGATGTATCTCAAATCCATCCACTTCTCCCCACCTCCATGACTTTAATCCAAGCTACCAGAATCTCTTGCCTGGACTACCATAGTAGCTTATAAATTCTCCTACTTCCATTCTTGCTTCTCTCATTGTCTGAGAAGTCAGCAGGGGCATCTTTAAAAAACACAAATTATATTAGGTCACCTCCCTGCGACAGCTTTCTATCTCCAGCCTCCTTACCTACCCTCAGGTGGGCTGGCCCCTACTTATCTCAAAGCTTATCTCAGACCATTGTTCCAGCTCCCTGTGCATCAGACATAACTGCCTTTCTTTGGGCTCCTCACATACTATGCTATTTCATGCTTTAGAGTCTTGTAGGTTTTCTTTCCTCTGCCTAGAATGCCATCTCTGCTGCCTTCCTAGGGCAGGATCCTACTCATCCTCCAAGTCTCAGACATTCTCTCCTTAGTCAGTTGTACTCTGTTCACCCTAAGTTCCTCTCCCCAAGACTATTGTAGCACCTTAATCTTTATGGTACTTTTCTGAGCTTGTGTCTACTTATTAGTTTGTTTCTTGTCTATTGCCCTCACAAGGGCAAAGACTTCATGTGCCATGGTGCTTGTGGTAGATGCACAATCATGTTGTTAAGGAGATGGTTGGATAGGTAAATGGATGGATGACATTTGAAGAAATTAAAACATGGGAGAATTGTTCAAAAACACATAGAAATGGAAAATGTAGCAAGTAGTGGCTCTCACATATAATTTACTTTACTTCTGTCTCCCGAAGAGTCTTGTAGAAATGTCTGTGTGCCTGCTCGCCCATGCACACATGTGTGCCTGTGTGTTTTCAATGGAAAAAGGAAAGGGTGGAGAACTGGAAGGATTCTAAAGTTGTTTAGTGCCTGGCACTAAGAATCAGTATATAGTAATGGGATAACTATGAGCAATTTACTTTGTTTTTTAAGATTTATTTATTTTTTATTTGTTTCTCCCCACCCCCTCATTGTTTGCACTTGGCTGTGTCTGTTCGCCTTCCTTGTTTCTTTAGGAGGCATCAGGAACTGAACTCAGGACCTCCGATGTGGGAGGGAGGTGCCTAATCACTTGAGCCACCTCTGTTCCCTGCTTTGTTGTGTCTCATATTTTTCTTCTTGTGTCTCCTGTTGTGTCATCTTGTTGCGTCAGCTTGCCACGCCTGCCCATTGTGTCCGCTTGCTGTCTTGCTTGCCTTCTTTAGGAGGCACCGGGAGCCTCTGCTCCTTGCTTTGTTGTGTCTCTCATTATGGTTTTTCTCTTGTGCCTCTTGTTGCATCATCTTGTTGCATTAGCTTGCCTCACCTGCCCATCATACCAGCTCACTGTCTTCTTTAGGAGGCACCAGGAACCGAACCACGGACCTCTCATGTGGTAGGTGGGAGCTCACTTGAGCCACATCTGCTTCCCAAGCAATTTACTTTTAACCTAACTACATTTGGGGTAAAAGCTAAGTACATCAGAGGTTCCCCCTAGGATGACCATAGAGTTGACCATCCAAATCAGTTCACTTTTGAGAAGTGAAAGGGGATGCTATTAATAGTTACTCTGGGGCAATAGGTGTAAACTGGTACTATCCTAGCAAACTGGGTCATATATACACCCTACTTTTTAAATAACCAAACTACACTGTAATGACTCTACCTCAAGTTCAAGAGATCTGAGCAAATAGTATTTAAGTATGGATCATTGGGTATGAGCATTATAAAATAGGTGATCAGGGTAGAGCTTGCTAAGTGCTTGACATTTGAACAAACACTGAAGGAGGTAGTGAGAGCCATGCAGATATCTGGGAGAAGAGGAGGGATGATAGCCAGTGCAGGGCCCTGGGCAGGCAAGTGCCTGGTGTGTGTGCTTAGGAGACAGCATGGGGGCCAATGTGGCTGGAAAAGAGTGAGCAAGGGGGGTAGTACCCAGAGCTGGGGCAGAGAGGCACCCTGGAGGCATGTCCTGTAGGACCTTGTAAGCCATTGTAGGGATTTTGGCTTTTATTCTGACTATAGGGAGACAGTGCAGGCTTTTGACTAAACTTAACATTTTAAAGTATTCCAGGGTCTATTCTGTTGAAATAGTGGAGGGACAAAGGTGGAAGCAGGTAGACCAGATAGGATGCTATTCCAGGAATCCAGGCCAAGAAAATAACTGTCTCAGATCTGCAGTCAGCAACTGAGGTGGTGACATGTTGTCAGATTCTGAAAATATTTTAAAGATAGAGCCTTGAGATTTCCAGATGGATTGGCTCTGGGTTGGGAGTGAGAGGAATCAGAGATGACTCCTAGGGCTTTTTATCTGCGTCACTGAGATAGCAAAAGCTGCAGGTAGAGCAGGTTTGAGGGGAAGACCAGTATTTTAGTTTGGGTCTATCAGACATCCAAGCAGGGATGCTGAGCAGGCACTTGGATGATTTGGAATGGAGCTAGGGATCTAGGAGTCATTGGCACATACCTGGTTTTAGTCAAGAATTAAGGGGGGACAGATGTAGCTCAAATGGTTGGGTGTCTGTCTCCCATATGGAGGGACCTGGGTTTGGTTAAAAAAAAAAAAAAAAAAAAAAAATTAAGGACCTCCATCCTAGATGGATCCAAACAAGGAACAAAGAACAAATTTTCATTCTAGTAATACTTTTAGGTTTTCACTTTTATGACTTAAAGAAAACCTTAAATGACAGCAAGAATAAGTATATCTATATTGTCCTTTTAGGGAGTGACCCATCTCTTATAGATTTCCTCACTTTATACATGTGCCATCTCCTCCCGTCCATGAAAAAAAAAGTTTGTAAATTTCTTACTAAAGTGAGTAACTTAAAATGTAGGGTGGAGGGAGTAGATGTGGCTCAAGCAGTTGAGCTCCTACCTCCCACATGGGAGGTCCTGGGTTTGGTTCCCGGAGCCTACTGAAAACACAAAAAAACAAACAAGCAAAACAAATGAAAATACCAACTCAGGAAAGTCAATGTGGCTCAGTGGTTGGGCATCAGCTTCCCACATATGAGGTCCTGGGTTCAATCTCTGGCCCCCGGTGCCTCAAAAAAAAAAAAAAAAAAAAAGGAGGGTGGGAAAAAATATTTTTAAGGAATGCCTTTTGTAAAAGAAATAATTTTTATAAAATGAACAATGACTCTATCTTTCTCTCCATCCTGTTTTTTATTTTTAATGTGAATTTTAGATTTGCATCAATTGGGTTGACTTGCAATGAGCCCAGGGACACCTCTTCCCCTAGATGGCACCACAAGCTTGTGCTGCTCTGGTGCTTTTCTCAACAGCATCTCAAAGGGACTTCTCACAACAAAGTTGGCCTTACCCTTCGTCCTCTTCCTTACTTCCTGGAGAGAAGGAGACAGCAGTAAAGAAACCTAGGACGTCTGTCCTACCTGCTGGCCAATGCCCAAGTCCCTCTGGCCAAGAACACTGCCCTTTATTTCTCCTCAGGGAACTTGACAGCTGCACAGCCCCGAGGGCCAGGGAGTGTGTTGTTCCGCAGCCTCTGAGCTGCTAGTGACAGGCCATAAGAAAACCAGGGCAAGGGAGATAGCCCTCACCCCAGCTGAGGGTACAGGGCATGAAGGTTGGGGACAGTCACCCAGGAGCAGCTGAGAAGATGGGGCAAACTTCTCCCCTCATAAATACCCAGAGCTTGGGTGGCTCCTCTTCTTTACCCTGGACCCCATATTTATTGGGAGTCCACAGCTGCCAACAGCCTTTCCACCTGCCAGCAGAGCAAGGGCTCTGAGAGCTGCAGGGAACTTTCTTAGACATCAGCTGGCTCTGGGCACCATAACCTGTGAGGTCTGAGAGGTGCGGAGTGGCTGGGGCAAGTGGTTAAGGTCTCTGTCCTCCCTTCCCAACAAGCCAACAGGTTCCAGTGGCAGGAACTCTGCCTTGGCCTCCACTCTTACACCTAGTGCCTCCAGTATGAGAACTTAAATAAAGAAACAAGCGGGAAGCGGCTGTGGCTCGATCAGTAGGGCTCCCGTTTGCCATATGGGAGGCCCCGGGTTCGGTTCCCGGGGCCTCCTGGTGGGGGCAGGCCCGCCCGCACGGCGTGGTTGGCTGGCCCAGCGAGCACAGGCAGCAGGGGGGGGATGGATGAATAAATAAATAAAATCTTTAAAATATATATATATATAAAAAAAAGAAACAAGCATTTGGTGTATGTAAAACTTTTCAGGAACATAGCCAGTATAAAAAAAAAACAAGGCCCACACCTGTCTGTCTGAACACCCATCCTCCCTACAATTCCACCTGTTCCAATATGTTATAGCAAAAGAAAGTAATCAGATAGGGTCCTCCAAAGCCAAGCTTTGATCGTCTCAGCACAGCCACCATGTACACACACATTCCAAAAGCTTGAATCTGTTGTAGAAACAAGGAACATTAGCAGGAAAAAGAAAATCTAGACTTGTGTTTTGGACATGCAGCTTCTTGGGAGTCTTTCGAGAAATACAAGATAAAATCAGAAACTCTAGAATGAGAGAACACGCTATCAAGAGCAAACTATGCTGGCTATTCACACACAAGCACTCATACTCACAAACAGTTATTCCTCAGACTACATTTTTAGGTTGCAAAAAGAGAAGTAAAGTCCCCAGGAGATGAGGCCCATAGAGAAGATGAGATAAAAGTCACAGGAAACTCAGAGGCCAGCCTTTAGATGTGTGCCTGGCTGACCATGTCTCTGGTGCTGGGAAACAGTGGGATCTGGGACCCTAATCAGACCCTCACCCAGGGCTCCAGGTATGTACCAAGGAAAGGTCTCAGCACTCTTCCGGGGAGAACCTGTGACATCCAGCAACTGAGCGGCATCTAGCCTTGCTGTCTACTGACTGTGCACATTCTGCTTTCTGGTCCCCCAAACACACCTGAGAGCCCTGAGACCATGCATATTTGCCCAGCCTCGAGAAGAGGCTGCCATCCAGGTGGGAGAAATTCTCTTCCATATGCTTGTGTGTGGCCATCATGGATGTGAGCTCCTGAGCCCACCAGACTGTTCTCACTGCACATGGGAGGGAAGAAAACAAGAGCCTCCATCTGAAAAGATAATGCCAAGTGAGGACAAGACCAACATTTAAGAAGGATATGTGCATGTTCAACCCCTTTGAGTAAGGTACAAACCAACTTATTTCCACCCTGAGATCGTATAGTGTGAAAAAAGAAATACTCTCAAAACCAGAAATGTTAAGTATAAGAGAAAAAAAATGCTGTAAGCTGTAGTACACTATTTTATAACTATGTTTAAAAATATGCAGGTAGAGAGAAACAGGTAATGACATTAAAATATTAATGGTAGTTGTATTAGGTGGGATTGAGAAATACAGTGGGCTTCTAGGCAGCAATGAAAGAGAACAGACTACTGATATTCATATGAATGAATCTCAAAGGCATCATGTTGAGTGAAAAAGGCCAGGCATCCAATTGTGCCTACTATATAATCCCATTTATATGACGTTCAAAAAAGAGGCAAAGTAATCCATGACAATAGAGGTTAGAGTAGAGGTTACTTTTGAGAGATATCACCTGAGAGGGACAGGAGGAGCCTCCTAGGGTGCTGGGAATATTCCACAGTTTTATCTGGGTCATGATATTACAGGGGTAAACAGATGTAAAAATTAGTTGAGCTCTACACTTAGATTTGTGTGCTTTATTGTATTTTCTCAATTTAAAAAAGAAAAGAAAAAATACTACTAGTGATTGTATTAAAGTTATGAGATGGATGATTTCCCCCCTATCTCCCTATTGTCCAAATGTTTACAATAGGTTTCTGTTTCTTGGATAATTTTTAAAAATCATATTTAAAAAAGAAATATGTTCAAGACGGATATAGATCACTTTACATCTGATAGGCTCGTAGTGGGTATTAAGGTAAACCAAGGGTATTTGAAGTAAGAGTTGAAGTCTTTGTGACAGTTAACATCCTAGGCTAACCAGACCTTTCCAAGGCACACAGCTGGGTGTCTCTCATTTGTGTGGAATTGTTGCTGGATGGATTGTGGTCCTGATCCAGTGGATCTGTGACAATGCCATTTTCACTAAGAACAAAGAAGATGCCAGTGGAAGTGGGCACCATGGAATTTCCAGAAGTATGGGGGTCACAACAGAGGGGCCTTATAAAATCTAAGAAGTAGAGAGTTGAACAAGAATAGTCAGCACCATGAGCTCCATGTCCCTGGTAGAAATGCAGATAGCCTGGGGAGAGCCCCACGAGAAGCCTCTAAGGTCTTTTGTTCACACCTTGGGGCAGTGAGACTGGCCCCCTTTCTGAGAAAAGCCCTTATAGGAGGTTCCGTGCTATGCCACAGCTGACTGACCAAAATTGGTGCCAAAGCCAAAGTCAGCCATCTGTAAGCTAGCCAGTAGCCCTTGAGGTGGCTGGGTACAAGAACCCTGGCCAGTCATGACATCCGGCATTTATAGTGCCCAGTCAACCAGCTGCTCTCTCCTGGGAAGCCTGTGTGAGCACAGAACACAGGCAGTGATAGCAGAAGCAGAGAGGGAGAAGTGCAAGCAGGAGGAGCTGAGCCACCACTGGACCAATGACTGCTTGCTTATTGAGGACATTTCCAGAGCATTCTCAAAACCCTGGTTAAACCCCATCCCCTGAGGTGAACAGAAAATCTGTTCTTTGCATCCTGAAAGAATGAAACCAACACATGGGAATTTTCCATCCCACTGCCCATCCTATTCACCTCATCTTGAGTAACCTCTGGCCAGAGCTGGGATGCATGGATTCCAAGACTCACATCCCAAGCTTAGCTCTGATGTGGCCCACCTTAGTTTGTCTGTCCAAGCCTAGGCACCCTCTGCTGGGGGTGCTCTCTCAATCACCAGGCCCAATTGTGCTGGGGTAACTCAGAACAGCTGGGTTGCCTGGCACTGCTCCCTGGAATTTATGGACTGCGTTTCAGTTCACAGAACAATTTTCAATTACCAAAGCCACGCTGGGGGTTACTGAGAGTAACTATTCTGTTACCAGGAATGGCCAGAGGATGGGGAATGCTGGTTAATAGAGAAACCACAAACTATATTTTTTAAATCAAGGATATCAAGAACTATAAGATACAATAATATTTTATGTATCACTGAAAAAGAAAATAAGCCCCAGATGGAGAGTGTCTTAGTATCTGCATTAAGCTAGGACACCAAAGAGCTCCAGCCTCAGTGGACCATGACAAGAAACAAACCTGCCACACAGTGAGGGATGGCAAGGAGACTTCGTGCTCAACCTTGTTGCTGGGTGAAGGAAAGGAAAAGAAGTCTGTGAACATTTGAGCCATATGTTCCTCCTCACACAGGTTTGCAATCTAAATTCAAATCACCAATGTGAATGATATATCGTCAAGCCAAGAATTTAATTTAAAGTGGTCCCCAGGTGCCCAATAGATGTGAACACAATACTCTCTGGAAGAGCTTGACTTCAAATAAGTAAGATGTATCCCAATTTCAGAATGTGGGAAGAAGGAGCATCTGAGAATCAGTAAACTAGGATAGCTCTAATTTTATACAGCATCAGAAAGCAACAAAGTGTCCTAACAAGCTTGCTTGAGTGTCCCTCAATACATCTCAGATGCCCCTCAGGTTCTCCAGGGCCATCCCTGTCCTTACCACATCCAGCAGAGGGCAGTGTCTGGGCAGCAGAGGGAGTTTGCTCCTTGAATAGATACAAGAAAGGAAGCTCCTCTTTGTGTTTAGAGTCCGTCAAGATGCCAGCAGAGATGATAAAAAATTGAACAAATGATACAAGGCAAAGACATCGCTGCCATAGACATGTATTGAGAATAACTGACCAGGGAGAGAAGGGTGAGGTATGGACTGGACCCACCTCTGCCCTAGCCTGAGGCTGAGGGTGGGGGCTGTGGAGTGGGGAGTGTGGACGGGTAAACATCGCGTAACCATGGGAACTACAGACACGCCCCAGTACTTGGGAAAGAGGCCCCTTTGCCTCTCACACAGGTTGGGGACATGAAGGATCATAGCCTACCTGGGAACATAAGGAAAAAGCTTTGAGATGATTATGCAAGATGGTAGAGAATCCTCTGCTCTTTGGTCTGGACTATGTGAGTCAGAGAAGAGGGAGATCAAGTCAGGCTGAAAACTGAGGAAGCGTTTTGTTTTTTTCCCTTTCTTGTGGAAAGGTTTACATAGAGGAGGTGGGCTCTGAGATGGGCCTCAGAGGATCAGAGGAGTGCCTGGAGCCCCCATTCATTCCATCTTTGTCTCCTGGTGGGGACACTGCCCCCGGGCCGCAGCTGCAGGCCTCTCAGCCAAACCCCACCACATGCACACTCAATCTAAGCCCTCTCCCCATTCCCCTTGACTTCCTGGGGTTGGTGCCCCAGGCTGCCCGAGCACCCCCTGGAAGCCAGGCTGTCCACCTGCAGAGTGTGGACAGTGAGGGTCTCAGCGGCCACTGCTGCTCTGCTCCAAGCCAGGGGCAACAAAGCGTGGCTGGTCCCGGGCCCCTAGCTGGCTGAGTGCCTGCCCCAGGAAGAACCCGGTGATGGGGATGGACAAAGGGGCCGGCTCTGTGCTGAATCCAGGGCTCTTCCACCAACACCGGATCTGAGTCTATGTCTTGAACATCCTGTCAGGCCTCATTCCCCAGACTTCGTGAGCAGTTTTAAGTAACGATAAAAATGGGTAATTATCAGGAACATTCCTATCAGTTTAGCTAACTCTAAAGGAAGAAAAAACAAAAACAGTGTGCCTAGATACAGAGGCTCTGATTGGCAAGGGGGAAGCATGTTAGAGACCCCATTTGCTGTCTACAGGGAATTCCATCCTTTGAGGCCTAGAAGGGCAACCCCCATCCTGAGACCCTGAAGATCTTGAGACCCAGCGTGGGGAAATGGCTTGTCCAAGATCAGAGCCCCATCTGGGCTGGGCAAGAACGCAGGTGCCCTGACTTGCCCACTGCAGGCCGGGTGGTCTCCCCATATCCCACAACACCAGATACCACCCAGAGGCCAAACCCCACTGACACGCGTGTTTTGCCTCTTTCATTGTTTTGTAAATTCTCCAAAACTCATCTGATGACCTTCCAGGATACAGGGATTGCTACCTTTTACAGCAGACAACCCCCCCCAACCCCTCAAAGGCCGGGGAACAGAAGAGGGCGTTTGCCAGTATTACAAGGTCATCCTTATTGGGGGCTGAGGGGAGAGTTTGGGAGGGATATGGAAAATTAAGATATTCTCAGTGAGGACAGAAAAAGGAAAGGAAATAATGGGCCTTAGGTTTCCTTGCTAGTGATGGGGTGGGGGTGGGGCTCAGGCCGCTAAAGTCACAGAGGCCTCCCTCTGGTGTCCCTTAGCGCAGCAGAGGCCTGGGCTCAGAGCTGGCAGGAACCCCTGCCTGGGACCTGCAGGGGCCTCATCTGCCCGGTGGGGGTGGTCAGCTGATGAGTGATGGCTCGCGTCCCTGTTCCCGTCACCCCCGGAGGACTCCTCGTTACTCGGCGTCCCGGGGTGGAGCCCAGACCAGACGTGGAGGATGGGGGCGGGGCGAGGGGGAAGCCGCGCGGAGATTGGACGCCCGGCCTCGGGCCACCGCTCACCCCGGGCCACCCGAGCCGACCCCCCGTCCGGGAGGGGCGTCCAGGACGCGGAGCGGGGGCGGTGGCCTGGGCCAGCCTCCAGGCGCGCACTCCGGCTTCCAGCTGCGGAGCCTCTCCGGGCCTCCCGCAGCCTTCCCCAGCTCTAGAGCCTCGGGCGCATCCCTAAAACCATCACTGATCACCTCCTCCGGGTGGCCTCTTCTCACCGCCATCTCAGCAGGGCACCTGGGTGCTTCACTGAACCCGGGCGCTTCCTGCAGCACAGAACTAGGAAAACAGAGTGAGATGAAATGAGTCCTCCCTGAGGCCTAAGATCCTGTGTGGACCTTAGCCATTATTTGAACTGCTGCCTCAGTTTACTGACCAGGTCCCACTTCTGGCCAACAGGATCAAGGTTTCATCCTGAAATAATGGCACAGCCAGAACTCAAATTCTAGCCTCCAAAACTCCAAGCCTAGCTTTTGGGGAGGGTGGGGGTAGGGGGGCTGAGGAGGGCCTTGATGCTTTCCACCTGCAGTAGCCCCTCTCCCTGTGACTCAGGGTGGCCCCAGGCTCCCTGGGGGCCGTGCCACCCAGCTCTGTCCTCTTGGGCAATCCAGTGCCCTGTTTCTGCAGACCCCATAAGGTGTAGTGGTAATGTGCCTGTTTGCACTTGTGGACCTATTTGGAGGCCCAGTGGCCTTAATCCAAAGATTCTTTCTAATGGTAGAATCCTGGCACCTAGATGAGAATGTTTGGTCAGCTCAGGGCCACCGGAGGAACCCTCCCACCTCCGGCCTGGGGACTGTCTCTGTGGGCTCCTGGGGAAGGGGGCAATGCGGAGCCCTGGGTGGTGAGCGAGTTGTATGCAGAGGAGGCTCTCTGGCCAGCCTGCCCCTGGTGAGAGGACTGCAGGAGCCAGCCAGGGCTGAGAACGCAGCTGACCTGTCCAGGGGAGCTGCCCAGCCCTCACCCCTGCCCCTGCCTCCATCTAAAGACTGTGAGAAGCTCTTTCAGCAAAAACAAAATGCTTTCTGAGCCTTGGAGCAATACACATGACCTCAACCCAGATGGACTTGAGGTCTCATGAGGTAGTAGCAGGGATGGAGGTGGAAGGAGCCTAGGGTCAGCCTTCACCCCTGTGCTTTTCTCCCCCAGCCACCTTGCATCTCCCTCAACCACCCCGCGTGGGCTGACTCCAGTATTCCACTTAGGCACTCGAAGGGAAGGCAGTTTTAAGGTAAGAGAGAGATAAAAAGGATTTGTGTAAAAATAATAGCTGACATTTATCGAATGCTGGCACCCTTCTTTAAATCTTCCCTCAACCACAGCAGGCAGGTCCTGCCATTATCATCATCCTCCTTTGGTGATGAATAAAATGAGACACAGAGTGTGAGGGACTTGCCCAGCATCATGAGCTCATCAGTGGGAGAAGCAGGATTGCAAGCGGGGAGACTGACTGCAAAGCTGCACATCCCACCCAGACTCACACCTGGCCCAGCGACCCACCTTACCCTTCAAGTCCTGTGGCCTCTCACTGCCCCATCTCCAACCCTGTCAGACTGTCTCCTCCCTCGACCCCTCAGAAGACTTCCTGCACCCAGAGGCAGCCCCTTCTGGGTCTGTGAATATCAGCTCTGTGTTCTCAGCCAGAATGTCAGCTCCTTAGGACGGGAGACAATCATATGCTTATCAAGACCCCAAAGCCTGGATTTCCCAGGGCAAGCCTGATGCCAAACACGCTGTGGTCAAATCCTGTACATGTGTGTGATCCCCACTCCCTCAACAGACACTTTGCCAGTCCCTGAAAGCAGCTATGGGGGTAAAATAAGGGCTGGGGTTTCGTGGCAAAATAAGTTTGGAAAATACTGTGCTAAAGTTATATAGGTGTCTTAATTGTGGGGCTTCTCAAGGCTTTTAAAAGGCTAACAAGGGAGCAGATGTGGCTCTGGCAGTTGGGCACCCACCTCCCACATGGGAGATCCTGGGTTTGGTTTCCATTGCTTCCTAAAGAAGACCAACAAACAATGAGCAGGGAAATGGATGTGGCTCAAGCGACTGGGCTCCTGTCTACCATATGGTAGGTCCAGGGTTCGATTCCTAGGGCCTCCTGGTAAAAGGCAAGCTGGTCCACGCAGTGAGCTGGCCCGGGTGGAGAGTTGGCCCACGTGGAGTGCTGGCCTGCGTGGCATGCTGACTCGCATGGCGTCCTGGCCCATGCAGGAGTGCTGGCCCACGCGGAGAGCTGGTGCAGCAAGATGATGCAACAGAAAAAAGAGACACAGAGGAGAGACAATAAGAGACAGAGCAAACTACGGAGCTCAGGTGGCATAAGAGATTGAGTGCCTCTCTCCCACTCCGGAAGGTCCCAGGATTGGTTCCCAGTGCTGCCTAAAGAGAAGACAAGCAGACACAGAAGAACACACAGAGAGCAGACAGCGAGTGCAAAACAATGAGGTGGGGGACGGGGGTTGAAATAAACAAATCTCAAAAAAAAAAAAAAAAAGAATGAGCAGACAATGAGAAAAAACAATGGGCAGACAATGAGAAAAAACAAGCAGACAACAAGCAAAAACAACGAGCAGACAATGAGCAAGACAATGAGCAAACCATGAGCAGACAGCAAGCAAAAACAAAAAAACAAGCAGGGTGTAGATGTTGCTCAAGCAGCTGGGCCTCCCACATGGGAGGTCCCAGGTTCTGTTCTGGTGCCTCTTAAAGAAGAAACGAGCAGACAATTAGCAAAAACAACGTTGCAGGCAACAAGCAAAAACAATGGGCAAACAGACAAGGGAGTCATAGGGTGGGGGAATGGCTAACAATATTCGCTAGTTATCTCTAAGAGGATAAGGTAGCATGCAGAAGCAAGCAGCTTCCCAATGGAATGTGATTCTGGAACAAATTTTTTTAGCAGATCAAGGGATTAGTGTTCCAGGGAAACCAGTTTGAGAAATACTGCCCTGAGCACCCGAACCAACGTAGTTAATCCTGGCTCTACACAGATTCTCTATAAATCATTGTCCATGTATAATAATGGAGGGAAGGGTTGCAAGGATGGCTAAAGCCTGAGACTTCAGATCCTCATATCCCCAGCAAGTTCAACCCAATCCCCAGCACCAACTTCTTCCCTGGAGTTGATCAACTTGAACTTGTTTACAATTTGTGGGCAGTTTTACATTCTGGAAAGCCACTCCAGATCAGCCAGGAGAAGAAAGGGTAAATTCAGGTTCTGGGCAATCAAGAAGCTAAATCAGCCGTCGGGAAACTCTGAGATGATTTTAATGGAACTGAAAAAAAAAAAAAAAAAAAAAACCTGTGATGACACTGGCATAATGCCATCTGGTTCTTGTACCTGCATAGTGAGAAAACATCTTTCTTGTGGGGTTTGCAGGATGTCTTCACATCTATTTCTTTAGTTCTTTTTCGCAATAGCTGTGTGGGGATTAAGACACATTACTGCCATCTGCTGGTTCTAGAAACTGAGATCCAGAGAGGCTGAGTGATCTGTCCATGTTCACACAGCAATGTGTTGGTAGCTGGAAGCCCTTTGAAGCTGGGTCCAGGGCTCACTCATTGTCTCCTTCCTAAGGTGTTTGTGTTACTTCCTTCCAAGGGGTCTAAGGAAATGTGCTCTTGCTGAGGAGGGGGGCGATGGGTAATGCTCACCCAGACCTAAGTGTGCCTCTCTGCACCCACCAGCCTCTACAAGCTCAGGGAGATCAAACTGGAAGCCACAGTTTGCTAATGCTGTGACAGGCTCATGGCCTCTTCCTCCTGGAGCTGCCCATTCAGCCTGGGAAGTTAGACCCTGAAGCCCTGCAGTTAACACAGCACCCTCTTCAGCAAATCCTCTCACTTACACAGGCTCCCCAGGAAGAGCTCTGGATCAGGGCTAGAGAGTCCTGGATTTGACTCCGGTTCCAGCCTTGGGCAAGCTACTTCTCGGCTCTCTCAACTTGAACTTCCGCAGCTATAACGCTGGGTAAGCAACCTGAGGCCTGCCTGCTTGGCAGGTCTGTGTAGGAGCCCAGGAGAGAACGTCTGGGACAGGGGAGAGGCTGCCCAGGGCTGCTGAAGTGCTCTCCTGGCTGCTTCCCAGGTCTTCCCATCCTTCTCACAGGCTCTGAGATGCATGCTGGAACTGCACGCAGCCTTCCTCCCGGTCCCCGGAGAACTCCATCCTGGATGTCTCACAGTTGGCAATGTTGGGTCAAAGAGCCTTTACACCACTTTTGCCTGCCAACGTGGATGTGGAACCAAGCCCTGGGACCCAAGACCGGCCGGATGGGTCAGGGCTGATGCTGCTGCAAAGGGCATCTTCTCTGCATCTTCTCGTGCCACCAGCCAGCCCCCAGGGAGTTTTTTTTAAAAGCAGTTTTATTGAGATAGATATTCATATACCGCACATTCCATCCAAAATGTACAATCAATGGCTTTTAGTATAATCACAGTGTTATGTATTCATCGCCACAAAAATTTTAGAACCATTTCATTATTCCAAAAAGAAAAACCCCACACCCCTTAGTAGTCACCTCTCAATCCTCTATCCCTCCCCTGCCCTACATAACAACTTATCTAATTCCATCTTTATAAATTGATTTATATTTACATTTTATGTAAATGGAATCATACAATATGTAGTGCTTTGTGTCTGGTTTCTTTCACTCAGCATAATGTTGTTGTTTTTTTTCCTGATATTAACATCTTGTAACAGTAACATACATTTGTTCAGTTTCAATGAAAAACAGTTTTATATACACATTACCCATATGCATATTTCACGTGAGGTTTTTTTTAAATTTATTTTTTATTGTGGGTAAAAATCAAATTTTTCACAATACATACCAATATTTCTAAAATGATATATAAATATATATGCATATATGCACATTTGCTTACATAAATGTTATTTTTTTAATGTATATATATATATTTTAAAAGGTGCTTAGATTACCTAGATATTACACAGAAATTACAGGGATTCCCATGTTCCCCACTTCCCACACCTCCAACAATTTTGTTTATCCACTCATTGGTTGATGGACACCTGGATTGTTTCCATCTTTTGGCAATCGTGAATAACACTGCTGTGAATATTGGTGTGCAGATGTCTGTTCGTGTCACTGCTCTCAGTTCTTCTGGGTATATACCTAGTAGTGGTATTGCCTAGTCGTGTGGCAAGTCTATATTCAACTTCCTTAGGAACTGCCAAACAGTCCTCCCCAGTGGCCATACTATTCTACATTCCCACTGACAGTGAGTAAGCATTCCTCTCTCTCCACATCCTCTCCAACACTTGTAGTTTTCTGTCTTTTTAATAGTGGCCATTCTAATAGGTGTGAAATAGTATTTCACTGTAGCTTTGATTTGCATTTCTCTAATGTATTTCTTCTTTGGACAAATGTCTATCCAAGTCTTTTGTCCACTTTTTAATTGGGTCATTTGTCTTTTTATTGTTGAGTTGTAACATCTCTATGTATGATGGATATTAAACCATTATCAGATATGTGATTTCCGTATTTTCTCCCATTGAGTTAGCTGCCTTTTCACCCTTTTGACAAAGTCCTGTGAGGTGCAAAAGTGTTTAATTTTAAGGAGGTCCCATTTATCTATTTTTTTTCTTTTGTTGCATGTACTTTGGGTATAAGGTCCAAGAAACCACCACCTACCACAAGGTCTGTAAGATGTTTCCTACATTTACTTCTAGTAGTTTTATGGTCCTGGTTTTTATACTTAGGTCTTTGATCCATTTTGAGTTGATTCTTGTATAGGGGGTGAGATAGGGGTCCTCTTTCATTCTTTTGGTTATAGATATCGGGTTGTCCCAGCACCGATTGTTGAAGAGGCTGTTTTGTCCTGGTCACATGGACCCCAGGGAGTTTTAAAGGAAGGAATGAGAACACACTGCAAGAATGAGAGGTCAGGCCTACAGATGCCCCTTGTTGCTCAGCCCCCAGTAGCCCCAGTCAGTTTATACGGTCCAGTGGACCCTGTGTTACCCAATCCTCCCGCCCCATCGTGTCCTTCCTGGACCGACACGGGCCCCATGCCAGTGTGCCATGCATACAGCAGGAGTCCCAGCTGAGTCCTGGCCAGGATGGAGCATCCAGCTGCACTGCTGAGCTGGAGGGCAGTGCCACCACCACCACCACCACCACCACCACCCACCCCACTATGTCTATTTGAGCGATATAATTTTTTTAGAGGTGAGGATACCTGCTCAAGTTGTTTAGGAAAGCCTGGTGGAAGATGGTTCTCCAGCCCTCGCTTCACATCAGGTCTGAGCCCTGTGGGAAGATGGTGCATACAGAAGCCAAAGAGACATTCTCCAAGCAACCTCGAGGGGCTTGAACTGCAAGGCTGACATGCCAGAGGGCAATTGAGGGTAGAGAGAGGTGCATCTTCCCGTTTCATTCAGGAAATCCCTGAGGCTCTGTACTCTGTGCTGTGAAAGGGGGGAACGATTGGGTGGACAAATGGCCTCCCCCTGAAAACACGTCTCACCACCAGTTTGCCTCTACCCACCTTAGGCTTTGCTATTAGAGTTAGTGAGGGCGTAGCCCAGTGTTCCCCAGATTGTCTTCTGCAGAATACCAGGTCCTTGGGATGCTAATGCGTGTTAAATAAAAAGAGATTCCATGGTAAATAGAGTTTGGGAAGGCTGGGGTGTTAAGAGAAACAGCTATTTTACTGCAGGACTTCTCAGAGCCTTGACTGTGATGATATGTGTTGATTGGCTCTAAGAGGAGGGTGTTGTTTGAAGCCATAGCTGCAGAGTGACCCACAATATTACAGTTATCTAGAAAATATTTTGAGAAAAAATAAATTAACTAAAGGTCAAAGTTCACATGTGTTCCCCGGGAGTTGCCCTGTCCTATTAGTGCTGTATCCTCGATTAATTTCTCCTTTATGGAACTTCTGTTTGAAGGGACGGGATCTTCGGGAGGCCAGTGGAGTCCCAGAAGGCAGGAGCAGGAAGGAGTCACGTCCTGGCTCAGGCCAACGCTAACGGAAGTACGGCTGTGTGTGACATGTGTCCGGCTTTGCTCCATGGGGTGAATTTGCCAGGCAGAGGTAGGGCCCTCGCTGGATTCCTCTTACCCTTCCCTGCCCCAGCCCATCACCTGAAAGTCCCATTGGCTCTTCCTGCCCCCCAGACCTCTTCCCTGCCCTCCATGCCACCTGGACACCGGCAGCCTCCTCACTGCCTCCTGCTCGCTTCACAGTAGCCAGGTCGAGTCATGGTCCTGCTTAAAACTCTCTGGTGATGATTCAGCCATAAAAAGGATGACATTCTGTTCCATGCTGCCATGGAGTCCATCAGCTTGAACTTGTTTACCACTTGTGGGCAGTTTTACATTCTTAGGCTGTCCCCCTTGAAAGCCTTAGGCTGGGTGACAGAAGCCAGACACACAAGGACAAATATTGCATGGTTCGACTTATACAAACTATCTAGAACAAACAAATTCATAGAGACAGAAAGTTGATTAGACATTACTAGGGCCAGGGGGAGGGCACATGGGGAATTATTACTTAATGGGTACAGGGTTTCTGTTTGGGATGATGAAAAAGTTTTGGTAATTAATGTTGGGGATGATAGTACAACATTGTGTGTATAATTAATGTCGCCTCAATTTTACACTTAAAAGGGTTAAAACAGCACATTTTATGATATATATGTGTGTGTGTTGCCACAATTAAAAACAAAATCTCTCCAACGGCTTTCCATTGCATTTAGAGAAACATCCCAAGTCCTCTCCCTGACTGAAAACTCTGCCCTTCCCCTGCCCAGCTGCCCACCTCATCCTGTACCAGCTCCTCTGCAGCCACTTTGGTCTTTTCTTCTACACATCAGACCCACCAAGCTCCTGTGGATGGCCGGGCCACCACCAGGCTGTTTGTCCCCAGCCCAGCATAACTCCCTGCCTTTGCCAGCTTCTCCCCGAGCCTCAGCTCAAACGTCATCCCGCAGACCCTGTCGTGGCTCGGGGCCACCCCCACTCCCTGCCACATCACACACGTGACAGGTCTCCATGGCACCGTCCTGAATGGCAGCTTCCTTCCTTCCTTCCAGCCTGCCTTCCAACCTGCCTGCCTGCCTGCCTTCCTCCCTCCCTCCCTCCCTCCCTCCCTTCCTCCCTCCCTCCCTCTCTCTCTCTCTCTCTCTCTCTCTTTCTTTCTTTCTTTCTTTCTTAGCTGGTACCAGGGATTGAACCTGGGACCTCATGGGAAGCAGGCGCTCAACCACTGAGCTCCAACCGCTCCCGCAGCTTTCTTTTTAATCACCTCTCATGTGGATTTGCCTGTCCTCCCTAAAATGTCAGCTCCACAAGGGCAGAGACGTTCTGTCTTCACCCCCACTCTTTTCTTGGGCTGAGAACCATGCCCGGCAGGCGTGGCCCCTTGATAGAGGAACTCTGGATGGAAAGGGGCCTCTGGACCTGCCCTCCGCATCTGAGATGGACCCAGTGGGACCCAGAGAGGACCCAGCACTCATGTTCGTGCATTTTCACTCCCTTCCATCTACTCGGCCTCACCCAGAGTGACATACTCACTAGTCACACCTGGCCTTGATTTGGTTCCCTGATTCTTTTTTTTTTTTTTTTTTTAAAGATTTTATTTATTTATTCATTTATCCCCCCCTTGCTGCTTGTGCTCGCCGGGTCAGCCAACCACGCCGCGCGGGCGGGCCTGCCCCCACCAGGAGGCCCCGGGAACCGAACCGGGGCCTCCCACATGGTAAACGGGAGCCCCACTGACTGAGCCACAGCCGCCTCCCCCCTGATTCTTTATTTCATCTTTGCAGCTATGCAGGGCAGAAGGGAGAGAAGCTTGAGAGGAAGTGATCCCCAGGAAGTGTCAAAGGGGCTGAAGGGCTCAGAAAGGAGCTGGGGTGACATTTCACAGCCTGCTGTTTTGCCCAGGCTGCCAGTGACTTGAAGTCAGCCCCAATTAGCTGCTCTGTGGCCAGGGAGCAGCGGGGCTGGGGAGGCGGCTGGGGCGGGATCCAGAGTCAGTCAGCAGACTGCCCTGGGAAACTTCTTAAATGCTTTCAACATCTGGCTCAGGTAGCACTTGACAGAGAAGGTGAAGTAAGCCCATTTTATTTATTTATTTATTTATTTATTTTTTTAAGATTTTATTTATTTATTCATTTATCCCCCCTTTGCTGCTCGCGCTCGCTGGGTCAGCTAACCACGCCGTGCGGGCGGGCTTGCCTTCACCAGGAAGCCCCGGGAACCGAACCCGGAGCCTCCCATATGGCAAACGGGAGCCCTACTGATTGAGCCACAGCCGCTTCCCTGCCCATTTTATTTAAATGCTTCTCTCTCTCTGCAGAGGATGCCCAGTTTATCTCAGGGCTCTTTCGAGACTGAATGGTGTGCCTTCTCCTTGTTTTTGCCCTGGCTCGCTTACTTTTATTCAACTTATATTTCCTTGATTCAACTGTCTGCACTTGACTGGTCCTTGAGCTGCCCTTATAGAAGCATTTGGATTTCCTGAGTCCTTCCGCGGAGGTATCACGTCCAGTGTGGGGCCTTCACTGAGCCTGGCTGGGCTCCAGAGTGGACTCTATGTGAGCAACTGCTCACAGTTCTCTTCATTGACTGGGTCCTCTGGTGACACTAAGTTACAGTGTTGCCATCTGGGCTCATAAGAGCTCCCTAACATTTGTAGGTGGAAATAAGACTCATGAGGTCAGTGACTTGGTGGTTATGGAGAATGAAGGTTTTCCACACATGTTCAGTGACAGTGGTGGATTCCACCAGCATTTACCAAAACACACACTAAACAAGGTCCTGTTATATGCCAGGCACTATTCTAGGCATGGAGTGCAACAGTGAGCAAATTAAGCTAGGTCCCTGTCCTCATGGAGCTTACATTCTAACGGGGGACATAGACAACTAACAATGGATATATAATATAAAAGCAGGTAGTGATAAGTCCAATCAAGAAGAGTAAAGCTGGGTGAGGAGGTAGACGACTGGGAGCCAGAGGGCAGTGCTACTTCAGATAAGGGGTCAAGAAAGCCTCTTGGGGCAAAGACTGGAGTGAAATAAGAGTGCAGAGCACAGAAACTCCTGGGGGAAGAGTGTCCCAGGTGGGAGGAACAGCAGCCAAGTGCAAAGGTGGGAGTGGGGCAGACCTGCTAGCCATGCTCAAAACAGGGGAAGCTCTGAGACTTGAAGGAAGGAGCAAGGGATACAGTGGCCGGAGATTGGAGTCTGAAGGATAGGGGGCAGGGGCCAGATTACAGCCTTGTAGGCTATGGTCAAAGGGCTTCAGTCTCCCAGCTAAACTAACGTGTGATCAAGGCCCAGCACAATGTCTGACACACAATAAACCATTGGTGCAGGTAGCGATGGTGATGATCATGACGACCACATTGACGACAAACCAATCTGCTTGACAAATGTTTTCCTCTCATTGTTCATATGGTTTGCTGAGAGCTGGCAGGAATTGGCAGGTGTGACACAACTTATCGGGACAGCTTTCTTCCATAGTTGCGCACACTCAACTTTGTGGTCAGGGCACTTTCCCGCTATGATTCCACTTCATCTTTAAAGCGACCTAGTTAGTGAGGTAAGTGGGTGGGGTATTATTACTATGACCCCTCTCCCTAGTTTCTTAATCTCCGTGGGCCTTGGTTTCATCATCTATAAAATGAGAATACCTACCTCCCAGAAGTGCCTCGAGGGCTGAGTGAGATTAAATGGGAAAGGAAGGCCTGAGACACTAAGCAAATCTAAATGTAAATGATCTCCATTTTACAGATGATGAAAATGAAGCTTGGGCTGAGGTGCTCACGGGTGGTTCCCCTTTCTCACAGCCTGAAGAACAGGCTACTGAGTCAAGCAAATGTTGTGAACAAGGATGTTCATTTGCCACTGAACATTCCTTTTATCCAAGTGTCTGACTCAGTGGCTATATGTGGACAAGCCTAGTGTTAGGGTGGTAACACCAAAAGTCTACCCTCCTCTGAGCTAATTAATTGAAAGGTAGTTGAGTGAGTTTACCAAGAGTTATTAGCCACTCACTTCTAAGAATCAAAAAACAAGAGACACTCTCCATAGGCCACTGCCAAAATAGTGAGTTTAATAATCCACCACAGATCCAGCATCTGCACAGCCCTTCTCTTCCCGTCTCCCCTTCTAAAGACACTCTCAAGAAAGGGCCTGAAACTCATGTGAAATTTCAATCACATATATGAGCATATGTGTATTAGTCAGGGCTCTCTAGGAAAATAGAACCAACAAGAGATATCTGTAAATATTATGTGATTTTATAAGATTGTCTCATGCGACTGTGGGGACGCACAAGTCCAAATTCCATAGGGCTGGCTGCAACCTTGGAACTCTGATGAAAGTTTTCAATGAATTCTCTAGGAGAAGCTAGCTGGCAGAAGTAGAGATGGGAATTCTCTCTTCTGACTGCTGAAATCATCACCTCTCCCTTTAAGGCCTTCAACTGATTGGATGAAACATCTCTCATTGCTGAAGGCAATCTCCTCAGTTAATTGTAGATGTAATCAGCCATAGATGCAATCAACTCACTGATGATTCAAGTCAATGAAATGTCCTCACAGTAATACTCAGGCCAGTGCTTGCTTGATCAAACAACTGGTCACCATTCTGGCCAAGCTGACACATGAGCCTAACTATCACAATATGGATTGGGAGAAATGGATATTTGTGCAGAAATGAAAGAATAGGATTAATGATTCAATTTAAAAATACATATTGAACAGCCACAATAAGTTAAAAGCCAATTTTAAAAGATATCTCTTGTAGTTCCGGTTCTCATATTTAGGCCTTTGTACCATTTTGCATTGATTTTTGTATATGGTGTGGGGTAGGGATCCACCTTTGTCCTTTTGCATATGGACATCCAGTTTTCCCAACATTGCATTTTGTTGAAGAGACTATTCTTTCCCAATTGAGTGGACTTGGCACCCTGGTCAAAAATCAGTTGGCCATAGATGTGAGGGTTGATCTCTGAATTCTCAATTCCATTCCAGAGTTCTGTAGGACATCTTGGTGAACCGCCTTCTATATGTTGAGCAAGTTCTGGGATAGCTAGTTCCTCAGGCCACTACCAGACAGATTGGGCTGACATACATGCTACCAGAACATGCACAAGGGTCACTCTTCTCCCCCTGGAACCAGGACCAGGGATTTGCACTGGGAGCATGGCCCAGCTCTATGCTGAGCCAGTGAGGGGTTGCGGAAGGGCCAGACAGGGCACCAGGAGATCCTACTGCTTTTTCTTGATTCATTTTTCAACCCATTACTGCAATCCTTTAGCTGTTTTTTAGAGTTTTGAGAAAGACGTTTCTGCCAGTTCTTGCTGGGTATTCAAAGCTTCTGTTGGGGGGTGGGGAGGGGATGGAGCTCTGAAGCTTCTCACTCCTTCCATCTTGATGGGGGTGGGGCCCCATCCTTTTCATCTTCTGCCTCTCCCCTCTCCAGCCCCTTTCATGAGCCTACTATAATGCTGTTACCTCTGCCTAAAATAATCTCCCCT
This sequence comes from Tolypeutes matacus, assembly GCA_026826555.1. NCBI lineage: Eukaryota > Metazoa > Chordata > Mammalia > Cingulata > Chlamyphoridae > Tolypeutes > Tolypeutes matacus. The sequence goes on from JAKSZT010054215.1 coordinate 29,720,337, forward strand.
GTATCCTGCTGACTCTGGAATAACTGCATCTTTCCCTCTCCTTCCACACCATTCCAGAAAGAGCTATCTCACTTGTGTCACTATCTGTCTGTTCATTCCTTTGTTCTTTGCAGCCAGGCTCCTGCTCTTAGCTTTCTGTGGAGGACAATCTCTACAGACCAGTGCCTCCAGAGACCAAATCCAATGGTCTTTTCTCAGTCTTATTCCTCCTCAATCTTTGTGGAGTATGTGGCTCTACAGATTCCCTCCTTCTTGAAATCCTCTTACCTTGACTTCCTTAACATTCCTTGATATATTTCCTGCCTCTTCAAACCCCTCCCTCTCTTTTTCTTCTTAGCATTCCTTAAATCCACAGGCTTCCCAAGGTTTGGATCTTGGCCTGCTTGAATTGGTATTGACATGTTCTTCCCTGCAATCCCATCCCCTCTCCTTGTTTGGACATCCCTGCTATGATGCTCAGATCTGCACCTCTGCACCTCTGGGAGAGTCCTGATCTCACAGTGGCCCTCCAGACAGCTTCACCTGCATGCTTCACCAGCACCTGAAACTCGAAATGTCCTAAATGGCACCTGGACACTCATCAGAAAAAAAATATAAAATTGGACCCATCCTCATACCACACACCAGCATAAACTCCAAATGTATGAGAGATCTATATTTAAAAAGTGAACTCATACAAGTATTAGAACAAAGACCAAATCTGCAAGATTAAAAATACATACTGTTTATCAAGAACAATTTATAACAGTTAACCTTCAGACACATTCTGGTAAAACTATTAAACTTAGAAAATAAAATTTATATTTATTTTTGGCATCTATTACAAGAAAAAATTCACTTACAAGGAGAAAATTAAGGCAGGTTTCAGATGTCTTTCCAGCAACTGTCAGTGCCAGAAAACAAAGGAGTAATGTCTAGAAGGGAAAAAGAGTGTTTCAGTTTGCTAAAAGGTGCTGGGAGCAATAGACCAGAAATGGGTTGCCTTTTATAATGGGAATCTATTAGGTTAAAAGCTTATAGTTCTGAGGCCATGGAAATGTCCAAATCAAGGCATCATCAGAGTTGCTGTCTCACCAAAGGTCAGCTGCTGGTGATCCTGGACTCCTGCCATGTGGCAAGACAGTGGTAGTTCTGCTGGTCTGGGTCCCTGCTTCCTCCTCCAGGCTTACTTCTTCCCTGAGCTCAGCTGTAGATGATCAGGCATATGGCTTGTTTCTCCCCTCTGGGCCTCATCTCTTTCAGCCTCTAGGGAGCTCTTTCTGTGCCTCTGCACTCTGCTGATTCCAGCCTCTGGCGTCCAGGACCTCTCTCTCAGCCTCTTGGGGTTTCCCTGTCTCTGCTGCTTTTTCTCTGTGTCTTTCTGTTTTCATTCCTCTGTTCATAAAGGACTCCAGCAAGAGGACCAAGACCCACCCTGGGTCATGCCTCACTTAAGCAATCCAATCAAAGTCCCCCCAACTGAATCCAGTCCAATCAAAGGGTCCCACACCCACAGGAATGGATTAACTCCAAGAACATGATCTTTTCTGGGGCCCACAAAAGTCTTCAAACTGTCACATAGAGTATGGTTTAAATAAAAAGGCAAGAACCCACATTTTCAGACATGAAAGGACTTGGAAAATATAGCAGCTATGAGCCTTTTTGAACAGGTTACCTGATGGTGAAATCTAGTTAACCCAAGGGTGAATCTAAATAAAAAGACTGTTACTCTGAAGCCATAGAACTAGGTCTGGTAGTGAGCCTGGAATCCACTTAGATAGGAAAACTGTTAAATACCTGAGATAATAATGTTAACCTCTGACAAAGTAAAAATAATATAAGCACCAAAATTGGGAGAAAGGAGGGGGCAGACTGGAACATGTATCTAAGTATTAACTCTTATCTCTCCTAACAGGTAGTCAATCAATCGTGTCTGGATGGAAACTCACATTTGGAAAAACCCAACATGATTCCAATTTCTTAATTTCCCTCAAATTTAGTGGGATCTTCTAGGGAGTTAGTTCTCTTGTAGGGGAGAATTATTTGAAGTAGAGTTTTACTTAGGCTTTTGCTCCCGCTAAATACATTTAAAATCAAGTGTAATAATTACTTTAAAAAATATGTCACATATAGTATATCACTTGGATACACTTCCCACTGTTTCAGTGTCCCTTTATATCTTTGTCTCTGCCACTCTCTGTTTCTTTCTATAGATCTTTCTTTCTATATAATCATAGAGCATATATAGAAAGGTTCTTAACCTTTTTTGTTCCACGGACCCCTTTGCCAGTCAGGTGAAAACCATGGACCCCTTACTAAGTCCACACTATACTGTGTATTATTTAATAAATATATCACACCCACACCAACACTTCCCCACAAGAATAATGTTTTTTTTTGAATTTCAAGTCAAGCTCACAGACCCCTGGTTAAGAACCCCCTGGCATAGAGAGATGTCTGGATTGATGTCAACCTAATGTTATCATCAGCTGTTTTTAGATAGTAGAATTTTAGGTAATATGTTGCTTTCTTCTTCATACTTTTCTGTATTTCTTAAATTTTTTATAATAAGCCACGTATAGTTTATATTAAAATAATAAAGACATACCTAAAAGAAAAATAAAGGGATTGACAAAGAGATACCAAACAGATACACTCAAAAAGAAAGCAAGAATAGATACTAATATGAGTTAAAGTGGAATTTAAAGTCAAAAGATGAAGCACAATTATGAGGGACATATAGTATGATGAAAGGTGCATTTCCTGCCCCCCCCCACCAAGATGGCTCCCTCATCTGTTTGCTCATGGTTTTTTTTTTTTTTGCTTATTGTTTTTGCTTATTGTCTTTTTGCTCATTGACTGCTTAGTTTTTGCTCATCGTCTGCTCGTTGTTTGTTTGCTCTCTTTAGGAGGCACAGGGAACTGATCCCAAGACATCCCATGTGGGAGGTGGGCACTCAACTGCTTGAGCCACATTCACTCCCCAAAAGATACATTTTGGAGAAATAATAGCCATAATTTTGATATTCTAAACAGTTTGGTTATTATATACATAAAACAAAAACTACTAGATATATAAGAGGGACTTAATTTAACACACACACAACATAGTGGAATACCATAATAATAATATAGTGGAATATACCTACTTCTGAATTCAACAGTAAAACAAAAATAATTGACATAAAGAATCTAAATATTATAATCAACAAGCTTGATTTAGTACATGCATAAAATTCAATATCTTACCAATGGAAAATAAGCATTTTTATTTTGCCCTTGGAAGGCTTATATAAGTTGATCATGCATTTGGCTCCAAAAAATTAATGAACTATACACAAAGCCGAATTTTACTAGCCAAATTTCCAGAGCACACACTCTTAAAATACATTAAAAATACATCATAAAAGTATACTTTAAAAAATCTTAACTACTTAGAATTAAGAAACACTCTCCTAAATAACTCCTGCATCAGAGGAATTCAAAATTTAAATTATCTATAAAACAATAAAAAGGAGATATACATAAATGGATGAATGGGCAACAGAAAGGAGGGAAAGAGAAAGAAAGAAAGAAAGGGAAGGAAGGAGAACTAATAAATTAGTTTCTGGTTGTTTGAAAGTGCCATCAATTAAATGCCAACTAATACAACCACACTATGAGTCAGCAAATGTGGATTCCAGTCCAACTTTTGGTATCAGGTTGGCAAGGCATTTCTTCCTCTGGACCTCAGACTTCTCTCTCCAAAACGACAGATTCAACAAGATGATCTGTAGTGTCTCTCCAGCTCCATTTTATTCGGCTCTTACAGCATCTTTTCCCATGTTCCAATTAGTTACCCACATTTACATACTGGGAACTTTGACATAGAAATCCAATCTCTGCCTTCTTTTAAAAGCCACAATATTGGGCAACAGCCCTGGATCTGCACCCAAGGCCTCCCTTTAGAAGGGGGTACCCTCCCATTTCACCAGCTTGGCTGTCTTTAGCCCCCAAGAGGGAGAAAGGGCTGTGGAATATCAGTTGTCACCTTCTCCAGAGAAAACACAGGGTTCATGTTTTTCTTTTCCTTCTTCCCCTTGTGGGGTCTATGGGCCAATGGAGAATAAAACCCAAGACTAATATTCTAAAGACAATTTCCATCCAGATACAGCTTAACTAAGCCCAACTGTTTCCAAGAAAACAGAAGGAAAATTGGGGACCCTCCCCCCAGATGACAAAGGATTTGCGATACACACCAAATGCCCTCACCCATCTGCTCCTGGCATGTTTAGAGTGGCTGGATAGGAGGTCACCATCTAGTAGGGAGCCTGCTGTGTGCTGGCTGGGTTATGTACGTAAAGTTTCCATTCTCAACAGAAAAAAGAGAGAGAGAGAGAGAGAGAGAGAGAGAGAGAGAATCCACCATAGCAACTATCTTTTCAATAGGCCAGCATTTTCATTGTATTCCTTTGAACAGACCAACTACCCAAGCCTCATTTCCCATTGCGTGTGCACCTGAAAATCCAGTTCAGCTTGGGTACCTGAAGCTGAAGCAGAGAGTTTGTGGCCTAGGTCAGGGAACAGCCTGAGGATGGGGTGGGGACAGGATGGTCTCCCTACTTCAATAGATAGATTAAAATAACCCCAAAAACCACAACCCAGAGAGAACTACCGTGGCCGTCTTTTTCTGAGTGTTATATATATATATATTTCTGTGTGCATATATGTGTGACTATATGCATATTTATATACATATATACACATACGCATACTGTATGCAATTTTAGACAAATAGGATTGTGCTATTCATGCTTCTTTTTACTCAGCAATTTGTGGTGAATATATCTCGATATAAAGAAATAAAGATGTGCATAAATGGTGGTGCTAACATCCATACAAATTAATTTAAATCATTGACTTCCTAATTGTTGTAGCAATTTACAATCCTAACAACAAAGCATGAAATTGCCCATTTTTTCCTGACCTTGTTTACACTACGATTTATCATTCTGTTTTACCTTTGCCAATCTAAAACAGTTTAAGTAAATACATTTTTAAATTTAAATGTAAATAAGAATTACATTTTTCTGGCTAACTCAAAGTTGAATATGATTATCTTTTCATTATTATTGGTCAATCATATTTCTTTCATGATCTACACGATACTGTCCTCTATCAGTTGTTCTAATGAAGTGTCCATTCTATTCTTATTGAAAAAGTATGTGCTCATTCTATAATAGGATTATTAAATTTTTATTGTTATTATTTTGGGGGGGAGCAAAAGTTTTCTGTTTGTGAGCTGGCCTTTCAATCTTGATTTTAGTGATGATGATATTTTTTTAAAAACTGGGATGCAATTTTAAATTTCTATGTAGTCAAATCTTCAATCTGTCCCTTTACAGAATAGAGGACAGATGCATTTTCACAGATGGAGTGGAGGGCGGGGTGAGGAGGAGATGGGTGGGGGGTTCCCATGAAGGGAGCCTCTGGCAGAGTGGAGGTCATCTCTGTTTTCTGACAGGGAATCCAAGTTTCAAGTTCACTGTTGGAAAGAGTGACCAAAGGCTGGGAAGCCTCTGTGCCTCAGGGGAAATGGATTACTAGGAAAAGTTATTTGAAGGAATAACAGACAAAGTGGCAAATATCATGTATTTGATAAATATGAGTCTGAGGTAATTTCTTTCCTGAAGGCCAAAGACAGTATTTAGAGCAAAAAACAAGGATCATTTATAGCTTTGGGTAATTGGGCTCTCTTTACTTAAAAAAATTTTGGAATATTCCTGGGCAAAAGGGCCCAACAAAGTTTAAATTTGCTACCCTCATCCATCTATTCCTCTTCTGGAAATTTCATAGGAAGGGATATATTTTGAATGTCAAATGAGGGCAGGAAAGAGTGATAAATAACCAAAACACCAGGAAACTAGCTTCTACTCTGAAGGACAAGACGGTCTCCAAGCATAATGTCCATGCCCACCAGTAAGGACAGCCCATTTCTCCAAGTAGATGGAACTTAGAATGAGTTCTCCCTAAGAGTCAGCTTGGTATTTCTAAAGTCACAAAGACTAACACGATGTGATGAAGCTTATGGTAGAAGAGCACGCGTCTGGAGCAGTTTCATTTATTCATAAGTGAAGGTTTTATTCATAGAAGAGCTTGCTAGGTTAGGGCACCTCTATTGGAGGTAAAGTCTTCTAGAATAAAAGTAAGTGGGCCACATGAGAAAGCCTTAACTTTGTTAGCCTTCAATCCCAAATAAGAGAACCAAGTTGGTGCATTGTATTGGGAGCTGGCACTTCCCCAGGTGTGTTAGTTTTCTGCTACCACAAACCTAGCAGATTAAAACAACCCACATATTATTGCACAGCTTCCATGAGTCAGATATCCGAGTAGCTGCTCCACTCAAGGTCTCCAAAGGCCGCAATCGAGCTGTCAGCAGGGGCTGCTGTGGTCTCATCTGAGGCCAGGGCCCTCTTCCAGGCTCCAGGGGCTGTTGGCTGAATTCAGGTCCCTGCAGTGGTAGGCCTGAGGCCCTGAGGCCCTAGAGACCCCCCAGGCCCTAGCTGGTTGCCCCGGAGCTCTCTCCATAGGCAGCTTACTTCTTCAAGGCCAGGAGGAGAATCTCTCTCTCTTTTTTTTTTTTTTTTTTTTAATTTTTAAACTTTATTTTGTACATTTAATAATTGAAAATATAAACAATTAAAAACTAAAAAGTAAACACAGATGAATAAATATATACATTAGGAGAATCTCTCTTGCAAGTTACTAGCAAGTTGGAGCAATATGTCTATCCCCATTATTTGCAGACTCCATATTTGCGAATATGCTTAATTGCTAAAAATGCTCTGGGCACTTTCCTTGTCATTCCCAGACATATACATGTGCAGAGCTGCAAAAATTCCCAAATGAATTGTAATGAGGCTTGTTCAGTATTTGCTAATTCAGTATTTATGAAAACTTTGTAGAACATAACTATCCCTAAAAAAGAGACATGATAACGAGAATAGACTACGTCACAATGGAATAGTGGGAGTGACATCCCGTCATCTTTGCCGCCTGTACTCAAGGGTAGGGGATTATACAGGGCATGAATAAAGTCTGTTAGTGACATCAGGCTTGTCATCCCCTTATCCAGTCCCCCAACTTGTGTTCCTGAAGTACTAGTCCCATAAAAATATTTTGAAAAATAAAATAGCTTGGTCATGCAAGTTTGGAATTGCTACATATTCTTTCTCCCTTTGGAGATTCAACACATTAATGTATTAAAGGTACTGAGAAGTCCTGGGTATCAGTTATGATTACATTTAGCTGCAAAAAGCAAAAGAACCACCTAGGATGCCTTCAAAAATAAGAATTATGGGTTGTTTTTTTTTTTTTTTTGTTTTACTTTTTAGGCAAGAAGCCTGGAAAGAGGTGGTTGTTGGCCCTGGTTCAATGGTTTAGCCAAGCTAGGGCAGATGTCACTGCAATTGTTTTGGTTTTCCCTCACAGTCACATGATGGCTGCTGCAGCATGTTTGCATTCATGGTAGAAAGGAGGAAGAAGGGACGATTCCAAGTTAACCCTCTCTGTTTGGTTTTTATCATAAAGACATATCCTTTTTTCTGAAACTCCCAACTCCTACCCTCTTAAGCTTCTGCTTATATTTCATGAGTTAAACAGGGTCATATGCCCACCCCTAGTTACCAGGAAGAGTATGGAAGTATTTAGAGATTCTAGCATTGATAGTGAGAAATGGCAAGGTAGAAGGGGATTGGGAGGGACTGTGGGGGTAGCCAATTAACAGTCTGCCATATGCAGCCTTAAGAAATGTGCTTAGCTTTTCCACTTGGCATTCTAACTTGTAACCACAGAAACAAACCTTCCTAAATACTGATGTAGCCAAAATCTCTTAGAGTAACAAAACCAGGAAAATGAAACTCCTAAATATTTGGCATGGATATCGGTGTTAGTCGGGGTTCTCTAGGGAAACAGAACTGACAGGAGATATCTGTATATATTAAGAGATTTTTCTAAAAATTGTCTCACATGATTGTGGGGATGCACAAGTCCAAACTCCATAGCGCAGGTTGCAAGTTGGAAACTCTGATGAAGGTTTTTGATGAACTCCCCAGGAGAAGCTGGCTGATGTAGAGACAGAAATTCCCTCTTCTGACTGCTGAAATCATCACTACTCCTTTTAAAGCCTTCAACTGATTGGATGAGACTATTTCATTGGTGAAGGCAATCTCCTCAGTTGATTGTAGATGTAATCAGTCATGGATGCAATCAACTTACTGATGATTAAAGTCAATGAAATGTCCTCACAGTAACACTCAGGCCAGTGCTTGCTTGACCAGACAGCTGGACACCATCACCTGGCCAAGTTGACATGTGAACTTAACCATCACAGTCCACCCTTTGGCAGCCATATACATCACCTTAAACCATAGTTAATCTCGAAATAAAAGACAAGAACAGTCATATCTTTTGTCTAACAATACTCAACTGTCCTGCATACAACTGGAAACACACTAAATCTCTCCAGAATAGGCTGCAAATCCTTGAGCAATATTCACTTTTAAACTTGATATCATATAACTTAAATACTAAAACAAAGATATTTGCTTTATGTACATATACAAATATCTCAAAACAAGGAAGAAATATTCATAATCAATACAGTCCTCATTTCTGTAAGTCTTCACATGGCCATAGTTCCTATTTACCTATGATAAATAGGTAAAAATATTCCTTTTACCTCAGCAAGCACCTCAGCTGGCTGTGGTTCTTTGCCTGGGGGTATGACTGAAACCTTCCTTCCTGAAGTTTCTAGGCTATTAGTGGTTCTGTCTGAATTGGGTTGCTGCAGTTTTCCATTGACTTTATCTCAGGGCATGGTAGTACTAATAGATGCCTTAGGTGATTTCTTATATTCCAGGCAAATTCTTCTTTACCTCTATTGTGTGGTTGCAGTTCTATTTCCCCTTGATAGTCAGGATCAGTCACCCCAGCCAGTACAGTAATTCCCATCTTTGCCTGTTGATTCACAGGTAGAGGAGCCCAAATTTGCCAGGTGGCAATCTTAACTTCCAGTTCAATGGAATCATTGTTGTGGCAGCACTTCTCCTTTTGGGACTAAAACCTGTAGACCAGCGGAGCTTCAGATTGCAGGGACAGGAAGCAAAAATGTTCCTAGTGGGTCACTAAGGGTAATAGTGAGTGGTGCCACTCCCATTTCCACCCCTTGATTCCTGGACTGTGAATCCTAGCTCTGGGGGAAATAGCACCATGGAGTGGATACTGATTGAGAGTATACACAGCTTCCTGGAGAATATTGCCCCAGTCCTGCAAGGTATTGCCACCTAGTTGGCACCATAATTGAGTCTTCAAAAGGCCATTCCACTGTCCTATCAATCCAGCTGTTTCAGGATAATTGGGAACATGGTAAGACCAGTAAATTCAAAGAGCATGTGCCCATTCCCACACTTAATTGGTTGTGAAGTGGGTTCCTTGATCAGAAACAATGCTGTGTGGAATACCACAATGGTGGATAGAACATTCTGTAAGTCCATGGATGGTAGTTTTGGCAGAAGCCTTGGGTGTGGGGAAGGCAAACCCGTACTTGGAGAATGTTTCTATTCCAGTTAGAATAAATTGCTGCCCCTTTCATGATGGAAGTAGTCTAGTGTAATCAACCTGCCACCTGATCAACTCAGGAAATGGTGCCATTTTGGGTACTGAGTGTGGGTCTCTGCTGCTGGCAGATTGGGCACTCAGCACTAGCTGTATCCAGGTTGATTTTGGTAAGTGGAAATCCATGTTGCTCAGCCCATACATAACCTCCATCCCTACCACCATGGCCACTTTGTTCATGAGCCCATTGGGCAATGATAGGAGTGGCTGAGGATAGAGGCTGACTGGAATCCATAGAATAGGTCATCTTATCCACTGGATTATTAAAATATTCCTCTGCTGAAGTCACCCTCTGGTGAGCATTCACATGGGACACAAATATCTTCATACTAAAGTCTTCTCTGGGTCTCCTGATTCTTGAGAACAACTTCTGGTCTCAACTATGAGGTGGGAGGAGTTCTTCTGGATGCTGAAGGTGATGCCTCAGCTACCCACTGCCATATTCTAAAATCTTTTCTTTTTAGGAAAACCTTTTCCACAGGTTCTTCAGCAGAGGGTTGGAACTAGGAGTTCACAACCTGAGGGGTGTAGACTTATGCCCTCTTAACTTTGAAACATAAAGACAGAAAACCCTACAAGCCCAGTATTCCTTCCTCTCGTACCACAGCCAAGGAAGGCTCCTCAGTTAAGTACCAAACTTATTACGGAATGGCACAAAGCTATTAAGCAGGAAATTGGCCCCTGAGTTCAACTGGACAGTTTCTAATAATATCTTCTTTTCAAACTCCTCCCTTCCTTCTTTCCATTTCTTAGCTTCTCTCTCACATCTTCTGACCCAAAATAGGTGCCAAGAAATTTCACCAGTCTCTTTCTTAATTTTACAACTCCAATGAGATGGAGTTCCCTTTATCTTCTGTAGTTATTTTGGCTGGTGACTACATCAGTTTCTGTGTATATTTTGGCATATTTTAAGCATTTATATGTAAATTCCATATAAATATAGCAGATTCCACTTGGAAAAATGTGTCATTTTAAGAAAGTTCCATGTTTGTAGAATCAAAATTTTAGAGCCTGACCTCAGATGTCCACTGTCCTCATATATGTAGGTGAGAAGTGTAAGGCTACGAAAGATCAGGTCACTTTCCCATTGTTATACTGATCAGAACCCATCACCCATCCATAGGAAGGATTCATTCATTCATTTCTTGAATTTTTATTCACTCACAGACTTGTTCAACATACATTTCTTGAATGCCTGCTGTAAGCTAGGACTGTGCTAGGCATTTAGGACACCAAGATGAAAATACACAGTCCCTGCCTCAAGCAATTTAGAAACCAGATGGGAGACAGCCCTGCAGCTAGTAATAACACAATCCAATAATGACTATAATGTTTGTGAAGCAGCTGGCTTATGAGTGGTTTGGGCAGTTGGGCAGGGATAGTCAGTCCACTTGGGGTTGGTCCTTCCAGTGAGGGCCTTGACAACCTCTTGGGGGCACTGATGATGCCATCAGTAGAAGCTCAATAGGTGATAGAGCTCACCACTTTTGATTGGTGGCTCTCACTGGTGGCAGAGAAAAGGACAATTCTGTCTGACAGAGCTTCCCCTAGCTTGGCTCTAAAGAGCCTTCTTTCTCAATTTCACACTTTTCCTGTCTTTAGGTTTCTATAAAGTATATGTATAAAGGACTGTGGAAACTTAAGAGGAGGAATACTCCCAGGGAGGGAGGACATGTAGGAAGGTTTCAGAAGAGGTGACACCTTCTGAAAGGGTATAAAGGATGAGAAGTCACCTTGTTGGTAAATAAGGAGGCATACCTGAAAGAGGGAGCAGTAATGTAGATATGGAGGCAAGAGAGCCTGGTATGTTCTAGAAACAACAAATAGTTCAGTATTGCCCAAGCATCTAGTGTTTGCAGGGATAAGTGGAAGCAGGAATGGCAGGAATGAAGGTTAGACAACTTAGCCAGGGTCTTGTAAAAGTCCTGTAAAGTCTATCTATATTTGGTCTATCTTTCATGGGCATGTGCTCTTGGTCTTAGGAATTCTTGTTTACAGGGATCTGAATGTCCCCTCTTCTCCCTATTAAAAAGTCTTCCCATCCTAAGTACTCTAGGTACTCTATTCTGTCTTAAAGCAAGTAATCCTTTGCCCCAGTTTTCTGAGACCTCATAAAATAGATATAATGCTTTATTTAAAAATTTTTTTTTACTTTATTGATACAAACTAATAAAGCATACACTTCATCCAAAGTGTACAGTCAATGGTATTTGGTATAATCACATAGCTATGCAGATGTAATGATTTCTTGTTCTCACTAAATGAATTCTCAAATATGTGAACACAAATATCAAATCCCCCAAGATACACCTTTTAAGACCATTTTTTAAAAGTCTTTGTCTGGCATGTCCTAAATCTGATCTTCTTCTTTGATGGTTTCTGAAGTCTCATCTTGTTTTTTGGATGGGCCATTTCCTGTTTCTTTGCTTGCCTTGTAATCTTTTGTTGCACACTGTACATTTTAATATTTTAATATGTTAATTCTGGAATTTAGTCCCTGAGTTGTCTGTTCCTTAAGTTTGTATCCAGTTAATGATAAGACAGAGATTTCCTTGAATGCCAGGAGCTCACAGAAACAAGTGCAGAAACCACCTTTCACAATTTTTGCAAATTGGCTCTGTGTTAGATGGCACTCTCCTTCAGAACTTAGCTCTTCTACTGATGAAACTAAAGATCAGCCTGAGGTGAAAGTGCAGGGTCCTCTCTGGCTTTTTCTGAACATGCATCTTGTCATGGGTTTGTGCTCTTGGTCTTAGGAATTCTCCTGTTTACAGGGATCTACATGTCTCCTCTTCTCCATATTAAATAGTCTCTCCCCTATCCTAGATACTCTATTATGTGTCTAAAGCAAGTAATCCTTTGTCCCAGGCCACTGTGATTTGGTTATTTCTTACACTGATTTAGCTGTCCACAAGCTGCTGTTGCATGTAGGGCAAATTTTGGGATTCTTCAGAGACGAGTGTCCTGGTTCAGTCCTTTAGTTTTCTACCAGAAAGATTGGCACAGAAATATATGTACCCAATATGGTCAGAAGGGTTATTCTGCACCCTCCAGATCAGGACCAAGGACCCACACTGAAAGCTGGACCAAGCTGACTCCATACCAAGCTGGAGTGAGAGTGAGGGAGGGGCCAACCATGAGATTTTCCTACTGTTTTTAGGTTGTTTTTTGATTTGGTGATTGCCTGGTTTCTGCAACCCTTTAACTGTTTTCTGGAACTCTGAAGAAGATGGTGCCTCCAGTCTTTGCTCATTGTTCAAAGATTCTATTGGGGAACAGAACTCTGGAGCATCTCATAACCCTATTTTGGTCAACCAGAAGTCCTAAAAATACAGATTTAAAAAATATTCATCTTTTCTCTAAGCTAAAAATCCTCAGAGTGACCCATATGGCCATTTAGTTCAGCCCTTGAGGAACATGATCTAAGTTTCTCTAAAGAAGACATTATGCATTGGAAAGAACTAGCCTATGGGGGAGGACTGCTAAAGAACTAAAACCATGTAAAGCAAGGCCAACTAGGGTTGGGGAAAGCTGTTATCATCCAAGATAATATTGCCTCTAACCTCATTCTCATCATTCAGAATCTTGTTCTAGCATCATCTTCCCTTGGTAGCCCCCCTCGCCTTCCCTGACTGAATTCCTTCTTCCCACATATTACTTCTAGGTCTTGCATGGACTTGCATAAGTGCACATATCATTGTGTGTTGTGGTTCATTTAGTAACATGTTCTGAGCCTCTCAGTAGACTCTACATTCTTTGAAATCAAGAACCATCCTAATAATCTTTGTTTCCTTCCCAAAGCATAACATGGCCTGGAATACTATAGAACTTCAATAAATGATTGTTAAAATAAGCTGAACTTTGAAGGCATCAGAGGAGGGCACTGGCAGAAGGTGCATCAGCATAAGGGTGATGATAAAATGAACCGCAGCCAAAGAATAATGGTAGAAAATAACAGCAGGCTAAACATTCGCTATATTAGAAACCATGCATATGTCCCCAGACCTAGTTTTTCTCCCTAGGTCTGGTTTTTAGAATGCTGGTGATAAACTAGGCCTGATTTATTATATGACTATCCTGTATGGGAAAAGACTGTAACTCTAGGTATCTTTGATCAACCTTGGGAGATACTGCAGGGGGACAGATGTGGCTCAAATGGTTGGGCGTCCATCTCCCATATGGAGGGACCTGGGTTCGATCCCTGGGACCTCCTGGTAAAAATGAAAAAAAGAAAAATATAGGAGGTACACGGGCCACCAGGCCCTGTGCGTGGGTGCGCCGTCAGGCCCTGCAAGTGGGTGAGTCCCCCAGGCCCCGCACATGGGTGTGCTGCCAGGCCCTGGGCGCGGGTGCGCCTTCAGGCCCCGCAAGCCACACAGCAAGATGATAACATTACAGGAGAGTGACGCAAGGGAGAGCCAAGACGAGACGCGCTGAAAAACCAGGAACTAAGGTGGCGCAGGCAGTAGGATGCCTCTCTCCCACATCGGAGGTTCCAAGGATCGAAAACCAGTGAATACAGGTGTAGAAGGATAAGAAGAGAGGCAGGAGACGGACACAGAGAGTTGCCCAGCGAATTCATACAAAAACAGCAAAAATGGTGTGGTGGTAAAAATGGATAAAAGTAAGTAAATAAATAAATCTTTTTTTTAAAGTATCGGGGAGTAAGATATGAACTATAGTTAGTAGTAATACTTTGATGATGCTCTTTCATAATTTGTTGACAAATGTTTCACAACAATGCAAAGTAATTTTGGTGGAGTGATGTGTGGAAGCCCTGTATTATGTTATGAATGTTTGTTTTGTAAGTTCACAATGTTTACTGAACACTTATGTATGTTCATGTATGAATGGTATACTTCAATAAATTGTTTTAAAAAAAATACAGTGGATTCCCATAAACCGCCCCCCTCCCCATACTTCCCCCCATTAACAACATCTTTGATTAGTGTGGTACATTTGTTACAATTGATGAACACATTTTGAAACATTGCTACTAACCGTGTTCTATAGTGTACACTTTGAACCGTACAATTTTATAGGTTTTGACAAAATGTATAATGACCTATATCTGTCATTGCAATATCATACAGTACAATTCCAATGTCCCCAAAATGCCCCATGTTACACCTATTCTTCCGTCTCCCTCCTCTCAGAACCTCGGGTGATCACTGTCTTTATATCAATGTTATGAGTTAAACAAGCAAAGCATTTATATTGTCTGTCTTTCCAGAAAAAAAAAGAAAAGAAAAAGAAAATAACAGCAGGGCGCTGGCTGTTTTGGCACCCCAACGTATGCTGCAAGTGATAGAAAATCTGACTCAAATTTGTTATGGAAAAAAAGGGATATTCTGGGCCTCTCATGTTTGAAAAGTCCAGGGAGAGCTTCAGGTGAAGCTCAATCCAGGGGCGCAAACATTACCAGGCTTCCGTGTCTGTTTCCTGGCTCTGCTTTCTGGACTGTCTTCATTCTCAGTCTGTTTCTGGGGCAAGAGACCCATGGCAGGTCTGGGCCCACACTGTCCAGGTTAGCATAGCTAGAAAGAATGTACACCTCTCTTCCAACAATTCCAGCAAAGGTGATATTGATTATCATTAGCTCTGCTGACATACTTCCTACCCTTAACCAATCACTGTAGCCAGGGGAATGAGATGTTCTGATTTTACACCTGAAAGATTAAAAATAACGGCCAGCCTGGCAGGTACTGTTGTCATGGCAAATAATGTAAATAGCTCTCTGGTACAAATTGGCTCCATGCAAGTTTAAACAAGCTATTGTTACGGAAAAGTGATGGATTAGGTAACCCAGCTCTGCTATTCACTTCACACAATTTTCAAACCTCAGCTTCCTTATCTATAAAATGAAGCTGCACTTGAGCTCCATGGTCCCCTCCAGCTCCGACTCTCATTTTCAGTGCCCTCCCATGGGTAAATTACCTGCCATGCTCCCCCCTTCAGGAGAGCACCCTGGAAGCCTTCCCGCCTCGAGGCTGTGTGTCTGACCACAGGTGTCATTGCAAGCCCGAGCCTGGCATGGTCGGGCTGGGTTAGGGTTTCTACCGCTCTGGTCTCCCAGGAGTTGCTGCCAGTCCCAAACACCCTGTGGAGCAAAGCTCCCTGCTAGAGAACTTCCAGATGAAGGAGGTCTAGATGTTGTACCAGCATTTAAGCCGAGCCACTGAAAAGCTGTCTAAGGTGTTCTGAACTCAAGAGCAAGTGGAAATGTCTCCTTGACAAGAGTTTCCCGCTAGCTAGGCCAGGGGTAAAGTTCCAATGACGGTGCAGAAAGTGTCCCAGAGAACTCAGCCCTCAACGGACTGAGAAAGTTCCCACTGTGATTTTCTTTCAAGGAATTAAATAAATAATAAGCCTTTATAAGCACAAGTGGAACCTGATCCTTGTCAAAGCCTTTTCATATTTGATCCTTACAACATGCTCAGGGAAAATCAGGATAGGAATGTGCTGTGCACCTCTGCCCCTCCCCCAGCATTCAACGGGTGAGGCCATAGGCTCAGATTTGTGAAAAGGAGAGGAGACTTGGGAACAGAGGGCTTGTAGCAGTCAGGTTGGCATCAGGACTCGGAAATTCCTAAACCACTGCCCAGTCTATTTTGTCAAACTGCTAGGGAAGCAGTTATAAGTTAGGCTCACTGACCTTGAGAAAGGCCAGTCCAAGACTGTTCTTTCCTGCATGGTCTCCCTACATTGCACAGACTGTCAAAGGTTTTTACCCCATGATCATGGGACATTTTGCTCCATCCCCCCACCCACCTCTTTTAAATGGAATGGAGCAGTTCTTTAGCAAGGGGTCTGATCCTACCCCCCATGGGAGCTACTTTCTTTATTGATCCAAATTCTTCTGCCTTCACTCTCCAGAGGTGATCCCTGGCATTCTGAGGCTGAGAAAGCCCTAAATTCTATTCTGGAAGCTATACCCTCCTCTACCAAGGCCCAAGGGCAGCCTCCTAAAACCACTGCCTTCAGCCAGAGATGAATCCAGATTTTGGTGGACCCTGAAGCATATACAGTTGGGGGGGGGCTCATTAAGAAAAATAATACAAAATTACATATATGCAATGCCCCCACGTCCCTAGAAGGGGCCCTGTCAGTGAGAATCCCTAAAATTTAAGCTACACTGGCTTCTAGGTAAATCTACCTCTGCCTAGAGACTAATCCCAAGAGGGTTTGGCATGAGGGGCAGGCCTTAAACTGCACCTCTGGTCTCAGCAGGCTGGGGGTCTCCCTACTACTGCCTCACTCTGGGAGGTGGTGGGTTGGAGCTCCTGGGGAAGAGAGCAGAGCAGCTCGGGTGCTCCCTAGTGGCCTGGCAAGGGGTAAGAAGTCCTTTGTCCTGTGATTGCTGGGGATGTTTCATAGTTTGTCACCTGGCCTCAAGCCTCCCTTACAGGGCCAGGTGAATCCGGCTTCACACCTGACCGGGAGTGGCTGCCATCTTGTGCAGCTGGCCCTTTTTAGGACTGTCCCGGTTTTAAGACGGAAAAGCCTGCCTCCCAGGAAGCCCCAGGCAAACCGGGATAGTTGGTTACTCTACTGCTGCCCTCTCACTCGCAGTGGGTCAGGTCTGGCCCAGGTCTGAGCCCAGCTCTCAGCACACAAGTGTGGCTTCTAATTATTATCCCAAACAACTGACCAAATAAGAGGTTCTATCTGCCAATCAGTCAAGAACAGCAAGAGCCTGCCCTGTGCCCAGTTCCACCCCATCCCGGCAAGGAAACAAGGCTTCTTATTTTAGCAAACAGGGAGGTGCTTTGTAAGTGAAATAGGATGGTACCATTTCCAGGGAAAATACAATAATAATGTTAGGTCCCTAATAGGTGCCAGGTTCAACCTGGGGAGCTCTACATACACTATTGCATTTCATCCTCGCTACAAACTATGAGTGTAGGGTAAATGAAACTGGAATGCCCTTTCCGTGAACCCGAGGACCTGGAAAGAGGATGACTTGGTCTGGTCTGCCACCTGGCCCTCGTAAACAGGGGGTTTGGATGTAAGCGTCGAAGGAACACCTGTGAGAATAATCAGGCTGTATGGTAATTGTTAACTAGTCCCACTGTTTGTAACCTTGTAAAAGCTGACCATGTCTGTTAGGCAGCGTGTAGTAGGGTGCAGAGTACCCCCCTGGCCTGGTGCCACCGGATTTTGTGTATGAGTAAGTAGTAAAGGCAAGACCGTCACTGGGCTCCCGCATGGCTTCTCTGGAATATCAGGTTAGTTGTTCAGGCTTGACTGCCCGCGTTACAATGGGTGTAGACGGGCAGGCCAGGGTCTCTACCTGCATTACAATGAGCTGGGTGTTTTCCTAGCTTATTCTAGAGATGCAGAGTGGGCTATTCAGAGATAGTAATCAGCTTGCCCAAGGTTACCTGAATAATGAGAGATCTAAGCGAGGTGCTCTCTAAAGTCCTTTTGGGGCTTCAGCTTAGTGGTAGAAAGCCTGGGCTCTGGGGTCAGATGGCCTGAGTTTGAAGCTCAACTCTGCCATTTACAACACATGTGACTTGGACAAGTTACTTGATCTGCTTTCACCTGTAAAATCAGGACTCTACTTTGAATCATTTGTTGTAGGAATTAAATGAGATAATACATATAAATTCAGACTTGTGTATATTAAGTTTTGTGTGTGTTTTTAAAGGCCAGCTATTGTTCTGGCTCTGGCATTTTAAGACATAGTGAGGTCCCCCCAACCCCTTTCCACCAAGCCCTTGGAACATCTATATTGCCAAATAGTCATTGTACAGAGAGATACTAGAGAAAGTTTCTTTACTCTTTTCCTCAAACACATTTCCAGAAATGGAAAAGATGTGTGCATGGTCACCAGAGGGAGGAGGTCAGCAGAGATGGCAGGGAGGAGAGGGGCTCACGACCAGCCCAGAAGGTGCAGCTGCAGTAGGGGTGGCCGGCCCATTTCTAGGTGGTTGCCATGGGAGAACCAGCAAATCCCACCTTCTAGGATCTCAGAGAATGGAGGCCCAGGCAGGGCCACGCATTGTCTCAGTGGTTTTCTTACAGGTCCCTGCCCTTATGGGAGCTACTTTGGGACCTGCTTGCCAGGTCCAAGTCTCAAGATCCACACCAGGCATGAGCTGCTACTTTGGAAAGTGTGGCTTTTACTGCGGGATTAAGAAGCCTCCACATCTTTTCAGTCACACCAGAAAGGCTACCCCCTGGGACTGAGCAGATCTCGTCGTCTGCTCTTTAAGGGCCAGGCGCTCTCACGCAGACTTTGTAGGCTATTCCGTGGTCCGTTTTTCTCCTTTCTCTGACCTAGTCAGGACCCTCTTCCACACCTCGCAGACAGTTTCAGGAAGCCAAACTCACAGCCAGGAACTGAGGAAGCAGCTGGGTAGCCATAGCCCTAGCACTGGGATTGGCATCACAGGAGCCCAGCGACTGCTGACGGCCCCTGGATCTCCTCCCTTCCAATAGGAGAAAGACCAATTTTCCTCCTCGGGATCAGGAGATCCTCCCAGCCAATGCGAGGACCTACCCCAGTGACTCACCCCGCAGTCTGTGATTTCCCAAGCAGATGTTCTGGGACCACAAGAAAGGCTGATAGAGTATGACTATCTGGTTTAATGTTCCTTCTTTTGTTAAAATTCCTACTATAAGGAAGCGGAGAAGAGGCTGGCAATTGAAGGAAGGAAGCCGCACTTTACAGCGGGGCCCCTTCTCCATGCCAAGCAGCTCAGCCACTCCTGACGGTAATGCAGGCGGCAGCAGTGGCTCCCAGGAGCACAGTCTTCTCCTTCTCCATCCAGGATGTAAACTGTCCTGGAATTTCATACAGTGCACGGGGCCAAGGCCTAGAGGAGAGGAGAATAACCCAGGGTGACATGCCTGTGACCCTCCAGGCCGCTGGGAGGCCTCCAGGCACCAGCACTGGTGAGAACACAGCGACTTGCACTGTCTCCAGCTCCCAAGCTCCTGGGATAGAGACAGAGCTGGGAGAGCGGGATTACTTCAGGAAGTAGAACGAAGCCTCGTTCCTTCAGTCTAAGATATACTTTAAATTTTTTTCTAATTTATTTTCTTATGAAAAATTTCAAACATATTAAAAATCGAATAGTATCATGAATCTCCACTTGTCCATTAGCCAGCTTCAATAATTATCTACATTAAGATGCACATTAAAAAAAAAAGATTCACATTTAAGCATCTCTGAACCTGGGATACATCTTATAATCAGTGGATATATTAAATGTAGTATTTCTTTGTATCCCCAAAGAAGCCATCGTGAAGTCAGCAAGGTATAATGAACAAGGATTCAGAAACTCCACTAGGAAACAGCCATGCCCTTGAGCGTTTTCACCCACTTAGCCCCAGCATTCTTTCTGTTATTTGAAGGTTTTGTCCACCAAATTCTATTTATTAATGTTTCCCCCATTTTTTAAAAAAAGAATTAAGTTCTAATAGGGACCAGCCTGAGCCCCTCACAGACCTGGTTACAGTGCTTGGGTGCAATTCAAGTCCAAAGCAGGGTCTTGCTGTTTGAGTTAACCTGTGTGGTTCCATATGGACAAATTCACAATTTCTATTATGCTATCCTAATGAACAAGGTCCAGGAGTCCCACTGCTGCCTCTCAATCCTGTGGATTCTGAGGTTCCAGGCTGGGAATCCTGCCCCTGAATCATCCCAACGAGACTGGAAATGCTGTGCCTCTCATCTTCTGGGCTTGCTTTCATTCTCTACTTATAACCTAGGAATGGTCAGCTCTCGCAGCACTGCCCAGCCAGCATTCTCCCGACATTCCCGGTGGTGCCTGTGCCCTCAGGGTACCCAGCATAGGCCACAGGATGGGACAAAGTTACTAGGATCCTTTTAGCACTGGCTGTGGCCCGGGTTACAGGGTTTGGGAGTTTCATTTTTACTCTTTCCAATTGGCTTCAAGGTGTCTTTCCTCCTTTCATTTTCCCCAGGCCTTTTATGTATGTAGGCTTTCCTTAAATCTTTCAGGAAAACAGCATTCATAGAGAAAAAAGCAAAGATCCAAAGCAAGACAGGGATAGCCCTTGTCCCAAATAATGAAATGCTCAAATACATAAATTCCTAACAGAACATAACTGCTGATGTGTGCCAGAATAAAATTACTGATCTGGGAGTTACTTCAGTCAGAGCACTTTAATTCATCACGAGGTCCTTGAGCTCCAGTTTCTTCTTGTGTCAAATGGGGGTAATACTCACTACTTCCCAGAGGTGGGGTGGAAACACGTGACATCTGCTTCAGAAAGCCCAGAAACCACAGACACGATGCACACAACGACCCACCCCTAACACAGTGCTGGGTGCAGACAGACCACCTGAAGACCCCTGCTCATTTCACGCCACTGAACTGCAGGTCAGCAGCAGATTGTATACCGCCAGCCAGGAGGCTTTCCCGCAAAGCCACTTTCTACTCTAGGATAGTCTGGGCCTGTTATCATTCCAGATCTTCCAACAACATGTTTCTCCTGTGCTTCTGAGTGCCTGGTCTGGTTTGAGAAGCACTACTTTATCTAGCTATCTACTTATTATTATTTTTAGAAGCTCTACTTTAAAGTGATGGCTGAACCGAAGGCTGCTGTTATGGTGTGTACGTTGGGATTTACTTTAAAATACTTGTATAAACAGTGCAATGATGTGTATGAAAATTAACACATTTATTTACTTAGCACACACTCATATGGTTAAAAATCAAAGCAATATCAAATGCATACAAGGAAAAATTTTACTTCCAATGCTACCTCTACCAGGCCCATTTCTAATGTCCTTTCCCACCCTCACTCCCAGAGGTAACTTCTTAGTTTCTTGTATAGCCTTCCAGAAACTCTTTATGCAAATATAAGGAAATGCAAATATAAACTCTTATTCTCCTCTGTCTTCATATCATGCACTCACATCTGCTTCTTGCTCTTTTCACTTAAGACCTTTCCCCACCAATTCCCAGAAAGCTTCCTTATTCTTTTATTACAGCTGCATAGCGTTTCAGTTGTACTGGTTTTTGTTTTAACTCTTGATGGTTTGTTTCCTGTTATCAACTAATTTTAATCCACACCCTAGAAGTGGTTAGTTAGTGTTTGAAGCACTATAATTAGGAATCCACATTCCAGAAGTAGCTAAAACAAGATTGTTTCAGAATCTGAGAGGCTTCAATAATTAACGTAAGAGATGTTAGAAACCATTTTTAACTTTCCAGTGGTGAAATGAATGTTGTTCAAGGTGATTAGAAATATGTTACAGTACCCACCACCCTTTCAAGACAAATCTAAGAGCCCCACAAGCCCAGCAGCTGAACCCCCCTGGAGTAGCAGCCTAGGTCTTGAGCCCCACTTGACCTTGGGTTCCCCTTCTTGATGGAGGGCTCTGTCACCTGACTCACTGTGCCTCGACTGATGCTACCCCCACAATATTATTTCACCTACCTCTGAGTGAACATCTCATGCCAGGCACCTGATGTGTGCCTGTGAACAGTGAGTGGAGACATCTCTGACTTTATAACAGGTTGTATGACTGTTTCTGTGCAGGCTTGTTCTTGGCAGAATTTGGTCTAAAACTTGCTTTCATTGTAACATGCCACCATGTAGAGAGCTTTTGGGGAGGGGACAAATTGCCTCTATCTTCTTCCTGTTGCAGGAAATTACTTTGAGAACATGACAGAGTAATCAAATTGGCTTAGGTCATCCCCAACAATCATAGGGTCACATCTTACTGTAAAGTGAAAGTAGAAAATCAAATTAATTAAAAAATTCCTTAAATTTCCAAAAAATTACACTACAAATGTTTATGTATATTCAACCCTTGGCCAGTTCCTGTAATTGTTAAAAACTGGGCTGAGTGGAGACCAGGCTCCCAGCAGGTGGTTCCCAGCAGGTGGCTCCCGGTAGGTGGTGCCTGGCAGGTGGCACCCAGCAGACATTCCACAATGACTGTTTCCTTGATTGCATTCCCCTCCACAATCTGAAGAGAGATGGGGCCTGCATTCCAGCTGCTCACCAGTCCCTTCCCAGGCCCCAGGCACCAGGGAACTCCCAGGAAATGCAGAGGCTGGCCCTGACCAGAGGAGCTTGGCAGGACTCTGTCCTGGGGTCAAGCCTCGAGTTTCTGGGAAAGTGCCTGGAACTATAGGTCTGTGGCTTTTCTCAGGAGAGAACCCACACTTCCCCTTTCTGACTGTGGGGGAGCATCATAGGTACCCTCCCTCACGGTGCTGTTGGCATCCTCTTTCCAGAATCCTGTCTTCAAAACAAAAAAAAAGCCAGAATGGAAAAAAGCAGAGCCTGATCCAGCCTAATTTCTCCCCAAATTCAGAAATGATGGCATGAAGTGAAAACCTTTCCAAAACAGATTCCTGAAGGCCTATTATGTGCTAGACACTTTGGAATGTTCTAGACTAATGGGAGAGAGGAAACTGTCCCATGACGTACATGACGTACCAAGTGCCTTCATGGAGGTGCTGAGGAGACTAGAGGAGGGCATTTCTAATTCCTGGAAGCCAAGAAAAGCTCTATAGGAGAGATGATACCAGGGTGGGGTCTTGAAGTACAAATGAGCAGTTTGCCAGACCCAAAAGGTGACAGTCCAGGCAGAAGGAGTGGCAGAGCAGAGGTGGGCTCTTGTAGCTTCTTGAATTGGATTTCAATTATAGCAGATTTTAGGTAAGACGCTCTCTGATGTAATTTTTCCCACCTGGTAATCTCCCAGTACAGTGACATATTTCTTCTGGGAACTCAAAAGGGATTTAGTTTATTTTTAAATCAATAAATACCACACTCCCTCGGGAAGCTGAATTTGGCTTTGAAAGCAATTAAGCAGGAAAGGATGCAAGTGAGAGATATCCAGCATGGCTTCCAGTTTGAGCAAAATTTACTAAAATGTGTTTTATCGATAGTGAGTCATTCCATTGAAATGGCTTGAGCTTTTAATCTCAGAAATAGCAAACTCCAGCCAAGAAGTCTCAGGTTCTCCCGAACAACATACCTACTTTATTTTTGGCTGCACCTTACATGTGTCTTCTCCCTGTGTCTGAGCTGACTTGGAAAGGGCATGGAGGTAAAAAACAAAACAAAACAAAACAAAAAAAACACTATTGGGCTTACTCTGCAAATAGGAAGTTCAATAAAGTGAAGACAGCAGGACTTCCCAGACCCCTTTGGAAAGTGCCTCTACACTGAGTGGGACAATAACCTGCTGTCTGGGGGCATTTCCAGTAACTACCCCTAGGTCAAGCAAATTGGAATCCAGCCCAAACTGTGCCCTCACCATGATTTGGAAACAAGCAGATTCCCCACCTGCAAACTGGCTTTTACCTTGTGCTTTTACCTTCCAGCCAAGAGGCAGCCCACCAGTTGGCCCTACCTAGGGGTCTTTCCGCCCACCTGCCATCTGGAAGGAAAATAGCTGTGCCTTGCTCTGGGTTTGTGGCTTCCTTCCCTAATATGCGAACTGCTAGGACATTCCTTCTCTCTCACTTCTCCTACACGCATGACCCACCAACACAGAGCCTGCCCAGAAAAGCCAAAGCTCTGCAATGATGGTTGGCAGCTGTTGATTTTGCCATGACCCAGAACCCCACACCGTGAAAGGCAGAAAACGTATTTGTTGAAAATTGGAAACCTTTAAAGAGATAAGCTATATGTGTGGTGGTTTCCAGTTACTACACTATATTTCTCTCTTCTTATGGCTGGAATATTAAATATTTTATTACTTAAAAAATTCTCAGATCTCTTGGGAATACAGTTAATTATAAAATATTTAAACAATATAGACAAAGCAAAGTCCGCCTTGATGATTCCATATCCTTATCAGACTTAACCACTGTTTTCAGTTTCAGGTGTATCTCTGCAGACATTATATATACATTTTCCATAGTGCATATATATGAATGGAATTAACATATTTCTGCTTTTTATTCAATTTTTGCATAATTACTGTCATTTTGAACATCGTGTCCAACTGAATTAAACTCCATTCAATTTTCTCTTGGTACATTTATTTCCTATGTTATCACTGGGCTTTTGCATCATTTCTGCTTCTCCCCATGTTTTCCAAGGCTTAGCTTAAACCTCATTTCCAACTAACCTGATGATTCTGGGCCAAAAGGCTCTCCCCTTTCTCTAACATTTTAGAGACAGAAAGGAGCTTAGCAAGTCTTTGGCGAGGCCTTCACTGCCAGCCTGCACTTCCTTACCCCCCATCTTGTGCCTGACAGGATAACTGCCCCACGCAGTTACATGCTTCCTGTTGTATTTCCCAGCAGCTAGCACAATGCTAGGCACGTTGCAAGTACTAGGGGAAAACAAAACACAAACACACACACACAAACATGTTGCGTGATTAAAACTTTCTCAGTGCGTCTCTAAGTCTTGTCAGCTACTAAGAGGCTCTTTGCAGAGGAAGAAGTACATAAACATCTGTCTTCTCTGTTTTACATCTGGCAGAACAAGTGTGTGTTTTCTCATTTCACTCAAATGTTTGGAAAAATCCGTGAATAAGCACTCACCACCACCCCACCCCCATCTTCTGACTCATTGTGACCCCTTTCTGGAGTATCTTTTCAGGGGACAGGTTCTCATACTTGTCCTCAGCAAGGCCCTTCCAAGAAGACAATGTGGAGATGACTCAAAAATGAAACTCGGGGGTGGGTGTCAGGGTTTTTGGAGAGCAGCCAGATCTGCTGGGCGACGAGGATGCAGCACAAGTGGGAATTCGGGACCCTGGCTTTACAGTCCCTTGAAAATAAAAACAGTATATTCTAACGTTATTTGCCAGCAAATGGGGTTTTCTCATGCCCTCCTGGAAACTTCTAGAGACTCTCACCTGCTGGGTCGCTGAACACTAACTGGGCAGGAGTTGGGCTCAACATTGGTCACAGGTCTTTGGAAAAAACATGGTCAGAGGACTAGCATTGGTGAGAAGTTTTGGTGAGAACTTGGTGAGAATTTTTGTACTTTTTATGCTAGTTCTCAGAGATGAAACAATCTGTGTCCTTTTTTTCCTCTTCAAATCTTATCGAGGTATAATTAACATATGGTTTTATGAGCTCTGGCATACGTACACACCTATAAAACCATCACCTCAGCCAAGATATGGAACATTTCCATCAACCCCAAAAGTTCCCTCATGCCCCTTTGTAAGACCTTCCTCCCCTCCCCACCCCAGGCAACCATTCATCTGCTTTATGTCACTATAGGTTAGTTGGTATTTTCTAGAATTTTATATAAATCCAGTTGTATAGTATGAACATTTTGTCTGGATTCTTTTACTCAGCACAATTATTTTGAGATTCATTCATGTCGTTGCCCAACATTCCTCTTGTTGCTTAGTACTATTCCATTGTGCAAATACACCACCATTTGTTTATCCATTCACCTGTTGATCGACGTTTTAGTTGCTTCCAGTTTGGGGCTTTTACTAAAAAAGCTGCGATAAACATTTGTGTACAAGTCTTTCCATGTGAATATATGTTGTCATTTCTCTGGGTACATATTTAGGGAAGTGGAGTGGCTGGGTTGTATTAGTGGGTTTTTGAACAGGGCCCAAACGGGCCCTGGGGTTTCTGCTTGGAATGGGGAAGGATGTGGGACTCAGTTCCCATTTCAAACACGGCAGCAGTTCCTCGCATATTTGGCTTCCTCTGTAAGTCTTCTTTTGAAGAGAGCTTTCCAAAGCCAAGGGAAACAATAGTTTAAAAATCCAACTTGCCTTCTAACTACTGCTCTCTCTGTCCCAGTCATTTTATAGGAACAAAACCGAGGGTGCAACAAGCCCAGGCCAAGGCTAGTGAACTAGATGCCAAAATCTATATATTCCTAGGCCTGGGGAGACTAGGCCAGTGACCATGGCCTCTTCAAGTTCATCACTTTCACCTCCACAGAGTGTGTAGAAGCTTCTAGTAGTATCAGGTTAGCATCTGATAAAATCATATCCCAAATATGTGGTCACTTCCTTTAGAAGCCTGTAAAGCCGGACACAGCAGACAATTTGGGCCAAGGGGTCAGGAAGGCATTGCTAAGGGGACTTTCCACTGCTGCAAAGCACTCTCCAGGGAGTTAAACTTATAGACCCTTTAACTGGTCTGAGTCAAACAGTGCGGGAGGGAAAGGCTTCTTTCACCATTTTGTCTTTCACCCTCCAGGGAAGTGAGAGAGGAGAGGGCTCTCTGGAGGTCCATTCTCATTTCACCAGCACCCCTACCCCCCAAGGAAAATGAAAGGCTTTCACTCCAGGCCACTCCAGCCTGGCAGAGCTAGTCACTGTTAAGTCCTGAGGACACCAGCTGAGCTGTTTGAAACGAGTTGCACATGTGGCCCCCAGGTTTGGCTCTCTGAGCACTCTGTACCTGAGCCCAGGATGACTCTCTTGTCTTGCCTTTGCAGAAGTGGTGAACAGCTGTTTGCTGGCATCTTATCTTCACTTTTAGGGCTCCTTTCTGATGCAGTGCTCCTCATTGTGTCCTGCAATTTGGCTTCTGGACTTCTCTCTCCCTACCAAATTGAGCCCCTTGTTAAATATACACATTCCTTGGTCCCACCCCCAACAAAAGACTGAATCTGAACCTCTGAGTTTGGGGCCCCAGAATCTACGTTTTTCACAAGATTGCCAAGTGACTCTGTTGCCTCCCACTAAGCTTGGAGGTCATGGGTTGCAGGCATTGGCCTCTGCCTTTCAGCAGCATTTTCATTTTCATGAGGGCCTGGGAAAGACCAAAAAGGCTTGAAGCCCACCCCAGAACTCTGTCAGATAGACCTCGGTCAGCATGCTTTGCCAGTGGAGATGGTGGAGATTGGCGGCATCCTCGCAAGAACCCAAGCAGGATGCTGCTGACGTCACTGCTGCTGAGAACACAGCTCTGGGCTCAGCCATGTGGTGAAAACTGAGCTAAGTCCAGTAACAAGGGCTTCCCAATTTTGTATAGCATGCATAGATTTTGTTTCTCCTGCAGGAAAAAAAATGCAGATTTTCATTGCATTTTCTCTCCCCAGAACTAGGTGCTGCCGTCTCCACTTGACAGACATGGAAACCAAGACACAGCAAGGCAAAGGTCACAGCCGGAGGAGCTTGGAGCCAGGAGGCAGGTGGTGAAGCCTGGGGGCAGACCCAGCTCTGGGGGTCAGAGGTGAGAATTTTGACTCTGCTGCTACCAGGAAAAGGTGGCCTCTGCTTGTCCCCACAATCTTCTTTAGCTCCAGGGACTCTTCTTCATAAGTCAGTTTCCCACAAAATATGAAAAGTAATTAAATATGAAAAGTAGGGAATTTTCACTCTCATTCTTACGAGACTGTCTGAAACAAAGGCTAGCAAAAAAACCTTTGTTTTTTTATGTTTTTTTTTTTTTTTTTTTTTTGGTAAAAATAAAAATTTTCACAAAAAAACTAAAAATTTCTAAAATGATATTTGATTATATATGCATATATG